>CAWUFW010000030.1:2785000-3987023 GCA_963921515.1 Calotriton arnoldi
TCAGTGTTTTAGAATTAAAGAATGTGTGCCTAGCACTGAAAGCTTTCCAAATACACTTTGGGGTAGAAATGTACTAATATATCGAACAACATGACAAGTATATTCCACATTTAGAAACGGATAGAGAAATGGTAACTAAAGAGATGTGGCACTAGGTTCTTTCCATCTACTTCATCCACTTTCTGGCAGAGCAACGCCCGGGAATAGACCAATACTGTGCAGACATACTCAGCGGCACAGTTGAACACACAAGTTGGAACAGAATTCCAGGATTCTCATATCCCCTGCGCTCTGATGGGTGGCATCATTCGGCTCCACGTGGCATTGTCTGCACCAGAAGTGACATCCGCGGTGGCTATATATGCGCCACCCCAGTGCACTGACGTCAGTTCTTTTGTTTCTGTGCCAATCGGAGCAGATCCAGGAAAAGCTACCCTTTAGTCAATTTTTGACAAACTTTTTTTGACGTTTTTGTCGGTGTTTTGAGGTTTTTTCCTCCTGCTGTGACAGGAATGTCATCTAAAAAAGACCGGCTTCAAGCCCTGCCGCATCTGTCATCACTTGATGGCAGCAACAGACTTGCACCTTGTGTGCTATTAGTACCTCGAGCGCGACTGTGACCTGAAGGTCTGCGCTGATTGCCACGCCATGCACCCGAAGGCCTTAAGGGAGCGATCCCTCAAGCTTAACATGCGATGCCCAAACAATCCAGATCCCGGTCGAGAGGAAGGTCCCGGGAGCGGTTGCAGAGTCTGAGATCTGGCCATTTGGGTAAGTCCCGCCACAAGAAGAAGAAGGGGAAGCGGACTTTGACTTCACCTCTTCCAATGAGACAAAGGAGCTTTATCGAGGCCTGGCTCCGTCGTTGAGCTAGTGCATCCCGAGTTTCCAGGAGCTGGAGCAACCCCCGCCCAATTGAGAGAATTTCATGAGGCTATGTACCTCATATTTGGGCGACCAGTTCCCTCTGGTGTGCCTTCGGGCCCCGCAGGTTCGGGATGGGCCCCTACAGGATCCACGCCGGCCGCCCCGGGCCATTCAGGCCTCAGAGATCCACAGATGGATCTGGAATGGCGCTGGTCGCACCATGTCGACCTTCCATGGTGCCAGTCCCATGGCAGACTCTCCTGGGGCCCACCGGTGCTGCCTTCCCCATTTAAATCCTCGACTCCGACACAGAGCTGGAGGGAATCGCTCGACTCCAACAGGAGCAATGCCTTCCAGGCCAGAGCCTGCACCTTATTGTTATGGGCTAGGACTCTGGGAGGAATGGGAGGGGTGCTTACTTTGGCTGAGGTCCTATCTGCCCTGGACCCTAGAGACTAGATGGTAGCGTTGGACTTGCAGTATGCCTACTGTCACATTCCCGTCCTGCCTGTCCACAAGCATTACCAGTTGTTCACTGTGGGCCACAAGCATTTTCAGTTTGCTGTGCTCTTCTAGCCTTACCAGCGCCCTTGCGTGTTCCACAAGGTGATGGTAGTTGTTGCATCTCATCTGCGGAGATCAGGAGTGGCAGTCTTTCCCTATTTCAACGACTGGCTGTTGAAGGCGGGCTCGTCCCAGGCTGTTGTCTCATACCTATAGACTACGGTGGACCTCCTGCATTCGCTGGGGTTCACTATCAACGTGCCAAAATCACACCTGACTCCCTTTCAGACTCCTTTTCATCGGAGCTGTTCTGGACTTGATGCAGTTTGGGGCCTGTGCTCCCGAATGGCGAGTCCAGGATATTCAGGTTATGATACCGATGTTTCAGCCTCTATCCTAGATTTTGCTGAGACTGCCTCTGAGGCTGCTGGACCTCCTGGCCTCCTGCATCCTGCTTGTGACACATGCCCGTTGGCATATGCAGGCTTTGCAAGCAGGGCGGGGTGGGGTCGTGGACCATTTGTCAAGAGGCCCTTCATCTCTGGACATGGCAGGAACAGCGAGGCATATCCCTGGTGGTTCAACATATGGCAGGTGTCCCACATTTCCAGGTCCTGAAGAGACCCTACAATTCAAAACAGGGTCGAAACGCCGTCGACTGTTAAACAGGGCGAACCTTGATCCAACATTGATGATTGTATTTAGTGTTGTTTATATTGTAAAAACTACAAATGGTCGCCCTATTGTTTTAAAACCTTGTACATAAGTCACGCATTACGTCACTATCTGTCTAGGTTTATTATGTTTTTTTCACTGAGACACGCATTCACTACCTGGTAAACTATTGTTTTCCTAACATAAACATTTTTGTATTTTTAGTTTATATACTTTGTATTTTACATACCAAAAATTTATAAAAGCAGTTATACACCTACACTTTTGTGTCTGTGGTTAGCTTCTCTCTCTGACATCAACGTGACTCTGTACATTGCCATTGTGTGCATCTTTATTATTACTATTTTTACTAGTTCACAGGAGCCACTGTTACGCTTCCAATCTCTGAATGCCAGAGCAGACTAACTCAGCCGAAGTGCCTAGCGGATCATGAATGGTGTCTCCATTCGGAGGTGGTGCAAGGTCTCTTTCAGCAGTGAGGAGAGCCTTGGTTAGATCTGTTCGCCACCGACGAGACTTTTAGGGATGACTGCATCACGCATTGCAATAGTACCTCATGCAAGATTAAACATGCTTCCTCTACAGGAATGCTTAGCACGTCAATTGAATCAATCACAGGGTCAACTAAAAGATCTACTGTTGGTGGACAGCCTCACCCATCACTCTCTGCAGTGGTGGAACACACAAAACTTATCAGAAGGGCGACCCTTTATCGACCCTGTTCCACAAATCTTGCTCACAGTGGACACATCCCTTACAGGGTGGGTTGCCCATTTACAACATCTAACAGTTCACAGTCTATGGGACACCAAACACGAGTCTTCACATCAATTACCTAGAGCTTCTAGCTGTTCGCCTAGCGCTAAAAGCATTTCTACCTCACCTGATAGGGAAAGTTGTGTCCTAGTCCGGACGGACAATATGACAGCTATGTACTATGTACAAAAACGGAGGGGGGGGGCACTCTACAGTTATCACACCCATGACCATTTGGAGTTGGGCAATACATCACAAGATCCAATTGCTAGCAGAACACCTTCCAGGGACGGACAATGAATTTTCCAACCTCCTCATCAGGATGCGGCAACAAGTCCACGAGTGAGAACTCCACCCCCAAGTCCTCCTCCCATACTTCCACAAATGCGGGTTTCCACAAATAGATCTCTTTGCAACAGCTTAGAACTCCAAATGCCCAAACTTCGCCTCCAGATTCCCACACCCTCTATCCAAAAGGAATGCCCTATGGATGAACTTACGCTTTTCCGCCTCTCCCTCTTCTTCCATTTGTGGTTTGGAAGCTCAGGCAAACATCTCTCACCCTCATTTTAATAGCTCCCACATGGGGTTGTCAACCATGGTTCACCACACTACTGGAACTTTCAGTAGTTCTACACCAGAAGCTTCACCTCACCTCAAACCTTCTCACTCAGAACCATGTAGAAATCAGACATCCAAACCCCAAGGAGCTCAACCTAGCGATTTGTCTCCTGAAGTTATAGAGTTTGGATACCTAAATCTACCATCAGATTACATGACAATTCTTAAAGAAGCAAGAAAACCTACCACTAGAGCATGCTATGCGGCAAAGTGGGAAAAGTTTGTTATATATTGTAATATCTAACAGTTGAACCAGTGGATGCTTCTATACAACAAATTATTTGTTATCTATTTCATATACAACGTGCAGCCTTGCATACACAGCCATAAGACTACACTTTGCAGCAGTGGCTGCATACCTTCAAAACAGACAACACTTATCTCTGTTCAGAGTGCCAGTACTTAAAGCCTTTGTGGAAGGCCTTAAAAGAGTGCTACCACCAAAGGTTCCACCTGCAGGGAACCTTAATATTGTTCTAACAAGACTTATGGGTCCACATTTTGAGCACTACACAATTATCCATTTTAATTCCTTTCTTGAAAGGTTGCTTTCTTGATTGCTATCACTTCACTAAGACGTGTCAGTGAGATTCGGGCATTAACCTTAGAAGAACCACTTTTCCAACTCCATCGATACAGACTGGTTCTTCGCACTAACCAAAGTTCCTTCCAAAAGTAGATTCTGCTTTTCATTTTAAACAATCGGTTGAGTTACCTGTGTTCTTCCCTCTACTCGATTCTGTAGCGGAAAGAGCTCTACATACATTAAATGCCAAAAGAGCATTATTGTTTTTATTGATCGAACAAAAGATTTTTGCAAAACAAAACAACTTTTTGTTGCCTATGCTCCACCTCATAAAGGAAAACCTATCTCTAAACCTGGTATTTCTAGATGGATCGTTAAATGTATCCAAACATGCTATATTAAAGCCAAAATAACCTTGTCTAAACCTCCTAGAGCACATCTACTCGTAAAATAGAAGCATCTATGGCCCTTTTAGGCAACATTCCCATAGCTGACATTTGTAAAACAGCTACATGGTCTACACCACACACATTTTCCAAACACTATTGTGTAGATGTATAAGCACGTCAACAAGCTAATGTAGGACAGGCAGTTCTAAGAACACTTTTTCAGACAACTGCAACGCCCACTGGTTAGCCACCGTTTTGGGATAGTATTGCTATACAGTCTATGCAAAGCATGTGTATCTACAGCACATATTGCCTCGAATGGATTATGTTTCTTACACTCTAAACATTTGTTTTTGGCATGTAGAGCTGTAGATTCACATGCACCCTCCCTTCTCCCCAGATACCTTTGGTCGTTGCAGTTATTATTCACAGTATACATGCATGGACAACTCTGTACTACACTTACTTACTCCGTTCTCGCCCTCTTGCGGGAAAACAATCTAACAATGGAGTCAATGCCCATTCGCATTATCACCGAAAGGAGGAGTCACCTTACCTTGTGACTGGGAAAGACTTCTTCGAAGAAAAACAACTTGCAAACATCCAGACCCAACACTAGATGGCAGGAGTACGCAAAGCATGTGAATCTACAGCTCTACGTGCCAATTACAGATGCTTACAGGGTAAGTAACATAATCCTTCACTTGGTTTCCGTTATATAAATGTATAGGGTTGTTTGTCTGTATATGTGTTTTTGGGTTCCGTTTTATGTGAGACATGTTATATTGTCTGTATGTATATATGTTTTTGAATAATATAAATCCAAATATCACAACTGTTTCTCTGTTTTGAATCATTACTTGTACACGATCCCAGTGTTAGGTCTTCCCCGACTGCATTCTACCATATTTTGACCTTTGCCATTGTGCTTTTGTTTACTCAAGTATGCAAATAATTGTCCAAAAGGAACCACATGTTAGGTAAAAAAAAAAAAAGAGGAGTTTCCAAGGCGGCTCTTGCTCAGAGACTCTTCGTCTCGAGTGGAACTCAGCTCTCCTGTACGCCTTTCCGCCCTTACCACTCCTGCCCAGAGTTCTCCATCAGGACCGACTGGGCCCAAGTCATCCTTGTGGCTCTGGATTGGGCTTAGAGTGTTTGGTATCCCGAGCTGTTGAGCATGGCCATTGGTCCTGCAATCAGGCTGCCCCTTTGAGAGGAACTTCTGTCGCAGCAGCAAGGGATGTTTCTCCATTGAACCTGTCATCTCTCCATCTTCTTGCACGCAGATTGAGCAGTGACAGTTGATAGCCTTTGACTTGCCACCCGAAGTCTGTAATGTTATTCTGGCAACCAGCCGTCCCTCTGCCATGACGGTTTATGCCTGCCTTTGGGCTAAATTTGTGGCATGAAAGACACATTGATCCCCTTTCTGCCCCCCCTTTCTCAGGTGCTCCTGTTGTTCTTTCGCTTGACCAGCAGGGTTTTGCACTGGATACTGTTAAGGGATATCTATCTGCAATTTCGATTTTACTGCGGTTGCCTGACCAACCTTCCCTTTTTCAATCCAGTTTGCTACATATGTTCTTTCACACTCCCTTCGTTATGCCCCAGTGGGATTTTAATCTCATCTTCACCTTCCTTATGTACGCTCCCTTTGAGACTCTGCACAATTGTCCTCTCAGCCTCCTTACCATCAAGACGTCCTTTCTTGTGGCGATAACATCTGCCCGGAGGATCAGTGATCTTCAGGTCTTGTCATCCAAGCCTCCTTATCTTGATATCTACGCAGACAGACTGGTGCTTCGTGTGAGAGCTTTCTTTCTTCCGAAAGTGGTCACTCCATTTCATGTAGGCCAAGCCATCATTGTGCCTATTTTTTACACTCTGCCTCACCCCTTTAAGGAACAGGAGGGACTTTACCTTCTAGACCCAAAGAGAGCATTGTCTTTCTACCTTGACCGCAGGAAAGAGTTTGGGTGGATGACCAACTCTTTGTGGGGTATGTCGGAGTGAAGAAAGTACGGGCCGGGTGTGTGCTGCATCAAAATCTGCTATGCATTGGCCAAAAGGCAAGCCCCTGAGGGTTTGTATGCTCATTCCACTAGCGCTAAAGCTGCAATCACTGTGTTAGCTCAACGAGTTCCGGTCCTGGATATCAGCCATGGAACAAAGTGGGCCTTGTTTTACATGTTCACCAAACATTACTGTCTGGACAGTCAGGTGGGTAGAAATGGGAATTTTCCTGTTTGGTACTGCTGGAATCATACCCCAACAACGATTCCAGTGTTCAATGTATGATCCCATGTACTGGGGGGCTACTTAGAATACCCCCCTGTACACTCAGTGCTAGCCTGCTGCTGCCGACCACTGGCTCGATTCTGCCCTCCTGCTGCTGAGCCAAGCTCGAGCAGGAGAAGGTAGAGCAATAGGCTTCCCTCCCAGACAGGACTTAGTGTATTGTGCTGGGGTGGGGGCGCTTGCTAGCACCACCACACTGCTTCGAAGGGCACATTTGGTGCCCTCCTTGCATACTCCAGTTTGAGCCTGTTCAGGAAGCCCTTGGTTCCCGCTCTGGCGCGAAACTTGACAAAGGACATGGGAGTAGCCTCCCCTCCGTCCTGCCCCTCCTCTGGGAGGGACCCCTGAGTTGTTCCTACCCTTCCCTTAGGGTACGTATGGGCTTACCTGTGAGTGAGACCATAGATTCGTCGTGAAACACGACTCCAGCCTGAAAATATGTTGCTCTTCGACCATCTGGACACTAGGACTTCGTTGGACTAAGACTGGAACCAAGACTGCACCAAGGAAGACTCCTGCTGCTCCTGGTCTCGCCGTTCTTCAAGTCTTCTTCGTCGTCTCTGTCCATGCTTCTTCCAGGTTCTTCAACAGACCTGTGGGCATCAAGGACACCCGAAGTAATCTCCCTTGGAGTGAAGGAGTCACTCCCCTGCATCTGCAGGCACTGCAACAAAGCTGACTGGTCTGCTGCTCCTGTCCCCTACGGACTTCCAGAGGCTCAACAACACAAGTTGTGGTTCTACAACTTCCTTTAGGCCTGACCTGTCTTTTCTGCAATTGTGAGGCCAGTATCCCTCGTCAGAACTGCTGAGACTGAACCCCTGTACACTGCTGTTGCCAAGACTTGTTGGCTCTGCACTCCAGAGATCTTCGGGCTACAAGATGCTCCAGCCTCCAGCATCTCTTCCCTTCAAGATCAGTGCCCCACCGCATCCTCTGAACCGTGGGCCTTCATCCTTGGTGAGCTGCTCGAGGTCCTCTTGCAACTCCTGTGCCTTTGGCCTGTGGGTCCTCCTGAGGGTCTTTTACTGCTTCGGTGGGCTCCCCTGCTTGCTCGGGCCTGCTCCGGCTCTCCTGCTGTTGGTGAGTCCCTTGGACCTTGCTGGTTCCAGTGCTCCTTCGTTTTCCACACCAGTTGCAGCTACCAAGGCTTGTTGGTGCTCCCGCCGGACACGACCTCCTAGTCACTGACATCCGGTGTGGGAAAGCTCGTGCACAGCTCCTGGTCTTCCTCAGCGTCACCTGGTTCTCACAGCTGCCACAACAAGGTCACCATTGACTCTTCAGAACCTCCTGACATCGGTGGGCATTGTGTCTTCTTTACTCCAGAATCCACCCTCGGATTCCACAGGGCTCCGTCCTGAACTTCTCCAGAGGCACTTTTTTCTAAGTCTTCCATTGTCGTCTACAGAGGTTTCCGATGAATCTTCACCCCATGCATGCAATGGGTGGGGTGGCTCTCCAACCTTCTTCTGAGAAGGGTCCTTCTTCTGCAAAACTGCAACCATGACTTCTCCATTGACTTCCATTGGGCACGCAGCGGTGTTCCCACTCTGCACACAGCCTCCATGGAGTTCCTAGGTACTTACCTTTGGTGGTTCCTTGTGTCCCCAGCTCCTCTGGGTCTTCTGGTCCAAGTCGTGTCCTCCTTTGCAATTCGCATTCTACTTTTTTAGTATATGGTTTTGTCTCCCCCTGGAGACCACTGTATTTTGTGCTTCTTACCTGATTGCATTTGAAGTATTCTTGTGTATTGTGTTGATATCTCTGGGTATGAGATATACCAATGTGTTAGTGAGTGTTGTGTAATAAATGAAAGTATTTTTATATAAACACTTTGTGGTTCCTTTTCGTTTAAGTTACACTATTGATTAAACTAGTGAAACAAGCTGCTTAACACTCCTTCAAGATAAGCCTGAAAGCTGAACTCCACAGCTACCACTTTGAGAGCTTTCTATGGTTATCAAAGACCACTAAAATCACCATATGGGTTGCCTGGATTCGTGCAAGGTGCACCACTTGAATAAGTGTGCTCCATATACTAAGCCAGCCTCCTAAAGAGGGGCATAATGGCTTTCCCTTGTAACATCCCACTTATGAATATTTGAAAGTCAGCATTGTGGTCATCTACATATACCTTCACCAAACATTATTATTTGACATTCATGCAAAAGGGAGGCCATAGTGGGTCAAATAGTCTTGAAAAAACATTTACAACTACCTCTACTTTCCTATCACCTCAGGCTTAACTTAAGGGTACGAGACACTCCTATTAAGTGGGTGCACTGCATACGATCTCCAACAACACATGCTGCAAAAGGAAAATGTTATGAACCTGTAATCAAATGTTTTTACTTGTCGTATAGGTTCCCAGGCACCACTCACCTCCTCTGTTGCTGGATACTGGGTGTAGCTAGCGGCTTTACTAAGCATTTCATACTTAACATGCCAAGCAGACACACTTATTCCAATGAGTAAAATTATAACAATCTAAGATGAGGTTCTGCGTGCTAATTCATTGTGGGTTTTGTCTACATGACAACAAGTCATTCTAGAAACTGAAATAAACAACTTTTAATATTCCCAACTTTGCATTAGATGCCAGAAAAGTGCACTCAATGTAAATCTACAGCACATCAAGCTGCAATAATTTGGTTAGAGCGAAGTAACATTTTTCGTACCACTAGAGTCCAAAGGCCACATACTACTACTTTCCAGTTGGATTAATCCATTTGGGAACTTGTATGTCTCTTAGTGGCAAGGGTGAGAAATTGAAGTATACTGTGGAATGTGGTAGGGGCTAGATTCAACACGACAGAATACATGCTATTGAATATCCTAATTATCAAGTTAATCATATAAGTCAAAATAAGGAATATCACTATTATTTGCAGGTTGGTAAAATAACAGTTAAAATCAGGATTTAATAAAAAACAAAACTGAAGGTGCAATCACCTTCTGGGGATGGAATAAGACTCCAAGAGCTTTTGTAGCTCTCAAATAAAAGGTGCTAGTTTTTCTATAACAGAGTAGTTTCACAAACCTGTCAAGGCATGTGTTGTTGCTGCTTTCGAACCCAGTTCTTGTTTCTCCTGGCAATTTGGATATCCTCCATGTAGATTCTCCATTCATCCAAACTTTTTGCAACATCTTTCTGGGTTCAAGATGGCTCTTGCTAGTAGGTTAAGTCCAGTGTTTTGACAGGAGAGCTACATCTCTACTGATCACAGCAGCAAGGCTTCTCGCAGGATTTTCAGACCTATACCTAACTGGAATGAAAGCAGCCATTTCACAATGGTTCCTCTTCTAGTCAGACGGCTCCATCCTAAAGTGGTATGCAGACCTCCTTAATTCCAGCTGGTCTTCTGCGACCAAGTCTTGAAAATGCAGTTACCTCTCTCATGGCTAATTCCGGAAACCAGAGCCAGTCAGAGGGTCTGCTTTATTTAAAGATCAAGCACCATTCCAATCTCGAGACGTACATCCTTCCAATTAGTGCCCAATTTTCACTAGCTCTGAATACAAGAGTACCCAGTCTAACTAGTTTTGGCTGGTTCCAGCAGTTTTGTGGAATAGACAGAGCCTTGCATCTGTTCTAGGGTAATCGAGCACAGCCCAAGAAAATATAGAATGATGGTGTTCACTCAGGCAGCGGAGAAATAATCTGTATAAGTGACCCCTCCCCACCAACCATGTACAGCAGAGTTTCAAGAAGGGGTACCTGGAAAAGCCGACGTGTAGTGTGGGAGCTCCCAACATTTAATCAGCCTACCTTCCCAAAGGAAACCACCATCTTCACCAGCACTCACAGATTTTACAATTGTCCACCTTTCAATAACTTGTGCTTGAACCACATACATGCCCTGCACATATTAAACGCAAGAGACTTTAATGATGGTGATTGGATGATCTTTAACTAGAAAGTTCCATGTTGCAGTCTGTTGTAATGAGTATGGTTAAAAGAGCTTGTGCATCCAGACCAATGTATTACTATCGCTATCAACGCCTTTCACTACATAGCGTTAATTGAGAGGACAGTAGACCCCTTCACTCAGAAAAGACCATTAATGTGGGTGTGCCCAGTAATCTGAGCACAGCTTTCATACAAAATCGAAAAAACCTGGAACACCTGTGGTCTTTCAAAATAGTAACTGGAGGATAACACAGAATAAGCAAAAAAACAAAGGGCACCACTGCACAGACTCACCTTGCTCTGTGGAGGATTTTCATCTCAGCGGATGCAGATAAAAGAATGAGGACTAGAGAGAGTGCTAGATTCAGGGCTCAGCTGAGAGTTGTAACAATAAAGCCTCTTCTTACATGGTGTGAAAGCATGAGTTCTCTTCACTGCTTGCCATGACCATATTTGAACAATGTAATGCTCATCAGGATCAAACTCAAGACTTGGCAGTATCATTCCAGGTTGATGACGTGACACTTAATGTCTAGGATTTTTTTGGCCATTGTGTCTGACTCTAGGGCACTACTCACAATGTAGATCTCTCTCTTGATGTTTTTTGATGTCCGTTGTAGTGGAAATAAGCCTTTTAAAGGAGAAGCACTGTAGGAAGAAGCGCAATTAGTAAAATATTTTCCAGAGTGACATGAGATGTACAGGCCCAGAACTAATATTTTCATACAAGAGCCTGCTTGCAAAGATCAACCCAGACATGATCATCCTAGGGATGAACATGGACATCTGAGGAGATACAGCACAAACTACACTGCTTTCAATTGCCTCTCAAAAGGTACAGCTCAACAAGTTCAGATTCATTTTTCTGTATTACACATACCCGTAACAGCCCCCCCACCCCACCTCCTAATATATCATTCCATTATTTGGTAATGAAGCAGTCTAACACTTTAGAGTCATAGGAACTGCTAGAAAAGGAAGCAGGGGGCAAGGAGCAGGAATTTGTCAGACCTCAACAACAGTTATGAAATCAGCCTCTCATTAAAGCTTTTGGGTCACTGCATACTGTGATTCAGTGCAGTTACCCATGGAGCTTCTGTTCAGAGAGAAGGAAGAAGATTTACAGATGAATGTCAAAGAAGGAACTTTCCTTTCTTATCAGGCCATCAGCGCAACTTAGCATACAGCTGATTATCTGCCCAGGACTCCTACTAGGTCTTATCGATGAAGTGTCCATGGTTCTGTTTAGAATCTTTGACTCTTCATGTGCAACAGAATATCTTGGATGCACTTCTTAGAAAGAGTTGTTGCTCTCATGGTATTGTTGATATACAGTGAATCAATATGTCTGTCTAGAGAAAATGAAGAGATTTCCTTGCGTTCAGTTCATGCAACAACACTGGGGTCAACAGCGAGTGCATAGGAAGAGATAGTAACAGCTATGGAGCTACCAGAAACAACAATCAAACTCCTTTCAAGCATCGAACACCTTTCACGTTCGAGAAAACCCACAGCCTTTTGCAACCTGCAAGGGCTTAGCCCACCCCAAGCAATGACTTTTTGAGTTTGACATATTTGTCTAGCAGCCTGGTGTGGCTTGTATTTGGAGCCATACCAAAAGATAATAGTAAATAGTGTGGAGAATGGGTACAACATCAGATTCAACTGATCTCTGCCTCTCTTTCCACCAAGGGCGTCAAGACCATTACGTCTACACTGACTGGTTCAGAAAATGCAATATCTTTTATTAAAGAAGATAGTTGAGAGCTTTTCAAAACAACAATAGGACCAGGCTGTTCGCCATGTAAGTTCTGAAGAAAGACTTGGAGCAGGAATTTCAACCTGTATTGGATCTCAAATAATCCAAACCAGTGGAAAAACATAGAAAATCTCTGAATGTTAGTTTTTAATTCTTTTTACCCTAATTTGTGCCTAAGAAACATGAAATGCCTTGACCCTCAAGATGCCATAATAGGTGTTTTGCAGCGTGAATCTTTCTGGATTCACTATGCTGTGCATTATTCCGCCATCTCGTGGTTGGGTCCGGATTCGTAGTCTTTTCTTTGTTTTTTTTGTTTTTTGTTGGCCCAAGTAGGCGGCGACGCCCCACCATTTGGTGTCTTCGGTGACGCTCGTCGCGCTCCGGCGGAAGCTCCCACCCTTGGTAGCCATCTTCAGATTCTTTTTCCGCCGTGGGGTCTGGATCGTTGCCGAGAAGTTCCAGAAATTTTGGACGAAGAATCTCGAAAGTCGAAATATCATCACAGAGGATGGATTCCTGAGACACCGGACTGACGACACAAGTACCGGAGACAACAAGAAGGACGACGAGGTAGAAGGTCCACGACCGAAATCTCGACGCCTACAGAGAATGCGCTCACAGGGGGCTCCCTGAGCGCGGTTATGGACAAGACTCCGTTCAAGTTTTGCAAAAACTGCCACCACAAGTACGCCCAAAAGACCAGCACCCAGTCTGCAACCTCTGCTTGCCGCTCGACCACATCAGCGAAGACTGCAATGCGTGCTCGGGCGTTCACCCGGAGACCCTCCGGGTGAGAGAGAGACAGAGAAGGGCGAACTACAACATGCAGGGCCAGGGACCAGCACCATCGCTCAGAGACCTGGGCCTCTCGAGCGGAGAGGAAGACAACATCGCAGAGGGACCAGAGGACTGCGCTGTCGTCGAGGTCCATAAGAAAACGTCGAAGGAGGTAAGGGAGTCGTCGACCCCAAAACACCAAAGCGACGCTCAAAAGAGTGAAGCCAGAACACCTAGCGACACTCCTAGAAGTGTAGCAAAGTCCTCAAAGGAGCGTTGCCGCCGAAACCTCGATGAAAGCAACAGCATCCAAGGACAAGCAGTCGAGCGGATCCTTTGACAAGGACTCACAATCGGCGAAAGCCTCCGAAAAACAAAGGCGTCGAAGGTCACCTCCGAAAAGGAAGCCTCGGCACCGAGAAAGGAAGGCCCGGCGCCTGTTTCGACGACCGCGAAGAGAGCGCTGCACCACTCGACGCCGAAAAGGCCCACGAGATGGCGAAAAGAAGAGGAGGCTCGAGGCAGAGATGGCGAGCATCCTGCAACGGAAAAAGACTTCGACGAGAAGATGAAGCAATACGCTATCCCATCGAAGCCAGCCCACGAGGCACTCGAGGAGTTCGAAGCCGAATACATCGAGCCCCCGAGAACACCCGAACCACTCGAAGACCAGGACGAAGAAGACTACTACTTCGGCCGAAGGCGAAGAAGAGATGCAGTCTTACCGGGACTCGGCGTCCTCGGAGGTACAAGACATAGACTGGCAACACCTCGACGCAGAGTCACCAGAAGAAGGGCTCTTATCCCTCGAGGCCTTCGCCGCCAGACGACATCGGAGTCTACAATGAGGTCGTCCAGAAGGCTGCAAAGACATATGGGGTCGAAATGCAGGAGGAAAAACAAAGGCAGGTTTCCTCTCGAAACCCTGCTCCCTCAACAGACAAGGAGCCAATTCCTACCCATGTTGCCTGGCGTCCTCGACCAGGGAAGGGAGGCCTTCAGGGAACCGGCAGTCTGCAAGGCGGTTACACCTAGAAGCGAGAAGAAATATAAACATTCCACAAAGACCCGGCGTACATCCAAGGGTCAGTACCAGCAGACTCCATTATCGCTGCAACGGCCAGAAAAAGGGCCGGTGTGCCCACCAACACAGGCCCACCTCCAGACAAGGAGAGCAAGCGAATAGACCTCACAGGACGAAAAGTGGAGAGGAACGCAGCCATACACTGGCGCATCGCCAACTCCAACGCCCTCATCAGCAGGCATGCATACCAGCATTGGGCAGAAATGAGTCAGCTCATTAAACACCTGCCAGAAGAACACCAACAAAGGGCAAATTACCTAGCGGAGGAAGGCAAGGCCATCGCTAACACTTGCCTAAAGTCAGCCTTAGACGCAGCAGAGAACTCCAGCAGGCAAATGATGATAGGAGTAACTGAGAGGAGACACGCATGGCTCAGGATCTCCGGCTTCAAGCCAGAAGTACAGAGCAACATCATCAACACACCTTTCGACGGTGAGAAACTGTTTGGGGCAACAGTCGACAACAAGTTAACTCAACTGAAGACGGACAACGAAACTGCAAGGTCCATGGGAGCGCTGCAGTTCAGGGGAATGAGAAGAGGAAACCCTCAAGGCGACCCAGTGGTAGAGGGGGCAATGCACCCACCACTTCACACCAATCACCCCAGCAAGGATATCAGGGGAACAACCAGGGCCAAAACCTGCAGGGACAACAGCAGCAGAATTGGCAGTACCAACCCAGAGGACGGTCCTTTCGAGGGCGCGGGTACGGACGGGGACAGGCCCGAAGAGGGGCCAGCAGCCCACCTCAGAGTGACTCCAGACACAAACCAGACCCTCCCCAGTTAACACCAAGGGAGAGAAGAAGTCCACAAAAGGACAAAATAAGGAACACACACAGACAACAAATAACCACCGAGCATACAACACCGGTGGGAGGAAGAATAGGAAAATTCCTCACACAATGGAGGGAAATTACCACGGACAAGTGGATACTAAACACCATACAGCACGGGTACTGCATAGACCTCCAAAAACACCCGCCGGGAAAAACCAAGACATCGGACAATACCCGCAAGGGAACTCGCCCTCCTCCGTCTAGAAGCAGAGGAGCTGCTACAAAAAGAGCAATAGAACTAGTCCCAATAAACGAAAGGAACAAGGGAGTATACTCAACATACTTCCTTGTGCCAAAGGTAGACGAAACACTAAGACCAATACTGGACCTCAGATTCCTGAACAAGTTCGTAAAAACTCAAAAATTCAAAATGACTTCACTTCAGGAAGTAATACCCCAAATCCAAGAAGGGGATTAAATGCCGACCTTAGACTTGAAAGATGCATATCTGCACATACCCGTCAACCACAAACACAAACGTCTATTAAGATTCGTGATAGGCCACGACCACTACCAGTTCACAGTGCTGGCCTTCGGACTAAAGTCCGCACCAAGGGTGTTCACAAAATGCCTAGCAGCAGCTGCAGCGCACCTTCGGAGAAAGAGCATACATGTATACCCCTACCTCGACGACTGGCTTGTGAAAGCAGGATCATACAAACTCTGCAAAGATCACATCGAACAAGTCATACAAACACTGTCCACACTAGGTTTCTCAATACACTGGGAGAAATCGTCAACAGAACCTCAGCAGATCAAAATATTCTTAGGGGCACAAATAGACAGCACACAGTCCAAGGTGTTCCCCAGCGACAAGAGAACTATAGCGCTCCTGAGGGAAACACGTCATTACCGCAAGGGGCAAGTTCTGACAGTGAGGACGGTGAGCAGACTAATGGGAATGATGGCATCATGCATTCACCTTGTCCCACATATCAGACTGCACATGAGACCGTTCCAAGAATGGATACAGCAGCAGTGGTCACAAGCGACAGGGAGTTGGGAAGATCTAGTGGTTGTCACACACGCAGTGCAGCAAGAAATAGCGTGGTGGAAGGAAGAGAACATATTACAAGGGAAGCCATTCACACAGCCAACTCCAACAGTGACCATCACAACAGACGCCTCACAGCAGGGCTGGGGCGCACACATGGACAGACTCCGCATCAGGGGGCTGTGGTCACAACAAGATGCAGTGAAACACATCAACTTCCTAGAACTAAAAACTGTGTTCCTAGCCTTAAAAGCCTTTCAAAAGCAGCTTTACGGGCAGCGAGTGCCGATACAAACAGACAACACAACAACCATGTTCTACATCAACAAACAAGGTGGAACACAGTCAGCACCGCTATCAAGCCTCGCACAAGGGATCTGGAGATGGGCCATCCCTCTAAGGATAGACCTGCTGGCAATACACCTTCCAGGAATAGACAATGTAGAAGCAGACCGACTCAGCAGGCAGACGTCTGCATCCCACGAATGGGAACTCAACCAGCAGGAGGTGCAGCGGCTGTTCCAAAAGTGGGGAACACCACGGATAGACCTGTTTGCAACACTCCAGAATGCAAAATGCCAACATTACGCATCCAGACAACCGGACCAAAGGTCCCTAGGGAATGCGCTATGGATAAGTTGGTCGAACGAATTTGCATACGCTTTTCCCCCGATACCACTGTTACACAAGGTACTCAGCAAATGCAGGAGCAGCAGCATGACACTCATACTGGTGGCACCTCAGTGGGCCAGACAATCATGGTTCTCACAGATAATGGAAATGGCGCAGGAACCAGCACACAGGTTCAGCAGAAGGAAAGACCTCCTCACAATGCAAGACGGAAAAGTGCTCCACCCAGAACCAGACAGCCTCAGCCTAGCAGCATGGCTCCTGAGGACCTAGAATTCGCACACCTCAAGCTACCTCCAAGCACCATGGCAGTACTCAGAGAAGCAAGGAGACCCACTACAAGAAAATGCTACATTGCAAAGTGGAAAAGGTTCTCGCAATGGTGCATTACAGAGGGACTGCAACGAAAAGTCACAAAAGAATCAACAGTACTACAATACTTAACGCACCTACTACACAGCGGGCTGAGCTACTCGTCACTAAGGGTTCACTTAGCAGCCATAGTGGCCTCACACCAGGGAGAAGCGGGGAAAAGCTTCTTCACCTCCCAAGTGGTCAAAAGATTCCTGGAAGGGGCTAAAAGAATAGCCCCCTAAAGGATGCCAGCCCCAAGCTGGAACCTCAACACTGTACTAACACAGTTGATGAAATCACCATTTGAACCCATACACAAGATCACACTGCACATGCTCACACTAAAAACGGCATTCTTAGTGGCTATCACGTCACTGCGAAGAGTCAGTGAACTACAGGCTCTGACACTACAAGAGCCCTACTTGCAAATACACAAGGACAGAATTGTCATGAGGACGGACCCACACTTCCTGCCAAAGGTGGTGTCAGCGGTTCCATATCAATCAAACAATACAGATACCAAGTTTCTTCCAGAAACCTTCAACGCCCTCAGAAAAGGCGCTACACACGCTGGACGCCAGAAGGGCAGTGATGCACTACATAGAAAGGACGAAGGAATGCAGGAAAACAAAACAACTCTTCGTTTCCTTCGCAAGCAGTTTCCTGGGACGACCAGTAACAAAAAATACCATAGCACGATGGATTGCACAAGCAATACAACTCTGCCACAAGCAGGCAGGACAAGAATTACAAGGAGCCGCCCAGGCTCACTCAACAAGGAAAAGGGAGCAACGGTTGCGTTCCTAGCGAACACACCTATACAAGACATTTGCCAAGCGGCAACATGGTCTTCCGTGCACACGTTCACCAAACACTACTGTGTTGATATCCAGATGAACAAAGAGGCACAAGTAGGACAGAAGGTCTTACAGCACATTTTCAGCAACCAATGCTCATCTTCCACCCAACCACCGCAATAACAAAACCGCTACTAAGTCTATCCACAGCATAGTGAATCCAGAAAGAATCACGCTGCAAAACGAATAGTTTCTTACCTGTCGGTGTAGTTTTGCAGCTTGAAGACTTTCTGGATTCACTAGCGATCCCACCCGCCTCCGCCAGGAAGATAACATAGGAGGTTAAGGGTACAACTAGACTACATACAGGGTTTAGAGGGATCAAAGAAAAATTAAAAGATAAAAGATAAAAGGTGAAAGACATAGACAACAAAAAACTGTAAGAGGAAAAGAAAAAAGAATCCGAAGATGGCTACCAAGGGTGGGAGCTTCCGCCGGAAGCGCGACGACGTCACCGAAGACACCAAATGGTGGGGCGTCGCCGCCCACCAGGGCCAACAACAAAAAAAAACAACAAAAAAAACACAAAAACAAAGAAAAGACTACGAATCCGGACCCAACCACGAGATGGCGGAATAATGCACAGCATAGTGAATCCAGAAAGTCTTCAAGCTGCAAAACTACACCGACAGGTAAGAAACTATTCGTTTCCTGTGATTCAAACTTTAAAAAGTTCATTACCAATAGAGTTATTTTATTTGGCCACAAATTGACTCAATTTCTCGAAATTCATGATAGTGGTAGCAGTGTTTTTCAAGTGGACTGGGATCTTCATCTAGATGTCCAAAATAATTGGTTACTCAGTGTCTTCCAAACTGCAAATAATAGAAGCCGTGTGTATGACCGTCAGTCTTCTGCAAGATCTGAGCCAAAACATTGCAAGGTGAAATCACATCTGCAGTCAGTCCAGATCATCCTAATATCATGGAGCAGTGTTTTAGAAGACAAATTGTCTTCTGTGGCAAACAGTTGCCCATCAGATGTTAAGTATAGCCCCCTCCTGCTTATTCCTGTTCCTTAATGCCTGCCTGATTTCAGGTGTTCTTTGCAGATGGGTGTGAAAGATCAATTTTTTCAGACATCAAGAGACTGGAAAGCGTATATTTTGATGACTCAGTAGGCTCCCTGGCATGGTGGTGTTAGAGAAACACATGGTGGGGCGAGATCTATTGTCTTGTCTTTGAGACCCATCAGCTTCACAACATTCCAGCTACCAAGACTTCAGAATGGGTAAACAGATGCGCTCAGCAGACATGCATTGGGGGGACATGCAGGTACTCTAGGTCACTAGATACTTTCAAAGTTCTATTCCTGGGACTTACTAAGTATCAATTTCCTTGCTACTGAAGCAAACACAAAAATTGAACATTATTCATCCAGATACAACAGTCTTGTTTCAGATTAAACAATGTTTCAGTAAACTGGTGAAATGCATTTTTGGTGCTTTTCATGTAGAAATAGGCCTGAGGTAGGGAAATGATAAGGAGGTGCTTATGAGCGGAGGACTGTACTGTAGTGTGGAACCTCAGTTGTGATTGTTCATTTATTTAACGTTGTATATTGCCGATCAAAGTACTTGTGTGAAAGAGACTAGCTTTCCAAGTTATATGTAGGGAGCCTGAGGAAATTGGAGTATGGTGTTCAACTTTTTCTACTTTGTTTATTCAAACAGCCGTTTTGTTTAATACACAGTTCTTAACTTTTAAAATGCTAAATTAATTTACAATTTCTGATTGTCTTTCAAAACTGATCTGATATGCTTGATTGCAGGATTTAGCAGAACCTGTGCTGCATGCAATAGTGAAGAAATTGAAAGGTGAAATGTCGTCTCTGGAAAAGAATCATCTTCAGGCTCTCTGCAGAGTCTATGTGGGCATTTGTCGACAACTTGGAGACTTGGAAAGAGCACGCCTTTTTGTTACAATATACTAAAAGAAGGTATAAGATATGCTTTCCATCTTAAACATGAATGTTTCTTTTGTTTAATATTTAGTTACTGCTAACAGCAATGAATTTGTGAGGTTGTGCAAACTATGTTGTTTTTCTTTAGGAAGAACTGTGGTTTTTAGTTTGTCCCATCTAACCTACAGAGAAACGTCAGAAAATGGATACTAAACCCCAAAAGTATGTTCTTTTTGCATTTTTGGCTTGTACTTGAGCAATAAATTTAGTAGCCTACCTAAATTCTCTTTCCTTTACCTGAGATGGAGGCTTTAGATAATTTTCTATCACAGTATTTTAAAGCAGTAATTGAATTTATCTGTTGGAAGAAACCCATCTTCTCCTGCAACATTGAAAGTTCTTTATTTATTGTAAATTGTTGACCTGTGTGATAGACCTCTCCCTGTAAGAGAGAGCTGCAGCAGCCATTACTTTGCATTGATTCCACTGGAACCTTGATAGTCTACATTCCTCACCTTAGAAAATCACTTAGGTGCTTGGCTGGATCAGGAGAATTTTGTAGCAGTTCTCTTGTGTGCCGCTAGGGGGGGGTGTTTGCGGTTCCTTGCTGGCTCCTTGCCGCCCCGAAATTTACAGAGCAGAGCTGCATGTAAGTGGTACCCGAGCCTGCTGACGTCAGTTCTTTTCTTTCCGTGTCTTTTCAACGCGATTCCAAACATTGTGCTAGAAAACGATGCTTCCACTGAAGTGCAAATGCAAGTAAAAAGGCAGAGTTGGACTCAACCCCGTCCAGCTACTCAGACTCCAGAGAGAAGGCGCAAGGATGTTGAGAAATTAGTTGCATTCCTTCTAGGCCACTGGCCATGCAGCCAATCCCTCAGTTGGTTGCAGCACGCCCAGAGTTCCCCGGCCATCGTCAACACCTCAGCAGAGGCCTTTAAGGAGGCCATGCTGCAAATTTCCAGTGCACTTCCAGCTCCCTCTGGTGCACCTTAAGGCCCAAAGAAGGCGCCGGGGCCTCAAGTCGGGTTGCCGTAGTTGTCACTCCATGGTGCTGTCTTTCCCCCTCTGAATCAGTTGCTGGGTCTGTACTGATGCTGGTACAGACTTGCTCTTGGGCTCTCAGATCCATGTTGATCCTACAGCCAGGGGAAGGAATATTCAAGTTTTTGCTCCCTTAAAGATACCCTCACAGATACCCTGATGACTACCCAGCTGAAACCATATTGTTGCCCTCCTGTAAACGGGTTCCAGGTGTCATAGACTGGTGCCTGGTGACAGAATTCCCACCAAGTACCCCACCCCGGAGAGCCTTATTGCAAAGGCCTAAACTAGCAAGGTAAATCCTAACTTGTTTCTGATCACTTCTCCGGAGAGGGAATCCAAACGGATGGTCACTTAGGCAAATGCATGCTTTCGTCTGCCATCTTGGTGCTACATTGTCAGCTCGACCTGTCTGTTGGGCCTATACACTTAAGCAGTTTTGGACATGGCTACTGAGATCTTGTTAGCGATCCCAGAGGATCTAGGGGCCTCTGTTGCTCAGATAATACATGGTTGGCAGAACACGGCAAAGCATGTTATTCTCAATGGCTTAGATTCCACAGATTGCATTGGCAGAGTGGTCAGGACCAGTGCTGTCCTTCATGGACATGCATTGATGAAGACTACTGGTTTATCTAGTTGTGCATGCTTCAGTAATGGACGTGTATTTTGATGAGTCTTACCTCTTTGTGGAGAAAGCGGACTCAGATTTAGAAAGCTTCAAGGACAGCAAAGCTATGGCCTGTAACTTAGGGCTACTCACACCTGCGAAACAATTTCCCCACGAGTTCTGGAAATTCAGGGGCTGTTCTAGGGGCTAGCATATAGACAGACACAGCCTTCACAGTCAGCCCGGTCCTTTCAGGACCACAGATATGGCACCGGCAGACAACTTCCGGACAGCAGGGGCATCTGTCTTCCAACTTATCCTCCCCTGCAACAGCAACCACCTCACGGCTTTAGTGTGCCCTTACTGGTGCATGTCCATCCAGTGAAAGGCAATATTCAGCGATTCCTCCTGTATTTGCCATCTGCACCGTTTAATAGTTGAGTCTTACAAATTGTACAAACAGGCTGCACCCTACTGTGTCACTCGCCCCTACCCATTATTCCTCCCAAACTGGAACGAGTCACAGCAGACCGTCCATCGATCCTGTTAATAGTCTCAGAGGGCTTCCAGAGAAAACCTAAGCGGTCATAGATTTTAAAAGTGCCAAGGACATTCAATCCTTTCAAATGCTGATGCTGGCCTAATTCATAGGCTTTCCTTCCCTTGTCACACTTCCAACTAGATCAGGAGAGCTGTTGTCATGTGTGATGTCCACAACATAGGAAACAGCAAAAGGGTGGGTTTTAGGCTGACGGAGGGAATCAGCACTAAAACAAAAGGAATCGTCTGGCTACCTCCCCCCACCCATCAGGTACGTGTAGGCTGAAATATCCAAGTTGGTCCTCAATAGTCTAGAACAAGGAGATTACACCATATTGTGTTGCCTGCAAAAGTAGATATGGCTGTCCCACAAATCACACGCAATGCAGGCATCCTTCATACATTTTCCTTTCATGATGAAGAAACCCATTTATGCTGACTGAATTGACCTTTTACAGTGGAGAGCTCCCAGGAAGTTCACCTCAGAGTTGTAAGTAAAAAGGCCTGTGTCTTTAACAGTAAGCACTCGCTACTAATGTCATTCAATTCGTAGCTTTCATCGAGAGGTTAGTAGTCTCTCTCACTCAAAAGTGTACACATTGAGTGCCTCCACCCACCCTGACATAAATCCAGCTCTGATGTCGACAAAACAATAAACAAATGGAGCACCTCCAGTGAGTTTACTTATGAAGTACCACAGAGGACTGTATAAAAACCTTCAGGGGTAGGACGCACTGCTTCATAAAACCATACAGAGCACCTTCACCCTAACAGACCTTTTGCCAGTGAACTCATCCTGCTAATAATTTCCAAATTACTGAAGAGACAAAATTGTTAAATAATCTTTGTGAGCCTCAGATATTTTAAAAAAATGTTTGACCTTATGGAAATTGCCGGGTATTCCCTATTTTTCAAACAATAAATAGGTTGATCCTTTGCAAGCCAAATTTTCCACATTTTTTATCTGTTTTCCCGTACAAAACCTAACTAGGGTTAATAAAAGCAAGGTAAGTGACCCAGTTGAAGCCATTCTCTACTTCTCAATCTGTAGGTGTAGATTCAGGCACAGTTCCATCATCCCTAGTCCAGCACAAAAGCTGTACCAAGTTTCTGCTAATACACCCAGCCTTCTTTGACTATGATTGAATCCTGCTCATCAAAATTCTACCAATTACTTTTAGTATGTACTCAGTCAAGAAAATTTGTTGACCGCAGTTGGGATCTTCCTTGATACCTTTCTTGAAGATTGGTATTATTGTGGGGGTAGACCATGAACTAAGAATAGTCTAATGACTAGTAGCATTTGATCGCTGGTGCCCATAGTTCAGAATCCGAATTAAAGAACTCCATCGGCACGCAAAATGTATATTAGATTAAATAAAATTTATTTTAGATGAATTAAAATCATTATACAGGTATTATTCATCAAAAAGGAAACAAATCCATATTCTTGAACCAGACCACTCTGCATACTTAAAATTCCCTGTTCTGTCTGTTCAGGCCCAAACCACAGAAGAAAAGAAAATAGGGCCAAGTACTGTACCGTGACTTGGCAATTAATATAGACATATCAAACACCATTTTTGTGGCACTTTTCTACAGAAAATAAAACAAGTTGGTCACTAGGAAAATTCTTGTTTAAAACAAAATAGCTGTGTTGATTGCAATTAATATTTTGCTAAATCATTCCTCCAAACGGTTTGGAAGATTGTTCCGAGCCGAACAGAGCAAAGTCTGCAGAAATCTTGCTTGTTGCTCTAGTGAATTTTCCCCTATGTTCCACGAACGATGATGGATTCAACCCAGATCTGTGACTGCAGGTGTGTGTCTGAAAAGTTTCAGCGCTCCTTTCATCATCTCTTTGTGTTTGCTTTGTTTGCCCTAAGTTGGCAGGGTATGCCCAGGCATGGGTCCCTTGCTCACTTTGCCACTGGATTCAAGCTAGCCTGGCTGATGAGGGGTGTTAACCTGAAACCGGTCCCAGGATGCTTGTTTCCGGTCCAGTGAAGACCTGGCTTGGCAGTTCTGGCTGGACTGTTGCCATAAGGAACAGGGTCAAGACTGATTTGCATATGGCTAGGTCTGAACTGGGGTGGCGAAGTGAGAAAAAGAACGATGATGGATTCAACCTAGATTTGTGACTGGGGTGAGTGTCTGAAAAGTTTCAGCGCTCTGTCCATCATGTCCTTGTGTCCACTAAGGGGATTGCAAAAGCTAGGATGGATCATTTTCTGACCAATTGTAGCGGATGAGGCAGAAAATAATCCATATTCGCTTTTTTTTTAGTTCCCGTTAGGAAACGTAAGAGTACTCCATCAAAACTATCAAACCATTTATTGGAATCTTGTACATTCACTTTCCTTCTTATGGCTGTGTGGGCACTATCTACAGCTCGAGTAATCAGATTAACAGAATTCATAATTTGCCGACCTACCTCACCCAGGTCCAGACATATATAAATTGATGGTAAGAAAGCTCTCACTACATTTTATATCAGGGTTGACTTTGTCATCTTAATCTTATTCCCTCATCTACCTTACTCAGTTTGCAGGGAATTGTATTATTTAGTCTGTACTAGGGGTTATGCAATGCTGTTTTAAGCAGCAACAGGTTACTCCCGCTATGTGTGTTACACACACAAACACACGCACCCCCCCTCACATGCACACACACCCTCACACGCACACCCCGACACACACCTCCACACAGGCACACCCCCACACATGCACACATACATACACACACACACCACACATGCACTAAAAAAAAAAAAAAAGGTTAAAGCAACTTTATAGTTAGCTGAAATGTTAAGTAACAACTTAACTGGTGAAACTCAGATGCGATGCACTGAAATTCACCAGTTATAGTTAGTTATCTCTATTAATTATAATTGGTGCATCTGAAAGAGACACGTTAGTGATAGATTCCTTACCTTAGAATATCCCCAGGCGTCAAAACATGAAATCGTTACTAAATATTTCAGCTAACTATAACCTTACTTTAACCTTTGTTTTTTTCCCAGTGAATTTCTAGTTTTTTTATTTTTTTTTATACACAAAGTAATATTTAATTACCATACGTAAATCTAACCCCCTGCTGTGCACTGGGTTTGTCCACTCACACAGAAGGGGGCCCCTGAGGCAAAATGCATAGGCAGAAAAAACAGGGGAAACTGAGAAATGCAATCAAAACAAAATTTCTCTGCCTGAACAATATACTAAGAGTGCTAATCGTCACTAATGCAGGTATGTATGTACATGCACATGAAAACTGGCCTACTACAATACAGTACACAAATGGATTCAGTACAATTCTTTTTTTCCAATTTATTAAATATATTACAAAGGATACAAATATTTGAAAATACAATTATGCTGAACACAAAATAACCCAAGCGCAACCCAACAACTCACAATCACTATCGTTCAAACAGACCAGTGCATACCCATACATACACAGACGTCCTAAAAACTAAGGATTCACAACATTCTACATACTAAATATATATACAAAGAATCAACGACCCCTTTTGATCCTGAACAGTTAATGACACTGTATGAATCCACAAAGAACAAATAAGTGGAGAGAATAATCAGTTCAATATTATTTCATAATCAAAGAGCCATAGTTGACACACGTCATCAAATGATAGAATCAGATTCTTCTTGACATGAAAGGGGGGAAACCAAGTAAACATAGGACTTCCAGCACCAACGCGCGTTTCGGTGTGTGACCCGGATGTGGGTCTCCCCTTCTTCAGGGCGCAATGTAACAAGACAAGCACAAAGAGGAAGCGCCTGGGTTCCAGCCGAGGGCGAACTACGTCCACCAATAAATCTGAAGCGGTGAATGAATATAAATCGAAACCGATATCAATGGAAATACACAGGCCCTGGGTCCCGGGTAAAGAATGCTAAATTCATCAAGGGAAACCACTAGGCCCGGAGCAAAAGACAAATCAGGAACAACGGGCAGTCCCAGGGCCCGGCCTGGGCCCCTCACGCCGTCCCGAGTAGTCGCCGGAGTGCCAAAAGAATCCAGATGGAGGATAAAGATAGGGCCTGGGAAATGGATATGAGTAGGTCCCTTTCAGGTCACGAGCAGCCAACTGGTACGGAGCTCCTGTCAGGTCAAGGGCTCTTCGGCCGTGTGCAGCGGGGGGTTGGTCACTTAGCATGGACCTGGGCACCCCATCCCCCAAGGCCTTTTTTAGGTCTCGCCTGAGCCAGCGCGCATGCGCTGCTCTGCGAGGCTTCTAGTAAGGACTTCCAACTCGGACCACACGCTCGTGCGTGTGTTTTTTTCTTCCTCACATGCTATTGGCCTTTGCGTGCGTCTTTCTAAGAAAGACAGCACGCAATTGGCCAAAGGCGAGTGCATGTCCCGCCTTCTCTCTTCCCTGGCCTAGGGAGCTCGGGAGCGAGCAGCGGCCCCGCACTGTGCCTGCTGCATTCCTTAAATTCTTTGCAGTTACTTGTCTTGTTTTTGTTTCGCGTTGCGCGCGCAGGGGCCATCTGTTTTTTCGAGGCCGCGCTTGTTCCCTTTAACTGTTACTGCATTTAACTGGCTGAACTTAATGTCATAGCGCCTAGTGGCCTTAGGGCATGTTCGTGCTCCATAAATCTCCGACATAACATTAACACGCCTTGCTGACGAAGCGTGCAGTCTGTTTTACCGATTACAGAAAAGCAAATTGCAATACAAGAATATTCTATGCTCGTTCATCAGTGCCCACACCCCTTAAAAGTCTAGTGAAACATCATTTCACCGACCTCAATGACGCAGCCTCCAAAAATGAGGAAAAAACGATCTTGACGGGGACACTTTCCAAGCCCAAAGAAAAAACAATGCACTTTGCTCGATGCCTTTATTGACAAAGGATTCGTGCCGAGGCACTGATTTTATCAGGGCACTGAAAAGCTTTGTGTGTCTCCTTTCTTTCAGCTGTCACTTCTAAATGTATATTGTGACCCTCGGGACCTAGGAGGCCGATAAGACAATGGGAAAAGGAGGCTGTGCTTTGATTAGAGATTAATCAGGACAGTGGGTATTAACTGGTCGGAAAAACGTTACTTAGGCAACCGAGATTGGATGCAGCGCAACGGAAAAATGAATGGTATTTTCAAAGGCTTCTAATGGACAAAC
Source organism: Calotriton arnoldi (assembly GCA_963921515.1). NCBI lineage: Eukaryota > Metazoa > Chordata > Amphibia > Caudata > Salamandridae > Calotriton > Calotriton arnoldi. The sequence goes on from CAWUFW010000030.1 coordinate 2,812,086, forward strand.
ACGGCCCGAGCTCGGGCATTTCCGGTTTTTAATGGCCTGTTAAGTTGAACGACCCATAACTTCGTCAGGCCTCAGTTCCTCCACCCAGTCATAAACTTACAGGAAAGAATACGTCATCGAAAGTATTGCCTGAACGAAATGTTTATTTACAAATGCCTTATTAAAAAATAACATTTAATGGCAAAAGGGTGCATAGGCTCTGCCCGTCTTTCTGCTTTCTCTAAAACCGCAAAACCCACAGTTCTCCAGCTCTACCAATGCAACTGCCCCAGAAGACCGGCGTTATGTCTTTTTAATGGAGTTAATGCATTTTGTTCCATCACAAACACTGGCTGACGCTGACGGGCGTTCACTCCCTCACGTGTAGAAAAAAATCAAGTTTTGAACCGTCCCCCCTTTGTAGTTCTATTCACTTCTAATTCTACTCACTCAACACTGATAAATAAATGCCTTAGAGAATGTGCGTGCATGTTTCACCCCTTTCTCCCGCCTCTCCGTCCCGAGCTCTTTGTGAGCCGTAGTCTTATCGTATAAAGGGTGAACTTCACTTGCATCACAGCGGTGAAAAAAGATGAGGAAGGTGGCAGGAAACTACATATTGCATTTTTTATTGAATATTTGGCACGGGGAGGGTAGGGGCGAAGAATGTGTAGGAAAGTGGCCAGATGGCAGGTATATTAATTTGGGTGGTGAAAAGGGGTGATAGTAAAAGCGCGGTAGGAGTGGATGGCAGGATACTAAATATAATTTTTCATGCACATACAACGGGGGTAGGAGCCATGAGGGTGGTTGTGGTCATGTTGTGCATGGCTCTCCCATGACTCCTCAACCCATGCACGGAGTATCAGAGAAGCGGAAGAGGATCTGGGGTGGAAGGGCATATGTAACCTGCAACTGTAGATGCTTTTGATAAAGGAGAATTTTTTTCTCGAGATTCTGCGTGACTTCACAGACAACTCGAGCTTTGCTCTGATCTCATTGTCTACTTCATATCTCTCACACCCCTTTGGTCACAATAATTCCGTACAGACATTTACCCATCTATTATTCTCTGTCTTCTATCACATCAGTATATTTATACCTGAAATGTGTAGTTTCTTCCAAAACCCCTGACCTGTTCAGTACTGTTTCTCTGGTCCTTAGTAGTTGCACCACCATTGTTCAGCGAATTTGCCCTACAGAATTGGCATCACACAGTCAAGTATGTAAAATCAAAAGTATCATTCAATGGAAACCCGAATGCTTTTGCTATGCGTCCAGCGTTCCACTTGAATGTGGGTTTGGGTGTAACTCGCATAATTTCATGAGGCGAAAATATAGCAAAATTATGCTTAATCCATCTTGCGCTCCAAAAATTACATGAATGGTGTGGTGTGTTCAGGTAAAAATTCGACCTGCAAATCTAATTTCGAGTTGATGTTCAGTTGTTTGCAGTCAAAACATGGCTGCTCGCATTCAGATTTGTAGTTTGCGCTCAAAAAGTACCCAAATGGTTCGCTCAGGTAAAAATCTACCTGAAATGTTTGTCAACAGCTCACGTTAAAAGAACTGCTGCTAGTGTTCAAAACACTACTGGTCGCATTCAGATTTGTAGCTCTGATCTAAAAAATTACCCAAATGGTCCACTCACGTAAAAAATCTTCCTGAAAAGCTGCTCATGTTAAAAAATTAACTGAACTGTACATCTCAAGTTAAAATGTATCCCTGAAAGTACGCAATGTGGCATCTGTGTAATTTTGTGTAAATGTTATTAAAAATTATGCATTGGGACCTTATAAGTGTTTAGTTATCCAGCACAATATCCTTTGTGCAACAACATCAACTGTTGCATGGCTAAACACTTATAAGGTCCCAAAGGCGAGACCTATTGGCTATGCCAATGCTTGTTTTCTAAAGGGGAGGTGGGCCACATGACCCCATTATGGCCCTGTGTACCCCATCCCCCAGGGCAATATATATTTGTAAGGGAAGGGGGCCTTGTGGCCCCCCTCCTCGTGCCTCAGTAGGCCCTGGGGAACCTATCCCCCGGGGCCTTATTTATTTTAAAGAGGTGGGCAATTGGCCTCCCTCCATGAGCTTTATTAGAACCCATCCATCGGACCTTTTTGTTTATTAAAGGGGAGACAGGCTGTGTGGCCTCCCTCCCCGAGCCTTATTTTTCCCTGGGGACACCCGTCCCCCAGGACAACTACTGAAAATAAAGAGGAGGGGGCCGCGCGGCCCCTCTCCCTGAACCGTTAGCGGCCCCAGTGACCCCGTCTCCCAGAGCCCACGTTACTTGAAGGTGGGTGCCCTGAAGTCCACCCAGGGGACCCACCATACCCTTGTTGGGGGCTGCGCAGGAGCTACTTATGCTGCTCCCACCGGGCGGGAGTAATATTTTGATCTGTTTCCCAAACAGATCAAAAATCTGCTCCCAGCCAGCGGGGGCATTTTCAAACCTCCCATTGGCTGGGAGCACTTTGTGTTTGCTCCCGCATGGCAGGAGTTTTGAAAATACTCCCACCAGGTGGGAGCAAACACAAATTTCCCTGACTGGTGCACACAGGGAAACAGCTGTGTCCCGGGGTGTGAGAAAGGGCCTCCTTTGACATGGTTAGACCCCACATTTTGCCTGGTATTTGATGTGGTTTTGATTGTAGTGCACAGGGTCCCTGCCAACCAGGTCCCCTGTGCCAATGCTTCTTCCCTAAAAACATATCCACAATTGGTACTTCTGCCCCCTGGGTACCTAGGGCCTGGAAGCTGAAGAGGGTCACCTGGGACCCCCTCACTAGTACCATGCCACTTTCCTTGCAGCTTGCATGCCTCTGTGAGGTGAAAAAAATGGCAATGTCGTAATGGCACCCTGCCTGGGTGCCATTCCAGCCAGCACTGCCTAGGAAAGTGACCCCTCTAGCTGTAGATAAGCCCCTACAATACTTAAGTCAATTCTTAAATATTATAAGTGCCAGAGAAGCCAGAAGGAGTGAATGGGCTGGAAACTTGTCAACTCGAGTTCCCCAGCACCATGATGGCTTCACTGAAACCAGGAGTGTTTGGTACCAGACAACTCCTTGTAATAAATCCACACTGATGCCAGTGTGAGATTTATTAAACCATGTACTCGGAGTGCACCTCAGAGGTGCCCCCTGAAAACCTACGACCCGGGTGTGGTCACTGACTGGCTTTAAGCAGCCTACCAAACACAGACATGTTTCTAGACCCCTGGGTGGAGAGCCTCTGCTCTCTGGGACCAGAAACAATGCACATTCTGGGCGGAGGTAAATGTAAAATGTAAATCCAGTACTTGTATAGCGCACAAATCACCCCCGGAGGGGTATCTCGGCGCTGGGGGCCGTTGGGAAGATTAAGCGAGCTATTGCCCAGAGTCGCATGGTGCTGGGCAGACCCCTGCCGCCGGAGCCAGGGATCGAACCGTGATCCCTAGCGTCCAGAGTCAGTCGCCCTGGCCGCGGCACCACACCTCTCCCCACGAGGTGTCACACATCCTCCGCCAGTATGGGCACAGTGCTCGAAGGAGAAGCTTCAAAGGCCTGCCGCCTTTGTAATTCGACCCCACCATCTGCTGCTAGCAGCAGTTGGCAGCCCCTACTTTACACCCCCACTTTGGGAGGGAAAACCGGCTGTAAAACTTTGAAAGACTTGGAGGTGTGCACAGAGTCCAGTGGATCCCCTCAGATAGGCAGAGGCTAAAGTAGATAATACCTTACTCTCTATTTGTGGTAGTGTGGGAGAGCAGTAAGGCTTTAACAGAGGGTAGTGTTAAGTATTTATTGTACACACTCAGGCAAGGGATGATGTCACACCCTCAAAGACTGAACTCAGACCAATGTGTCTGTATAAAAAATATCTGAAAGAGACTATTAGTTATAGATTCCTTACCTTAGAATTACCCCCAGGCGTCGGACTGGATCCAGAGAAATTTTTTCTCAGCAGTACCTCTGCGCGTCAGTAGGTGGCGTCGGTCGACTTTGGCGTCGTGGTCGCCGGGATGACGTCGCGGTGTCTACTTAGACGACGCCCCTGCACGCTGACGTCAGTTCTTTCTTTTTCCGCGCCAGCCAGCGCAGATCCGGAGAGAGCTTGACCCTTAGTCGGTTTTTTTACTAACTTTTTTCGACTTTTTGTCGGCGTCTTTTGAGTCTTCGGCTCCTGGTGCACAAGGGATGTCCAGCCGTCGGCCCGGTTTCAAGCCCTGTAACTCCTGTCACAAGTTGATGTCGATCACCGATCCGCACCTCGTGTGCCTTTGGTACCTGGAGCGCGACCACGACCCGAAGTCGTGCTCCGACTGCCGGACCCTGAACCCGAAATCTTTGCTGGAGCGGTCCCGAAAGCTTTTGGAGGCCCGGCAGTCTGCTCCGCGCCCTCGAGGTCCCGGTCGAAGGGAAGGTCGCGGGACCCGTCACGGAGCCATCAGCACTCATCATCGAAGTCTTCGCACTCCTCGGGTAAGTCAAAGCACAAGAAGAAGGCGAAGAAGCATTGTTGCTCTTAACGTTCTCCCTGTCCGTCGGCCGACGCGACGCTGGACCCGGAGCGTCGTCGCTCTCCGGCTCCTTCCTCGGAGCCCTCTGGGACGGCTCCGTGCTTCCCTCCCTTTCCCGGAGCCGGAGCGTCCCCTGCCCAGCTTTGTCGATTTTACGAAGCGCTGCACAGCATCTTTGGGCAGCCCGACTCAACAGGCGTCCTTCGGGCCCCACAGACTCGGCTGGGGGCCCTGGGCCTTCAATGCCGGCGGCTCCAGCCCTGGCTCCGCTGGGTCCCCAAGGATCGAGGCCTGGATCCGGATCAGTGCCATTCGACCTCACGTTACCTTCCCCGGCGCTGATTCCAGTGGCGACGCCAGTTGTGCCCCAATGGGTGTCGACCCCAGCCTCACCCCGACGTGGACAAGGTGCCGGACCGACGTCCGTACTGACGCCGGAGGGTACTTTTGTACCGCTGTTCATCCCTGGCGTTCCCTACCGCCCTGAGTGGCAGCCAGAGGGGCGTGAGGAGGACTGGGAGGGGTCTATTAACCCTCTAGCAGACCAACTTGAGAAGCCTGACTGGAGAGAGGAGTTGGGTGATTCCAGTGGTCTGGATACCTCCCAAGACCTTGGTATGCTTTCTCCCCGTACCGTGGCTACGGAGTAGGGAGCTTCCTACGCTGTGGTGTTGCGTAGGGCGGCTGAGGCCTCGAGTTTCCTACGGTGGCTGTCAGGAAGAAAAAGTGGGGGGACAACTGCAACGAAAGCCCAGTTTCCTAACTGGGGACTTATAAGTAACTTAGCTCAGGCCAATTGTGTATAAGCCAATAAAAAATACACAATGTAAGGTCAGGGCACTGGCACTGATGTTTGGTTAGCCGACGTCAGTGCACTCTGAGTTGAAAAACCAGAAGCATCCGTACACAAGTTTGGGAGTGACCATACAATAAGAGGCCTTTCCTTCCAGCCCCTTTAATTATCGTTCCATTATGTGTCTCCAGTGCTTCATTTGGTAAATTATGCATCATAATCTTTGATCCCTTGCCCAATCATTTTCATTTTGGTTTTATTTTTCTTATTACTTTTGGCTCTTTTTACTTAAACTTGGTGAGGATATATATTCCCTGTTTCTCTAACTCTGTTGTGATTTGGTTGGTTTATTACAGTGTTACCTCTCAATTTTGCCCAGGACAGCCTTTCAGCTCTGGTGTACCTGCCAAGGGTGAGCCCAGAAACCCTAAAGGAAATCTGTAAACCTTTCTAAAAAAGAATAGTTGGCTTTCTTTGCACTATCAATTTCCTGAAGAAGTAGAATGTTGCTGAAGTAGCTAGACGACATAGCTCACTGTTAGTATAGTGGTCAAACCACTAAATGATGTTGACATAAAAATACGCTTGACTTTTAGTGGGATTACCCAGTACTCCAGGCAGGGAATCCAGAAAGTGGCAACTTTCAATTTCACAGCTGATCAAGTTAACTTAGAACCATTTAGTAATGTTGTGGAGCAGAAAATTGGTTTGAAATGTGGCACTTGACAATTTTTCGTTCTGCAGCATTACAGACTTTTTCTGAAATTAACCTTAGATGTAATAGTAATGCAACACAGCTCCCAGTAATTATTGCCAATACCCACACTTGCTTTTAGCAGCAGGAGGGGAGATGCTGAAATGACTGGCGGTTTTAGTTTTACTGTTGATCATTCCCTACTTTTCTACCTACCTTCTAAACATGGCATAAATGGGTATCTTTAATGGTAAGGCAATCTGTCATATCCGCCATGTGCACTGCATAAGTTCTAAATGAAAGCCAAATTATTTTGTTGTTTTTACATAAATCCTGAATCTGGTTCAGGATTCTAGCATGAAACATAGTATGTTTATTAAACTCTGCACCTAAAGAAATCCTTCTAACACTCATTTTTAGGGTCTCAAATCATCTAAGAGAGTTATTGAAATGCATCCATTTTCCTAAGAAGTCCTTCACAATTCTTTTTTTCAGAGAAAGGTGGTCTGATGAGTCCAATTAACTGTTTGTTTTTAATTTTTTTGAATTATGTTATAAGGCAATATGTGAATGTTTTTTTAATGAAAATGTTATGTGAAGTTTTACTCTTTGATGTTTAAAAACATGCAGAGGAGTAGGTGGTAAAACTGTTTTCTTTTATTCCCCTCTTTAGACTTTCCAGAATCTTCCAAATTAACATTGTTCATCATAAGTGTTTGGCAAGATATATTCCTACTGCCTGGCGTGGTGAATAAGGCTATGCAGTCGCTTATGAAGCACCGTGCAAAAGGAGATGTACTGGCATGCTTGACAGCATATCTAAAATGGGAAACGGTATTTATAGTTTGCATAGGTTTTCTTACAAATACAGTGTGTTTGTTGCGATATAACAAAAAGTCAGTCACCAGAAGTTTCTTACCACATTATCAACTTAGTAGGATTCAGGGCTATGGGGCATTTATCACAATGTTTACTCCCGCCAACCCTGTAGAAAAGTGAACAACCACGTTTTTTTTTGCATTGTTTTAATGATTTCATGAATTATATGGCTCAACGCTCAGTGTTACATTTTCAACAAAAACAATGTTTTTCAGGGATTTGTTTTAGTTACTTTATTGCCTAAATTGGCAGCTTAAGGCAGCATTGTGCAAATCTGCATATTTATTACTGGGGAAGAGGAGAGTGTACATGATGGGGAAAAGTAGGTACAGCTATTGATCCCTAAAGATTGTGATGAGTACAACACTCCCTTGAATTTTCCTTTTAATATTCAGTTGACTACTGCCCTTCTGCTTTAGAAGGCCTAAATGAAAATTGTGGTGTCAGAAGGAGGTATTGCCAAGAATAATTATACTGTCAATTAAAAACATACTTACTGATAAGTTTCACTAATCAGCAGGGATTTCGAAAGTTACTTCTATTTTCCCCAGCTTATGGATTATTTTATTACAGTTGAGTAACATTATCCACATGACAGATTTGCTTTTGCTTACTGGGGTACCAATTGAAAGGAAAAAATGGGGTGCATTATGTTCGTAGCATGTATTGCTGTAGATCCACATGCTCTCCATACTCCTGCCATCTAGTGTTGGGCTTGAACATTTACATGTTATTTTTCTTCGAAGGCGTGTTTTGACTCACCAGTTATAGTGATTCCTCCCTTAGTTGGCAAAGCGCATGAGCATCGCCTCCATGTTAGATTGTTTTTTTCCACCATCTGGTTTAGAAGTATATTCAGTGTCCGGTGACTTGCAGCTCTTTCCTGCGAACCCAGCCGGTCATTTTTTTTACTCCGGTATCAATTGAGGAAAGTTGGCTCAGCGATATTTGACTTTGCTTCATTCTATAGATGGCGCTCCACGGACTGTTACCTCTAATCGGCGCCTCACCGCTATGGTTCCTGGACTTCAGTGCCCTTCACTTTGAAGATGTCATCTTTAAGAATGCCTAATCAGTGATGGAAAGGACACCTTTCCCCAGTGCCAATCGACATTCCCCTCGACGAACTATCACCAGATGTGCAGTCTCTGCCTCTCTCCTGACCACGATGATACTGTGAGAAAGTGCCCTCTTTCTGCATGGTTGCCCCCACTTTTTGCTGAATTGCTGATGTGCTTTGACTGAGTGTGCCCTGGGCTCCTGCTAATCAGGTACCCAGGGCCTATGTTCTTTCCCTAAAACTGCATTGCAGCCCAAACCCAATTGGCATGCCTGGCCACAGGTCAGCCCCTGGTAAATGGTACCACAGGTACCCAGGGCACTGTGACCAGAGAAGGCCTCTAAGGGCTGCAGCACTTTTTGTGCCACCCTTAGAGGTCTCACACACACACACACACACGCACACGCACACACACACACCCCCCCCCCTTTTTTTTTTTTTTGCAGGCTGCGTGTTTTGGTGCAAAGTGAAGAGTCGACATGGCACACATCTCTGTGTGCCATGCCTACATCCCACTGCCCTGGCATAGATCAGTCACCCCTCTAGCTGGGTGCACTATACCAGTGGTGAGGGTACAGGTGCATGACCCCGTACCCCTACAGTGCCTAAGTCCATTCTTAGACATTGTAAGTGCAGTGCTGCCATTAAGAGTATATGGTGCTTGGAGTTTGTCATTACGAACTCCACTGCGCCATAATGGCTACACTGAAAACTGAGAAGTTTGGTATCAAACTTCTCAGCACATTAAACCCACACTGATGCCAGTGTGGGATTTAATGAAAAATGCACACACAGGGCATCTTAGAGATGCCCCCTGAAAACTAACCCACCACTAGTGTGCAGGCTGAGTGGCTGCTTTCAGCTGCCACCACCAGACATGTTTCTGGACCCCTGGGTCGAGAGCCTGCTGCTCTCTGGGGCCTGAAACAATGCACATCCTGGGACGAGGTGCCAAGCCTCCTCCCCCAGGATGCGCAGCTTTCACGAAGGGGAAGCTTTAAAGGCTTGCCGCCTTTGTGAGCTTCCCCAGGCCACTTGCTGCTTTCAGCAACTGGTCCCCACTGGTATTGACCCCCACTTTGGGCGGGAGAACCAGCGGGAAAAACAAGTGAGGAAGAGAGGTGTGCCCACCTCTGCCAACTCCACCCCTCAGGTGGGGGAGGCGAGGTGAAGCACAACTCCCAGTCCCCGCCATCTTGCAGATGGGCGACTCAGCCAACCAGGGACAGGCTCATGCACCCCTCCCACTGGAGGGTGGCATAATAGGGGGTGTACCCACCCCAGGGAAGGGACCTATTGGTCCTTGCCTTTTACCTACCTGTAATGCCCCTAAATCTAGTATTTAGGGGCACCCCTGAGCCTTGCTTCCTCAGACAAGAAGAAACTACAAGAAGAAGAAGGACCGAACAGCCGTGCAGCAGCTAACAAGAGTAAGACTCCCACTGACTTTGCCCCAGCCCTTCCGGCCTGTCTCCCCCTCGAACCTGCTCCTGCAAAATCCCGGTGTGTCCTGCAGCCAGCAACCTCGAAAATCCCGAAGGACCTGCCTGCCTGCCTTCAACCACAAAGACTTTGTCTCCTGTGAGCAGGGGAGGGGGGGTTACTGGCCTGAAACAGGAAGTGGTCTCTCCAAAGCTGCCAGCTGCATGTCTGCTTGGCAATGACTTGGAAACCTCAGCATGGGCTGAGGTTGAACTGAAAACCCATGCAGCAATGCTGGATATTCCTGAATTGGTGTGTGTAAAAACAAGAGGACAGAGCAAGAGACAAGGTGAAAAAGAAGTGTTGGAGCCTGAAAGTATGGCCCAACCTTCCAAGAGAAAAGGTAAGAAGACTGAGGAACCAGCTTCTGTACAGCAAAAGGATCAGGACCCCTCTCGTCTGGGAGAGGACTCGGACACCCCAGAGGGAACTGAGCCCATGGAGCTTGACCCATACCAGGTTGTACTCTTAGGCCCAGGGGGACCCTCTAGGGAAGAGCTGTGCCTTGGACAGCAGGACTGTCCAACTCTTGAAAGCCTGAGGCAGCAAGCTGCTGCACAGGAAAAGGTAGATGTCCGTGGTACCCACAGAGTTTATTGGGAAGAGGGACTACTGTACACTGAGGCCAGAGACCCCTAACCTGGAGCCACTAGGAGAGTGGTAGTGCCTCAGAAGTACATGGAGTGTCTCCTAAATAGCTCATGACATCCCCCTAGCTGGACATCTGGGCCAAACCAAGACTTGGGAAAGGCTAGTTAGCGACTTTTACTGGCCCCAGATGCACCAAAAAGTAAAGGAGTTTGTCAGCTCCTGTGTCACCTGTCAGGCCAGTGGCAAGGCAGGTGGCCCCTCAAAGGCCCCCCTGATACCACTACCTGTGGTGGGGGTTCCCTTTGAAAGGGTAGGTGTGGACATAGTGGGTCCACTTGAACCTCCCACAGCATCAGGGAACAAATTCATTCTAGTGGTAGTGGATCATGCCACTAGGTACCCTGAAGCAATTCCCCTTAGGATTACTACAGCTCCTGCAGTAGCCAAGGCCCTCATTGGTGTCTTCATCAGAGTAGGGTTTCCTAAGGAGGTGGTTTCAGACAGAGGATCCAACTTCATGTCTGCTTACCTAAAACACATGTGGAAAGAGTGTGGAGTGCAGTACAAGTTTACTCAAATGGAGATAGGATGTCCTCTTACCCTGCCTGCTTTTCGCTTACAGAGAAGTGCCACAGAAGGGAGTAGGGTTTTCCCCCTTTGAACTTCTGTTTGGCCATCCTGTGAGGGGACCACTCTGTCTTGTAAAAGAGGGTTGGGAGAAGCCTCTCCAAGAACCCAAACAAGATATTGTGGACTATGTGCTTGGCCTAAGGTCCAGAATGGCTGAGTACCTGGAAAAGGTATCCAAAAATCTTGAGGCCAGCCAGGAGCTTCAGAAGCACTGGTATGACCAAAAAGCTGCACTGGTAGAATTTCAACCAGGGCAAAAGGTGTGGGTTTTGGAGCCAGTGGCACTAAGGGCACTCCAGGACATATGGAGTGGCCCTTACCCTATCCTAGAGAAAAAGAGTGAGGTTACCTACTTGGTTGACCTGCGCACAAGCAGGACACCCAAAAGGGTTATCCATGTGAACCGCCTGAAGCTCTACCATGACAGGGCTGACATCACCATGCTGATGGTGACTGATGAGGATCAGGAGACAGAGAGTGAACCTCTCCCTGACCTCCTCTCATACAGCCCAAAAGATGGGTCAGTGGATGGAGTTGTCTTTTCAGACACACTCTCTGCCCAACAGCAGACTGATTGCAAGCAAGTCTTGAAGCAGTATGCAAAGCTCTTTTCCTTGACCCCTGGTCAGACAAACTGGTGTACCCATAATGTGGACACTGGTGACAGTTCACCTGTCAAAAACAAAATTTATTGACAGTCTGATCAAGTCAAAGAAAGCATCGGAGCTGAAGTCAGCAAGATGCTGGAGTTAGGGGTTATTGAACCCTCTGAGAGCCCTTGGGCAAGCCCAGTGGTTCTAGTCCCCAAACCTCATCCACAGGGTGGAAAGAGAGAAATGAGGTTCTGTGTCGACTATGGAGGGCTCAACTCTGTCACCAAGACAGATGCTCACCCTATCACAAGAGCAGATGAGTTGATAGAAAAATTGGGTGCAGCCAAATTTCTAAGTACCTTTGACTTAACTGCAGGATACTGGCAAATTGGCATGGCCCCAGGAGCAAAAGAAAAGACAGCATTCTCCACACCTGATGGGCATTATCAGTTTACTGTTGTGCCCTTTGCTTTAAAGAATGCCCCTACCACCTTCCAGAGGTTGGTGAATCAAGTCCTTGCTGGATTGGAGTCCTTTAGTGCAGCTTATCTAGATGATATTGCTGTCTTTAGCTCCACCTGGCAGGATCACCTGGCCCACCTTGGGAAGGTTTTAAATGCCCTGCAAACTGCAGGCCTAACTATCAAGGCATCCAAATGCCAGATAGGGCAGGGAACTGTGGTGTACTTGGGCCACCTTGTTGGTAGAGTCCAGGGACAACCCTTACAGCCCAAGATCCAGGCTATCCTGGACTGGGCAGCTCCAACAACCCAAACCCAAGTCAGGGCATTCCTTGGCTTGACTGGGTACTACAGGAGGTTTGTGAAGGGATATGGGTTCATTGTGGCTCCTCTCACAGAACTCACCTCCAAGAAGATACCCAAAAAGTTAAAATGGATAGTTAGTTATCAAAAGGCTTTTGACACCCTGAAAGAGGCTATGTGCTCAGCACCAATTCTCAAAGCTCCAGACTGTGCCAAGCAGTTCAATGTGCAGACTGATGCCTCTGAGCTAGGGATAGTAGCGGTCCTATCCCAGACCAATGATGAAGGCCAAGGACAACCTGTTGCTTTTATAAGCAGAAGGCTTCACCCCAGGGAGCAGCGTTGGAGTGCCGTTGAGAGGGAGGCCTTTGCTGTGGTTTGGTCCCTGAAGAAGCTGAGACCATACTTGTTTGGTACTCACTTCCTAGTTCAAACTGATCACAGACCTCTCAGATGGCTAATGCAAATGAAAGGTGAAAATCCTAAACTGTTGAGGTGGTCCATCTCCCTACAGGGAATGGACTTTGTAGTGGAACACAGACCTGGGACTGCCCATGCAAATGCAGATGGACTTTCCAGGTTCTTCTACTTAGAAAATGAAGACTCTCTAGGGAAAGGTTAGTCTCATCCTCTTTAGTTTGGGGGGGGGGGGGGTGGAGGGGTGGTGGTGAGAAAGTGCCCTCTTTCTGCATGGTTGCCCCCACTTTTTGCTGAATTGCTGATGTGCTTTGACTGAGTGTGCCCTGGGCTCCTGCTAATCGGGTACCCAGGGCCTATGTTCTTTCCCTAAAACTGCATTGAAGCCTAAACCCAATTCGCATCTCTGGCCACAGGTCAGCCCCTGGTAAATGGTACCACAGGTACCCAGGGCACTGTGACCAGAGAAGGCCTCTAAGGGCTGCAGCACTTTTTGTGCCACCCTTAGAGGTCCTGTACCCTTACACACACACACTGCCTTTGCAGGCTGCATGTTTTGGTGCAGAGCAAAGTGAAGAGTCGACATGGCACACATCTCTGTGTGCCATGCTTACATCCCACTGCCCTGGCATAGATCAGTCACCCCTCTAGCTGGGTGCACTATACCAGTGGTGAGGGTACAGGTGCATGAGCCCTGTACCCCTACAGTGTCTAAGTCCATTCTTAGACATTGTAAGTGCAGTGCTGCCATTAAGAGTATATGGTGCTGGGAGTTTGTCATTACGAACTCCACAGCACCAAAATGACTACACTGAAAACTGAGAAGTTTGGTATCAAACTTCTCAGCACATTAAACCTACACTGATGCCAGTGTGGTATTTAATGAAAAATGCACACAGAGGGCATCTTAGAGATGCCCCCTGAAAACTAACCCACCACTAGTGTCCAGACTGAGAGGCTGCTTTCAGCTGCCACCACCAGACATGTTTCTGGACCCCTGGGTCGAGAGCCTGCTGCTCTCTGGGGCCTGAAACAATGCACGTCCTGGGACAAGGTGCCAAGCCTCCTCCCCCAGGATGGGCAGGGTTCACGAAGGGGAAGCTTCAAAGGCTTGCCGCCTTTGTGAGCTTCCCCAGGCCACTTGCTGCTTTCAGCAACTGGTCCCCACTGGTTCTGACCCCCACTTTGGGCGGGAGAACCGGCAGGAAAAACAAGTGAGGAAGAGAGGTGTGCCCACCTCTGCCAACTCCACCCCTCAGGTGGGGGAGGCGAGGTGAAGCACAACTCCCAGTCCCCGCCATCTTGCAGATGGGGGGACTCAGCCAACCAGGGACAGGCTCATGCCCACCTCCCACTGGAGGGTGGCATAATAGTGGGTGCCCCCACCCCAGGGAAGGGACCCATTGGTCCCTGCATTTTACCTACCTGTAACACCCCTAAATCTAGTATTTAGTGGCACCCCTGAACCTTGCTTCCTCAGACCAGAAGAAACTACAAGAAGAAGAAGGACCGAACAGCCGTGCAGCAGCTAATAAGAGGAAGACGCCCACTGACTTGGCCCCAGGCCTCCCTGCCTGTCTCCACCTCGAACCTGCTCCTGCGAAATCCCTGTGTGTCTTGCAGCCAGCAACCTCGAAAACCCCGGAGGACCTGCCTTCCTTCAACCACAAAGACTTTGTCTCCCGTGAACACCAGATTTGTTCATCTGCAACCTCTGGCTCCGGCCGGACACTGCGAATCCGCCCCACTCTGCACCCGCGTCCACGGCCCGAACTCTAGTGGGCAAACACCACGAGGAGGATCTCCCGGCGATCCTGACCCGAATCTTCTTTCAGCAAAGAGGCTGCAGGCGAGGCACCGGAAGTTGCAGGAGGAAGACCAACTACAGCAGAGATAAGTTGGGATGGAGGGAGTCAAAGGGGCACATCGGTTCAGCTCATCAAGGCCCAGGGTTCGGGTGCAGGGGTGCGTTTCGACGTCAGAGGCTTCTTACAGGAGTCAGTCGCGGTCGGGGGGAGCCCCTGGATTCACACTGCAGGCTCCGTTGTGGAGGACAGGAGAGGTCAGCCAATGCTGGATATGAGGTCAGGATCGCCAGGGAGACTTTACTGCACAGGTGAGCCGCCCGGGCCATGGGTGTCGGATTCAGATTGGGCAGGAGATACGGATCTGCCTGGATCTGGAGTCCTTAGGGTAGGTTTCTTCAGGGCAGGTCCACTGTCCACGGGAGATTGGAGTCTTTTTCGAAGGGAGTAGTCCTCCTAGAGGTTTCAGAGGGCGCTGGCTGCAAGACAGGTCGCAGGATCACGGAAGCTGGAGACAGGCCGATGGAGCTGGGGCCAAGGCAGTCGTCGTCGTCAGTCTTCTCTGCAGGGTCGTCTTCTTTCTTCGTAGGTCATCACAGATCTGAGTTCTAGGTCTGGGGGAGCCACCTAAATACCAAGTTTAGGAGGGGTTTTAGGAGAGTAATAGGGAGGGCCAATGGGCACCTCACCTGGGGTGGCCATTCCCTCTATTATGCCACCCTCCTGAGAGAGGGTGGCATAGACCTAGCCCTGATTGGAGGGGTCTCCCCAACTTCAAGATGGCGGGGACTGGAAGTTCTGCTTCACCTCGCCTCCCCCACCTTAGGGGTGGGGTTGGCAGAGGTGGGCACACCTCCTATTTTTTTATTTTTTTTCCCCACCGGTTTTCCCGTCCAAAGTGAGGGTGTAAACAAGGAGCTGCCATCTGCTTCTAGCAGCAGAGGCTGGGGGTCGCATTACCAAGGCGGTAGGCCTTTGAAGCTCCCCTCTTTGGGCACTGGCCCATCAAGCAGGAGAAGGCATGACATCTCTGCCCAGGATGTGCATTGTTTCTGGTCCCAGAGAGCAGGGGCTCTCTACCCAGGTGTCCAGAAACATGTCTGGTGGTCTTCATGTCTGGTGGTGGTTGGCTGCCTACAGCCGGTCAGAGACCACACCAAGGTTGGTAGGTTTTCAAGGGGCACCTCTGAGGTGCCCTCTGAGTACATGGAACAATAAATCCCACACTGGCATTGGTGTAGATTTATTGTAAGGAGTAGTTTGGTACCAAACACTCCTATGTTCAGTGAAGCCATCATGGTGCTGTGGAACTCGAGTTGCCGAGTTTCCAGCCCATGTTCTCTCTATGGCTTCCCTGGCAATTACAATTTTAGGAAATGGACCCCATTATTGGAGGGGCATATCTGCTCATGCAGATTTCCCCTCACCTATGGTATAGTACGACTTGCCTTAGGGTTGTGAGGCGTGCTAGAGGGGTGACTTATCTATGCCTTCAGGCAGTGCTAGTTGGCATGGCAAACTTTGTCGTTTTCTCCCACACAGGGGCATGCAAGCTGTAAAGTCAGTGGCATGGTCCCTGTGAGGGGGTCCTGTAGGAAGCTGGGTTTCTGTTGCAGTAACCTCCCCCCCACACACACACACACACTTTTTGCCAAACTACTGATGTACTTTGACTCTATGTGCCTTGGTCCCTGCCAATCAGGTTCCCAGGGCCTGTGATCTTTCCCAAAGCTGTACCTTGTACCCCTCATTGGCACCTCTCTGGCCACATGTCAGTCCCTTGTAAAAGGTACCATGGGTACCAAGGGCACTGTGGCCAGGGAAGGCCTCTAGGGCTGCAGCACTTATTGTGCCATCATTAGAGGCCCTGTACCTTTACACACACACACTGTCATTACTGGCTGCATGTTTTGTTGCAGAACAAAGTGAAGAGTCGACATGGCACCCATCCCTGTGTGCCATGCCTACAACCCACTGCACTGGCATAGGTCAGCCACCCCTCTAGCTGGGTGCACTATACCAGTGGGGGAGGGTACAGGTGCATGAGCCCTGTATCCCTACAGTGTCTAAGCCAATTCTTAGACATTGTAAGTGCAGTAATGCCATTAAAAGTATATGGTGCTGGGAGTTTGTCATTACTAACTCCACAGCACCATAATGGCTTTAATGAAACTGGGAAGTTTGGTATCAAACTTCTCGGCACATTAAACTCACACTGATGCCAGTGTGGGATTTAATGAACAATGCACTCAGAGGGCATCTTAGAGTTGCCCCCTGAAAAACGACCAGCCTCTGGTGGGTTCCCTGACTGGTACACACCACCCTGCCACCACGAAACAGGTTTCTGGACCCCTGGGGTGGGAGCCTTCGTTCCCTGAGCCCAGAAGCAAAGCCTTTTCTGGGAGGAGGTGTTCACACCTCCCCCAGGCCAGGAAGAGTCATCTGTGGCAGGGGAGCTTCAAAGGCCCCCTTCTGGTCCCCCCCGTCCTTTTAGGCGGGACAAATTAGCCAGCCCAGAAGGTGTGCCCACCTCTGCCAACCCCACCCCTCAGGTGGGGGAGGCGAGTTGAAGCCCACTCTTCAGTGCCCGCAATCTTGCAGATGGCAGGCACTCCTCAATCAGGATTAAGGATTGTGACCACTCCCCCCATGTGGGGTGAGTACACCACGGGTGTAGTCCCCCTAAGGTCAGTAGCCCATTGGCTACTGACCTCGAGACCCCTAAAACGCCCCCTAAATACAGTATTTAGGGGGCAGCCCTGAACCAAGAAGACATATTCCCGAAACCTACGAAGAAGGACAAAAGAAGGTGCCCAGCAGAGCAGACTGCAGAGAACAGCTGACTTGGCCCCAGCCCTACTGGCCCGTCTGCAGTTTCCAGAGATCCTGCACCAGAAGTCGCCCTGTCCTGCAGTCAGCGACCTCCAGAACCCTGGGAGGACTAACTGCCTTCAACAAATGTTAATGTTAATTGAGATTTATATAGCGCCTAATACCTGCGGGTCTCTAAGCGCTGAAAGACCGAATCTCCTGTGAACAGCAGCTCTGTTCAAAAGAAACAGCCAAGAAAGACTCCGAGCCTGCTGAGGATAAAGAAACCCGATGCCTGGAACCACCACTGCATCCGACACCTACGGCCCGAGTCCGAGTGGCCAACTGGTCCCAGCGAGGTCCCCCAGTGCTCCAGAGTCCGAGTCCACTGTGGGTTGACCCCTCCAGGACTCACTGACGTCGCCTGCAGCCTCTGCACGGAGACCCCCCCCCCCACTGCGAGTGGCCCGATAAGGTGAAATCCGACCTCAAAAGACACTCCTGCATCCAGCCGCCCTGCACCCTGGAGAAAAGAACCCGAGGTGCACCTACGTCCCCTAGCCCTCCAACTTACCTGCCCAGCTGTTGGTTCCTCCCAGAAGTCTTCCTGGACCGAGCCTGCAGCTAAAAACCAAAACTGAGAATCCCCATTGAAAACAACAGGGCACCCAACTCCAAAACAGCACCCTGCACCCAGCCGCCGCTGCGGGTGCACCTTGTGTGCTAACTCGGATCCCGCTTTGCCCTGAGCCTAACACCAGGAGCTTTGCTCCTACAACCTTGTGGCCTGCTCGTGAGCAGCCACCAACCAGAGGCGATCCCCCATTGGATAACATTGGGCCTCAGCCCTCTGCACCCGGCCGCCCTAGTGCCGCCGAGGGTGTTTCAAGAGTGCATCCTTGACCCTGGTGGAACCCTTGTTCTAACCCCAGAAACTCAACCCCAAAGACCGAGTACTTACCTGTTAACCGATAACTTCATTTCTCTCCATAGGAATACATTGACTGTTTTCCCTTAAAAATTGTTTTAAGTGTGGAGTTGATTTGTATGAAAACCTGAAAAACTACAACTGTACAAAACTGATTTTACTTACCTTTTCTCTAGGAAATGTCCCAGTGTGATATCTAGGCATATCACACTGAGTAGAAAAGGTAACTTAAAAAGTGATCTGAAAAGTAATCTGAAAAGTAATTTCGACATTTTAACTTACCTGTATTTCAATCAATTGCATTTGAACCTGCATTCAATTGTAAAACATTGCATAAGATTTTGCAAAGCATTTATTTCACTTACCTGTGCCAGGCATAGCTTCGTTCTAGAAATAAAATAACTTAATAATATTTTTATACAAACAAAATTGGTTCAGTCTTTGAGTGTGTGACATCATTTGCTGATTGAGTGTGTACAACAAATGCTTAACACTACCCTCTGATAAAGCCTTACTGCTCGCCCACACTACCACAAATAGAGAGTAAGGTGCTATATACTTTTACCTCTGCCTACCTCTGGGGTTCCACTGGACTCTGTGCACACTATACCTCATTCTGGTATAGTATATACAGAGCCAGCTTTCTACAGGTCCCAGGGGACCCTCTTCAGCTCCCAGGCCCTAGGTACTCATAGTACCATTTACTAGGGGCTTACAGAGGGCGGAAGTGCCAAATAGGGATTTGTTTTTAGGGAAGGAGCACTGGCACAGGGGACCTTGTTGGAAGGGACCCTGTACACTACATTTGAAACCACATCAAAACCAGGCAAAAAGTGAGGGTCTAACCATGCAAAAGAGGCACTTTCTCACATGCCCCCCCACCAACAAAAGAGGATGAAACTAACCTTCCCTTCGAGAGTCTTCATCTTCTAAGTTGGAGAACCTGGAAAGGCCATCTACATTGGCATGAGGAGTCCCAGGACTGTGTTCCACTGTGAAGTCCATTCTCTGTAGGGAAATGGACCATCTTAGCAGTTTGGGATTCTCACCTCTTTCATCTTTTGTAACCACTTGAGAGGCCTGTGGTCTGTCTGAACTAGGAAGTGAGTGCCAAACCGGTATGGCCTCAACTTCTTCAGGGCCCAGACCACAGCAAAGGCTTCCCTCTCTATGGCACTCCAATGCTGTTCTCCAGGGAGTAGTCTCCTGCTTATAAAAGCAACAGGTTGGTCAATCCTGATGCCACAGCTTGCCTAACAGATCTAAGCACACTTGATCTCTTGAAGATCAACAACGCTCCTACTCATTCTGCAGGGCACACTCTAGACCTCATTTTAACAAATTCCCCTCATATCAGCTGTGGGGAAACTAGTCCTTTGACGTGGTCGGATCACTCTATGGTGGATTTCCAACTTATGAGTCCCAGAATCCTCCCTACTCCTAAATTTCACACCACGCATTGGTATAGACCATGGCATAAACTCACACCTGATCAATTCAAGACCCCTTTTAATTCTTGGACTACTGATACAGCCACATTTAGTGTAGAAGAACAGCTCACTCATTTTAACTCTATAGTTTAATCTACTGCAGATCACGTAGCACCACGGAAACTGCAGACCCACCCTCCCAAATTCTCCTCAACTAGTTGGTACTCCTCTAGCCTCCGGAAGGAAAAGAGCTACTGTAAAAAATTGGAACGGACATGGCGAAACTCACACATTGCACAGGACAAAGAGAGATTTAAAGTCGCACTGTCTTCCTATCATAAAAATATAAGGTCCGCACGGAAACGACATATTGTAAACCAACTAGAACAAGCCGGGAACAACTCTAGGATCCTCTATCAAATCTTGAAAACCTTCACTAACCCTAAAGCTTGCGATACCGCAGAAACTCCCTCGCAGCTGCTATGTGATAATATTGCATCTTTTCTCACCCTGAAAATTGATACTATTTATCATAAAATTATTTCATCTATCACAACTCCTAACAACTTTCACATAGAACGCCCCACTACCCCCATCTACACCATGCAGATGCATTCTTTTCCCTCATTAACGCCGGAAGAGGTCGAATCCCTTCTTACCAAAGTCAAATCTGGGTCTCCCCTAGATGTAATTCCCGCAAAAATTTCCTCCAGATTAGCGCAACAGCTAGCCATACCCATCTGCACCATCCTTAACAGCTCCTTGAGAGCGGGTAGACTCCCCCAAGAATGGAAAGCGGCGCAAGTCGTCCCCATTCGCAAAAACCCCAAAATCCCCGCATCTGAGGTGTCAAACTATCGCCCTATTTCTCTGCTCCCCTCCAGAGTAAACTCCTTGAAAAACATATAAACAGGCACTTGTCTGATTTTGTGGAATCCTCGGATTGCCTGGATGTCTCCCAGTCTGGCTTCCGGGCTAAGCACAGTACCGAGTCCGCCCTGATAGAAGTAACTGATAACATCAGAATGGCTCCTGGACAAGGGTCAGGCAGCACTTTTAGTGCTGCTTGACCTATCTGCGGCGTTTGACACCATCTCTCATAAAATCCTTCTTCAGAGACTCCAGGACATCGGGGTTCAAGGGGTTGCTCTGAAATGGCTGACAGACTTTCTCACAGATAGAACCCAGACAGTCACCCTGGGTACTTTCAGATCCAAGACCACCAAAGTTACCAAGGGAGGTACCTCAGGGCTCCTGTTTGAGCCCTACTCTTTTAACATCTATGTTACTCCCTTGGCTAAACTAATGAGGACCCTGGGGTTTAGCCCCATCTCTTACGCGGATGATACCCAGCTTCTACTTACTTTTGATAAGTCCAACCCAAATATACAACTCATCTTTTCGGAGGGCATGAAAACCATCGCTGCCTGGACGAGAGCTAATTTCCTGCAACTTAATGCCGAAAAGTCGGAGGTCATGCTGTTTGGAGATGCAGCAATAAGCTGGTCTCCCAGCTGGTGGCCGGAGGAGCTGGGTTCTGCACCGACTCCAAAAGGAGTGGTCAAGAACCTGGGAATTCGGATCGACCAGAATATTACACTTGAAGCACACGCCACTACCACCGCTGGCACTTGCTATCATACACTCAGCCTGCTTAGAAGAGTGTTCCCCATGTTACCATCCTCTATGAGGAAAACACTGATGCAAGCTCTTGTGTTAAGCCGTCTGGACTACTGCAATGCACTGTTAGTCTCTGCTAGCGAAGCTTCTCTAAACAAGCTGCAGGTAGTCCAGAATACGGCAGCCCGACTGGTAGAAAATGCCCCACCCAGAACAGCCTCTGCACCACTTTTTAACAAACTTCATTGGCTCCCTGTGAGAAAGCGGGTGAAGTTTAAGATCTGCTGCACAGTCTTTAAAGCCCTAAATGGCCTAGGGCCTACCTACCTATCGGCCAAACTGAGAAAATATATCCCTTCCCGGCCTCTTCGATCCGGTTCCAAGCTACTTCTCTGCACTCCTAGAATTAAAAAGGCTCGGTCGGGTGGCAAAACATTTACTTACCTTGCCCCGACCGTATGGAACGAACTCCCCCGCGATCTACGTGACTGCCAGAGCTTTCCCTTGTTTAGGAAACTACTAAAAACCCATCTCTTCTAAGATTCACCTTTTGACTGTAATCAGTGGCCTCAGCGCAGAGATACCCCTGACGGGGTGATTCGGGCGCTATATAAATTAATAAAATATCAAATGTTCCTCCTCAATTGTTTGGGCTAGGACTGCGCCTATCCCATACTCAGAGGCATCTGTCTGCACAATTAACTGGTTGGTATAGTCTGGAGCTTTTAGGGCAGGGGCAGAACACATGGCATCCTTCAAAGTGTCAAAATCTTGTTGGCAGCTCACTGTCCAGTTTACTTTCTTTGGCATCCTTTTGGAGGTATGTTCGGTGAGGGGAGTCACGATGGACCCATAGTCCTTCACAAACCTCCTATAGTACCCAGTCAAGCCAAGAAATGCCCTGACTTGGATCTGGGCTGTGGGAGCTACCCAGTCCAGAATTGTCTGAATCTTGGGTTGGAGTGGCTGAAGTTGGCCTTCACCCACCAGGTAACCCAAGTGCACAACCTTTCCTTGTCCTATCTGGCACTTACTTGCATTGATAGTGAGGCCTGCACTTCTCAGAGCCTCAAGAACCTTGCCAAGGTGGATCGGGTGACCCTGCCAGGTGGAGCTGTAGACCGCAATATCATGAAGATAAGCTGCCCTAAAGGATTCCAGCCCAGCAAAGACTTTGTTCACCAACCGTTGGAAGGTGGCAGGGGCATTCTTTAGTCCAAAGGGCATCACAGTAAATTAGAAGTGCCCATTTGGGGTGGAGAACGCTGATTTTTCTTTTGCTCCAGGGGTCAGACCTATCTGCCAGTACCCAGATGTGAGATCAAAGGTACTGAGATATGTGGCTTCCCTTAACCTGTCAATTAGTTCATCTGTTCTAGGGATTGAGTGTGCATCAGTTTTTGTCACAGCATTGAGGTCCCTATAGTCCACACAAACCTCATTTCTTTCTTTTCACCCTTGGAGTGAGGCTTGGGGACCAAGATGACTGGGCTGGCCCAGGGGCTCTCTGAGGGTTCAATGACACCCAATTCAAGCATCTTGCTGACCTCAACTTGGATGCTCTCTCCGACATTATCAGACTGCCTGTAAATTTTGTTTTTGACAGGTAGGCTGTCACCAGTGTCCACATCATAGGTACACCAGCTAGTCTGACCAGGGGTCAGAGAGAAGAGCTCAGCATACTGACTTAGGACTAGCATGCAGTCAGCTTGCTGTTGGGCAGTGAGGGTGTCTGGAAAGACCACTCCATCCACCTACCCATCTTGGGGATTGCTGCAGAGGAGATCAGGGAAAGGTTTACTCTCATTTTCCTGTCCCTCATCTGTGACCATGAGCATGGTCATGTCAGCTCTGTCATAATAGGTTTCAGGCGGTTGACATGCATCACCCTTTCTGAGGTGTTTGCAGCTGCCAAGGTCCACCAGATAGGTGACCGCCCCTTTTCTTTTAAGGACAGGGTAGGGCCCACTCCACTTGTCTTAGAGGGCCCTAGGGGCCACAGGCTCCAGTACCAACACCTTCTGCCCTGGTTTCAATTCTAGCAGTGCAGCCTTTTGGCCATACCACTGCTTTTGCAGTTCTTGGCTGGCCTGAAGGTTTTGGTTATTTTCTCCATGTACAAAGCCATCCTGTAATGAAGGCCAAGCACATAGTCCAGTATGTCTTGTTTAGGTTCTTTGAGAGGTTTTTCCCAATCTTCTCTCACCAGACTCAGATGACCTCTAACAGGGTGCCCAATCAAAAGTTCAAAGGGTGAAGACCCCACTCCCTTCGGTGGCACTTCCCTGTAGGCAAAAAGCAGGCATGGAAGTAGGACATCCCATCTCCTTCTGAATTTTTCGGGGAGCCCACCAATCATGCCTTTCAATGTCTGGTTGAATCTCTTCACCAGTCCATTGGTTTGTGGATGATCGGATGTGGTGAATCTGTAGTTCACTCCACACTCACTCATCCCACACGTGTTTTAGGTATGCAGACATGAAGTTTGTACCTCTGTATGACACCACCTCCTTTGGGAAACTAACTCTGGTAAATACACCAAGGAGGGCTTTTGCCACCACTGGAGCAGTGGTGGCCCTTAGGGGTATAGTTTCGGGATACCTGGTGGCATGATCCACTACCCCCAGAATATATTTGTTCCCTGAGGCCGTTGGAGAGTTCAGGGGGCCAACAATATAAATTCCTACCCTTTCAAAGGGTACCCCAACCACTGGAAGTAGAATTAAGGGGGCCTTTCAGTGGCCTCCTGTCTTGCCACTGGCTTGACAGGTGACAAAGGACCGACAAAAGTCCAGCACCTTCTGAGACATCCATTGCCAGTAGAAAGAATTGGTTGACTAACCTACTCCAAGTTTGTCCTGGCCAAGATGACCATCTCAGGGGATATCATGGGCCTAAGTAAGGAAAAACTCTCTAAAACTCTGAGGCACTACCCACACTCTCCTGGTTGCACCAGGTTTGGGGTCTCTGACCTCAGTTTATAGGAGCCCACCGTCCCAATAGACCCTGTGGGTGCCACTGATATCACCCTTTTCCTGTGCAACAGCTTGCTGCCTCAGGCTTTCAAGAGTGGGACAGGTTTCTTGTCCCTGGTACAGATCCATCCTAGAGGGTCCCTCTGTGCCCAAGAGATCTGCCTGGTAAGGCCCAATCTCTTCTGGCTCAGTTCCCTCTGAGAACACCAAGATCTCTTCCTGAGAAGAGGGGTTCTGACTTGCGATCTGTTTAGAAGGTGGTCCCCCAGTCTTCCTGCTCTTTCTCTTGGAGGGCTGGACCATTCTTCTAGGATCCAGCACCACTCAGAGCTCTGCTCTCCGCTCTGGTTGTAACACAACCCCATCCTGAGAAACCAACCATGTTGGCATGGGTCCCCAGTTCGACTTCAGTCCAAGTCATTTGCAAGCAGACAATCTACAGGAACATCTGGGAACACAACTACTTCTTTTTGTACAACTACTCCAAACCCCCTCCCCCCCCAGTCCCAAGTGACCATAGAAATGGGGTGGATTGTGGTGATATTACTAGCATAGGTGACTGGATAGGTCCTTCCAGTCAGGTACTGATCTGAGTGAAGTAGCTGCTGGGTCACCATGGTGACACTAGCCCCAGTATCCCTCAAGGCCTCTATTCTGGACCCATTAATCTTGGGAAACTGCCTGTATTTTTTCATATTATCTGGCCAGACAGTACAGACTAAGTCTACCTCTCCCTCAAAGACTAATCTTACTTCAGTGGGGTTACTGACACGGTCAGGCCACACCTGGAATCCCATCTGAATGTTAGCAACTGCAGGTACTGCTTGTGGACTAGAGGCATTTTGCTTTGTTTTACAGCTTTGTTTTCCAGTTCTGTGTCCTGTTGCTCTAAAGTCATGACACCAAGCCTTGTTGGGATCCCAGTTCTTCCTCTGGTACCCACCCTTAGACTGTGTAGAGACTCTGGGCCCACCCTCCTGATCAGGTGTTTGGGGGACTGTTGAAGACTCTTGACTATTTTTAGGGTTACCCTCTTTCCCTTGGTGTGGGGGGGGGGCTTTTTGGCCTCTTTCTTTTGGTCTCCCCCACCAGTGTTATTTTTGGTAACCCTTTTTTTGACCCAGTGGTCTGCCTTCTTCCCCAATTCTTGAGGAGTGTGTGGACCTATGTCTACCAGGAATTTATATAGTTTCTCTTGGTGACAATTACTTAAAAGGTGCTCCTTCATAACCAAACTATACAACCCTTCATAATCATGTGTACATTGTTGCCACTCAACCAACCTTCCAGTGTTTACACTGAGTAATCTACAAAACCTACCTAGGGTTGGCCTTGGGTGTTCTTGGCCTCCCTGAACTTGATCCTATACTCCTCAGTGCTGAATCCAAAGCACACAAGCAGGGTACCCTTCATGAGGTCATAGGATGTAGCATCTTTCTCATTAAGTGTCAGGAGTCTATCCCTGCACTTTTCTGAGGACATTTCCCACAGGATAGCACTCCACAGCTTCCTGTGGACCCGTCTACTAAGATAGGCTCTCTCAAAAGCAATGAACCACTTAGTGATATCATCACCCTCAAAATATTTAGGGACAACCCCTTTGGGGATTTTGGAGTCTGCAGAATCTGCCTCCCTATTTCATATTTTGCTGCCACCAGAGATGGGTCCTGGTCCCATCTCAGCTCTTTCTTTTTCTATGACGAGGAGTTTAGCTTCTAGAGCGATCCTCTTTGCCATTTTCTGAAGATCTGCATCTCCAGTGCCTGCTTCATCTGGGGCACTACTGGGATCACTACTACCAGAAGTGTTGCTCTCTGAATGGGGGAAGTTCTGTTTGCCTAAGGCAAGCCCGTCTGCGCCAGGACGTCGCCAGGACCCCTGGTTCCATGTGGGAAAAAGGTAACCTACCTCAATGAATTTCCTACCCGTCTGCTACCCTCCATCATTTAAAGGTATCTTGCAGACCAAGCGGCCCCACACCAACTGCTTTGCACAAATAGTTTTCCTGGAACACTGGAGGGCCCACTCGCTTGCCGCCGCTGCCATTTCCAAGGCGTTATTGAGCCATGTAGCTTCACTCAATTTATTTAATCTTCAGGCTTTTTTCCAAACATCGGTAATGTTAGTATCACATTACAACATCATAACGTTATATCCTTAGGACATCCTTTTGATAGCAATGCCAATGCATTTCGGGCTGGGCCTTCCGTCAGGGGCTATCTCGTAAAACTAACATTACCGATGTTTGAAAAAAAGCATGAAGATTAAATAAATTGAGATTCAAACTACCTTTGGATTAAAGTCTTATTTCTTTAAATATCCAATCGAGGAGTGCAGATTGGGGACGTTTTTGCCATTAAGGAAAACGCATCAAATTTGTATAGCTCCACTACATCATGCCATGTTCCTTACTCTAACTCCACTAAAATAGGCATAAAAAACTTTATCTGCAATGTCAGATCATTAGCTAAGCACTCAATGGAAGTATGGGACATAATCACCTCTCTGTCCCCGGTCATATACTTTCTTACGGAAAACATGGCTGAATGCCACTAACCTCCCAGTCATCACGTTAGCCATTCCTGACAACTATCAACTAATAAAGCTTGATAGAGGCCTGAAAATAGGAGGGGGCATCACCATAGTTTTTAAAAACACGCTCAAAGTCTCATGGATTACGACCTCTATTACTGACTTGATGAAATTGGGCATTTTTAAAATAAATCTATCCATTACAGAAAGTTGGGAAGGGGCTTTAATATGTCGCCCGCCAAGGACTAAGAAGGGTTTTAGTGAACGTTTGGTTAAAGAAATAGCTACCCAAGTCTTAGCTACAAAAACTTTTCTTCTTCCAGGTGATTTTAACTACCAGGGAGAAGATCTTGCTAACCCAGAACTGGAGCAGCTTATGGCAGACATGGAAACACTAGGTCTGTACCACCAAATTATTGGCCCTATTCACCAAGCTGGCCATTCGCTGGATTTGCTTTTTACTAATAATGGGGCAATCACA
This sequence comes from Calotriton arnoldi, assembly GCA_963921515.1. Classification (NCBI taxonomy): domain Eukaryota; kingdom Metazoa; phylum Chordata; class Amphibia; order Caudata; family Salamandridae; genus Calotriton; species Calotriton arnoldi. The sequence continues at coordinate 2,839,063 of CAWUFW010000030.1, forward strand.
TATGAGGCACCTATGCCTTTAACTTGGACAGACCATTATATAATACCCTTTCAAGTGCAATCTCTTCAAACATCCACTATGATGGACAGCAGAAGAATGGATAAGACAATAAGAAGGGCCTGGCACTTACTCACCCCAGACTCTTTTATTGAGTCATTTCAGCCGGATTTTCCAGCAAATATCTCCGATGTTAATGCCAGATTAGTAAATTTCAATTCTGTTGTAACAAAGGTTCTGGACATAGCTGCACCTCTCAAAAGCGGAGCACCACAAAATTGTGACCTGCTCCTTGGTATACAACAGAGCTAAAAACTGAAAAATCTGCTTGTAAAAACTTAGAGAGAAGATGGTGCAGAACTAAGAATCCGCAGGACAATGACTTTTAAAATTAGCTCTGTCTAGATATCATTTAAACATCAAAACTACTCGTAAGCACTTTATCACTAACTAAATTGAACAGGCAGGCAATGCACCTAAAGTGCTCTTTAAAATCATTCGAGATTTTAGTAGCCCTCTGGCGTGTGCTCAGCCTTCTTTAGTATCGCAGGAAATGTGTGACTTTCTCGCCACTTTTTTTCAGGAGAAAATCTCTCAGATTTACTTAAACTTTAACTCTCCTCTCATTGCAGACACTTGCGACACCAGCAGTGTGGCTGATATGGGAGTACACTAAACTGGTTCGAAACCTTTCTCTTTGGAGGAGATCAAGAAGTCCCTGGGCTCGGCGAAATCGGGCTCCCCCCTAGATATCTGCCCTCCCAGAGTCATGGCTTCACTATTTAAACATATTCAATTCATATTTAATCTTACTGTGGAAACGGGCACAATTCCCTTTGAATGGAAAGCCATGCATGTCCTACCTATCCCAAAAAAATCTATTCTGGACCCGAATACCTTATCAAATTACCTCCCCATATCCTTGTTTACCCCTCTTTGGTAATCTGTTAGATGTCCTTATCAACAAACAATTAACAGCCTATCTTGAAGAGAATCAAATTCTGGATCCTTCGCAGTCCGGATTCAGACCAGGCCATAGCACAGAAACGGCCTTTTTGGCAGTGACCAACTCTTTGAGACTTTCATTGGATGCAGGAACTCCTTCTATGCATGCCCTGTTGGATCTTTGCGCAGCCTTTGATATGGTCTCTCATTCCAGGCTGTTGAAGAGGCTACGCGAGATGGGCATTCAGGGGACAGCTTTCAAATGGTTACATAATTTTTTGGAAGACAGATTCCAAACTATCACTCTCGGCCCCTATACCTCCCACAAGATGCGACTGGACAAGGATGTACCACAGGGCTCATGTTTGAGCTTTTCCTTGTTCAACATTTATATGGCACCCTCGCTAAGATTATTGAGCCTTTTGGCTTTGGAATAATATTTTACGCAGATGATACTCAGCTGACCTTTACTTTTGAGTCCTATCTGGCCATAACCAAAGAGCGCTTTGCTAAGGGAATGTTAGCCGTCTCCAGCTGGATACTGACAACTACCTACAATTGAACATGGACAAGACAGAGATCATGCTGTCGGTAAAGCCAACACTCTTTGGTCAGATGAGTGGTGGCCCCTTCAACTGGGTTCAGTCCCGTCCCCCAAACAATCTGTGAAGAACCTTGGCATAAAAATTGACCAAGCCCTCTCTATGAAAGATCATATTTTGATTACCACGGGTTTGTGCTATCATAATATGCGTCTTCTTCGCAGAATATTTCCCTACCTTCCGATCTCTGCCCGAAGAACATTAGTACAAGCCCTGGTAGTGAGCCGACTAGACTACGGGAACGCTTTACTGGCTGCAGTAAATGAGATGCTTGTGGCTAAACTACAGGTAATCCAAAATACGGCAGCCAGACTCGTTCTCAATCTTCCAGTACCCCTTCACCCACTTCGTTGAAGGCTCTGCATTGGCAGCCAGTAAATAAAAGTAGCATCTTAATAATCTGCTGTCTCACATATAACGCCTTAAGGGGCAAAGGCCCCAGTTATCTCCAACAGAAAATCAAATCGTATGTACCCACCAGAAGCCTGAGATTGAAGGATAAAACCTTGCTGAGCGTACGCCGAATCCGCTTGGTTAGATGCGGTGGGAGAGCCTTTTCCTACCCTGTTTTATTTGAATAGTCTCCCTGTGCATTTTTGCACCTTCACAAACTATTGCCAATTTAGGAAACTGTTGAAAGCCTACTTATTTTAAAGTGACCTACGGATGCTTGCTTGCTACCGCAATGCTGAGATACCCCTGGGCGATTCGAGCGCTTTATTACATATTTGGTGCGGCGCGGAGCCGACTGCCAGACCTCCAGGAGCTTTCGAGACCGCTCTCGCAAAGCCTTCGGGTGAAGTTTCCGGAGTCAGGGCACGACTTCGTGTCGTGGTCTCGGCCGAGACAGTAGAGACACTCTAAGTGCGGGTCTGTGATCGACATCATTCGACCACAGGCACCGCATGGCTTGAAGCCGGGCATCCCTACCGACACCTAGGAGTCGAGAAGACTCGAAAAAAACAGTGAAAAAATTCACCAAAAATGTAGTCAAAAATTGACTAGGGCACTGCTCTTCCCGGATCTGCGCTTACTGGCGCGGAAAAAGAACTGACGTCAGCGCGCAGGGGCGGCGTCTAAGTACTGCCCGCGACGTCATCCCGGCGATCACGACGCCAACGACGGACGCGGAGCCGCACGACGCCGCCTACCGATGCGCAAGGGTACTGCTACGCAAAAACTTTCCGGATCCAGCCTGACGCCTGGGGATATTCTAAGGTAAGGAATCTGTCACTAACTACTGTCTCTTACAGATATATCGTTACACAAGTTAGTAACTTGTGCAACAGGGCTTTGTCATTCTCTGCCAGCAACTGCTGGAGATGGGCTTTATTGGGTTTAGGACCAATGGCAATTTTCCATGCTTTGCACAAATCTTTAAGTTGAGAAACTGTAAGATGTTTATAGGGACCCAGGTTGAGCTCCTGGCTGGTCCCTGTAGTCTCAGTCATGGTGTTTAAAGTAAGTGGGGTCTTATTAGAGATTTACAAAAAATGTTAAGTATTTCTAAGGTTTAACTATTTTAAAGTCTTTTAAGTATCTAAACAGTGGCTGACCTAGCCAAGGCCCTAACACTATTTTTAAACAATGTGGAAAAAAATCGACAATTGATAACAATTTTTTATCTAAAGACAATTTTGGGATTTCCTCAGTGAAATCAATTATCCATCAAATGGTACAACAAATTTTAAAGTTTTGTATCCCACCATTGCACTACCAATGTAGGAAGCTGGCTCTGTAGATGATATTGCCACTAGGTGGTCAAACTTGGCACAGAGTCCAGAGGTTCCCAAAAAGTGTACAGGGCTCAATGGAAAACCCAAAGTGCTCTATTAGTGGTAGTGTGGGCGAGCTGCATTAGGCCTAACACAGAGGAATGTAAGACATTTATTGCACAACAGTGATCAGTAATGGGCACACTACTCAAAAAAGAGATCCAGACCAATTTTAGAAAAATATACTTTGTATTTTATTTTAAGACCAAGGTCTTCGTAATCGGGTAAGTGCGATTTTGATTAAAAATACTTTTCCCTTTGAAAAATCGACACTTAAAACCTTTTCAACACAGTCCAATATAATCCTATGGGGAAAACAATATGGCAGTTAAACAGGTAAGTGTTAAACTTACAATCCTGGTCTTCGGAGCCAAAAGTCAGCAAGTGCCAGGGGTCAGGTAAGTACCAACACTGCACCATCAGTGGCACAGGGGTGGCCGTGTGTAGAGGTTAAAATCGGAGTTTGACCCAATGCTTTCCAATGGAGACAGGGGGTGCCTGGAGCCACACTGCTTGCAGGTAGGTAGATCAGTTGCAGGGGGCCAAGCTTTGAGGGTTAGGTTTAGCACATACCAACAACAGCAGAGATACGTTGGGATGTAGTGGGTCGTAGATGCACCGTCGGTTCAGCTCACCAAGGCCCAGGGGCTTCATGTGCAGGGGTGCCTTTTGACATTGGAGTCTTCTTACCGAAGCCAGTCGCGGTCGGGGGAGCCTCTGGATTCACACTGCGGTCGCCGTAGTGGAGGACAGGAGAGGCCAGCCAATGCTGGACACCAGGTCAGGAACGCCTGGGAGACTTCAATGCACAAGTGAGCCACTCCGACTCGTCCGCTGTCCACAGGAGATTAGAGTCTTTTTCTAAGGCAGCAGTCCTCCTAGTGGTTTCAGAGGTGGCTTGCTGCAAGACAGGTCGCAGGATCTCAGAAGCTGGAGACAGGCCAGTTGGGCTGGAGCCAAGGACGTCGTCGTCTTCAGTCTTTTCTGCAGGGTCATCTGCTTTCTTCTTAGGTCATCGCAGATCTGAGTTCTAGGTTTGGGGGACCCACCTAAATACTAAATTTTGGAGGCATTTTAGAAGAGTCGCAGGTACAGCCAATGGTCACCTCACCTGGGGGACTACACCCTGTATTATGCCTCCCTCTTGTGGGAGGGTGGCATAGACCTAGCCCTGACTGGAGGGGTCTCCCCATCTTCAAGATGGCAGGGACTGAAAGTTGTGCTTCACCTCGCCTCCCCAACTTAGATGTGGGGGTTGGCAGAGGTTGGCACACCTCCTATTGTTTTGAATTGTTCCTGCCAGTTTTTCCAACCAAAGTGGGGTTGTAAACCAGGGGCTACCATCTGCTGCTAGCAGTAGAGGCTGGGGATAGTATTGCAAAGGCAGCAGACCTTTGAAGCTCCCGTCTTCGAGCACTGTCCCATGCTGGGCGAGGAGGCATGACACCTCTGCCCAGGATGTGCATTGTTTGTGGTCCCAGAGAGCAGGGGTTCTTTACCCAGGGGTCCAGAAACATGTCTGGTGGTGGCTGGCTGCCTACAGCTGGTCAGGGACCGCACTAGGGTTCTTAGGTTTTCAGGGGGCACCTCACCTCTGAGGTTTCCTCTGAGTACTTGGGATAGTAAATCCCACAGTGGCATCACACTTCTCCTCCAGAATCTTAACCTCTAACAACCAAGCTAAGGACATTTTTGCAATTGTAGATGAATTGTCCAACCCAGATAGAGTACTAAGTAAGCCCACACCGTCTCAGGCCCTCTGTGACTCTCTGAACAACTTTTTTATTGATAAAATCGCCTCTATCAAAGCCAGTATCCCCACACATACCTCTCAAGAAATCTCCCCTCCTATGCCCAGGAATCCCTACTCCCTTGAATCTTTTCTGTCCATTGACACCCAGACCTTTCACGATCTGCTGTCCAAAGTCAGATCTGGATCCCCCACGGACCACTGCCCCCACATGTCCTAAAAGCTGCTTTCACCGCCTTCCGGACCCTGTTCTCGCCCTCCTGAACAACTCCTTATCCCAGGGCTGTGTCCCTAAAGCATTCGAAGAGGCAATAGTGGTCCCCCTCTTAAAGAAACCTGGGGCTGACCCCCAGACGCTGTCAAACTACCGCCCCATCTCCTTGCTCCCGTACCTAGCCACGGTGCTGGAGGCCCATGTGGCGAAATGTCTGTCCAACTTTATGGAACAAACTAATTTTCTTGACCCACACCAAGCTGGATTTCGTCCAGCTCACTCCACGGAAACGGTGATACTAGCGGTACTGGACTCCCTACGGGAAAAGGCTGACAGAGGCACTCCTCAGGCCCTGGTGCTGTTAGACCTTTCGGCCGCCTTCGACACGGTCGACCATGGTATATTGGCAGACCGTGTCAGAGAGGCAGGCATCCAGGGCCCAGCCCTTAGCTGGATCAGCTCCTTCCTGAAAGACCGCTCCCAGGCAGTCCGTATTGGCTAGTTTACGGCCCCCAAATTAAAAACTACGTGTGGGGTTCCACAGTGCTCTTCGCTCTCCCCGCACCTGTTCAACCTTTACCTTCTCCCGCTAATCAGGTCTCTGAAGGAAAGGAAAGTGGTCACCTTCAATTATGCCGATGACCTTCAACTAGTGTTCACAATCGACAATTCTCCCCAGTCAATATCTGACTTTCAGTCTACCATGCAATTCATTCGCCACTGGATGGACCACAACCACCTAAAAATAAATCCCGGCAAGACCGAACTAGTCCTGACGGGTGGCGGTCGAAATCTGTGGGGCCCACATTATTGGCCAAACGAATTAGGACCCACCCACCTCCCCCCAATTCCCTCTACCTCAGTAAAAAGCCTGGGGGTCACCATAAACAATGACCTTTCCCTAAAAACTCATGTAGGCTCTGTGATCTCCACCTGCTTTCTTCAGCTGCGTAAAATTAGGAAGATAAGCAGGCTACTTACCCAAGCAGCTTTGATACAGGTCTTGATAGCCATGGTCCTATCACGTCTAGACTACGCCAATGCAATCTACCTTGGTATACCACTCTGCCTTACAAAACAGTTACAGATGGTACAGAACCAAGTGGCAAGATTGATTTACAAACAACCCAGGTGGCAACATGCCTCCCCCTCCTAAGGAAGCTGCACTGGCTTCCTATTCCCCAACGCTGCGCATTCAAAATTGGCTGTATGGTGTTTAAATCCCTGAATGGCCAGAGCCCTAAATTCATAGACCGCCTCATTTCACACTACACCCCTTCACGCAACCTCCGCTCGGCTCATCTCCAACTTTTGACTGTCCCGACCTTCAAGCTGAAGCGCCAAGGGGGTTGTAGGTTTGCAACTCTGGCCCCCAAAATGTAGAATTCTATCCCCCTGGAAATCAGGTCAAGCACTGATCTATTGAGATTCAGGAAATCCCTCAAAACATGGCTGTACATCCAGGCCTACGAATAAACTGTTCCAGGTTCGGCATTTCCTAATATCAGCGCCATGAAACCAATCGGTGTACGAGCGCTTTATAAAACCCTTTTAACATAACATAACATCAGTGTGCATTTATTGTAAGGAGTAGTTTGGTACCAAACACTCCTATGTTCAGTGAAGCCATCATGGTACTGTGGAACTGAAGTTGTCGAGTTTCCAGCCCATGTACTCTCTATGGCTTCCCTGGCACTTACAATATTAGGAAATGGACCCCAATATTGTAGTGGCATATCTGCTCAAGCAGCTATGCCTTCACCTGTGGTATAGTGCACCCTGCCTTAAGGCTGTGAGGCCTGCTAGAGGGGTGACTTATTTATGCCTTCAAGCAGTGCCAGTTGGCATGGCACCCAGGTAGGGTACCATGTCGACTTTGTCGTATTCTCCCTCACAGGGGCATGCAAGCTGCAAAGGCAGTGGCATGGTCCCAGTGAGGGAGTCCCAGGGGACCCTCTTCAGCTTATAGGCCCTAGGTACTCAGAGTACCTTTTACTAGGGACTTACAGAGAGCAGAAGAGCCAATTAGGGATTTGTTTTTAGGGAAGGAGCGCTGGCACAGGGGACCTGTTTGGCAGGGACCCTGTGCACTACATTTGAAACCACATCAAAACTAGGCAAAAGTGGAGGGCTAACCATGCAAAAGAAGCCCTTTCTCACAAAAACCTATCGCTTTAAGTGGAAGTGTTTTTGGACTTGGTGCCAGCAAGCTAAAGTGCATCCACTCTTTTCTTCGCCTCAAGAGATTCTCTGTTATCGCCTGCACTTGACAAGATCAGTATTGGCTCACGCATCCATCAAGGACCACTTGGCTTTAGGAGATCATCCACCCTGCCTTCGTTATGGTCCACTAGAATTGTTAAGCAATTTCTCAAAGGGCTGTTTAGGTTCTTTCCACCAGTGAGACCCCTGCCTCTCTGGCAGCTCAGTATTGTCCTATCACAACATATGAAGCACCCGTTCGAACCCATTCACAGAGTAGATCTTAAGTCCGTTTCTTGAAGGTTGCTCTCCTTATAGCTTTACCATCGGCCAGATAAGTTAGCGAAATTCATGCGCTCCCTATGGAAAAATCTTTCTCAAAAATCCAGGACGATGCAGTGGTTCTTCGTTCGAATCCTAGATTCATTCCTAAAGTCCCATCAGACTTTCATTTAAATGAGCCTATCATGCTCAGAACATTTTTTCCAGCTCCTACAACACCAGCTGAGAGATCCCTTCATTCTTTAGACGTCAAGAGATGTTTAAAATTCTGTATGCAAAGGACTTCAGGCTTTCACAAGTCTAATCAGCTTTTTGTGGCTTACAGCGCTCCACGGCGAGGCTATCCTCTTTCTAAGCAAAGTATTTCTCAATGGATATCCAACACTATCTGCTTCTGTCATCAAGCTGCAGGTAAACCGCTGCAGACATCAGTGCACTCCCCTCTCCCAGAACTGTTTCTGCCTCAACTGCACTATTTGCTGGTGTGTCACTCCAGGATATCTGCCGAGCAGCTACCTGGAAGAATACACACATCTTTACCAGGTATTACTGCTTAGATTCTGCCTGTCACAGTGACACAGAAGTGGGTCAAGCGGTGCTGCGACATCTTTTCCAGTAACTGTGAGCTTTCTTTCTTTCCACCATCCTTTCCTTGTTATGCACATTTTTTCTTTGGACTATATTCTTGTCATGTTGATGTTTATATATATTTTTAATATCAAATTATAAGGCCCATCATAGTTGTGCACCTGATTATCTTTCAACCAGCCACCTAGTGTCTTGACTGAGAGGTCAACAAAGTTTACCCAGGTTTGACTCAAGGTTTTGTGAGTCTCCCTGAACTTAATTCTTTACTCCTTAGTGGTGAGTCCAAAACCCTCTATCAGGGTTTCTTTCATGAGGTCATAAGACTCAACATCTTCCTCATTCAGTGTCAGGAGTCTATTCCTGCACTTACCTGAGAACAGCTCCCAAAGCAGACAGCCCCAGTATCTCTGGTGTAACCATTTGGCATCGTCATCACTCTCACCATATTTGGGGAGATCTGTTTGGGGGCTTTGAGATCAAAGGTTTCTCTCTCTCCCTATTTGAGTTGTCGTTGCATCATTTATGGGTGCTAGACCCATTTCAGCCCCTCTCTTACTATAGCCAGGCTTTTGGCTTCAAGGGCTGCTGTTCTGGCTAGTCTCTCAAGATACACATTTGATCGTCTAGTACTTCTCTGTGCCTTGAGTTGTCTGACCTACCCCAGGAGGAGCAGACACTCTAGGTACAGTTCTAGGGTAGATGTGAGGGGGTACCTCTTCAGTTTGGGGGACAGTCTCCTAGAGTTCTGTCATGATCACTGTCAGCCTCCTCTAAGGAGTCAGGATCTTCTGTGGAGCTGGTTACATCAAACTCTGCAAGGAGCTCCTGGAGCTGCATTTTTGTAGGGTTTGAACCATTTTTGATTTGACTGGCTGTACAGAAGTTCCTTAACTACTTCATACTAACATGCAGATAAGGAGTCAGGTGGAGTTCCTAGAGTACCTCCTCTGTGCCAGACATTTTTAGTACAGTTGTGCCTTTTTAGAAAATTGCCGAAAAAATCTAAACAGACTTTTAAGGCCTAACTGACTAGTATTCCTTTTAAATCTCTAATACAACTGGGCTGGGGGCTTAACACAAGGCATTAACTGTTCAGATTAGAAAATTTGGAAAAATCGAAAATTTGCTAAAAATGTTTTTAACTAAAGTCAGTTGTGCATTTCTTCGTGGAACCACCTATTGACTAAGTGGTATCAGCAAATGCAAAATCTTGTTCCCCACTGCTGATCCACCAATGTAGGAAACAGGCATTTATGTAGTGTACAAACTTGAGGTACACTATGTAGATAGTCCAGACGACCCTTATTACCTTTACAGGGCTTAAATTAATAATTCTAAATGCTCTCTTTTGTGGTAGTGTGGGAGTGCAGTTTAATCTTATCAGAGGGTAGTGTTAAGCATTTGTTGTACACACAGAGTAAATAAGTGAGAAAGACACTCAAGATGAAACTCTGGACCAATTTAGAAAAATAACCTATCTTTTTGTATATTTTTTTACACCAATATTATCCGAATCGGGTAAGTACTTAAGACGTCATCAAATTTTACAGTAGGAACAGTGGAAAATGACAGCTGTCATATTTGAGAGCATGAGCCTCGAACACAGTAATGTTATCCTTTGGGAGAAACATACAATGCATAGGGAGACTTGCAATGGAGTTACCGGGTTGTTCGTCTGGACTTAAGGTAAGGAGGGTTTAAGGTCCTTAGAACCCCCAGCAGTTTCGGGTTACAATCCCTGGTGTGTCCGGATTAAGAGGTGCTTGTTACAAGGGTAGCCTCAAACACCGCTGAAGTCAATGGGGAAACCTGTGACACAAAAACCTCCAAGTGAGGACTGGGGCAGTCCGACAGAACCCAACGGGGGCATAGCTCATGAGGGTTTCTGTGGCTCAGGAAGACAGTCTGTTTTCCTGGACCCAGGCTCGGGTTCAGAGGGGTTTTGTCTGGCAGGTTGCAGGAGTTAGAGACTCTCACAGTTCTTGAGTGATCTGCAGTGAGGAAAGAAACAGGGCAGCAGGGCCTCTCTTGATAAAGCCCCGTGGAACCTGATGTCCCTTGTCGGTAGGTCTGTGTCGGCCTTTAGTTGCTGCAAATGCTCCGGTACCCAGGGTATTGTGCTGAGCGACTCCTGGAGGTCCTGGCATCCCCAAACATGCAGGGAGACGGATCTGACCTCCTAGAGCAGCGAAGACCTCTGTTCGAGACATATGAGCTGTAGATCATATGCGTTAGCATAGATCGCCATCTGGTGTTGGGCCCGGATATTTGCACTTTGTTTTTGTTCGAAGAAGTCTTTGTAGTCACGGGATAGGAGACTCCTCCTTCTGGTGATAGTGCGCATGGGCATCGACTCCATCCTTAGATTGGTTTTTTCCGCCACCGGGTTTGGATGTGTATTGCTGTGCGCCGGTTCGGTATCGTTTTCGAACCCCTTCGACGCGCAATCCTCTACCCTCGACGGTATCTTCTTTCGATCTCGGTTACCCATTCGACGAGCATCGTATAATTTGTGAAAACCTTCGATCTAGAAATTCGAGGCGGGCCGTTGGGCCTACCCGTGCCGACCACGCCAGCAGTCGATGGAACGAACTCCATTTAAACTATGTCCCGGGTGTCGTGCTAAGTTCCCACGCACCGACCTGCACCAGGTCTGCAACCTGTGCTTATCCCCGGAACACATCGAGAAGGACTGCGAAGCGTGTCGGTCGTTCCGATCGAAGAAGACTCTTCGTGACCGTCAGGCTCGACGCCACGAAATGCAACGAGACAGCGGCTCCGTACCGTACATCTTCGGTGAAGAATCAGAGCTTCCCCGTACAGACGTAGAGGCCGAGGAAGAAGAACCGGCCTCCGTCTCCGAAGCCGACTCAGACATGGAGGAAGACCTGGACATCACCCCGGGTCAACGTACAGTGAGTACAAACCCCCATGTGCCCACGCAACCCAAGACAACTAAGGCTCCGGCGTCACCCTCGCCCTCGGGTCGACACCGACATAAAGTTTCTAAAGCCCCGCCCTCCAGCCCGGCTATGAAACATAAGGACAAGCCTTCCGGCTCGAGCCGGCCCCCTTCTGGTACCGAAATAACACCTTCGGCACCGAAACATAAGCCGCCTCATGTGCCACCCCCTAAACCGTCGGCACAGAAAACACCTTCGGCACCGAAAGCCCTCGATCCGAAAACACCTTCGGAGCCGAAATAGTCCATACCGAAGTCCTCGGCACCTAAAAGCTCGGAGCCAACACACTCCGCACTGAAACATTCGGAGCCGAAACATCTCGCTCCGAAACATTCTGGTTCAAAACGTTCGGTGCTCAAAGACCTTCATAAAGCTTCCACGCCGAAACCCGCTCCTAAGGAGAAAGACACTCCTTCCAAAGAACTTCCATCCGAGGACAGTTTCGGACCCAAAACAAAAGAGACTCGATATTGATCCCAAAACTGGACGCCTTACAGCCACTATTCCAAAGAAGCGGAAGTTGGATTTCTCAGAGGACTCTCCTATTCCTCTAAAAAAAAAAAAAAAAGGACATGGGTACTAACCCTTCTCCCCCTTACATACCTCCTTCTCCTCCTAACCCAAATTTGCTAATCACACCATCAAATTCACCACCACCCACAGTTTCACCTGAGCCACAGGATGATGATGATGATTATGGGGACAGGGATGGGGATGGGGACGAGTATCCGGACATACCACAAGACCAAGACATTCCACATGACACTGATCCATGGGAGGATTACAATAAAGAACCAGATCATAATAATGAACCTGACCTCTATCCCTCCAGACCCTCTCCACCTGATGACAATATAGGCTTTGCACAGCTTATTAACAGGGCTGCTCAATACCATGGGGTGGAGCTACACTCAGACTCTCTAGAGGAGGATTATTTTCTTGTGGAGACATTTACTCAGTCACAAAAGTCCACTAATACTTTGCCCATACTCAAGGGCATGATAAAACACGTAGATGAGGTATTTAAGGACCCTGTCAGAGCCAGAATACTGACCCCTAGAGTGGATAAAAAGTACAAGGCCGCTCCTATGGATCCTGTATATATTAGGGGACAGTTGCCCTTAGACTCTCTTGTCGTATCTAACGCCCGCAAGAGAGCTAATTCCCAAACTACAGGCGACGTCCCTCCTCCTGATAAGGAGACGCATCAGGCAAGCGAGTGGCCTCACAGGCTGCTAACCATTGGCGAATTGCCAATGCTCAGGCCCTGTTAGCACGCTATGACAGAGCTCACTATGATGAGTTAGAGAAACTCATCCAACACTTGCCTGATGAGTACAAGACAAAGGCTAACGACCTCATTCAAGAAGGAAGCTTATTACTAATACTTCCATAAAATGTGCGATGGATGCAGCAGACACAGCATCTCGTGCCATTAACACCAACATACTATTACGCAGGCACGCTTGGCTTCGAATCTCTGGATTCAAGCAGGAGGTCCAATCTTCCATACTCAATCAGCCCTTTGATAAAGAGCATCTTTTGGGCCAACAGTTGACACTACACTGGAAAAGATGAAAAAGGATACCGAAACTGCTAAGTCCATGGGGGCCTTACAATTGCCTTCCAGTAGAGGTTCCTTTCGCTGCTCCTTTTATAGAGGTGGCTCAAAAACAGTGTCGTCAGAGACTCCCTCCTCCTCTTATAAAAACAACCAATCCACCTCCTCCAGAGGTTATTTTCGAGGAGGCTACAGGGGAAATAATAACAAGGGAAGAAGCAGAGGTAACTCCACCCGCACTTCCCCTGCCAATAAGCAGTGATTTCCCTCCACTACCCCCGATCATTTAACACCTGTCTGGGGACGTCTCTCACAGTTCCTACCTGTCTGGAATTCAATCACCACAGACAAGTGGGTATTACAGATTATCCAGTATGGTTATTGCCTGGAACTTACATGCACTCCCCCAACTCTCCTTCCGAAAGAGCGTGCAATGTCACCAGAACACCTCACTCTCTTAAAACAAGAGGTTCTCTCCCTGTTACAAAAACATGCAATAGAACCAGTCCCATTACACCATCAGGGGACGGGGTGTACTCCCTATACTTTTTATTCCAAAAGGACGGCTCTCTCAGGCCTATATTAGACCTCAGAAAGCTAAACCTCTATATTCAATCAGATCACTTACACATGGTCACACTTCAACAGGTGCTCCCACTGCTTCAACAAGACGACTTCCTTTCCACTTTAAAGGACGCCTACTTCCATATTCCCATTCACCCGGCTCACAGGAAATATATCCGGTTCGTAGTGGACGGACAACACTACCAATTCAAAGTTCTCCCGTTCGGGGTAACTACAGCACCCAGGGTATTCACCAAGTGTCTGGCAGTAGTCGCAGCACACTTGAGAAGACAACACATTCACGTCTTCCCCTACTTGGACGATTGACTAATAAAAGCCAAGTCACGACACAGCTGCATACAACACACTCACAAAACAGTTCAGCTGCTTCACAACTTGGGATTCACTGTAAACCTCACCAAGTCTCATCTCCAACCTTCCAACACGCAAGTATACCTAGGAGCCACAATAGACACTTGCAAGGCTCTAGCATACCCCAACCCTCTCAGGATATGCAACATACAAATCCTGATATCACAATTTCAGCCTCAACACTCATTACCAGCACAAGTGTTCATGAAACTCATCGGAATGATGGCATCTTGCATTCTACTCGTTCCTTACGCAAGACTCCAAATGCGTCCCTTACAGGAATGTTTAGCACGTCAGTGGAACCAGGCTCAAGGTCAGTTAACCGATCTGGTGTTGGTAGACGGCCGCACCCATCGCTCTCTGCAGTGGTGGAATACACAAAACCTTTCCAGAGGGCGGCCATTCATCGACCCGGTTCCACAAATAGTGCTAACAACAGACGCATCGCTCACTGGTTGGGGAGCTCATCTTCAAAAACATACCATTCAGGGCATTTGGACACTACAACAAAAACAACTCCACATAAACCATCTGGAGCTGCTAGCAATTTTTCTGGCATTGAAAGCTTTTCAACTACATCTAGTAGACAAGGCTGTCTTAGTCCCTACAGACAATATGACAGCAATGTACTACATACAAAAAGAGGGGGGCACACTCTCTGCAGCTTTCACACCTAGCTCAAAGCATATGGAGATGGGCCTTACCTCAAAATATATATCTCCTTGCAGAACATCTCCCAGGAGTAAACAATCAGATCGCAGATCTGCTCAGTCATCAAAGACAACAGATCCACGAATGGGAACTACATCCTCAAGTACTCCTCCCATTCTTCCACATTTGGGGCTACCCAGAAATAGATCTGTTCGCCACACACCTCAACGCAAAATGCCCAAACTTCGCGTCCAGGTATCCACACCCGTTGTCCAAAGGCAATGCGCTATGGATGAATTGGTCAGGGAAATTTGCTTACGCTTTTCCGCCTCTCCCGCTAATTCCATTACTGGTTCGGAAACTCAAACAACATTCCCTCACAATGATCCTAGTTGCTCCCACATGGGCTCGACAACCATGGTTCACAACCCTGTTGGAACTATCAGTAGTTCCTCATCAAAAGTTACATCTCTCCCCCAAGCTTCTCACTCAGAACCATGGAGAGATAAGACATCCAGATCCCAGTCAACTCAACCTTGCGATCTGGCACCTGAAATCATAGAGTTTGGCTACCTTAATCTCCCGCCAGAATGTGTAAACATTAAAGAGGCTAGACGCCCTACCACAAGGGCATGCTATGCAGCAAAATGAAAACGATTTGTAATTTATTGTACTAAAAATCAAATCAATCCGCTAGATGCTTCAACTCAAAACATCATTTGCTATCTGTTACACTTACAACGTGCTAACTTAGCATATACATCTATACGATTACATCTTGCCGCTATCGCGGCTTACCTACAAAACAGACAACACTTGTCTTTGTTTCGAGTACCCGCTATCAAAGCCTTTATGGAAGGACTCAAAAGAATCATTCCTCCTAGACTTCCACCTTCTCCCGTGTGGAATCTTAATATAGTCCTTACAAGACTCATGGGCCCACCATTTGAGCCTATGCACAGATGCGAATTACAATTTCTATCTTGGAAAGTAGCCTTCCTTATAGCCATCGCATCTCTTAGAAGAGTTGGTGAGCTCCAGGCATTAACCATACAAGAGCCATTTTTACAAATTCACCAAAATAAAGTGGTTCTTAGGACTAACCCAAAATTTTTACCCAAGGTTGTTTCTGCTTTGCATCTCAACCAGTCTGTTGAGTTGCCCACCTTTTTCCTCAACCAGACTCAGTTGCAGAACGTGCTCTTCACACATTAGATGTAAAAAGAGCGATACTTTATTACACTGAAAGAACCAAATCTTTTAGGAAAACTAAACAACTCTTTGTTGCTTTTTCCCCACCACATAAAGGCAATCCCATTTCAAAGACCGGTATTGCACGATGGATAGTTAAATGCATCCAAATATGCTACCTTAAAGCTAAACGCACCTTAACAATTCCCCTACAGCGCACTCTACACGCAAACTAGGGGCTTCTATGGCATTCTTAGGGAACATATCCTTAGATGACATCTGCAAGGCTGCAGCATGGTCTACACCACACACATTCACAAAGCACTATTGTGTAGATGTGTTAGCAAAACAACAAGCTAGTGTGGGCCAGGCAGTTTTAAGAACACTATTTCAGACCACTGCAACAGATACAGGGTAACCGCCGCTTGGGAAATAACTGCTGTGTAGTCTATGCTAACGCATATGATCTACAGCTCATATGCCTCGAACGGAAAATGCTACTTACCCAGTATGCATCTGTTCTTGGCATAAACAGCTGTAGATTCATATGCTCCCACCCGCCTCCCCGGGTGCCTCTATCTGTTGCAGTAATATCTTACTTAGATACATTCTACATGGACATCTCTTTACTACTCTTACTAACTCCATCACCCGTTATGGCAAAACAATCTAAGGATGGAGTCGATGCCCATGCGCACTATCACCAGAAGGAGGAGTCACCTATCCCGTGACTACAAAGACTTCTTCTAACAAAAACAAAGTGCAAGCATCCGGGCCCAACACCAGATGGCGATCTATGCTAACGCATATGAATCTACAGCTGTATATGCCAAGAACAGATGCATACTGGGTAAGTAGCATTTTCTTCTGGAGTGCTGCTCCTTCTGTGAGCCCGATGGCCAGCAACACAGTGGACTGGGCAGATGCTTGTCAGTGTCTGCAGCTGCAGGGAAGTGGCGGCTCCACTCCAGGGGAGATGCTTACTTGTTGTCAAAGTGCTAGGCAGCTCACCAAGCGTTAGAGAGGGTTCACAGCTTTTGGACGAGCCGCATCTTTGCAATTGTTGAGGGTCCAGCAGTTAGGAAGGTTTATGTGCCAAGTCCATGGTCCGTCCTCCATTCTCGCAGTGACTGCTCTTCTTTAGTCCTCTTCAGTTCCCAGGAAGTCAAATCTGAGTTCCTGGTGTCAGGGGGGAACTTAAATACTACATTTAGTGGTGTTAAGGGGAGTGGAGGGTAGAGGCCAATGGGCTACCTACCCCTGGGATAACTGCACCCCCTATGTGACCACTTCCTGTTGGGAGTGGGCATAACCTTGTCCCAGAGTTCCTAATTTCACCACAACCAAGATGGTGAAATCCTTCTTTTTGTGTCCACTTCATGTAGCCCACCTTAGAGATGTGACTACCCTGACAGCGTAACACGCCTCCTTGCATAGCTAATTTCCCGCCGGTCCTAATGCCAAATGGACCTCAGGGCAAGGGATGGCATCTCCCATGTCTGGAGAAAGCCAGGGTCGCATGTCAGAGGCGGCAGGGGCTTTGAAGCCCATGGCCTTGATATGCTAAATCATTAGCCATCCTGTTGAAGGAGGTGTGAACACCTTCCTCCGGAGCAGGCATTGTTTCTGGCCTCAGAGAGCGAGGGCTCTCACTCGCAGGGGGTCAAAACCGGTCTGTGGTGGCAGGTTTTTCAGGGGACACCTCTAAGGTGCCCTCTGAGTACTTGTCATAATAAATCTAGTACTGTCAATGGTACCGATTTATTAAGACAAAGTGTTTGATACCAAACATCATAGTTTTTCAGTAAAGCCATCATGTAGCTGGGGAACACGTATTATCCAGTGCCCAGTACATATACTTAAGGTGGCTTCCCTGTTCACTTATACCATCTAGTAATTTAACTAGACAGCACAGGGGCATATCTGCTTATCCAGATATTCCCTCTCATGTAATATAATGCACCCTGCCTTAGTGCTTCAAGACCTGCGGTAAGGGTGACTTACATATATTACATGCATTGACTTTGGCATGGCGAGTGTACCATTTTGTGTCTTCAAACATGGTTTTTACCATGACACAGTCTGTAATGGCAGCCTGCATTCAATTTGTATGGGGATCCTTCAGGGATGCATAATATATACTGCAGCTCTTAGAAACCCTCTTTAGTACCCATGCCCTCGGTACCAGGTTTACCATTTACTAGGGACTTACCGGAGTGCTAAAGTGTGTGCCGATTGTTCCACAATTAGACCATTTTACCTTTGTTTTAGGGAAAGAGCACTGGCGCCTGGTTAGCAGGCTTCAGTGCACTGTCAGTCGAAGACCTACACATCTAGTAGTTCTAATGGGGGCAGAAAGTGGGAGGACAACTGCAATAAAATTCCAGTTTCTTTCAGGGTCCCTTAGGATGGCATAATGCATGCTGCAGCCTTTAAGGACCCTCTTTAATTCCCATGCCCTAGGTACCATCAGTACCATTTACTAGGGACTCACGGGTGTTCAAGAGTGTGCAAATTGTACCACAATTAGACAATTGTACCTTGTTTTTAGGGAAAGAGCACTGGGGCATGGTTAGCAGGGACCCAGTGCACATCAGTCGAAAAACATCAGTACCATTGGCAAAAAGTGGGGGTGACTATGACAAAATGGGGCATCTTCCTACAATTAACAATTCAAAGTGCTCCCCTTTGGGGTCAGTACTGTGCCTCAGTTGTTTACTAAGTGCCCTGCGGTGGTGGCCGCAGACAGGGCGTCCATATTTCCCCATATCTGCTCAACTGGTTGATCAAAAGTGCCACCGCCAGCAGTACTGCAAACACACACAGGTCACAATAGACCTTCTTCATTGCTTAGGGTTTGCCATCAACACCACAAAATCCTACCTCAAACCTGTCCAGATCCTACCCTACCTAGGGGTATTCTCAACTCTGAGATAGGCATAGCCTATCCAAACTCTGTCAGGATTCAGTTTTTTCAGGCACTACTCACTTTGTTCCAAACAAATCAACAATTCACAGTCTGAACAGTCATGCACCTCCTAGGCATGATGGCCTCCTGCATTGCCATTGTACCTCATGGCAGGCTTCACATGCGCAGGTGCAAGAATGTTTAGCGCAACAGTGGTCTCAGGTAAAGGGTCATTGGAACAATCTATTGTTCAATGGCCGTCGCATTGGTCGCTCTCTGCAGTGGCGGCCTTTCCTCAACCCAGTTCCGCAGAGGAGTGTTACTACGGACACCTCTTTTACGGGTGGAGCGCACACTTACAAGATCCGATTGTCCAGGGTCAGTGGGAAGCCAAGCATCAGGGTCTCCACATCAACTAACTTGAACTTATAACAGTTAACCTAGCGTTGAAGATTTTCCTCCCTTTCCATGATGGGCAAGGTTGTGCTTGTCAGGACGGACGAACTGACAGCCATGTATTACCTTCAGATGCAAGAGGGGACACTCTCTCCACAATTGTCTCAGCTATCCCAGAGCATTTGGGGTTGGGCTCTCAAACACAAAATTCATAGTTTTCCTGGAACACTGGAGGGCCCACTCGCTTGCCGCCGCTGCCATTTCCAAGGCGTTATTGAGCCATGTAGCTTCACTCAATTTATTTAATCTTCAGGCTTTTTTCCAAACATCGGTAATGTTAGTATCACATTACAACATCATAACGTTATATCCTTAGGACATCCTTTTGATAGCAATGCCAATGCATTTCGGGCTGGGCCTTCCGTCAGGGGCTATCTCGTAAAACTAACATTACCGATGTTTGAAAAAAAGCATGAAGATTAAATAAATTGAGATTCAAACTACCTTTGGATTAAAGTCTTATTTCTTTAAATATCCAATCGAGGGAGTGCAGATTGGGGACGTTTTTGCCATTAAGGAAAACGCATCAAATTTGTATAGCTCCACTACATCATGCCATGTTCCTTACTCTAACTCCACTAAAATAGGCATAAAAAACTTTATCTGCAATGTCAGATCATTAGCTAAGCACTCAATGGAAGTATGGGACATAATCACCTCTCTGTCCCCGGTCATATACTTTCTTACGGAAAACATGGCTGAATGCCACTAACCTCCCAGTCATCACGTTAGCCATTCCTGACAACTATCAACTAATAAAGCTTGATAGAGGCCTGAAAATAGGAGGGGCATCACCATAGTTTTTAAAAACACGCTCAAAGTCTCATGGATTACGACCTCTATTACTGACTTGATGAAATTGGGCATTTTTAAAATAAATCTATCCATTACAGAAAGTTGGGAAGGGGCTTTAATATGTCGCCCGCCAAGGACTAAGAAGGGTTTTAGTGAACGTTTGGTTAAAGAAATAGCTACCCAAGTCTTAGCTACAAAAACTTTTCTTCTTCCAGGTGATTTTAACTACCAGGGAGAAGATCTTGCTAACCCAGAACTGGAGCAGCTTATGGCAGACATGGAAACACTAGGTCTGTACCACCAAATTATTGGCCCTATTCACCAAGCTGGCCATTCGCTGGATTTGCTTTTACTAATAATGGGGCAATCACATATGAGGCACCTATGCCTTTAACTTGGACAGACCATTATATAATACCCTTTCAAGTGCAATCTCTTCAAACATCCACTATGATGGACAGCAGAAGAATGGATAAGACAATAAGAAGGGCCTGGCACTTACTCACCCCAGACTCTTTTATTGAGTCATTTCAGCCGGATTTTCCAGCAAATATCTCCGATGTTAATGCCAGATTAGTAAATTTCAATTCTGTTGTAACAAAGGTTCTGGACATAGCTGCACCTCTCAAAAAGCGGAGCACCACAAAATTGTGACCTGCTCCTTGGTATACAACAGAGCTAAAAACTGAAAAATCTGCTTGTAAAAACTTAGAGAGAAGATGGTGCAGAACTAAGAATCCGCAGGACAATGACTTTTTAAAATTAGCTCTGTCTAGATATCATTTAAACATCAAAACTACTCGTAAGCACTTTATCACTAACTAAATTGAACAGGCAGGCAATGCACCTAAAGTGCTCTTTAAAATCATTCGAGATTTTAGTAGCCCTCTGGCGTGTGCTCAGCCTTCTTTAGTATCGCAGGAAATGTGTGACTTTCTCGCCACTTTTTTTCAGGAGAAAATCTCTCAGATTTACTTAAACTTTAACTCTCCTCTCATTGCAGACACTTGCGACACCAGCAGTGTGGCTGATATGGGAGTACACTAAACTGGTTCGAAACCTTTCTCTTTGGAGGAGATCAAGAAGTCCCTGGGCTCGGCGAAATCGGGCTCCCCTAGATATCTGCCCTCCCAGAGTCATGGCTTCACTATTTAAACATATTCAATTCATATTTAATCTTACTGTGGAAACGGGCACAATTCCCTTTGAATGGAAAGCCATGCATGTCCTACCTATCCCAAAAAATCTATTCTGGACCCGAATACCTTATCAAATTACCTCCCCATATCCTTGTTTACCCCTCTTTGGTAATCTGTTAGATGTCCTTATCAACAAACAATTAACAGCCTATCTTGAAGAGAATCAAATTCTGGATCCTTCGCAGTCCGGATTCAGACCAGGCCATAGCACAGAAACGGCCTTTTTGGCAGTGACCAACTCTTTGAGACTTTCATTGGATGCAGGAACTCCTTCTATGCATGCCCTGTTGGATCTTTGCGCAGCCTTTGATATGGTCTCTCATTCCAGGCTGTTGAAGAGGCTACGCGAGATGGGCATTCAGGGGACAGCTTTCAAATGGTTACATAATTTTTTGGAAGACAGATTCCAAACTATCACTCTCGGCCCCTATACCTCCCACAAGATGCGACTGGACAAGGATGTACCACAGGGCTCATGTTTGAGCTTTTCCTTGTTCAACATTTATATGGCACCCTCGCTAAGATTATTGAGCCTTTTGGCTTTGGAATAATATTTTACGCAGATGATACTCAGCTGACCTTTACTTTTGAGTCCTATCTGGCCATAACCAAAGAGCGCTTTGCTAAGGGAATGTTAGCCGTCTCCAGCTGGATACTGACAACTACCTACAATTGAACATGGACAAGACAGAGATCATGCTGTCGGTAAAGCCAACACTCTTTGGTCAGATGAGTGGTGGCCCCTTCAACTGGGTTCAGTCCCGTCCCCCAAACAATCTGTGAAGAACCTTGGCATAAAAATTGACCAAGCCCTCTCTATGAAAGATCATATTTTGATTACCACGGGTTTGTGCTATCATAATATGCGTCTTCTTCGCAGAATATTTCCCTACCTTCCGATCTCTGCCCGAAGAACATTAGTACAAGCCCTGGTAGTGAGCCGACTAGACTACGGGAACGCTTTACTGGCTGCAGTAAATGAGATGCTTGTGGCTAAACTACAGGTAATCCAAAATACGGCAGCCAGACTCGTTCTCAATCTTCCAGTACCCCTTCACCCACTTCGTTGAAGGCTCTGCATTGGCAGCCAGTAAATAAAAGTAGCATCTTAATAATCTGCTGTCTCACATATAACGCCTTAAGGGGCAAAGGCCCCAGTTATCTCCAACAGAAAATCAAATCGTATGTACCCACCAGAAGCCTGAGATTGAAGGATAAAACCTTGCTGAGCGTACGCCGAATCCGCTTGGTTAGATGCGGTGGGAGAGCCTTTTCCTACCCTGTTTTATTTGAATAGTCTCCCTGTGCATTTTTGCACCTTCACAAACTATTGCCAATTTAGGAAACTGTTGAAAGCCTACTTATTTTAAAGTGACCTACGGATGCTTGCTTGCTACCGCAATGCTGAGATACCCCTGGGCGATTCGAGCGCTTTATTACATATTTGGTGCGGCGCGGAGCCGACTGCCAGACCTCCAGGAGCTTTCGAGACCGCTCTCGCAAAGCCTTCGGGTGAAGTTTCCGGAGTCAGGGCACGACTTCGTGTCGTGGTCTCGGCCGAGACAGTAGAGACACTCTAAGTGCGGGTCTGTGATCGACATCATTCGACCACAGGCACCGCATGGCTTGAAGCCGGGCATCCCTACCGACACCTAGGAGTCGAGAAGACTCGAAAAAACAGTGAAAAAATTCACCAAAAATGTAGTCAAAAATTGACTAGGGCACTGCTCTTCCCGGATCTGCGCTTACTGGCGCGGAAAAAGAACTGACGTCAGCGCGCAGGGGCGGCGTCTAAGTACTGCCCGCGACGTCATCCCGGCGATCACGACGCCAACGACGGACGCGGAGCCGCACGACGCCGCCTACCGATGCGCAAGGGTACTGCTACGCAAAAACTTTCCGGATCCAGCCTGACGCCTGGGGATATTCTAAGGTAAGGAATCTGTCACTAACTACTGTCTCTTACAGATATATCGTTACACAAGTTAGTAACTTGTGCAACAGGGCTTTGTCATTCTCTGCCAGCAACTGCTGGAGATGGGCTTTATTGGGTTTAGGACCAATGGCAATTTTCCATGCTTTGCACAAATCTTTAAGTTGAGAAACTGTAAGATGTTTATAGGGACCCAGGTTGAGCTCCTGGCTGGTCCCTGTAGTCTCAGTCATGGTGTTTAAAGTAAGTGGGGTCTTATTAGAGATTTACAAAAAAATGTTAAGTATTTCTAAGGTTTAACTATTTTAAAGTCTTTTAAGTATCTAAACAGTGGCTGACCTAGCCAAGGCCCTAACACTATTTTTAAACAATGTGGAAAAAAATCGACAATTGATAACAATTTTTTATCTAAAGACAATTTTGGGATTTCCTCAGTGAAATCAATTATCCATCAAATGGTACAACAAATTTTAAAGTTTTGTATCCCACCATTGCACTACCAATGTAGGAAGCTGGCTCTGTAGATGATATTGCCACTAGGTGGTCAAACTTGGCACAGAGTCCAGAGGTTCCCAAAAAGTGTACAGGGCTCAATGGAAAACCCAAAGTGCTCTATTAGTGGTAGTGTGGGCGAGCTGCATTAGGCCTAACACAGAGGAATGTAAGACATTTATTGCACAACAGTGATCAGTAATGGGCACACTACTCAAAAAAGAGATCCAGACCAATTTTAGAAAAATATACTTTGTATTTTATTTTAAGACCAAGGTCTTCGTAATCGGGTAAGTGCGATTTTGATTAAAAATACTTTTCCCTTTGAAAAATCGACACTTAAAACCTTTTCAACACAGTCCAATATAATCCTATGGGGAAAACAATATGGCAGTTAAACAGGTAAGTGTTAAACTTACAATCCTGGTCTTCGGAGCCAAAAGTCAGCAAGTGCCAGGGGTCAGGTAAGTACCAACACTGCACCATCAGTGGCACAGGGGTGGCCGTGTGTAGAGGTTAAAATCGGAGTTTGACCCAATGCTTTCCAATGGAGACAGGGGGTGCCTGGAGCCACACTGCTTGCAGGTAGGTAGATCAGTTGCAGGGGGCCAAGCTTTGAGGGTTAGGTTTAGCACATACCAACAACAGCAGAGATACGTTGGGATGTAGTGGGTCGTAGATGCACCGTCGGTTCAGCTCACCAAGGCCCAGGGGCTTCATGTGCAGGGGTGCCTTTTGACATTGGAGTCTTCTTACCGAAGCCAGTCGCGGTCGGGGGAGCCTCTGGATTCACACTGCGGTCGCCGTAGTGGAGGACAGGAGAGGCCAGCCAATGCTGGACACCAGGTCAGGAACGCCTGGGAGACTTCAATGCACAAGTGAGCCACTCCGACTCGTCCGCTGTCCACAGGAGATTAGAGTCTTTTTCTAAGGCAGCAGTCCTCCTAGTGGTTTCAGAGGTGGCTTGCTGCAAGACAGGTCGCAGGATCTCAGAAGCTGGAGACAGGCCAGTTGGGCTGGAGCCAAGGACGTCGTCGTCTTCAGTCTTTTCTGCAGGGTCATCTGCTTTCTTCTTAGGTCATCGCAGATCTGAGTTCTAGGTTTGGGGGACCCACCTAAATACTAAATTTTGGAGGCATTTTAGAAGAGTCGCAGGTACAGCCAATGGTCACCTCACCTGGGGGGGACTACACCCTGTATTATGCCTCCCTCTTGTGGGAGGGTGGCATAGACCTAGCCCTGACTGGAGGGGTCTCCCCATCTTCAAGATGGCAGGGACTGAAAGTTGTGCTTCACCTCGCCTCCCCCAACTTAGATGTGGGGGTTGGCAGAGGTTGGCACACCTCCTATTGTTTTGAATTGTTCCTGCCAGTTTTTCCAACCAAAGTGGGGTTGTAAACCAGGGGCTACCATCTGCTGCTAGCAGTAGAGGCTGGGGATAGTATTGCAAAGGCAGCAGACCTTTGAAGCTCCCGTCTTCGAGCACTGTCCCATGCTGGGCGAGGAGGCATGACACCTCTGCCCAGGATGTGCATTGTTTGTGGTCCCAGAGAGCAGGGGTTCTTTACCCAGGGGTCCAGAAACATGTCTGGTGGTGGCTGGCTGCCTACAGCTGGTCAGGGACCGCACTAGGGTTCTTAGGTTTTCAGGGGGCACCTCACCTCTGAGGTTTCCTCTGAGTACTTGGGATAGTAAATCCCACAGTGGCATCACACTTCTCCTCCAGAATCTTAACCTCTAACAACCAAGCTAAGGACATTTTTGCAATTGTAGATGAATTGTCCAACCCAGATAGAGTACTAAGTAAGCCCACACCGTCTCAGGCCCTCTGTGACTCTCTGAACAACTTTTTTATTGATAAAATCGCCTCTATCAAAGCCAGTATCCCCACACATACCTCTCAAGAAATCTCCCCTCCTATGCCCAGGAATCCCTACTCCCTTGAATCTTTTCTGTCCATTGACACCCAGACCTTTCACGATCTGCTGTCCAAAGTCAGATCTGGATCCCCCACGGACCACTGCCCCCACATGTCCTAAAAGCTGCTTTCACCGCCTTCCGGACCCTGTTCTCGCCCTCCTGAACAACTCCTTATCCCAGGGCTGTGTCCCTAAAGCATTCGAAGAGGCAATAGTGGTCCCCCTCTTAAAGAAACCTGGGGCTGACCCCCAGACGCTGTCAAACTACCGCCCCATCTCCTTGCTCCCGTACCTAGCCACGGTGCTGGAGGCCCATGTGGCGAAATGTCTGTCCAACTTTATGGAACAAACTAATTTTCTTGACCCACACCAAGCTGGATTTCGTCCAGCTCACTCCACGGAAACGGTGATACTAGCGGTACTGGACTCCCTACGGGAAAAGGCTGACAGAGGCACTCCTCAGGCCCTGGTGCTGTTAGACCTTTCGGCCGCCTTCGACACGGTCGACCATGGTATATTGGCAGACCGTGTCAGAGAGGCAGGCATCCAGGGCCCAGCCCTTAGCTGGATCAGCTCCTTCCTGAAAGACCGCTCCCAGGCAGTCCGTATTGGCTAGTTTACGGCCCCCAAATTAAAAACTACGTGTGGGGTTCCACAGTGCTCTTCGCTCTCCCCGCACCTGTTCAACCTTTACCTTCTCCCGCTAATCAGGTCTCTGAAGGAAAGGAAAGTGGTCACCTTCAATTATGCCGATGACCTTCAACTAGTGTTCACAATCGACAATTCTCCCCAGTCAATATCTGACTTTCAGTCTACCATGCAATTCATTCGCCACTGGATGGACCACAACCACCTAAAAATAAATCCCGGCAAGACCGAACTAGTCCTGACGGGTGGCGGTCGAAATCTGTGGGGCCCACATTATTGGCCAAACGAATTAGGACCCACCCACCTCCCCCCAATTCCCTCTACCTCAGTAAAAAGCCTGGGGGTCACCATAAACAATGACCTTTCCCTAAAAACTCATGTAGGCTCTGTGATCTCCACCTGCTTTCTTCAGCTGCGTAAAATTAGGAAGATAAGCAGGCTACTTACCCAAGCAGCTTTGATACAGGTCTTGATAGCCATGGTCCTATCACGTCTAGACTACGCCAATGCAATCTACCTTGGTATACCACTCTGCCTTACAAAACAGTTACAGATGGTACAGAACCAAGTGGCAAGATTGATTTACAAACAACCCAGGTGGCAACATGCCTCCCCCTCCTAAGGAAGCTGCACTGGCTTCCTATTCCCCAACGCTGCGCATTCAAAATTGGCTGTATGGTGTTTAAATCCCTGAATGGCCAGAGCCCTAAATTCATAGACCGCCTCATTTCACACTACACCCCTTCACGCAACCTCCGCTCGGCTCATCTCCAACTTTTGACTGTCCCGACCTTCAAGCTGAAGCGCCAAGGGGGTTGTAGGTTTGCAACTCTGGCCCCCAAAATGTAGAATTCTATCCCCCTGGAAATCAGGTCAAGCACTGATCTATTGAGATTCAGGAAATCCCTCAAAACATGGCTGTACATCCAGGCCTACGAATAAACTGTTCCAGGTTCGGCATTTCCTAATATCAGCGCCATGAAACCAATCGGTGTACGAGCGCTTTATAAAACCCTTTTAACATAACATAACATCAGTGTGCATTTATTGTAAGGAGTAGTTTGGTACCAAACACTCCTATGTTCAGTGAAGCCATCATGGTACTGTGGAACTGAAGTTGTCGAGTTTCCAGCCCATGTACTCTCTATGGCTTCCTGGCACTTACAATATTAGGAAATGGACCCCAATATTGTAGTGGCATATCTGCTCAAGCAGCTATGCCTTCACCTGTGGTATAGTGCACCCTGCCTTAAGGCTGTGAGGCCTGCTAGAGGGGTGACTTATTTATGCCTTCAAGCAGTGCCAGTTGGCATGGCACCCAGGTAGGGTACCATGTCGACTTTGTCGTATTCTCCCTCACAGGGGCATGCAAGCTGCAAAGGCAGTGGCATGGTCCCAGTGAGGGAGTCCCAGGGGACCCTCTTCAGCTTATAGGCCCTAGGTACTCAGAGTACCTTTTACTAGGGACTTACAGAGAGCAGAAGAGCCAATTAGGGATTTGTTTTTAGGGAAGGAGCGCTGGCACAGGGGACCTGTTTGGCAGGGACCCTGTGCACTACATTTGAAACCACATCAAAACTAGGCAAAAAGTGGAGGGCTAACCATGCAAAAGAAGCCCTTTCTCACAAAAACCTATCGCTTTAAGTGGAAGTGTTTTTGGACTTGGTGCCAGCAAGCTAAAGTGCATCCACTCTTTTCTTCGCCTCAAGAGATTCTCTGTTATCGCCTGCACTTGACAAGATCAGTATTGGCTCACGCATCCATCAAGGACCACTTGGCTTTAGGAGATCATCCACCCTGCCTTCGTTATGGTCCACTAGAATTGTTAAGCAATTTCTCAAAGGGCTGTTTAGGTTCTTTCCACCAGTGAGACCCCTGCCTCTCTGGCAGCTCAGTATTGTCCTATCACAACATATGAAGCACCCGTTCGAACCCATTCACAGAGTAGATCTTAAGTCCGTTTCTTGAAGGTTGCTCTCCTTATAGCTTTACCATCGGCCAGATAAGTTAGCGAAATTCATGCGCTCCCTATGGAAAAATCTTTCTCAAAAATCCAGGACGATGCAGTGGTTCTTCGTTCGAATCCTAGATTCATTCCTAAAGTCCCATCAGACTTTCATTTAAATGAGCCTATCATGCTCAGAACATTTTTTCCAGCTCCTACAACACCAGCTGAGAGATCCCTTCATTCTTTAGACGTCAAGAGATGTTTAAAATTCTGTATGCAAAGGACTTCAGGCTTTCACAAGTCTAATCAGCTTTTTGTGGCTTACAGCGCTCCACGGCGAGGCTATCCTCTTTCTAAGCAAAGTATTTCTCAATGGATATCCAACACTATCTGCTTCTGTCATCAAGCTGCAGGTAAACCGCTGCAGACATCAGTGCACTCCCCTCTCCCAGAACTGTTTCTGCCTCAACTGCACTATTTGCTGGTGTGTCACTCCAGGATATCTGCCGAGCAGCTACCTGGAAGAATACACACATCTTTACCAGGTATTACTGCTTAGATTCTGCCTGTCACAGTGACACAGAAGTGGGTCAAGCGGTGCTGCGACATCTTTTCCAGTAACTGTGAGCTTTCTTTCTTTCCACCATCCTTTCCTTGTTATGCACATTTTTTCTTTGGACTATATTCTTGTCATGTTGATGTTTATATATATTTTTAATATCAAATTATAAGGCCCATCATAGTTGTGCACCTGATTATCTTTCAACCAGCCACCTAGTGTCTTGACTGAGAGGTCAACAAAGTTTACCCAGGTTTGACTCAAGGTTTTGTGAGTCTCCCTGAACTTAATTCTTTACTCCTTAGTGGTGAGTCCAAAACCCTCTATCAGGGTTTCTTTCATGAGGTCATAAGACTCAACATCTTCCTCATTCAGTGTCAGGAGTCTATTCCTGCACTTACCTGAGAACAGCTCCCAAAGCAGACAGCCCCAGTATCTCTGGTGTAACCATTTGGCATCGTCATCACTCTCACCATATTTGGGGAGATCTGTTTGGGGGCTTTGAGATCAAAGGTTTTCTCTCTCTCCCTATTTGAGTTGTCGTTGCATCATTTATGGGTGCTAGACCCATTTCAGCCCCCTCTCTTACTATAGCCAGGCTTTTGGCTTCAAGGGCTGCTGTTCTGGCTAGTCTCTCAAGATACACATTTGATCGTCTAGTACTTCTCTGTGCCTTGAGTTGTCTGACCTACCCCAGGAGGAGCAGACACTCTAGGTACAGTTCTAGGGTAGATGTGAGGGGGTACCTCTTCAGTTTGGGGGACAGTCTCCTAGAGTTCTGTCATGATCACTGTCAGCCTCCTCTAAGGAGTCAGGATCTTCTGTGGAGCTGGTTACATCAAACTCTGCAAGGAGCTCCTGGAGCTGCATTTTTGTAGGGTTTGAACCATTTTTGATTTGACTGGCTGTACAGAAGTTCCTTAACTACTTCATACTAACATGCAGATAAGGAGTCAGGTGGAGTTCCTAGAGTACCTCCTCTGTGCCAGACATTTTTAGTACAGTTGTGCCTTTTTAGAAAATTGCCGAAAAAATCTAAACAGACTTTTAAGGCCTAACTGACTAGTATTCCTTTTAAATCTCTAATACAACTGGGCTGGGGGCTTAACACAAGGCATTAACTGTTCAGATTAGAAAATTTGGAAAAATCGAAAATTTGCTAAAAATGTTTTTAACTAAAGTCAGTTGTGCATTTCTTCGTGGAACCACCTATTGACTAAGTGGTATCAGCAAATGCAAAATCTTGTTCCCCACTGCTGATCCACCAATGTAGGAAACAGGCATTTATGTAGTGTACAAACTTGAGGTACACTATGTAGATAGTCCAGACGACCCTTATTACCTTTACAGGGCTTAAATTAATAATTCTAAATGCTCTCTTTTGTGGTAGTGTGGGAGTGCAGTTTAATCTTATCAGAGGGTAGTGTTAAGCATTTGTTGTACACACAGAGTAAATAAGTGAGAAAGACACTCAAGATGAAACTCTGGACCAATTTAGAAAAATAACCTATCTTTTTGTATATTTTTTTACACCAATATTATCCGAATCGGGTAAGTACTTAAGACGTCATCAAATTTTACAGTAGGAACAGTGGAAAATGACAGCTGTCATATTTGAGAGCATGAGCCTCGAACACAGTAATGTTATCCTTTGGGAGAAACATACAATGCATAGGGAGACTTGCAATGGAGTTACCGGGTTGTTCGTCTGGACTTAAGGTAAGGAGGGTTTAAGGTCCTTAGAACCCCCAGCAGTTTCGGGTTACAATCCCTGGTGTGTCCGGATTAAGAGGTGCTTGTTACAAGGGTAGCCTCAAACACCGCTGAAGTCAATGGGGAAACCTGTGACACAAAAACCTCCAAGTGAGGACTGGGGCAGTCCGACAGAACCCAACGGGGGCATAGCTCATGAGGGTTTCTGTGGCTCAGGAAGACAGTCTGTTTTCCTGGACCCAGGCTCGGGTTCAGAGGGGTTTTGTCTGGCAGGTTGCAGGAGTTAGAGACTCTCACAGTTCTTGAGTGATCTGCAGTGAGGAAAGAAACAGGGCAGCAGGGCCTCTCTTGATAAAGCCCCGTGGAACCTGATGTCCCTTGTCGGTAGGTCTGTGTCGGCCTTTAGTTGCTGCAAATGCTCCGGTACCCAGGGTATTGTGCTGAGCGACTCCTGGAGGTCCTGGCATCCCCAAACATGCAGGGAGACGGATCTGACCTCCTAGAGCAGCGAAGACCTCTGTTCGAGACATATGAGCTGTAGATCATATGCGTTAGCATAGATCGCCATCTGGTGTTGGGCCCGGATATTTGCACTTTGTTTTTGTTCGAAGAAGTCTTTGTAGTCACGGGATAGGAGACTCCTCCTTCTGGTGATAGTGCGCATGGGCATCGACTCCATCCTTAGATTGGTTTTTCCGCCACCGGGTTTGGATGTGTATTGCTGTGCGCCGGTTCGGTATCGTTTTCGAACCCCTTCGACGCGCAATCCTCTACCCTCGACGGTATCTTCTTTCGATCTCGGTTACCCATTCGACGAGCATCGTATAATTTGTGAAAACCTTCGATCTAGAAATTCGAGGCGGGCCGTTGGGCCTACCCGTGCCGACCACGCCAGCAGTCGATGGAACGAACTCCATTTAAACTATGTCCCGGGTGTCGTGCTAAGTTCCCACGCACCGACCTGCACCAGGTCTGCAACCTGTGCTTATCCCCGGAACACATCGAGAAGGACTGCGAAGCGTGTCGGTCGTTCCGATCGAAGAAGACTCTTCGTGACCGTCAGGCTCGACGCCACGAAATGCAACGAGACAGCGGCTCCGTACCGAACATCTTCGGTGAAGAATCAGAGCTTCCCCGTACAGACGTAGAGGCCGAGGAAGAAGAACCGGCCTCCGTCTCCGAAGCCGACTCAGACATGGAGGAAGACCTGGACATCACCCCGGGTCAACGTACAGTGAGTACAAACCCCCATGTGCCCACGCAACCCAAGACAACTAAGGCTCCGGCGTCACCTCGCCCTCGGGTCGACACCGACATAAAGTTTCTAAAGCCCCGCCCTCCAGCCCGGCTATGAAACATAAGGACAAGCCTTCCGGCTCGAGCCGGCCCCTTCTGGTACCGAAATAACACCTTCGGCACCGAAACATAAGCCGCCTCATGTGCCACCCCCTAAACCGTCGGCACAGAAAACACCTTCGGCACCGAAAGCCCTCGATCCGAAAACACCTTCGGAGCCAAAATAGTCCATACCGAAGTCCTCGGCACCTAAAAGCTCGGAGCCAACACACTCCGCACTGAAACATTCGGAGCCGAAACATCTCGCTCCGAAACATTCTGGTTCAAAACGTTCGGTGCTCAAAGACCTTCATAAAGCTTCCACGCCGAAACCCGCTCCTAAGGAGAAAGACACTCCTTCCAAAGAACTTCCATCCGAGGACAGTTTCGGACCCAAAACAAAAGAGACTCGATATTGATCCCAAAACTGGACGCCTTACAGCCACTATTCCAAAGAAGCGGAAGTTGGATTTCTCAGAGGACTCTCCTATTCCTCTAAAAAAAAAAAAAAAGGACATGGGTACTAACCCTTCTCCCCCTTACATACCTCCTTCTCCTCCTAACCCAAATTTGCTAATCACACCATCAAATTCACCACCACCCACAGTTTCACCTGAGCCACAGGATGATGATGATGATTATGGGGACAGGGATGGGGATGGGGACGAGTATCCGGACATACCACAAGACCAAGACATTCCACATGACACTGATCCATGGGAGGATTACAATAAAGAACCAGATCATAATAATGAACCTGACCTCTATCCCTCCAGACCCTCTCCACCTGATGACAATATAGGCTTTGCACAGCTTATTAACAGGGCTGCTCAATACCATGGGGTGGAGCTACACTCAGACTCTCTAGAGGAGGATTATTTTCTTGTGGAGACATTTACTCATTCACAAAAGTCCACTAATACTTTGCCCATACTCAAGGGCATGATAAAACACGTAGATGAGGTATTTAAGGACCCTGTCAGAGCCAGAATACTGACCCCTAGAGTGGATAAAAAGTACAAGGCCGCTCCTATGGATCCTGTATATATTAGGGGACAGTTGCCCTTAGACTCTCTTGTCGTATCTAACGCCCGCAAGAGAGCTAATTCCCAAACTACAGGCGACGTCCCTCCTCCTGATAAGGAGACGCATCAGGCAAACGAGTGGCCTCACAGGCTGCTAACCATTGGCGAATTGCCAATGCTCAGGCCCTGTTAGCACGCTATGACAGAGCTCACTATGATGAGTTAGAGAAACTCATCCAACACTTGCCTGATGAGTACAAGACAAAGGCTAACGACCTCATTCAAGAAGGGAAGCTTATTACTAATACTTCCATAAAATGTGCGATGGATGCAGCAGACACAGCATCTCGTGCCATTAACACCAACATACTATTACGCAGGCACGCTTGGCTTCGAATCTCTGGATTCAAGCAGGAGGTCCAATCTTCCATACTCAATCAGCCCTTTGATAAAGAGCATCTTTTTGGGCCAACAGTTGACACTACACTGGAAAAGATGAAAAAGGATACCGAAACTGCTAAGTCCATGGGGGCCTTACAATTGCCTTCCAGTAGAGGTTCCTTTCGCTGCTCCTTTTATAGAGGTGGCTCAAAAACAGTGTCGTCAGAGACTCCCTCCTCCTCTTATAAAAACAACCAATCCACCTCCTCCAGAGGTTATTTTCGAGGAGGCTACAGGGGAAATAATAACAAGGGAAGAAGCAGAGGTAACTCCACCCGCACTTCCCCTGCCAATAAGCAGTGATTTCCCTCCACTACCCCCGATCATTTAACACCTGTCTGGGGACGTCTCTCACAGTTCCTACCTGTCTGGAATTCAATCACCACAGACAAGTGGGTATTACAGATTATCCAGTATGGTTATTGCCTGGAACTTACATGCACTCCCCCAACTCTCCTTCCGAAAGAGCGTGCAATGTCACCAGAACACCTCACTCTCTTAAAACAAGAGGTTCTCTCCCTGTTACAAAAACATGCAATAGAACCAGTCCCATTACACCATCAGGGGACGGGGGTGTACTCCCTATACTTTTTTATTCCAAAAAAGGACGGCTCTCTCAGGCCTATATTAGACCTCAGAAAGCTAAACCTCTATATTCAATCAGATCACTTACACATGGTCACACTTCAACAGGTGCTCCCACTGCTTCAACAAGACGACTTCCTTTCCACTTTAAAGGACGCCTACTTCCATATTCCCATTCACCCGGCTCACAGGAAATATATCCGGTTCGTAGTGGACGGACAACACTACCAATTCAAAGTTCTCCCGTTCGGGGTAACTACAGCACCCAGGGTATTCACCAAGTGTCTGGCAGTAGTCGCAGCACACTTGAGAAGACAACACATTCACGTCTTCCCCTACTTGGACGATTGACTAATAAAAGCCAAGTCACGACACAGCTGCATACAACACACTCACAAAACAGTTCAGCTGCTTCACAACTTGGGATTCACTGTAAACCTCACCAAGTCTCATCTCCAACCTTCCAACACGCAAGTATACCTAGGAGCCACAATAGACACTTGCAAGGCTCTAGCATACCCCAACCCTCTCAGGATATGCAACATACAAATCCTGATATCACAATTTCAGCCTCAACACTCATTACCAGCACAAGTGTTCATGAAACTCATCGGAATGATGGCATCTTGCATTCTACTCGTTCCTTACGCAAGACTCCAAATGCGTCCCTTACAGGAATGTTTAGCACGTCAGTGGAACCAGGCTCAAGGTCAGTTAACCGATCTGGTGTTGGTAGACGGCCGCACCCATCGCTCTCTGCAGTGGTGGAATACACAAAACCTTTCCAGAGGGCGGCCATTCATCGACCCGGTTCCACAAATAGTGCTAACAACAGACGCATCGCTCACTGGTTGGGGAGCTCATCTTCAAAAACATACCATTCAGGGCATTTGGACACTACAACAAAAACAACTCCACATAAACCATCTGGAGCTGCTAGCAATTTTTCTGGCATTGAAAGCTTTTCAACTACATCTAGTAGACAAGGCTGTCTTAGTCCCTACAGACAATATGACAGCAATGTACTACATACAAAAAGAGGGGGGCACACTCTCTGCAGCTTTCACACCTAGCTCAAAGCATATGGAGATGGGCCTTACCTCAAAATATATATCTCCTTGCAGAACATCTCCCAGGAGTAAACAATCAGATCGCAGATCTGCTCAGTCATCAAAGACAACAGATCCACGAATGGGAACTACATCCTCAAGTACTCCTCCCATTCTTCCACATTTGGGGCTACCCAGAAATAGATCTGTTCGCCACACACCTCAACGCAAAATGCCCAAACTTCGCGTCCAGGTATCCACACCCGTTGTCCAAAGGCAATGCGCTATGGATGAATTGGTCAGGGAAATTTGCTTACGCTTTTCCGCCTCTCCCGCTAATTCCATTACTGGTTCGGAAACTCAAACAACATTCCCTCACAATGATCCTAGTTGCTCCCACATGGGCTCGACAACCATGGTTCACAACCCTGTTGGAACTATCAGTAGTTCCTCATCAAAAGTTACATCTCTCCCCCAAGCTTCTCACTCAGAACCATGGAGAGATAAGACATCCAGATCCCAGTCAACTCAACCTTGCGATCTGGCACCTGAAATCATAGAGTTTGGCTACCTTAATCTCCCGCCAGAATGTGTAAACATTAAAGAGGCTAGACGCCCTACCACAAGGGCATGCTATGCAGCAAAATGAAAACGATTTGTAATTTATTGTACTAAAAATCAAATCAATCCGCTAGATGCTTCAACTCAAAACATCATTTGCTATCTGTTACACTTACAACGTGCTAACTTAGCATATACATCTATACGATTACATCTTGCCGCTATCGCGGCTTACCTACAAAACAGACAACACTTGTCTTTGTTTCGAGTACCCGCTATCAAAGCCTTTATGGAAGGACTCAAAAGAATCATTCCTCCTAGACTTCCACCTTCTCCCGTGTGGAATCTTAATATAGTCCTTACAAGACTCATGGGCCCACCATTTGAGCCTATGCACAGATGCGAATTACAATTTCTATCTTGGAAAGTAGCCTTCCTTATAGCCATCGCATCTCTTAGAAGAGTTGGTGAGCTCCAGGCATTAACCATACAAGAGCCATTTTTACAAATTCACCAAAATAAAGTGGTTCTTAGGACTAACCCAAAATTTTTACCCAAGGTTGTTTCTGCTTTGCATCTCAACCAGTCTGTTGAGTTGCCCACCTTTTTCCTCAACCAGACTCAGTTGCAGAACGTGCTCTTCACACATTAGATGTAAAAAGAGCGATACTTTATTACACTGAAAGAACCAAATCTTTTAGGAAAACTAAACAACTCTTTGTTGCTTTTTCCCCACCACATAAAGGCAATCCCATTTCAAAGACCGGTATTGCACGATGGATAGTTAAATGCATCCAAATATGCTACCTTAAAGCTAAACGCACCTTAACAATTCCCCTACAGCGCACTCTACACGCAAACTAGGGGCTTCTATGGCATTCTTAGGGAACATATCCTTAGATGACATCTGCAAGGCTGCAGCATGGTCTACACCACACACATTCACAAAGCACTATTGTGTAGATGTGTTAGCAAAACAACAAGCTAGTGTGGGCCAGGCAGTTTTAAGAACACT
This sequence comes from Calotriton arnoldi, assembly GCA_963921515.1. Taxonomy (NCBI): domain Eukaryota; kingdom Metazoa; phylum Chordata; class Amphibia; order Caudata; family Salamandridae; genus Calotriton; species Calotriton arnoldi. The sequence continues at coordinate 2,875,301 of CAWUFW010000030.1, forward strand.
ATTTCAGACCACTGCAACAGATACAGGGTAACCGCCGCTTGGGAAATAACTGCTGTGTAGTCTATGCTAACGCATATGATCTACAGCTCATATGCCTCGAACGGAAAATGCTACTTACCCAGTATGCATCTGTTCTTGGCATAAACAGCTGTAGATTCATATGCTCCCACCCGCCTCCCCGGGTGCCTCTATCTGTTGCAGTAATATCTTACTTAGATACATTCTACATGGACATCTCTTTACTACTCTTACTAACTCCATCACCCGTTATGGCAAAACAATCTAAGGATGGAGTCGATGCCCATGCGCACTATCACCAGAAGGAGGAGTCACCTATCCCGTGACTACAAAGACTTCTTCTAACAAAAACAAAGTGCAAGCATCCGGGCCCAACACCAGATGGCGATCTATGCTAACGCATATGAATCTACAGCTGTATATGCCAAGAACAGATGCATACTGGGTAAGTAGCATTTTCTTCTGGAGTGCTGCTCCTTCTGTGAGCCCGATGGCCAGCAACACAGTGGACTGGGCAGATGCTTGTCAGTGTCTGCAGCTGCAGGGAAGTGGCGGCTCCACTCCAGGGGAGATGCTTACTTGTTGTCAAAGTGCTAGGCAGCTCACCAAGCGTTAGAGAGGGTTCACAGCTTTTGGACGAGCCGCATCTTTGCAATTGTTGAGGGTCCAGCAGTTAGGAAGGTTTATGTGCCAAGTCCATGGTCCGTCCTCCATTCTCGCAGTGACTGCTCTTCTTTAGTCCTCTTCAGTTCCCAGGAAGTCAAATCTGAGTTCCTGGTGTCAGGAGGAACTTAAATACTACATTTAGTGGTGTTAAGGGGAGTGGAGGGTAGAGGCCAATGGGCTACCTACCCCTGGGATAACTGCACTCCCTATGTGACCACTTCCTGTTGGGAGTGGGCATAACCTTGTCCCAGAGTTCCTAATTTCACCACAACCAAGATGGTGAAATCCTTCTTTTGTGTCCACTTCATGTAGCCCACCTTAGAGATGTGACTACCCTGACAGCGTAACACGCCTCCTTGCATAGCTAATTTCCCGCCGGTCCTAATGCCAAATGGACCTCAGGGCAAGGGATGGCATCTCCCATGTCTGGAGAAAGCCAGGGTCGCATGTCAGAGGCGGCAGGGGCTTTGAAGCCCATGGCCTTGATATGCTAAATCATTAGCCATCCTGTTGAAGGAGGTGTGAACACCTTCCTCCGGAGCAGGCATTGTTTCTGGCCTCAGAGAGCGAGGGCTCTCACTCGCAGGGGGTCAAAACCGGTCTGTGGTGGCAGGTTTTTCAGGGGACACCTCTAAGGTGCCCTCTGAGTACTTGTCATAATAAATCTAGTACTGTCAATGGTACCGATTTATTAAGACAAAGTGTTTGATACCAAACATCATAGTTTTTCAGTAAAGCCATCATGTAGCTGGGGAACACGTATTATCCAGTGCCCAGTACATATACTTAAGGTGGCTTCCCTGTTCACTTATACCATCTAGTAATTTAACTAGACAGCACAGGGGCATATCTGCTTATCCAGATATTCCCTCTCATGTAATATAATGCACCCTGCCTTAGTGCTTCAAGACCTGCGGTAAGGGTGACTTACATATATTACATGCATTGACTTTGGCATGGCGAGTGTACCATTTTGTGTCTTCAAACATGGTTTTTACCATGACACAGTCTGTAATGGCAGCCTGCATTCAATTTGTATGGGGATCCTTCAGGGATGCATAATATATACTGCAGCTCTTAGAAACCCTCTTTAGTACCCATGCCCTCGGTACCAGGTTTACCATTTACTAGGGACTTACCGGAGTGCTAAAGTGTGTGCCGATTGTTCCACAATTAGACCATTTTACCTTTGTTTTAGGGAAAGAGCACTGGCGCCTGGTTAGCAGGCTTCAGTGCACTGTCAGTCGAAGACCTACACATCTAGTAGTTCTAATGGGGGCAGAAAGTGGGAGGACAACTGCAATAAAATTCCAGTTTCTTTCAGGGTCCCTTAGGATGGCATAATGCATGCTGCAGCCTTTAAGGACCCTCTTTAATTCCCATGCCCTAGGTACCATCAGTACCATTTACTAGGGACTCACGGGTGTTCAAGAGTGTGCAAATTGTACCACAATTAGACAATTGTACCTTGTTTTTAGGGAAAGAGCACTGGGGCATGGTTAGCAGGGACCCAGTGCACATCAGTCGAAAAACATCAGTACCATTGGCAAAAAGTGGGGGTGACTATGACAAAATGGGGCATCTTCCTACAATTAACAATTCAAAGTGCTCCCTTTGGGGTCAGTACTGTGCCTCAGTTGTTTACTAAGTGCCCTGCGGTGGTGGCCGCAGACAGGGCGTCCATATTTCCCCATATCTGCTCAACTGGTTGATCAAAAGTGCCACCGCCAGCAGTACTGCAAACACACACAGGTCACAATAGACCTTCTTCATTGCTTAGGGTTTGCCATCAACACCACAAAATCCTACCTCAAACCTGTCCAGATCCTACCCTACCTAGGGGGTATTCTCAACTCTGAGATAGGCATAGCCTATCCAAACTCTGTCAGGATTCAGTTTTTTCAGGCACTACTCACTTTGTTCCAAACAAATCAACAATTCACAGTCTGAACAGTCATGCACCTCCTAGGCATGATGGCCTCCTGCATTGCCATTGTACCTCATGGCAGGCTTCACATGCGCAGGTGCAAGAATGTTTAGCGCAACAGTGGTCTCAGGTAAAGGGTCATTGGAACAATCTATTGTTCAATGGCCGTCGCATTGGTCGCTCTCTGCAGTGGCGGCCTTTCCTCAACCCAGTTCCGCAGAGGAGTGTTACTACGGACACCTCTTTTACGGGTGGAGCGCACACTTACAAGATCCGATTGTCCAGGGTCAGTGGGAAGCCAAGCATCAGGGTCTCCACATCAACTAACTTGAACTTATAACAGTTAACCTAGCGTTGAAGATTTTCCTCCCTTTCCATGATGGGCAAGGTTGTGCTTGTCAGGACGGACGAACTGACAGCCATGTATTACCTTCAGATGCAAGAGGGGACACTCTCTCCACAATTGTCTCAGCTATCCCAGAGCATTTGGGGTTGGGCTCTCAAACACAAAATTCATTTGCTAGCGAAGTATCATCCGGGGATGGACAACAGTTTACCAACCTCCTCAGCAGGATGCGGCAACAAGTCCACGAGTGGGAACTCCACCCACAAGTCTTCCTCCACTGCTTTCACAGATGGGGTTTCCCACAGATAAACCTATTCGCAACAGCAGTAAACTCCAAGTACCCAAATTTCGCACATAGGTTCCCACACCCACAGTCCAGCAGCAATGCACCATGGGTGAACTGGTCAGGGATATTTACCTACGCTTTTCCTCCTCTTCTTCTTCCCTTTGTGGTTTGGAGGATTTAGCAGATGTCCCTCATGCTCATCCTGGTGGCTCCCACATGGGCTCGCTATCCCTGGTTCACGATTCTGCTCGAACTCTCTCTTGTTCTACACGAGAGGCTCCCCAACAAGCTGGACCTTCTCACACAAAACCATGGAGAAATCAGGCACCCAGATCATGAGGTTATAGAATATGGATATCTTAATCTTCCACCTTAATGCATGAGCATTCTCAAGGAAGCGTGCAGACCTACCACCCATGCCTGCTATGCAGCCAAGTGGAAAAGATTTGTGTACTACTGTCACTCAAAGGATATTGATCCTTTGAAAGCCATAATCCAGTTACAGAACATTATCTTTTACTTACTTCACTTGCAGGTTTCTGGTCTAGCCTACACCTACGTACGATTACAGTTGGCCGCCATGGCTGCCTACCTTCAAAATAGACAACACATCTCTCACATCAGGGTACCGGTCATTAAAGCTTTCATGGAGGGTATCAAAAGGGTCATTTCTCCCTAGGTCCCACCGGCACCCTCGTGGAATCTCAAAATTGTACACTCATGACTCATGGGCCCTCGATTTGTGCCCATCCACTCCTGCCCCCTTCAGTTCTTCTCTTAGAAGGTGACATTTCTAATTGCGATCACCTCACTCAGGCGTGTCAGTGAGCTTCAGGCATTAACACTGAAAAACCTTTCTTCTAAGTACATAGGGATAGGGTTGTCCTCCGCCCCAGCCCCAAATTTCTCCCTAAGGTAGTGTCTCACTTCCACCTTAATCAGTCCATTAACCTTCCTGTTTATTCCAATGACCTGATTCAGTTTCAAAACGGGCTTTCCATCCGTTCGATGTAAAACAGGCCCTCATATACTACGTAGAACCAGACCATTTAGAAAGACACAACAACGTTTTGTTGCTTTCTCAGAACCCCAGAAAGGCAAGGCTCTATCTAAGTCAGGCATTGCCTGGTGGATAGTTAAATGTATCCAGACATGAAGTGCTAAAGCTAAGAGGACTCTACCGACTCCTCCTAGAGCACACTCTACTCTGAAGAAAAGAGGCTCTGTGGCCTTCCTGGGGAACATCCCTATAGCTGATATATGCAAAGCAGCTACCTGGTCCACACCACACACTTATACAAAACATTGCTATGTGGATGTCCTAGCCCCCCAACAAGCTACGGTTGATCAGGCAGTTCTCCGTACACTCTTTCAATCTGCTGCAACACCTACAGGCTAGCCACCGCCTTTTGAGAGGATTGTTTTACATTCTATGCACAGCATGTGTATCTACAGCCACAATTGCCTTGAACGGAAAATGTTAGTCTGGCTGCACGTGTTCACACACTCAGCTCCTGGCACGCGCCGGCGCTCTCTCCTGAGCTGTGCTTACCAAAGTCCTGGCGAACGGAGGTGCTCCGGCCATATGTGGTAAATATTGTTCTTCCTTGCTCGGGGATGGGGCCAGTCTCCTTGCTTCGGCGGGACTCCAATAGATTCTCCTTTGTCCTCGGGACTCCTCGAATACAAAGTCTCCCTCGTCTTGTTTGTAGCAGCAGTTTGGGTCATGGACAACAGCCCGGACCTCGGGCCTCAGTGCTTAGAGTGCCCCTCTCCTGGCACACGGGGTCACTTCAACAAACCTCACTGTCCCGTCACACTGGCCTCAGGTTGCCTCCTCCGCTGTCCCTCCTGGCACACGGGGTTGCAGCAACTTTCCACACACAGGCAACGGCTCGATCGATGCAACACAGTTTCTTAGCACCTGGCTGTCACTCCTGGGGTCGCCAACCTCCACAACGCTGCAAACGGGTAATGGCCCAATTGATGCAGCAGTGTCCTGGGTTCACGGCTGCCCCTCCTGGAATACAAGGTCTCCGAACTTCACAACGCATCACACAGGCAGCTGCCCGACTGACACGTTTGGGCTCCCCTCTGAATCCCGCTTCCTCCAGCACGCTCCTCTCCTTCACTGGCACACGGGTCTTAGCGCGCAGGCAGGTACTGGTGCTCAAGACTCCAGGGCAGGTGATCTTGGTTTCCCTGGGTGATGTCCCCTCACCTAGCAGGAAGACTGGCAGGCTAGACCACTAGTCCTGATCACAGGCAGACGTCTTGCAGAGCTCCCCCTCCTCGTGCAGCCTGGCTGGCTGCTGGGCATATGACCAAGTATGGGGTCTCAGACTCCCCTACTTATAGTTCTTTTCCAGACACAAAATGCGATTTAGGGTCTGGACTTTTGAAGTGTTATATTGAGTTTCTACTCATTTGATATGAACATCTCTCCCCTTCATCCTTCCTTCTAAAAGATGTCTGTCACAGTAGGCAGGACTCCAAAGCTGATTAACCCACAACAATATTCTTGGGACTGTCCAGAGTTTACACCTGGATGTTGGCCACAATGATCTGTGCATCATAGTTTAATCCCGGGCCTCAGCCCTACCCTTCATGATTCCCTCTTCCTGAGATGTGCCCAGGTCCTTTCCTTGTGATCTGTCACTGAATCAAAGAACCCTTTGAAATCGACAGGGAGAGCCTGGCTCCCCCTCACCCAGTGCTTCTCCCACCCAGCTTACTGTAATGCATCAATATACAATTCTGTCTGAGGGAGATTCCTCTACTCCTCGTGTTTTCACCAGGCAGGACTGGGCTTCCCAAAATGGAACCCAAGGTCCTTCTTGCAGTGTACCAATGCAGACATTTCTGCACTCAGCTTACATCATTCACAGCACACTCCACTGTCTAGGTTTGTTGTGCCGATATACCATGCTCCCACCAGCATTTCAACATTCAGCACACACTCTGTCTACAGACACTAGTCAATACTACATTCTCTCTGCACTGCACCAGTGTGTCATTTTAAACACCCTCTGCCAATGCACACACATTTACCACATGCACACTGTACCCTCTGTGTAATGTATGGCTTGTCTGCTCACATGCCCTCAGCACGTTTTCACTGCGCACGCACTTCTACATCAACCTGATGTAGACCAAGGGTGAGTTAAACACACAGCAGCTGAACCTTCAAAAAGGCGAGTGAGCCTGGAGGCCTCTCTCCAATGACTCAGGGTAACAAGCATTGGCATAGCCAATAGGTCTCGCCTTTTGGACCTTATAAGTATTTAGTTATGCAGCACAATATCCTTGGTGCAACAACATCAACTGTTGCATGGCTAAACACTTATAAGGTCCCAAAGGCGAGACCTATTGGCTATGCCAATGCTTGTTTACATAGCTACAAGTATAACTGTAATACAAGGAAACATGCATTGTGGCACACATAGGCCACTGTTGTATCATGCACTAATCTGAAAATGCGATAAAATATGTTAAAAATAACATAATAGATACCTCACTCAAAAGCTATCCAGATCTCTAGGCTCACAAATACTATGATCCAAATCCAAAAGACCTGTCTGTTTCCCATGTTTCAAGAAGAAATGCATCTTGGCAAGTTCCTTCTTAGGTAGTGCCCTACGATTTGGAATGCTGTCTGCTGAACCTTTTCTTTCTCTGCCTTCAAATACCTATTAAGGATGCTAATAGTGAACATTTTCATTAGACTGAATACCCTCCTGTTGGGCCAGGCATGCCCTCCGCATTATGTTGCAAGTGTGCACCCTTGCCCCAAGTTACCCAAGTGCAAATCTCTACTTTGTTTTTGACTTTCTGGCCTCAACACACACGACCATCATACTGGTATGCTGAGAACTGCCTTAACTAAATGGAAGATGCTTCCAAGAAAAGGGCTCAGTGCAGGGCCGGACTTGCCTTGCGGGCATATGGCGTTTTCCTGGGAGGCTGGAAGGGTGGGGCCGGTTTTCCAGCAACGGGGGCTGGTTTTGTTACTGGGGGCTGGTTTTGCAGCAGCACTGCACTATCAGCCCCCAGAAACAAAAGCAGCAGTGCACACTTGCGCATTTGCCACCCCCTCCCCCCGGGGCTGGTCCGCAAAATTGCTACGGCTGCTTTAGGTTCCCAGTCCAGCCGTGGCTCAGTGGTCAGGAGGGGACGCTCCATGCATGCTTTTCGTAGCAAGTGAGACAACTGCCCCTGCTTGGTTCGTACAAGCTTGGCACTGATGGCAGCATTTGTTCTTGAATCCTAATTTCAGAGCAGGCCTCTTTCCTGTTCTCTGCACATAGGCAAGTGGCCTAAGAGTCTCCGCTCTCTAAAGTTCTGCTTAATCTCATGCAGCTGGGTCTGTTGCAACATTCTGTGTACCAGGATAATGCATGCATGTAGTGCAGGTGGGTGGTAGTGTATGTGTGGATTATGTGTACTGTGTGGATTAAACTTTAGTGGAATCCATCTTTGATTGACACTGAACGCATGTTGTACAAGATGGAGGTTGAAAGTAGCCTGCCAGGCTCTCATTGTGTATTGCTAGCATTCCTGACTTTTTTGTATAGCTTCAGACTCTTGGCATCTTTTAGAAGTGTAGATGTGACCTTTTGCTGTGTCCTGTCTTTTGTTTCTTCTGGGTACACTTCCATTAGATTTGATGAAGGATGTGGGGATTCTGGGGACAGTGGCCTTCCCTTAAGATGCAGGGTTAGCCTCTTGAATTAGCCTGCTCCTTTTGGTCCCCTAGAGGATCTGCCCCAAAAGGCTGATGGGTGTCAGGTGTGAGGGCTTTACTCCCTTTTTGCTCATGTTGTGGATTTCTCCCTGGACATTGGCAGCATCACCCTTACTTTCTACCATCACCTGAAGACAATGAGTGTGTCTGCTTTGGAAGATGAGGGATACTCAAAGTAAAGGAACCATTTTAGTCTGGCTCCAGGGCCGCATGTGTGGAATACACAAACCAGGTCAGATAAAGGATTACAAGAGGATCGAAACTGCCATTGAGTGTTCCAGAACTTGTCACCGACACGTATAAATGACACCCCACATGGTGTCTGGGAAACATTCTGAGATTCCAGGGCTAGTGCCCTTGACAACCAACTTCCCAGAGGTGAGGTGAAATCATGTGAAGGAGTCAGCAACAACTTGAGGAAAAGGATTTTGCCTGGCCTGCTGAGAGAAGGGTTTCTGGACATATACTGGTAGGAAGCAATGTTCCTATGGGCACAACAGTAGCTGCCTGCAGTTAAGCTGTCCATAGGAAGTGGACTGTATGATCATCTTGACGATATTGCACCTAGCATGGGGGTGTGGCCTAACAAGATGGCTGCATAGTCACTTTTACCGGAGTTCCCTCCGACAGCCTGACAGTTTGCCCACATCCTACAATATCCTGGTCCAAAAAACTGAGCATATGAGAAAGGAACGGAAGCCTGATCCCACCAGTGAAAAGAAATAAAAGGAAAGCGATACCCACTTGGAGGAAGGCAGCATACTCGAGGAAGCCCCGGAGAGTCGGGCGGTGCCATCTTAGAAAACAGCGACGGATCGGAGATTCGAAACACAAAGGTAAAGCCTTGAGAAAAGGGAAACCGAGGATCGGGCAAGCGGGGAACCAAAAAAGAAGAGAGGCAATGCTGCCGGTGATCCGGGAATCGACGTGAGTTCAAGAAGGCCGAGGGTGAGCTCCTGCCGCATCGGTTCTGTGGCCCGTGTGCCGGAGGAGGAGGCGCCGCGGCCGCGAAGGGGAGGGTGCTGCGGGAGTCGTATAGACCGTCTCCAACTCAGGCGGGCGGCCTTTGAATGAGATGCGACTCACACAAGCTATAGACCGCACACATTAAAGGGGCCAGGAACCACTTGAACAAGAGAGGACCGGGGGCGAGCGAGCGCGGCAGCCTGCAGAGCTGACCAGACGCTCGTGCGTCATGGCCTTTTGCCTGCGATTACCCGCACGGCCGGCATGTGTTTCCAATTATCGCGCCCGCGTGTGGCACGATAATTGGAAACATATCTGCCGCGCGCGTAACCGCAGGTAAAAGGCCATGACGCACGAGCGTCTGGTCAGCTTTTCAAACTCCCTAACTATAAGTCTCGCAGAGCAGCGCTTGCGCGCTACTCGAGGCTCGACCTAAAAAGGACCTGGTCACTACTATTGATCATCACACATTATGCTGCCACCACCACGCTTGTGGTGTTTAACCCCTGGTGAAAGCAGTAGCCTTCTACCACTATGAGGGCAGCGATTTGGACGCGCCTCCTGGTCCGACAATATGCTGCAATCCTTGAGACAGGCCTATACCATGGCGAACACGCATGATCCGTGTTCGCCTATGACAGAAAAAATCAGCGTTAGGATCCCAACAACTGTGCAGTTGGAGACGCAAGGGTACACTTCTTTACCATGCAGAGGACTTTTCCGTCCCCACAAGTATCTTTCACTATCTCTTTTTCCTCTTATGCATGGGCAGCTCTCTATATATCGTGTCGCTTCATATTCCATACTCACCCACCATGCAGGAAAACAAGCAAACAATGGAGTTGATTACCAAGCACATTGTCACCAAGAGGAGTCACAGTACCTCGGGACTCAAAATACTTCTTAGAAGAAAAACAACTTGCTCACGTCTGGGCCCAACACTAGATGGTAGCAGTATGCACAGCATGTGAATCTACAGCACTACCTGCCACAAACAGATGCTTACAGGGTAAGTAGCATTTTCCTTCACAGCTAGCTCTGAAGAGTTGGAACAACCCATCCTCAAGCGGCTGCAACAGGAGTTGGATGCATGGCAGAAATGCCTCTTCATTCACCCCCAGATGGGCAAGATCTTCACCAAATTTCCTCCTGAGCCAACAGAGATTTTGCCACGAAATAGGAAGCTCAGCTTAGAAGAGCAAATCGCTCTAGAGCCTCCTCCACTCCCCAAACACTAGAGATGCAAAGACAGAGGCACCGGCCCTCTCACTCTTGCACCTCCATCTCCTCCTCTACAGCTACCACGTATGTCCCCTCTACCATACTCACCAGAGTTTCCACCCCCTCCTCTTATGGGTAAGGCATCACACTTCACCCTGCTGACCCCAGTAATGTACCTTATAACCTGGTGTCTACTGACGACCCATGGGACAATTAAATTCAATTCCAGAATTTGTAGAGCGCACTACTTACCCGCGAGGGTCTCAAGGCGCTGGGGAAGAGAAGAAGGGGGGGTGCCGCTACTGGTTGAACAGCCAGGTCTTGAGTAGCCTCCTGAAGGTCAGCAGGTCTTGGGTCTGACGTAGGCTGAGTGGAAGGGTGTTCCAGGTCTTGGCGGCAAGGTGGGAGAAGGATCTGCCGCCGGTGGTAGTTCTTCGGATGCGTGGGACGGTGGCGAGGGAGAGGTCGGTGGAGCGGAGCTGGCGGTTGGGGACGTAGACGAAGAGTCGTCTGTTGAGGTAGGCTGGGCCGGTCTTGTGGAGTGCCTTGTGTGCGTGGATGAGGAGTTTGAAGGAGATTCTCCTGTCGACGGGGAGCCAGTGCAGGTTTCTCAGGTGGTGGGTGATGTGGCTGTGGCGTGGTACGTCGAGGATCAGGCGTGCAGAGGCGTTTTGAATGCGTTGCAGTCGTTTGATGAGCTTGGCCGGGGCTCCCGCGTAGAGGGCGCGTTTCCATAGTCGAGTCTGCTACTGACGAGTGCTTGGGTGACTGTTCTTCTTTTATCTGTCGGGATCCACCTGTAGATCTTGCGGAGCATGTTGAAGCAGGAGGAGGAGACTGCGTTGACTTGCTTGGCCATGGAGAGCGTTGAGTCGAGGATGACTCCCAGGTTGCGTGCGTGGTCGGTGGGTGTCGGGGCTGCCCCCAGTGTCGTAGGCCACCAGGAGTCGTCCCAGGCTGAAGGGTTGGAGCAGAGGATGAGGACCTCCGTCTTGTCCGTGTTCAGCTTTAGTCGGCTGCTCTTCATCCAATCGGCGACGGCCTTCATTCCTTCGTGGAGGTTGGATTTGGCGGTGAGGGGGTCCTTGGTGAGGGAGAGGATCAGTTGGGTGTCGTCGGCGTAGGAGATGATGTTGAGGTCGTGCTGTCGGGCGATGCGTGCGAGCGGGGCCATGTAGATGTTGAACAGTGTTGGGCTGAGGGATGATCCCTGGGGTACGCCGCAGATGATCTCGGAGGCTTCGGATCGGAATGGGGGGAGGCGGACTCTCTGGGTTCTGCCGGAGAGGAAGGAGGTGGTCCACTCCAGGGCCTTCTCTCGGATCCCTGCGTCGTGGAGGCGTGCGCATAGTGTGCGGTGGCAGACAGTGTTGAAGGCGGCGGAGAGGTCCAGCAGGATGAGGGCTGCGGTCCTCCGGGCAATATAGACCCAGAACTGAACTCAGCTATGCCACGCCCCCCAGATTATACTACAGCGTATCATGAAGTGATACAAAGGGTAGTAACATATCACAATACAAAATGTGCACTTCCTTTAGGAGAACAATGACTTTGTGGTAGAGACGCTGTCCAAAACTCGGCGTACAGTGCAGTTCCTCCATATGCTCAAGACCACCACAGACACATTTAGAGTGTGTAAAAGCAAGGATGAAGGACCAAAAATCTAAGCCCTCTCCCAATGATCCACCTTACGTACATGGTTATGTACCACCTGACTCCTTTGTGGTCCACACTGTGCGTAAGCATACTGATACACAGGCCACAGGAGACGCCCCCTCCCCAAGGCAAGGGGAGCTAGAAAATGGATGCAGCATGAAACAAGCATTAAAAATGCAATAGGTTTCGCCTTTCATTAAGTTAAAGCCATTTGCTTTGCTATACAATACCATTAGCAAAGAAAATGGCTTTAACTTAATCAAAGGCGAGACCTATTGCATTTTCAATGCTTGTTTACATTGCATTGTGGGACTTGCAGTTTTGATTTTACAATGGGCTTTATAGAAAGCAAAGCAAAATCCCCATGGGATGAGCTACTATCGCCCTTAGCGTGGGACTCTTGACCAGGTTGTTTTGAGCCACAAATCCTAAAACGTTTGAGCGGGAAACTTGTGTTAATCCCGGAGAGGGAGAAAAATCTAACACTCAAGCGGGTGCATTTCACACATTCTACCTATAGGGGCAACAGAGAAGAATTTCTTTTAAACGTATTTAGTTCCTGAATCAAATCTCGCTTCCAATGTGATTTCCATGTTTCGATTTTAAGCTCTCAAAGTTTTTGGTAAGAAGGAAAACCTAAGAGCCCGAATCCCCCATGCTGAGAGGGGGGAAAGGGATTCAACGATGTTTGGCTCGAGTTGCCAGAGAATAGGTACAACTCCCACTTTCTGCGGTGAGTAAAACGTAAACCCCAAGAAGTGTTGGTTTGCTTGTGGTTTTTTTTTTTTTTGTGGACGAGCGAAAGTCAATCTGATTTTAACTGGTGCACGAGAAATAGCAGTGGTTGCTCAGAGCTGCCTGGTGGTAGGGCGGAGGTTATTTTGTCGAAGACGGAGCATAAAAAAACATGGAAGGGGGAGGGACGAAGAAACACGGACACATGCAATTTTACGGCAGATACTAAAGGATTGAGATGTTAAGCAAAACCAGTGAAATGTTGGAGTTAGTTACTTCAGTTCACTTTTTTGTCAAAATATTGTGTCGCCTTTAAGGAAAAAAAATATTACACGCGTGTATTATCTCAGCAGTTACTCTCTTTTCAGACACTGTCCGAATCACCGACGGACTTTTATAAGCACTCTTCCCCATGCAGCACCACCAAAGAGGTGCTGCGCTCTCTTTCTCGGCTGAAAGTTATCTTAAATTATGTGGAAATATGGAACTGAAAGTATGTGAATATTAAATTGACTCGTATACCTTGAAGTTGCATTTTCTCTCGGCGGATATATTTTTTTCTGTTGTGGAGGGCAAACTAACCTGTGTGGTCATATTGTTGGATTTTTCTGCGTGTTGGCATTTTGAGGTGACATTTTATGATGCACGCCGTGATGGTTCTGTTAGTTTTAACTTTTAATAAAAGAGGAGCATAACACGAATGAAAGCAACAGCCAGCCTCTCACTCCTGTTTTGTTAAAGCACTATGCATGCTGGGATTTTTTAGCCCATAGTTCACCAATGTTAAAAGCGAAAGCACAAGGGCTGTGTAGCAACGTGGTATTAGTTAACAAGCACTGAAACACAAGCGCGGCCGCGAAAGTGAAACAGTACTCCGGGTTAAAGAAGTGGGAGGGGTGGGGGGAGAGCGATTCCCTTGCGGGAGCGAGCGGCGCCAGGAGCGATAATTGCAACCATATGGCGCCGCTCGCTCCCGCAAGTGAATGCAAGAACGTGCACGCGTTGCCATTGAAGGCAATGGAACGCGTGCACGTTTTGGCTGAAAAGCCGATTGATTGCAAAGGTCTTTTTGCCTATTCAGCGCATGCGCGCTGCGTAGGCGAGACCTAAAAAGAGTAGTGGTGCAAGCAGCCACGCACTGGGGAATCACCAACTCCATTGGCCTGCTCTCCTGAGACAGAGCGCTCTGGGGCAAGATGCAGGACCACCGTAATCACATCCTTGAGGAGTATCGGTGCGGGCCGGGCTAATTGGTGGTGGAAGGAAAGGCTGTTTCCAGCGCTACCATCCGTGGTGTCCTGGATGCTGCTTACACTGGGTGTGACGGGTTAACACCAGCATCTTCGTATGATGCCGAACCTGGTCCAGTGTCTCCAGTTTAAAACTAGAAGTACAACAGCTTCTGCTCAACCTGCCCTTCAATGTCGAAATCCTCTTCAGCTTGCAGATTGATCAGATGCTGGAAAAACTAAAAAGGACACTAACAACAAGGCTTTTGGTGCCATTCAATCATCCACCCCTAGGGGGTCCTTTCGGTGGCAGTAATATAGGGCAAGTAGCAAGACCACCTCCCCAGAACCCCCCCTCCCTCCTATTAAAGGCAGCAGCAGGTTTACCACCAGCAGTCGTCACATGGCTACTCCAGAGGTTCCTGCAGGGGCAACAATAACCAAATAACCGAGGAGGTGCAAAGGGGCCTCCACCTCGAAACAGTGCCCTTCCCACATGTTTTGCTTTTCCATCTCTCCCTTCTTTGATAGTGCAGAAGATTTGGTAAATGTCATAGACCCTCATCTTCGTAGCCCCCACTCGTGCCAGGCAGTCTTGGTACTCTGCCCTGCTTGAGACGTCAGTCAGCCCACACAAGAAGTTCCCCAACAGTTTAGTCCTCACCACGAACCAAGGTTAGATCAGGCGCCAAGATCCCAAGAAACAAAATCTAGCGATCTGGCACCTGAGGTGTTAGAATTCGGTTACCTAGGTCTCCTTCAAAAATACATAGACATCCAGCGGGAGTCCCGTAAACCTACCACACATGCATGCTGTGCAGCAAAGTGGAAAAGATTTGTCCATTACTACATCACAAGCAAGTTAGACCCCCTAAAGCCTGCAGTCTCAAGATAGTATTCGCTACTTGCTCCATCTTCTAAAGTCAATCCTAGCCTATACCTCCATACGGCTCCAACTAGTGATCTAGTGGGCATAGCCACTTATATGCAAAATAGGGAACATTCCTCCCTTTTTTTCATACTTGAAATTAAGGCTTTCATGGAAGGCCTCAAAAAGGGTAATTATTCCCAGGATTCCCCAGCACCAGTGTGTGTTAATATTGACCATACTATCCACTTGAGCACCTATACTCATTCCCCACCAGCCTCTCCTGGAAGGTAGCCTTCATAGTTGCAGTAACGTCTTTGGGACACATTAATGAGTTGCAAGCCCTCACACTGCAAGAGCTATTCATCCAAGTCCACAAGGACAGCGTAGTGCTCTAGACAAACCCTAAGTTCCGTCCTTTGGTGGCTTCCCCTTTCCACCGTGCTAGCAGAGAGGGTGCTTCATACCCTAGATGTTAAGGGTGCTCTAATGTAGTACATAGACAGAATAAAACCTTTTTGCAAGTAGACCAGATGTTTTATTGACTTTTCCAAACCTCTCAAGGGACAACCAATATCAAAAGCAGGCATTGCTGGATGGATAGTCAAGTGTATACACACACTTGATATCCAAAAGCCAAGCGAGCACTCTCTTTCACCCCTAGGGCCCATTCCATTTGACCTCTAGGGCCCATTCTTCTCACAAGAAGGCAGTAATCATGGCTCTAGGAAGCTGACTCTGTATATACTATACCAAAGTGAGGTATAGTGTGCACAGAGTCCAGTGGAACCCCAAAGGTAGGCAGAGGTAAAAGTAGATAGCACCTTACTCTCTATTTGTGGTAGTGTGATCGAGCAGTAAGGCTGTATCAGAGGGTAGTGTTAAGCATTTGTTGTACACACTTAATCAGCAAATGATTTCACACACTCAAAGACTGAACTTCAGACCAATTGGTTTTGTATAAAAATATTCTTGTAGTTATTTTATTTTCTAGAACCAAGCAAGCCTGGCACAGGTAAGAAATAAATTCTTTATAGTAGTAATGAATCAATCAATCAATCAATCAATCACGGCATTTATAGAGCGCGCTACTCACCCGGGAGGGTCTCAAGGCGCTGGGGGAGGGGGTAAGTTACTGCTCGAACAGCCAGGTCTTGAGCTGCTTCCTGAAGGAGAGATGGTCCTGGGTTCGCCGAAGGTGAGTGGGGAGGGAGTTCCAGGTCTTGGCTGCCAGGTAGGAGAAGGATCTTCCTCCGGCGGTGGCTCTGCGGATGCGTGGTACGGTGGCGAGGGCGTGGCTGGTTGATCGTAGCTGGCGGGTGGGCGTGTAGAAGGTCATGCGGTCGTTGAGGTACTTGGGGCCCAGGTCGTGGAGGGCCTTGTGTGCGTGGGTGAGGAGTCTGAACGTGATTCTCTTGCTGACGGGGAGCCAGTGCAGGTCTTTCAGGTGTCCGGTGATGTGGCTGTGCCGGGGGATGTCCAGGATGAGTCGTGCGGAGGCGTTCTGGATGCGCTGGAGTCTTTTTGAAGTTTGGCTGTGGTTCCGGCGTAGAGGGTGTTCCCATAGTCCAGTCGGCTGGTGACGAGTGCCTGGGTGACGGTCTTCCTGGTTTCAGTGGGGATCCATCTGAAGATCTTACGGAGCATGCGCAGGGTGTTGAAGCACGAAGATGAGACGGCGTTGACTTGTCTGGTCATCGACAGGGAGGAGTCCAGGATGAAGCCCAGGTTGCGTGCGTGGTCCGTTGGCTTGGGCGCGGTGCCCAGGGCCGGGGGCCACCAAGAGTCGTCCCAGGCGGAGGGTGATGAGCCCAGGATGAGGACTTCCGTCTTGTCTGAGTTCAGTTTAAGGCGGCTGTTCCTCATCCAGTCGGCGACGTCTCTCATCCCGTCGTGTAGGTTGGCTCTGGCGGTGGTGGGGTCGTTGGTGAGGGAGAGGATCAGCTGGGTGTCGTCGGCGTAGGAGATGATGTGGAGGTTGTGTTGGCGTGCGATGGCTGCGAGGGGGCTCATGTAGACGTTGAAGAGGGTTGGACTGAGTGAAGATCCTTGTGGAACGCCGCAGATGACTTCGGTGGCCTCGGATCTGAACGGGGGAGGCGGACTCTCTGGGTTCTTCCGGCGAGGAACGAGATGATCCATTCCAGTGCTTTCTCTCGGATTCCGATGTTGCTGAGGCGCTTCACTAGGGTGCGGTGGCAGACGGTGTCGAACGCCGCGGAGAGGTCCAAGAGGATGAGGGCTGCTGTTTCCCGTTGTCGGTTAGGGTTCTGATGTCGGTGGCTGCGATAAGGGCGGTCTCGGTGCTGTGGTTGGCCCGAAACCCGGACTGCGAGGGGTCGAGGATCCATTCGTCTCGAGGAAGGCGGCAAGCTGTCTGTTGACGGTCTTCTCGATGACTTTGGCCGGAAACGGAAGGAGCGAGATGGGACGGTAGTTCTTGAGGTCGGTGGGGTCCGCCGTTGGTTTCTTCAGGAGGGCGGTAAGCTCGGCGTGCTTCCAGCTCTCCGGGAAGGTGGCGGTGTGGAAGGAGGAGTTGATGATGTCCCGGAGATGGGGTGCGATGGTGGCGTCGGCTTTGTTGAAGACGTGGTGTGGGCAGGGGTCGGTTGGTGATCCGGAGTGGATGGAGTTCATCGTGCGGGTGGTGTCTTCGGTGCTGATCGGGGTCCAGTTGCAGAGGGTGGTGGTGGCGGGCGTTGGTTCGGCGGTAGGGTGCGTGGTCTGTGCGTCGAAGCTGTTATGTATGTCGGTGATCTTGCGGTGGAAGAACGCGGCGAGTGAGTTGCAGAGGTCTTGCGAGGGGGTGATGTCGTTGTTTCCGGCGCTGGGGTTGGAGAACTCTTTGACGATGCTGAAAAGTTCCTTGCTGTCGTGGGCGTTGTTGTCCAGTCGTTCTTTGAGTGCCGACTTCTTGGTGGCACGGATCATCTGGTGGTGTTTGCGGGTGGCGTGCTTGAGGGCGGTCCTGTTGTCTGTGGTCTGGTCGAGTCGCCAGGCTTTCTCGAGAGTGCGGCAGTTCTTCTTGGATTCCTTGAGTTCGTTGGTGAACCAAGGGGTTTTCTTGCTTCCGGGTCTGCTGGGAGGGTTTTTAGTGGTGCGAGGTCGTCGGCGCAGGCGGTCAGCCACTTGGCAAGGTTGCTGGCTGCTTCGTTTGGGTCCGTTGTGTTGGTGGGTGTGTTCTGGCTGAGGGAGGCGGTGAGCTGCTCGGCGGTGATCTTGCTCCAGCTCCGGCGGGGAGCCTGTTGCGGGTGGTGGTGGGTCGCAGTCTTTCTGAAGCTGAAGTGGACGCAGCTGTGGTCGGTCCAGTGGAGTCCGGTGGCGTGGCTGAAGGAGATGTGCTTGCTGGAAGAGAAGACGGGGTCAAGCGTGTGGCCGGCGTAGTGGGTGGGCGTGTTCACCAGTTGCTTGAGTCCGAGGTTGGCGAGGTTGTCCAGCAGGGCGGTGGTGTTTCTGTCGTTGTTGTTCTCCAGGTGGAAGTTGAGGTCCCCTAGGAGGATGTAGTCGGCGGAGGGCATGGCGTGCGGGCTGATGAAGTCTGCGATGTCTTCGCTGAATAGTGTGCGTGGTCCCGGGGGTCTGTAGATGAGGGTGCCTCGGAGGGTGGTCTTGGGGTCAGTGTGTATCTGGAAGTGTAGGTGTTCGGCGGCGGTGAAGGTCTCGTCGGAGTTAGTCGAGATGCGGATGGTGTTCTTGTGTACGATGGCGATGCCTCCTCCCGTCTGGTTGACGCGGTCCTTCCGGGTGATCTTGTATCCGTCCGGGATGGCTATGGCGATGTCGGGCGCTGAGGAGGCGTTCATCCAGGTTTCGGTGAGGAAGGCGACGTCCGGTGCTGTTGCGTCGAGCAGGTCCCAGAGTTCCACGGCGTGCCTGTGGACGGAGCGGGTGTTCAACAGGATGCATTTCAGGTGGTTGCTGCTGGTGCTCGACTTGGCGGAGGTGGTGCACGTCCGGGGGCAGGTGAATCGGCAGGCTTGGCAGGTGAAGGGTCCGTGGGTGCGTCTCGGTGAGGCTCGGTAGCAGGCAGGGTTCCGGCCGGCATTGAGTGCGGTGAGGGTGGCGGCGTCGTAGCTCCGTCGAGTAGTGTTGCATCGGTGGGATCCAGGGGTCCTGGCGCTGGGCGCGGGCCAGGCGCGGACGGGCGCAGACGGGCTTACCTTTGGCGCACCTTCGGCGCTCCGTCGGTGCTCCCACTGCGCGCGGCCGCTGCGCGGTCGCTCAGGGGGCGTCATAAGTAAGGAGCCTGGAGGGAGGAGCAGCTGGGTGGCGGGAGCGGGGCGGCGAATGGAATCACGGGGGCGGGGCCGCAGGGAGGCAGTGGCGGGAAGTCCCAGGAGCAGCGGGCAGCGGGAAAGTCCCAGGAGCAGCGGGAAAGTCCCAGGAGCAGCGGACAGCGGGAAAGTCCCAGGAGCAGCGGGAAAGTCCCAGGAGCAGCGGGCAGCGAGCGAAGGAATCTCCAGGCAGGAGGCGGCAAGGCAGGCAGGAGCGGTAAACAGTTTGAATTGCAATTGTATATGCACTTTGATTTGATTACAGTAGAGCTACTAGTAATGCAATGCTTTTGATATACTGGACATATACTTTGTATTGGCTTTTTAGTAGATTACTTTACAGATTACTTTTCTTACACAGTGCAGTATTCCTGGATACTGCACTGGGACATTTCCTGTAAACAGGTAAGTAAAAGCGTTTTTGTTATTTAGTTACAGTTTTAAAGGGTTTCTTAGATTTTCCAAATCCACACTTAGAAACTTGACACAAAAAACAGTCACTGTTATCCTAAGGAGGAAAATAATGTTATCAGTTCACAGGTAAGTATTCGGTTGTGGGAGTTGGTATTCTGGGGGTAGACTCAGGGGTCCCCCAGGGTCAAGGATGCACTTTTGTTACACCCTCAGCGGCACTAGGGTGGCCGGGTGCAGAGTGCCTAGGCCCAATGTTATCGAATGGGGGATAGGGGGCCTCCGGTTGGTGGCTGCTGACAAGCAGGCCACTGGGATGTGGGAGCAAAGCTCCTGGACTTGAGCTCAGGGCAAATGGGGGTTCTAGCCAGCACAAAAAGTGCACCCTCAGCGGCACTGGGGCGGCCTGGTGCAGAGTGCTGTTTTGGCTATGGGCCCCCTGCAGCTTTCAATGGGGAGTCTCCGGTTTGCAAACACACTGCAGGCTCGGGGAGGAAGGTCTTCTGGGTGCGACCACCACTTGGAGGGTTAAGTTGGGATGCTGGGGGTTGGTTAGGCACCGTCGGTTGGGCCACCCAAGGCCGTTGGGCGTCCGGTTCAGGGGTGCCTTTTAGGGTCGGATCTTCTTACCAGCTCCTGGTCGCAGTTGGGGGGACCTACCGGGTTGAGGCTGCAGGCGTTGGCTGGAGGCTTGAGGCAGGTCAGGGTCACAGGATCTTGGGTCAGGATCGCTGGGGAGACCTCCACCACTCCGCCACTCGGGCCTTGGGCGTCGGGTGCAGAGTTGTGCAGACTCACAGATTTTGCCGGACCTGGAGTCTGTTGGTGAACAAATCCGGTGTTCACGGGAGACAGAGTCTTTTCTTTTGAAGGCAGGGAAGGCCTCGGGGTTCTTGAGGCTGCTGGCTGCAGGACACACCACAGTTTCGCTTCTGCAGGTACGAGGTGGGGACAGGCCGGTAGGGCTGGGGCCAAGTCAGTGGGCGTCCTCCTCTTGTTAGTTTCGGCACGGCTGTGTGGTCCTTCTTCTTCTTTTCTTCTGGTTTCTTGTCTGAGGAAGCAAGGTTTCAGGGGTGCCCCTAAATACTAGATTTAGGGGCGTTACAGGTAGGTAAAAGGTTGGGACCAATGGGCCCCTTCCCTGGGGTGGGTACACCCCCTATTATTCCACCCTCCAGTGGGAGGGGGGCATAAGCCTCACCCTGGTTGGCTGGGTCACCCCATCTGCAAGTCTGCAAGATGGCGGGGACAGAGAGTTGTGCTTCACCTCGCCTTCTTCACCCGAGGGGTGGAGTTGGCAGAGGTGGGCACAACTCCCTTCTTCACTTGGTTTTCCGCTGGTTCTCCCACCCAAAGTGGGGGTCAGAACCAGTGGGGACCAGTTGCTGGAAGCAGCAAGTGGCCTGGGGAAACTCACAAAGGCGGCAAGCCTTTGAAGCTTCCCCTTCGTGGACCCTGCCCATCCTGGGGGAGGAGGCTTGGCACCTCGTCCCAGGATGTGCATTGTTTCAGGCTCCTGAGAGCAGCAGGCTCTCGACCCAGGGGTCCAAAAACATTCCTGGTGGTGGCGGCAGCTGAAAGCAGCCACTCAGCCTGGACACTAGTGGTAGGTCGTTTTTCAGGGGGCATCTCTAAGATGCCTTCTGTGTGAATTTTTCATTAAATCCCACACTGGCATCAGTGTGGGTTTAATGTGCTGAGAAGTTTGATACCAAACTTCTCAGTTTTCAGTGTAGCTATTATGGTGTTGTGGGGTTTCGTAATGACAACCTCCCAGCACCATATACTCTTAATAGCAGCACTGCACTTGCAATGTCTAAGAATGGACTCATGCTCCTGTACCCTCACCACTGGTATAGTGCACCTAGCTGAAGGGGTGACTGATCTATGCCAGGGCAGTGGGTTGTAGGCATGTCACACAGGGTTGTGTGCCATGTCGACTCTTCACTTTGTTCTGCACCAAGACAGGCAGCCTGCAAAGGCAGTGTGTGAGTGTAAAGGTACAGGGCCTCTAAGGGTGGCACAATAAGTGCTGCAGCCCTTAGAGGTCTTCCCTGGTCACAGTGCCCTGGGTACCTGTGGTACAATTTACCAGGGGCTGACCTGTGGCCAGAGATGCCAATTGGATTTTGTTTTCAATGCAGTTTTAGGGAAAGAACATAGGCCCTGGGTACCTGATTGGCAGGAGCCCAGGGCACACTCAGTCAAAGCACATCAGCAGTTAAGCAAAAAGTGGGGGCAACCATGCAGAAAGAGGGCACTTTCTCACACAACCCCCCCCCCCTCCTCCCAAACGAAAGAGGATGGGACTAACCTTTCCCTAGAGAGTCTTCATTTTCTAAGTGGAAGAACCTGGAAAGTCCATCTGCATTGGCATGGGCAGTCCCATGTCTGTGTTCCACTACAAAGTCCATTCCCTGTAGGGAGATGGACCACCTCAACAGTTTAGGATTTTCACCTTTCATCTGTATTAGCCATCTGAGAGGTCTGTGATCAGTTTGAACTAGGAAGTGAGTACCAAAGAGGTATGGTCTCAGCTTCTTCAGGGACCAAACCACAGCAAAGGCCTCCTTCTCAATGGCACTCCAACGCTGCTCCCTGGGGAGAAGCCTTCTGCTTATAAAAGCAAGAGGTTGGTCTTGGCCTAAAAGCAACAGGTTGGTCTTGGCCTTCATCATTGGTCTGGGATAGGACCGCTCCGATTCCTGGCTCAGAGGCAACAGTCTGCACAATGAACTGCTTGGCATAGACTGCAGCTTTGAGAATTGGTGCTGAGCACATTGCCTCTTTCAGGGTGTCAAAAGCCTTTTGACAGTTAACTGTCCAGTTTACCTTTTTTGGCATCTTCTTGGAGGTAAGTTCTGTGAGGGGAGCCACAATGGACCCATATCCCTTCACAAACCTCCTGTAGTACCCAGTCAAGCCAAGGAATGCCCTGCCTTGGGTCTGGGTTGTCGGAGCTGCCCTGTCCAGGATGGCCTGGATCTTGGGCTGTAAGGGTTGCACCTGGCCTCCACCAACAAGGTGGCCCAATTACACCACAGTTCCCTGCCCTATCTGACATTTGGATGCCTTGATAGTTAGGCCTGCAGTCTGCAGGGCTTTTAAAACCTTCCCAAGGTGGATCAGGTGATCCTGCCAGGTGGAGCTAAAGCCAGCAATATCATCTATATATAAGCTGCACTAAAGGATTCCAATCCATCAAGGACTTCATTCACCAACCTGTGGAAGGTGTCAGGGGCATTCTTTAAACCAAAGGGCATAACAGTAAACGTATAATGCCCATTAGGTGTAGAGAATGCTGTCTTTTCTTTTGCTCCTGGTGCCATGGCAATCTGCCAGTACCCTGCAGTTAAGTCAAAGGTACTTGAAAATTTGGCTGCACCCAATTTGTCTATCAACTCATCTGCTCTTGGGATAGGGTGAGCATCTGTCTTGGTGATGGAGTTGAGCCCTCTATAGTCCACACAGAACCTCATTTCTCTCTTTCCACCCTGTGGATGAGGTTTGGGGACTAGGACCACTGGGCTGGCCCAGCGGCTCTCAGAGGGTTCAATAACGCCTAACTCCAGCATCTTGCTGACTTCAGCTCTGATGCTCTCCTTGACTTGATCAGACTGTCGATAGATTTTATTTTTGACAGGTGAACTGTCTCCAGTGTCCACATCATTGGTACACAAGTTTGTCTGACCAGGGGTCAAGGAAAAGAGCTTTGCATACTGCTGCAAGACTTGCTTGCTGTTGGGCAGTGAGCGTGTCTGAAAAGACAACCCCATCCACTGACCCATCTTTAGGGCTGCATCAGAGGATATCAGGGAGAGGTTCACTCTCTGTCTCCTGATTCTCATCAGTCACCAGCAGCATGGTGATGTCAGCCCTATCATGGAAAAGCTTAAGGCGGTTCATATGGATCACCCCTTTGGGTGTCCTGCTTGTGCCCAGGTCAACCAAGTAGGTGACATCACTTTTCTTCTCTAAGATGGGGTAAGGGCCACTCCTTCTGTCCTGGAGAGCCCTTGGTGCCACTGGCTCCAAAACCCACACCTTTTGCCCTGGTTGAAATTCTACCAGTGCAGCTTTTTGGTCATACCAGTGCTTCTGAAGCTCCTGGCTGGCCTCGAGATTCTTGGATGCCTTTTCCATATACTCAGCCATTCTGGAACTTAGGCCTACCACATAGTCCACAGTACCTTGTTTGGGTTCTTGGAGAGGCTTCTCCCAACCCTCTTTTACAAGACAGAGTGGTCCCCTCACAGGGTGGCCAAACAGAAGTTCAAAGGGGGAAAACCCTACTCCCTTCTGAGGCACCTCTCTGTAAGCGAACAGCAAGCATGGTAAGAGGACATCCCATCTTCTTTTGAGCTTTTCAGGGAGCCCCATAATCATGCCTTTCAATGTCTTGTTGAATCTCTCAACAAGACCATTGGTTTATGGGTGATAGGGTGTAGTAAACTTGTACTGCATTCCACACGTGTTTTAGGTAAGCAGACATGAAGTTGGAACCTCTGTCTGAAACCACCTCCTTAGGAAACCCTACCCTGGTGAAGACACCAATGAGGGCCTTGGCTACTGCAGGAGCTGTAGTAGTCCTAAGGGGAATTGCTTCAGGATACCTAGTGGCATGATCCACTACCACTAGAATAAATTTGTTTCCTAATGCTGTGGGAGGTTCAAGGGGACCTACTATGTCCACACCTACCCTTTCAAAGGGAACCCCAACCACAGGTATTGGTATCAAGGGGGCCTTTGGGTGTCCACCTGTTTTGCCACTGGCTTGGCAGGTGACAGGAGCTGACAAACTCCTTTACTTTCTGAGACATCTGGGTCCAGTAAAAGTGGCTAACTAGCCTTTCCCAGGTTTTGGTTTGGCCCAGATGTCCAGCTAGGGGGATGTCATGAGCTAAAGTTAGGAGGAACTCCCTGTACTTCTGAGGCACTACCACTCTCCTAGTTTCTCCAGGGTTGGGGGTCTCTGGCCTCAGTGTACAGTAGTCCCTCTTCCCAATAACCTCTGTGGGTACCACTGACATCTCCCTTTTCCTGTGAAGCAGCTTGCTGCCTCAGGCTTTTAAGAGTGGGACAGCCCTGCTGTCCAAGGCACAGCTCTTCCCTAGAGGGTCCCCTTGGGCCTAAGAGTTCAACCTGGTAAGGGTCAAGCTCCATGGGCTCAGTTCCCTCTGGGGTGTCCTAGTCCTCTCCCTGAGTAGAGGGTTCCTGATCCTCTTGCTGCCCAGAAGCTGGTTACCCAGTCTTCTTACCTTTTCTCTTGGAAGGTTGGGCCATACTTTCAGGCTCCAACACTTCTTTTTCACCCTGTTTTCTGCTATGTGCTCTTGTTTTTACACACACCATCTCAGGGATACCCAGCATTGCTGCATGGGTTGTCAATTCTACCTCAGCCCATGCTGAGGTTTCCAGGTCATTGCCAAGCAGACATGCAGCTGGAAGCTTTGGAGAGACCACTACCTGTTCCAAGCCAGTAACCCCCTGTAGGAAGCTGGCTATGTATATACTATACCAAAGTGAAGTATAGTGTGCACTGAGTCCAGTGGAACCCCAAAGGTAGGCAGAGGTAAAGTTAGATAGCACCTCACTCTCTATTTGTGGTAATATGGTCGAGCAGTAAGGCAGTATCAGAGGACAGTGTTAAGCATTTGTTGTACACACTCAGTCAGCAAATGAATTCACACACTCAAAGACTGAACTTCAGACCAATTGTTTTTGTATCAAAAATATTCTTTTAGGTATTTTATTTCCTAGAACCAAGCAAGCCTGTCACAGGTAAGTGATGAGTACTTGGCAGTAAATATACAGATTATAACACAGTTTGGATTGCAATTGTAAAAGTACTTTGATTTGATTACAGTAGTGTTACTGATAATGCAATGCTTTTCAGAATACAGTACATATACTTTGAATGGGATTTTCAGTAAGATTACAGGTAAATTACTTTTGGATTACTTTTCTTTCTCAGAGTAGTATACCTGGATACTACTCTGGGACATTTCCTGTAAACAGGTAAGTAAAATTGTTTTTGTTAAACAGTACAATTTTAAAGAATTTCTTTAGGTTTTCAAACTCCACACTTAGAAGCTTTTCTCAGAAAAACAGTCAATGTTATCCTATGGAGAAAATAGTGTTATCGGTTTTGAGGTAAGTATTTGGTAGTGGGAGTTGAGGTTCTAGGGGTAGACTCAGGGGTCCCCCAGGGTCAAGGATGCACTCTAGTTACACCCTCAGCGGCACTAGGGCGGCCAGTTGCAGAGTGCTGAGGCCCAATGTTATCCAATGGGGGATAGGGGGCCTCCGCTTGGTGGCTGCTGACGAGCAGGCCACTTGGTTGTGGGAGCAAAGCTCCTGGACTTTAGCTCAGGGCAAATGGGGAAACAAAGTAGCACCAAAGGTGCACCCTTAGCGGCACTAGGGCGGCCGTGTGTAGGGTGCTGTTTCGACGTCGGGCGCCCTGCTGTTTGCAATGGGGAACCTCCGGTTTGCAAAGGCACTGCAGGCTTGGGGGCGAAGGTCTTCTGGGTGCGACCACCACTTCGAGAGGTAAGTTGGGAAGTTAGGGGTTGGTTAGGCACCGTCGGTTTGGCCACCCAAGGCAGTGGGGCGTCGGGTGCAGGGGTGCCTTTTGGGGTCGTATCTTCTTACCAGTTCCTGGTCGCGGTTAGGGGGGCCTTCTGGATTTAGGCTGCAGGCGTCGGCTGGAGGCTTGAGGCAGGTCAGGGGTCGCCGGATCTCGGGTCAGGATCGCCGGGGGGACCTCCTCGTGGTGTTTGCCCACTCGAGCTCGGGCCGTGGATGGCGGGTGCAGAGTGGGGCGGATTTGCAGTGTCCGGCCGGAGCCAGAGGTTGCAGATGAAAACAAATCCGGTGTTCACGGGAGACAAAGTCTTTGGGGTTGAAGGCAGGCATGTCCTCTGGGGTTTTCCAGGTTGCTGGCTGCAGGACACACCGGGATTTCGCAGGAGCAGGTTCGAGATGGAGAGAGGCCGGTAGGGCTGGGGCCAAGTCAGTGGGTGTCTTCCTCTTGTTAGCTTCGGCACGGCTGTTCGGTCCTTCTTCTTCTTTTCTTGTTGCAGGTTCTTGTCTGAGGAAGCAAGGTTCAGGGGTGCCCCTAAATACTAGATTTAGGGGCGTTACAGGTAGGTAAAAGGTAGGGACCAATGGGTCCCTTCTTTGGGGTGGGTACATCCCCTTTTATGCCACCCTCCAGTGGGAGGGGGGCATGAGCCTATCCCTAGTTGGCTGAGTACCCCCATCTGCAAGATGGTGGGGACTGAGAGTTGTGCTTCAACTCGCCTCCACCACCTGAGGGGTGGAGTTGGCAGAGGTGGGCACACCTCTCTTCCTCACTTGTTTTTCCCGCCGGTTCTCCCGCCAAAACTGGGGGTCAGAACCAGTGGGGACCAGTTGCTGAAAGCAGCAAGTGGCCTGGGGACGCTCACAAAGGCGGCAAGCCTTTGAAGCTGCCCCTTCGTGAACCCTGCCCATCCTGGGGGAGGAGGCTTGGCACCTCGTCCCAGGATGTGCATTGTTTCAGGCCCCAGAGAGCAGCAGGCTCCCGACCCAGGGGTCCAGAAACATGTCTGGTGGTGGCAGCTGAAAGCAGCCACTCAGCCTGGACACTAGTGGTGGGTTAGTTTTCAGGGGGCATCTCTAAGATGCCTTCTGTGTGCATTTTTCATTAAATCCTACACTGGCGTCAGTGTGGGTTTAATGTGCTGAAACGTTTGATACCAAACTTCTCAGTTTTCAGTGTAGCCATTCTGGTGCTGTGGAGTTCGTAATGACAAACTCTCAGCACCATCTACTCTTAATGGCAGCACTTCACTTACAATGTCTAAGAATGGACTTAGACACTGTAGGGGTACAGGGCTCATGCACCTGTACCCTCACCACTGGTATAGTGCACCCAGTTAGAGGGGTGACTGATCTATGCCAGGGCAGTGGGTTGTAGGCATGGCACACAGGGATGTGTGCCATGTCGACTCTTCACTTTGTTCTGCGCCAAAACACGCAGCCTGCAAAGGCAGTGTGTGAGTGTAATGGTACAGGACCTCTAAGGGTGGCACAATAAGTGCTGCAGCCCTTAGAGGCCTTCTCTGGTCACAGTGCCCTGGGTACCTGTGGTACCATTTACCAGGGGCTGACCTGTTGCCAGAGATGCCAATTGGGTTTAAGCTTCAATGCAGTTTTAGGGAAAGAACATAGGCCCTGGGTACCTGATTAACAGGAGCCCAGGGCACACTCAGTCAAAGCACATCAGCAATTCAGCAAAACGTGGGGGCAACCATGCAGAAAGAGGGCACTTTCTCACACACACCCCGTCTAATGTCACCATACCCATTGCATGGTTAGTGGTAACACTGTCAGCATTGGTGACTGGGTAAGTTCTCCCAATCAAGTATTGCTCTGGGGAAACCAGTGTATCTCTCACCATAGTGACACTGGCACCTGCATCCCTCAGGGCCTCTATTCTAGTTCCATTGATCCAAGGGTATTGTAAGTATTTCTTTAAGTTGGGTGGCCACACAGCCAAAGTGGCAAACTCAACTTCCCCTTCTGTGACTAGAACTGCTTCAGTGTACAACCCGATTTGCTCTTGGCACACTGCTGATCCCATCTGGAGACTGGCTACACCAGGAGTAGCTGTAGTAGGACTAGGGGGCTTCTTGTTAGGACAAGTAGCATATCCAGTTAAGTGTCCCAACTTTCTACAGTTGTTACACCAGGCCTTTGCAGGATCAAAGTTCTTCCCCCTGTACTTAGTAGTAGATTGGGAAGAGTTTTGGGACCAACCCACCTGTGCAGGTTTTTGGGGCCCTTTTGAAGACTCAGGCTTTTTATCTTGGGGATTCTCACCACCTTTCCCCTGAGGAGGTTTTGTAACCCCTTTCTTTTAGTCACCCCCAGTGGTTGTTTTAGTCACCCTTGTCTTGACCCAATGGTCTGCCTTCTTTCCCAATTCTTGGGGAGAAATTAGACCTAGGTCTACCAAATGCTGATGTAACTTTTCGTTAGTGCAATTACTTAAAATATGTTCTTTCATAACCAAATTGTAAAGTCAATTGAATTCATGCACATTGTCTCCAGGTAATCAACCATCTAGTGTTTTAACTGAGTAGTCCACAAAGTCAATCCAGGGTTGGTTTTGGGTTTTGTGAGCCCCTCTGAATCTAATTCTGTATTCCTCAGTTGTGAGTCCAAATCCCTCAATCAGAGTTCTCTTCATGAGGTCATAATACCCAGCATCTGACCCTGAAAGGGTCAGGAGTCTGTCTCTGCAGTTACCAGAGAACAGTTCCCAAAGGAGTGCCCCCAGTGTGACTTGTTCACGTTTCTCATTTCACGGGCCCTCTCAAAGGCTGTGAACCATTTTGTGATGTGATATCACTCTCCTCATATTTAGGGACAATCCCTTTGGGGATTTTAGGATCATAAGATTGCTCTTTATCCTTATTTATTAAATCGCTGCCACCATTGATGGGTGCTAGGCTCATCTCTGCTCTCTCTCTCTAGAGCCAGGAGTCTGGTCTCTAGGTCCAATCTTTTGGTCAACATTGCTAGCAGGTTGTCCTCCTCATTGAGGCTGTCCTCAGTAGTACCTAATCCACCTGTGTGGGCTCTACGTACTGAGAGGTTTATTTTTGGATTCAGGGCCACTGGGGCCCTTCTCTCCCTATGAAGTGGGGGTGGGGGGGGTTTGATAAGCATCCTCATCCCCTCCATCTTCTTCCTCATCTGATTGGTCTTCACCATTTTCAGGTGGGTGGTCCTTAGCATACCCAGCCATCAGCTCCTGGAGCTTTTGTTTGGTGGGATGGGACCCCATGGTTATGTTTTTAATTTTACATAGGGACCTTACCTCCTTGAAAGACAAGTGAAGGTAAGGGGTGAGGTCAAGCTCCTCAACCTGGTCCTCTAGGTCATTGTGGTTATCTTCACTAACAGCTGGGTTCTTGTTAAGAGACATAATTAAAAAAACGTTTAACCCCTCTTATCCCTAGCTAAAGTGACTTTTTATTTTTCTAAAATTCTAAAGGGACTTAACTAAGGCCCTAACAAGACTTTTAGTAATTTTGCAAAAAGATTGCCAATTTGAAAAAAATCTGAATTCTAAAGACAATTTAAGAGTTCTGTCGTGTGATCAGGTGATAACCAAGTTAGTCCAACAAATGCAAAGTTGTATATCCCACCGCTGATCCACCAATGTAGGAAGCTGGCTCTGTATATACTATACCAAAGTGAAGTATAGTGTGCACAGAGTCCAGTGGGACCCCAAAGGTAGGCAGAGGTAAATGTAGATAGCCCCTTACTCTCTATTTGTGGTAGCGTGATCGAGCAGTAAGGCTGTATCAGAGGGTAGTGTTTAGAATTTGTTATACACACTGTCAGTAAATGATTTCACACACTCAAAGACTGAACTTCAGACCAATTGGTTTTGTGTAAAAATATTCTTGTAGTTATTTTATTTTCTAAAACCAAGCAAGCCTGGCACAGGTAAGCAATAAATACTTTACAGTAGTAATGCAGTTTGTAAACAGTTTGAATTGCAATTGTATATGCACTTTGATTTGATTACAGTAGAGCTACTAGCAATACAATGCTTTTGATATACTGGACATATACTTTGTATTGACTTTTTAGTAGAATGTCAAGTAGATTACTTTACAGATTACTTTTCTTACACAGTGTAGTAGTATTCCTGGATACTGCACTGGGATATTTCCTGTAAACAAGTAAGTAAAAGCGGTTTTGTTATTTAGTTACAGTTTTAAAGAGTTTCTTAGATTTTCCAACTCCACACTTAAAAACTTGTCACAGAAAAACGTCAATGTTATCCTATGGAGGAAAATAGGGTTATCGGTTCAAAGGTAAGTATTCGGTTGTGGGAGTTGGTATTCTGGGGGTAGACTCAGGGGTCCCCCAGGGTCAAGGATGCACTTTTGTTACACCCTCAGCGGCACTAGGGCGGCCGGGTGCAGAGTGCTGAGGCCCAATGTTAACCAATGGGGGATAGGGGGCCTTTCGGTTGGTGGCAGCTGACGAGCAGGCCACTGGGTTGTGGGAGCAAAGCTCCTGGACTTAAGCTCAGGGCAAATGGGGGCTCAAGCCAGCACAAAAGGTGCACCCTCAACAGCACTGGGGTGGCCGGGTGCAGAGTGCTGTTATGGCGTCGGGCGCCCTGTAGCTTTCAATGGGGAGTCTCCGGTTTGCACACACACTGCAGGCTCGGGGACGAAGGTCTTCTGCGTGCGACCACCACTCGGAGGGGTAAGTTGGGATGCTGGGGGCTGGTTAGGCACCGTCGGTTGGGCCACCCAAGGGCGTGGGGCGTCGGGTGCAGGGGTGCCTTTTAGGTTCGGATCTTCTTACCAGCTCCTGGTTGCGTTTGGGGGGACCTTCCGGTTTGAGGCCGCAGGCATCGGCTGGAGGCTTGAGGCAGGTCAGGGGTCACCAGATCTCGGGTCAGGATCACCTGGGAGACCTCCTCTTGGTGCAGGGGAACTCGGGCCTTGGGCGTTGGGTGCAGAGTGGTGCAGACTCATGGACTTTGCCGGACCTGGAGTCTGTGGGTGAACAAATCCGATGTTGATGAGAGACGGAGTCTTTTCTTTTTAAGGCATGGCAGGTCTTCGGGGTTCTTGAGGCTGCTGGCTGCAGGACACACTGGAGTTTTGCTTCTGCAGGTTCGAGGTGGGGACAGGCCGGTAGGGCTGGGGCCAAGTCAGTGGGCGTCCTCCTCTTGTTAGCTTCGACACAGCTTTTCGGTCCTTCTTCTTTTCTTCTTCTGGTTTCTTGTCTGAGGAAGCAAGGTTTCAGCGGTGCCCCTAAATACTAGATTTAGGGGCATTACAGGTAGGTAAAAGTTTGGGACCAATGGGTCCTTTCACGGGGGTGGGTACACCCCCTATTATGCCACTTTCCAGTGGGAGGGGAGCATAAGCCTCACCCTGGTTGGCTGGGTCCCTTCATCTGCAAGTCTGCAAGATGGCGGGGACTGAGAGTTGTGCTTCACCTCGCCTCCACCACCTGAGGGGTAGAGTTGGCAGAGGTGGGCACACCTCCCTTCCTCACTTGGTTTTCCCGCCGGTTCTCCTGCCCAAAGTGGGGGTCAGAACCAGTGGGGACCAGTTGCTGAAAGCAGCAAGTGGCCTGGGGAAACTCACAAAGGCGGCAAGCGTTTGAAGCTTCCCCTTCCTGGATCCTGCCCATCCTGGGGGAGGAGGCTTGGCACCTCGACCCAGGATGTACATTGTTTCAGGTCCCCGAGAGCAGCAGGCTCTCGACCCAGGGGCCCAGAAACATGTCTGGTGGTGGCAGCTGAATCAACCACTCAGCCTGGACACTAGTGGTAGGTCGTTTTTCAGGTGGCATCTCTAAGATGCCCTCTGTGTGCATTTTTCATTAAATCGCACACTGTCATCAGTGTGGGTTTAATGTGCTGAGAAGTTTGATACCAAACTTCTCAGTTTTCAGTGTAGCCATTATGGTGCTGTGGAGTTCGTAATGACAACCTCCCAGCACCATATACTCTTAATGGCAGCACTGCACTTACAATGTCTAAGAATGGACTTAGGCACTGTAGGGGTACGGGGTCATGCTCCTCTACCCTCACCACTGGTATAGTGCACCCAGCTGGAGGGGTGACTGATCTATGCCAGGGCAGTGAGTTGTAGACATGGCACACAAGGTGTGTGCCATGTCGACTCTTCACTTTGTTCTGCACCAAGACAACCAGCTTGCAAAGGCAGTGTGTGAGTGTAAAGTTACAGGGCCTCTAAGGGTGGCACAATAAGTGCTGCAGCCCTTCGAGGTCTTCCCTGGTCACAGTGCCCTGGGTACCTGTGGTACCATTTACCAGGGGCTGACCTGTGGCCAGAGGTGCCTATTGGTTTTTGTTTTCAATGCAGTTTTAGGGAAAGAACATAGGCCCTGGGTACCTGTTTGGCAGGAGCCCAGGGCACACTCAGTCAAAGCTCATCAGCAGTTCAGCAAAAAATGGGGGCAACCATGCAGAAAGAGGGCACTTTCTCACAATGGCTCTTAGCAAACATTCACCTAGCTGCTACAGGGGCAACTCCACACTCATTTACTAAGCACTATTGCGTGGATGTTCTAGCCAAATAACAAACTATGGTTGGCCAGATGGTCTTAAGGACTTTATTTCAGACATCTCCATCATCCACATGGTAGCTACCTCTGATGGAAGCGTACTGCTTTACAATCTTTGCAGAGCATGTGTATCAACAGCAACAGATTTTGCGAACTGAAAATCACCACAATTGGAAAAATCTAAATTGGAATGGCGGCAAACCCTTCTTTCTACCCTGCCCAGAGTTAATGGTCACGACTAATGGATCGTTGCTGAGTTGGGGAGGCCATCTGGGAGAGGTGAAGATCAGAGCATTCTGATCTCTGGTGGAAAACCATCTCCACATCAACCTGTTGGAGTTGTAGATGATTCGCTTGCCACCAAAAGCTTTCCACCCATCCATCGTAGGGAACGGGTGAAGGAAGTGACCCGTAAAGGGTCACTTGGGTCACTCACGACCACCTTCTCTGCCTTACTACAAATGAAGAGTTGGTCAGACAGTAGAGAATACAAAACAGATTATTTATTCATTACACTGCAGCGGAGCCCAGTCTGACCAGCCTCCTGGGATGGCTGTCGAGGGAACGGACCCCGTAAGCATACAATTACATTATGTACGTTGCAGAGTCCACAAAGGCCCGCCTACTATGGAAAAACACTAGCAGGTGTCATAAAACAATGGGGGCACAGAGCATAAGTTTCGATTCTGCAGCCGGGCACAGGCTATCTACTGCCCAAGGTAATCTGGCCTATCCTCCCCACCAGACAGGTGGGAGAAGGAATCTATCTAACGAGAAAGGCATGCACTAACGAGAGCACTTGCAATTACAGAAAGAAAAGCTCAACCTTGGGAAACGAAACTTACCAAAGACCGTTTTCTCGAAAATAACCAAGCAGCAGTTTTGATTATAATATAAAATGGCGTCCAGGTTACAAGATGGTTTCGCGAATGCAAAAATATACAGACATGAGGGCCCTTCAGTATTAACAAACCCTCCTGTTAGCATGAGCTAACCATCTACAGTCAGAAACCAAAGCAAAATATAAATGAATAATAAAACACATAGCCCTTCTATGCACATGTCATCAACAGTAGGAAGGTGCTCTGAGGGAAGAGAGGATGTTTCGAAGATACCCAGCAGCATTGGTATCATGAATCGATATCTTCCTCTTTGGAGTCAACACAGAGATACAATATGTGCAGCACATTGGAAGACATTGAATAAGGACACAGCAAAGTATTAATATGGCAACGAGATATAGTGCTTTTGATGTCACGTAATGCTGCTACTGTGGTATTGGACAATATCTGCAACTTACAGCCGAAGTATTCCCGGGCCTTTTCAGTCCTACTCATGGCCATTCCTCCCAACGTGAAGATTGCTGACAGGATATAACCAAAAGTAATACCATTACTATAACTGTTTATCTCAATATCTGTTACTCCTTCGCAAAATTATTTTGTGACTGTTCGCTTCACCCATTTTACCTGTCTATGGGCATATTTACAAGGGACCCCCAGGGGCAATACCATCCCAGGAGCTACATCATTGGTGCCATTATGGACATTTGAATACGTTCCATTAGTTAAAAAGAAGAACCCGGGATGGGCGTAGATCGGTCTGTCATAGTTCCCAGCTGAATAGCGAGAATTACCTGTAATGGTGCTAGAACCTTCCGAATCTTTCAAAGAGAATGTCTCTTTGGATATAACCACCCCTGAACAATTGATATACAATATAGCATCAGTACTATTTATGATGGGGCAACAAGCAGGGTAATAGCGAGCTTTTCGAGGAGCTGTCACTTCTTTATAATGCCAACCCACCAACGTAATATTTTGCTTTTCTAAATAGAAGTTATCACAATACGTATTATTGTCACAGCCGGGGTAACCTGTTCCTGTGGGCTTACGATGATACAAGCATGGCCCTGGGTAGCCAAACCCAAACTCCCCTTTTACCTCAACAAAATTTGTCGGCTTGGAATACGTGTAATTTATCGGAGACAAAGGATAAGCAGTCCATATGCTAGTCACAGATTCAGTGGGATAACAAGTGATACCATTACCAAAAAATCTCTTATGAGTGTCCAAAAAAACATTATTAGAAAGCATTCTCCTCCGTCTTGATGTGAAAGGGATATCATTGTCAGGAGTAGGCGAATTACAGGCATACTCTAGCGCCCAGAGAATCCCACAAAAGATGATCATCAGCAGAATAGCAAAAAGAAGTTATATTACTCTCCGTTGTTTGATCCATGATGATCGTGCCAAAACAACAAGACCCAATGGCTGTTCCTCATCAATTATTGGCCTGCCAAACAGATGCATGAGCAGAACAAAAAGATACAATTAATATAACCTCAATGAAACCAAAGAAACAATCTTCTTTCCAGCGTCCGTTTTTCTTCTCCGTTGAGCCTCGCTGGCAGGCTCCTATTCATCTACGGTGGTGCTATTGAGCACTTCTCGTTGGAGCTGCGCTATTGCAGCCCTTCGTGAGCAAAATCCACTTCTCTCAGGATAGGGTACCCTCCCTCCTGGGAAGAACACCCCAAACTTATCCTGTCCAGTGTCTCGAACAATGCACCAAGTTCCCTATCCCTACTCTATCGTCCCTACTCTTCATCCATGAAGTCCATCCCTACTAATCTGACTTTTCCTTTTGTGCACTGTCCCTCCGTCGAGGACGCAAATTGTACCCAACAACTCCAGGAACAGAGGGATCAAGAAACAAAGGCTCACTTTCAGCGGGCTTGACTGACTCAGACACAGACGGGCCAGCCAACGGAAGCTTTTGACCAGCCTTAATCTCCGGGGGCACTGCCTCATTCAAAACTGCATCGCTCTCCTCCTCAGAAGATGCCCATGTTACTCTGGCATCGGAGAAAGGAATGAAACGGGGAACCTTCTCCATCTCGGAATCCCCAATGCCCTCGAGCCTCCATTGATCATAGGGCAGAGGGAGCAGCAACTTCTTGCAGTGCGTTGAATGAATCCAATTTTTCTGACCGTCCACCTTCACAGCTGTACGAGTTGCAAGGAGGATCTGGAAAGGCCCCTTCCACCGGGGCTCCAGGCTGTGTTTGCGCTGAAAGTGGCGAACCAGGATGTAATCCCCAGGCCGGAGGTCGTGGCCTGGTCCCTCTGTAGCGGATGGCAAGGCTTCTTGAATCTGCTGATGAATAGAACGCAAATGTTTAGTCAACTCACATAAATAATCTATCAACAAAGGGTGGTCTATCTCGGAAAAGGGACGGGGTCTCGGAACGCCCCAGACATTAGCGGGCCTACCGAAAACAACTTCATAAGGGGACAACCCTATTCTAGTATGGGCTGTAACTCTTGTCGACAGCAAAGCCAATGGTAAAGCATCCGGCCACTTCAATCCTGTAGTCTCCTGAATTGTGGCCATCTTTAGTTTGAGATTACCATTGTACTTCTCAACTAAACCTGCTGACTGAGGGTGATTCGCAGCATGAAACTTTTGCTTAATGTGCAGGCCATTGCACACCAACTGGATGACTTTAAAATTAAAGTGGCTGCCATTATCACTCCAAATCAAACGGGGCAAACCAAAACGAGGGAAGTACTCCTTCAAGAGAGCCTTCGCCGTCGCCAAAGCTGTATTCTCCTTAGTAGGGTAAGCTTCAACCCATTTACTGAATGCACAGACCACCACTAACACAGACTTCAGTTTATTCACCCGTTCCATCTCAATGAAGTCCATTTGAAGGACTTCGAAAGGGAAAGAAGGGGGTGCAAAGTTCCCGGGAGGTGTGGGAGTACCCTTTCCAGGATTGTACAGCATACACACCATGCAATGTTTTACTAAATGGGCAGCCTCTTTGGGATATTATCATTCTGCCATACAGGGTCTAGCAACTTACAGATTCCCCTAGCACTAATGTGGGCCGGTCCATGAGCCATAGTGACTACAGGAAGAACATATGCATCTGGCAGCATCCATCTCTGCTTCCCCGACTTATCTATCCAGCACCCATCATCATCCAATTGCGCTGTACTTTCCTGCCATATTGCTAATTCCTCAACCGTCACCTCGCTTTGTATCTCCTTCACGTTATTAGGGTGTCCTCAAACATCGTAACTTCTGGCACCCATCTAGCAGGACCTGCTACAAACATCTTTTTCATCTTAGATCGGGCCGTCTCCTTAGCTGTTTGATCTGCAAAAGCATTTCCCCTCCCCACATCATCAATAATTGCTTTGTGAGCGCTACACTTCACTATTGCCAGTTTCTTGGGCAGTGTTAAAGCCTGACAGAAGTCTATTTATCAAAGGGCAACGCTTAATCTTCGAACCATGGGAAGTGAGAAATCCTCTCTCGGCTTAGAGCTGCCCAAAATTATGAGCGACTCCGAAGGCATCTGGCTGTCAGTGTAAATATTGACCGCCAATCCCCGACTCAACTCGCAGGCTCGAATTAGAGCTACCAACTCTGCAGCTTGAGCCGACTGATAGGGAACTCTGGATGTCTCAACTATTGTGTGCAGTGTTGTGATTGCAGAAGTTGTGGGGCCATCCGGTAATTTAAAACAAGAACCATCGACATATAGTTCCCCTTGAGGGTCAGATAAGGGAACATCAGTAAAGTCTACCCGCCCCTTCGTCACCTCTTCCATCCGAAACATTCAATCATGTATGTCTATTTCCTCACTCTCCGAAGGGAGGGGTAGTAACATGGCAGGGTTCAGAGTGGCGCATCTTTTAATCGTAATATGTGGTGCAAAAAGTGTTAGCTCATAGCCAGTCAGACGTGCACTGGTAAGGTGCTGTCTTTGTTCTGTTCAAAAGCGTATCCACAGCATGAGGTACCATAACTGTGAGATCAGTATCAAGAACAAGCCCTGCCGATTGTCAATTAGAGACGGCCATAGCCGCGGTTGCTCTTAAACAGCTCGGGAGGGCTTTCGCGACGGGATCAAGCACAGCAGAAAAATACGCACACGGCCTCTGCTTACCTCCAAAGGCCTGTGTTAAGACAGAAAGTGCACAACCGGCCGACTCGTGTACGTATAACACGAACGGCTTGTTGTAATCAGGTGTGCCAAGCACAGGAGCCGAGCAAAGCGCAACCTTCAATTGCTCAAATGTTGACATTCAGGCGTCCAAGGCAAAGGTTCATGCACATCTTTAGTTGTTAGATAGAGCAATGGCTTTGTTAGCTTTGTTAGTAAAGCAAAGTTCGGTATCCAATGACGACAATAGGAAGTGATACCAATGAAGGCTCGTACATCCCTTTGGGTCTTTGGAACAGGCATGTTCACTTCGCGCAGATCAATCACAAAACGATAGACATCAGCAACATCATCAGAGGAACCCAGAGGTGGCCTCTTGAGAACAGGAAGGATGGGACTATTACACACATTCGCCGCTGTTACCTCTACAACTCCTGACTGAATCAAATCTTGTATTATGCACAGCAACGCCTGTTCTCCTGCGTGCGAAATTTTATACTGAGGGATACGAGGCATTCTGATGGATACATCTGCCTGTGGATTCCTCACCTAATGAATATCCCCTGCGCCAGCATTCCGCGGAAATTTTTCGTAGCTCTCCGCTGACGAGTTCGTCATGGCTCCGCACGCGGCTCCGCATGACGTCACCGGAGCCATAAGAAGACCACGTCGGCGTGATGACGTCAGTTCCTTTTTTTCCGCGCTGTCGACGCTAACGGATTTTCTGGGACTCTCCTATCTTTCTACTAGTTACTTTGTTTCGAGACTTTATTTGTTTCTCTTTTCGACATGTCTGCTCAAAGGAAGTCAGGCTTCAAGCCTTGTAAGGAATGCGGAGGTCACATGTCGATCACTGACCCGCATGATGACTGCCTCTGGTGTCTTTCGAGTGATCACGACGTCGAGGGTTGCTCTTCTTGCAGGAAGATGAACCCGAAGGCGTTGAAGGAAAGAGAGGCTAAACTCTACATGTCCAAGGTGAGGAAGGAGAAACGGGGTCGTAAACGATTGAAGTCGGAGTCGTCGACTTCGCATGGGTCGAAGAGAAGGCACAAGAAGAAGACGTCGTTCGTCGAAGCCTCGAGTTTCGAAGTCGCCTTCTCCGGCTCCTCGACGTTGTGTCAAAGACTTTGTTTCTCCTTCTCCTTCCGAGTCTCCACGGATGTCTCCGGACCGGTCTCCTTATGTGGGCACTCCGGCGCAGTCTCCGGCGTCGGTGGATTCTCCGGCTCCGGATGGTGCATCGAATCCGGTGGATGATGTGACTCCTGCTGTTCCTGTGGCTCCAACTCCGGAGGTTCCTCTTTCGGAGGTAGAACCGGCGCAGTATCCTTCGTTCCCGGCGCCAGGTTCGGATCCATCGCAGTTCTTGAACGCGATGTATGGCGTTTTTGCCAGAGCCACTTGCCCCTCTGGAGCACCTTCGGGTCCCATGGGCCCATTGGCATTTAATTTGTGTGTGCCGCAGCATTACCCTCCGGCCCCCGTTTATGCCTTATATGCCGATGGCGCCGTCTTGGCAGTTTCCGGCGCCGAAGATGTCGACGCCGTATGGTCAGTCCCCGGCTCCATCTGGCATCCTTTCTTCTCGGGTTCGTTCGGCGCGGGTTGCTGTCACGGATCCGCCTTCGACGCCGGAGCTGTCGACGCCGCGGATGGCGCCGTCGACGCCGCAGCCGAGGATGCGTTCTAGGAGGGAGGCTCAAAGGTTAATTGAGGAGGAGCAGTATCAAGCTGGTGACATGGAAGAAGGTGAATTAGATGAGTCTGAGGACTTGTTTGAAGACTTGTGTGAGGCAAGTGGTTTGGATGTGTCACCAGAAGTGGATTTTGCTTCACAGAAGGCTTCTCCTTCAAAGGATGTTGCTCCTTATCATGTTGTGATTAGGAAGGCAGCTGAACTGTTGGATTTACAGCTTCCAATGGCTGAATACAAGCCAAATCTTCTCACAGAGGTTCTTCATTCTCCTTCCTCTGTAGTTGAGCCCCTCTTGCCTTTCAATGATGCCCTGACAGAGCCAATTCTGGAGGTGTGGAGTAATCCCCTTACTGCTCCTGCAGTTTCTAGATCTGTCTCTAGAAGATATAGACCAGCTCCTGGGGACCCTGAATTTCTTTCTTCTCACCCGTCACCTCCGAGTTTGGTAGTTCAAGCTTCATGCTCAAAGCAGTCTGTGGGTTCATTTCCTCAAGCACCAGCTGACAGAGATTCAAAAAAGCTTGAGCAGTCTGCAAAGAAAGTTTTTTCGTCAGCTAGTATGGCTTTAAAATCCACCAACGCGACTTGTCTGTTGGGCAGATACATTCACGCCCTCATGGACTCTGCCAAGCGGATTCTCCCTAAATTATCTGAGGAGGATCGGGGTAACTTAAATGAAGTCTTGGCGGATTCTCAAGCGGCTGCTCGCCAAGTAATACAGTCGGGGCTGGACACTGCAGATTCGGTGGCAAGGGTGATGGGCTCATCTGTTGCTACTAGGAGACATGCATGGTTGAGATCTTCGGGTTTTTCACCGGATGTCCAAGCTGCTCTTTTGGATCTTCCCTTTGACGGCTCTAAGCTTTTTGGGGAAAAAGCTGACTCTGCGTTGCAGAGATTTAAGGACTGCAAAGCCACGGCGAAATCCTTGGGTTTACAGCCTCAGTCAAGGGGCTATGGATACAAAAGTTACCGTGGGTTTGGGAAATCTTCCTTTCGTTCCCGTCAGCCTCCGCAGCAACAGCAGCAGCAAAATCCTCTGTATAAAACCTACAGAGGTAAAGGCAGAGGTCGCTTTCGTGGAGCTGGACGACATCCCTCTTCCTCCTCCTCTTCTACCTCCCCAACCCCTCCCGGTAATGCAGCAAAGCAGCCCTAGATCCGCCATCCTGGATCATGTGGGTCCTGTGGGAGGTCGGCTTACTCATTTTCTACAAGATTGGAAACTAATAACTTCGGACCTTTGGGTTCTGGATCTTGTCGAAAATGGGTACGCTCTTCCTTTCAGGGAATTTCCCCCGCCTTACCCTCCTTGTCAGGGGTTTTGCACAGAGGATCATTTACTGCTCCTTCAGAAGGAGGTTCTTACCTTGTTACAAAAAGGTGCAATAGAGGTGGTTCCGGAGCAGGAGAGGGGTCAGGGGTGCTACTCCCAGTATTTCCTGATCCCCAAGAAGGATAGCAGGTTACGTCCCATCCTGGACCTCAGAATCTTGAACCTGTTTCTCAAACAGGAGAGGTTCAAGATGCTAACTCTAGCGCAGGTTCTTCAGGCGCTGCAACAAGAGGACTGGATGGTGTCCATCGACTTGCAGGATGCGTATTTCCACATTCCCATCCTGAAGTCGCACAGGAAGTATCTCCGTTTCACGGTTGGGTCGCAACACTACCAGTTTGCGGTCCTTCCGTTTGGTCTTACTACCGCACCTCGAGTCTTCACCAAGGTGATGGCGGTGGTGGCAGCTCATCTCAGAAGGTTGGGGATTCCAGTTTTCCCCTACCTGGACGACTGGCTGTTAAAGGCAAAGTCTCCAGAGATGGTGAGTCACCATTTGCAGGTTACAGCCCAGCTGTTATTCAAATTGGGTTTTTCGATAAATGTACCCAAGTCTCACCTGGTGCCCTCTCAGCGCAACCTGTTTATAGGGGCAGTACTGGACACCACTGTGTGTCGAGCTTTTCCACCTCCGCAAAGGATTATCGACATTCAGGACATGATCCCTTTGTTTCACAATGGAGCGGTTGTTCCAGTTCTGAAGGTCCTTCGCCTGCTCTGTCTTTTCGCTTCCTGCATCCTGCTGGTCACAAATGCACGCTGGCACAAGAGGGCACTCCAGTGGTGTCTCCGCAGACAGTGGTATCAGCACAACGGAGATCTCAGGGAGTCTGTGAGGATCTCCAGAGAAGCTGCAGCGGATCTGTCTTGGTGGAGAGTGGAGGGCAATCTGTCTCAAGGAAAGCCTTTCCATTTTCCCCCATCGGTGGCCACGGTGATAACGGATGCCTCTACCCTAGGGTGGGGTGCACATCTGGGGGATCTGGAGATCAAGGGTCTTTGGTCTCCAGAGGAAAGGTTTTTTCATATCAACCTTCTGGAATTGCAGGCGATACGTTTGGCGCTCAAGGCCTTTCTCCCTTCCCTTCGCGGTCAGTCGGTTCAGGTCCTGACGGACAACACTGCCGCGATGTGGTATGTCAACAAGCAGGGAGGAGTGGGGTTGTACCGTCTCTGCAGAGAGGCGTTGCGGCTTTGGTCCTGGGCTCAGGACCATCGTATTTGCTTGATGGCAAATCATCTAGCCGGGGTGCTGAACGTGCGTGCGGACAGTCTCAGTCGGCAGTTCTCCGCCGACCACGAGTGGAGGCTTCATCCAGAGGTTGTTCGTCACATCTTCCGGACGTGGGGAACTCCTCAGGTGGACCTGTTTGCCACTCTAGAGAACGCGCACTGCCCGTCATTCTGCAGTCTCCAGTTTCCAAGGCAGGGAGCGTTGGGGGACGCGTTTCAGTTGAGTTGGAGCTCACAACTCCTTTACGCGTTTCCTCCCATACCCTTGATTCCTCGGGTTCTGAGGAAGATTCGCCAAGACCGGGCCCAAGTCATATTGATCGCCCCTGATTGGCCGAGAAGGGTGTGGTTCACGGACCTTCTTCACCTCTCGTTGTACCCTCCGCTCCGTCTCCCTCTCCTGGTAGACCTCCTCTCTCAGATGGAGGGGCAAGTTCTACACCCCCACCTCCAGAGCCTGCACCTTCATGCCTGTAGATTGAACCGGGGCAACTTGAATACTTTTTCTCTCCCGCCTGACGTGGTGGACGTTATACTATCGGCCAGGCGACACTCCACCAAGTCTGCCTATTCTTACAGGTGGTCTAAATTTGTCTAGTGGTGCGGAGAGAAATCTATTGATCCCTTAAAAGCCCATCT
The DNA here is from genome assembly GCA_963921515.1 of Calotriton arnoldi. Taxonomy (NCBI): domain Eukaryota; kingdom Metazoa; phylum Chordata; class Amphibia; order Caudata; family Salamandridae; genus Calotriton; species Calotriton arnoldi. Next base: position 2,917,637 of record CAWUFW010000030.1, read on the forward strand.
TTCTGATGTTATTTGTTTTTCCCTTCATTTGGCCCAGTAGGGTTGTGCTGTGGCCACTGTTAAGGGATATTTGTCGGCGTTTTTGTGTTTACCTGATCAGCCTTCTTTATTTAAGTCTCCTATAGTCTTAAGATTTATTAAGGGGCTGACAAACATGTTTCCTCCCACTCCTTTTATTATGCCCCAGTGGGATTTGAATCTGGTGTTGTCTTTTTTAATTGGTTCAACGTTCGAACCTATGCATAGTTGTCCGTTGAGACTTTTGACTTTTAAAACGATCTTTCTGGTGGCTATCACTTCGGCTAGGAGGGTGAGTGAGCTTCAAGCTCTTTCCTGTAAACCTCCTTTTCTGACCATACATGCTGAAAGGTTGGTACTTAGGACCAGGGCTGCTTTTCTGCCTAAGGTGGTGACTCCTTTCCACCTAGGTCAGTCTGTTACCCTTCCTACTTTCTATCCTCCCCCTCATCCATCCAAGGAGGAAGAGAGGCTTCATCGTTTGGATCCAAAGAGAGCGATTTGCTTTTATTTGGACAGAACAAGGGACTTTCGCAAAGATGACCAGCTCTTTGTTGGATATGCTGGTCGCATGAAGGGCAAGGCGGTGCACAAGCGCACTTTATCCAGGTGGATCATCTTGTGCATCAAGATATGCTACTCCCTGGCTGGTAAGGAGCCTCCTGTAGGCATTAGAGCTCATTCTACCAGGGCTAAATCGTCTACTTCTGCCTTGTCTAGAGGTGTTCCTGTGTTAGACATATGTATGGCGGCAACTTGGGCCTCCCTCCACACTTTCGCGAAGCACTACTGCTTAGATTCCGAAGTGAGGAGGGATGGCCACTTTGCTCGTTCTGTTTTACAGGACTTTTTGGTATAGATGGGTGGACTCCCTCCTCCGGGTGAGGTACTGCTGTGGGATTCTATTCATTAGGTGAGGAATCCACAGGCAGATGTATCCATCAGAAGAACAAGTTACTTACCTTCGGTAATGCTTTTTCTGGTGGATACAGGATCGTGCGCCGTCGGCTCCGGCCACAAGGACCATCGCTGCCGGCTCCGGCCCCAGCGCCACCCTCGGCTCCGCCTCCGGCGCCGCAGTGGGTGCCATTTGTCCCGCCCTTGCCCAGGTTCCAGGACCATTTTGCTCCAACCTGGGATCCGCATTGGGACACGGCGCCGGTCCGGCCCCGGCCGGTGCCGTTTTTTCCTTCTCTTGCCCTGCCGCCGCGGTCTGTGCCACGTGCGGCGGAGGTGGAGGACGACTGGGAGGGGTGCGAGGACCCTCTTGCTCGTCAGTGTGACTCTGAGCAGGACTGGGCGGACGATTTGGAGGATGCCGGCGACCTCGACGTCTCCTCTGATCCGGGGTTTGCCTCTACCCCGCCTACCATGGAGGAGGGCGCCTCCTACACGATGGTGCTCCGTCGGGCAGCTGAGGTTCTCAACCTTGATCTCCCTACGGTGGCCCTCAAAACTAACCTCCTCACTGAGGTGCTCCAGACTGCGTCCACTTCGTCGGAGCCCCTGAAGCCATTTAATGACGCCCTCACTGACGTCTTGCTGGGCACTTGGTTGCGGCCAGCCACAGGGGCCCCTGTGGATAATATCGTCGCCAGGCGTCATCGCCCGGTGACCCTGACTTTCTGACCACTCATCCTACGCCTGAGAGCCTGGTCATCCAAGCTTCGACGTCCCAGAGTGCCTTCCCCACGGCTCCGCCGGATAAGGACTCCAAGAAGCTGGAGCAGTTCGGCAAGCGGTTGTTCTCTTCGGCCAGCTTGGGGCTGCGGTCGGTGAACACCGCTTGCCTATTGGGCCGCTATTCCCACGCGGTGTGGGATACAGTTGCACAGGTGTTGCCTCAGTGTCCTGAAGAGACCCAAGCTGTGCTGTCCCAAGCTGTTGCCGAGGGTAAAGATGCGGCTAAGTTCGCCATTCGGTGTGGTTTGGACACCGCGGACTCACTAGGTAGAGCGATTTCTACGACTGTGGCGCTTCGTCGCCACGCCTGGTTGAGATCTACCGGGTTCTCGCCAGATGTCCAAAGCTCGCTCATGGACATGCCCTTTGATGGCACTCGCCTGTTTGGCGATAAGGCCGACAGTGCGCTGGAGCGTTTTAAGGACTCGCGGGCCACAGCCAAGTCCCTAGGTCTTTCCACGAAAAGCCCAGCCACTCCTGGTTTTCGTTCCTTATGTGGCCACGGAAAGGGCGCCCAGGCACATTCCTTCAGCATGCCTGTGCAGAACCAGCCTCAACGCGGACGCGGTTTCCGCAGGGGTGGGTCTTGGGAATCAGCGTGGGGGTCAGTCCACCTCCGCCCCCGCTGCTTCTGCCTCCAAACCTTCCTAATCCGAGCTTTGGGGGGCACCCCACGCCAGTGGGTGGCAGGATCCGCCATCATCTCCCCCACTGGCACGCTATCACATCGGACAAGTGGGTGTTGCAGATCATCCGCAAGGGTTACGCCCTTCCCTTTCAGTCCACCCCTCCAGCCATGCCACCTCAGTTCCACCGCATGTCGGGGGACCACTTGGCACTTCTCCTGCATTTGCTGGGGTTCTCCATCAACGTGCCGAAGTCGCACCTGAGTCCCTCTCAGAAGCTCCCCTTCATCGGAGCGGTTCTGGATTCGATGCTGTTTCGGGTTTATCCTCCCGAGCAGCGAGTCCGGAATATTCAGGCTATGATTCCGATCTTTCAGCCTCTATCCCGGGTTTCAGTCAGGATGACCCTCTGGCTCCTGGGCCTGATGGCCTCCTGCATCCTGCTGGTGCAACATGCCAGATGGCATATGCGGGCTCTGCAGTGGGACCTGAAGTTCCAGTGGGCACAGCATCAGTGCAACCTGTCCGATCATGTCCAGATCTCGGAGGGCACTGCACGACAATTGCAGTGGTGGCTCACGTATCGCGATTGGGTCAATGGCAGATCCCTCTCTCTTCCCCAACCGGAGCACACAGTGGTGACGGATGCGTACCTCCTGGGATGGGGTGGCCACTTGGGAGAGGCGGAGATCAGAGGCCTCTGGTCTCCGGCGGAGTCCCAGCTCCATATCAATCTTTTGGAGCTTCGGGCGATCCGGCTTGCACTGAAGGCATTCCTTCCCTCTGTCCGGGGAAGTGTAGTGCAGGTGTTCACGGACAACACCACCGCCATGTGGTATTGCAACAAGCAGGGCGGGGTGGGGTCGTGGACCCTATGTCAGGAGGCTCTGCGCCTCTGGACTTGGCTGGAACGTCAAGACATTACCTTGGTGGTTCAACACCTGGCGGGTTCTCTGAACGCCAGGGCGGACGAACTCAGCCGCCGGTGCTTGATGGATCACGAATGGCGTCTGAACTCTGACGTGGCGCAAGGTCTCTTTCTGCAGCGGGGAGAGCCTTGGTTAGATCTATTCGCCACCGAAGAGAACGCGCAATGTCATCAGTTCTGCGCGTTGGAATTTCCAAGGCGGCACTTGCTCGGCGACGCTTTTCGTCGCGAGTGGAGTTGCGGTCTGTTGTACGCCTTTCCGCCTATACCGCTTCTGCCCAGAGTGCTGAAGAAGATTCGGCGCGACCGGGCCCAAGTCATTCTTGTGGCTCCGGATTGGGCACAAAGATACTGGTATCCCGAGCTACTCAACATGGCGCTCGATCCCCCGATCCGACTGCCTCTTCGGGAGGATCTTCTGTCGCAGCAGCAGGGGACGGTCCTCCACCCGAACCTGTCCAGCCTCCACCTCCATGCGTGGAGATTGAGCGGCGACAGTTGACAGCTTTCGATCTTCCTCTCGAAGTCTGTGATGTCATTCTGGCAGCCAGGCGTCCCTCCACTAAATCGGTTTACGCCTGCAGGTGGAACAAGTTTGTGGCATGGTGCACAGCTAAGGCTGTGGATCCCCTTTCTGCCCCTCTTTCCGAAGTCCTTCTGTTCCTTCTTTCTTTGGCCCAGCAGGGCTCTGCTCTGGGCACTATCAAAGGTTATCTTTCGGCCATCTCCGCCTTTCTCAGGCTTCCAGATCAGCCTTCCTTGTTTAAATCTCCGGTTGTTAACCGTTCCCTGAAAGGCATTACGCACACGTTTCCTCCCGTGCCGTTCATTATGCCTCAATGGGATTTAAATCTTGTCTTGACATATCGGGTATGTGCTCCCTTCGAGCCCCTTCATACCTGTCCTTTGCGTCTTCTCACTCTCAAGACGGCTTTCCTGGTAGCTATCACCTCTGCCAGAAGAGTGAGTGAGCTCCAGGCTCTTTCTTCCAAACCTCCTTTCTGTTCATCCGGACAAGGTGGTTTTAAGGACCCGTCCTTCTTTCTTGCCAAAGGTTGTCACGCCCTTCCACATCGGGCAGACCATCACTTTGCCCACCTTCTTTCCGCCTCCGCATCCTTCAAAAGAGGAAGAGAGGCTCCACCGTCTGGACCCAAAACGTGCGCTCTCGTTCTACCTGAAGCGCACTCGACAGTTCCGGGTGGAGGACCAGCTCTTTGTTGGCTACGCGGGCGCCAAAAAAGGTCGGGCTGTGCACAAACGGACCATCTCTCAGTGGGTCGTTCTCTGCATCAAAGCCTGTTACTTGTTGGCTAAGAAGGAGCCTCCTGTGGGGCTGCGTGCCCATTCTACCAGGGCGACAGCAGCCACTACTGCCTTGGGACGCGGCGTCCCCTTGCAGGATATTTGTCAGGCAGCTACGTGGGCCTCGCTGCACACGTTTACCAAGCATTACTGCCTTGACAGTCAGGTCCGGAGAGACGGCTTTTTTGGCCATTCTGTTCTCCGTGACTTTCTGGCGTAATCCATTCGCAGACCCTCCACCGGGGTTGGTATTGCTGGGGTATCTATTCTAAGGTAAGGTATCTATCACTAACGTGTCTCTTTCAGATGCACAAGTTACTACTTGTGTAACGATATATCTGTAAGAGACATTAGTTAGTGATAGATTCCTTACCGCCCCACCCATCCTCCCCGTTCTGCGAACTGATTTCTAGGGTTAAGGTCATCCCTTTCAGGGCCCTAGTTTCATGGCACCAATGGTCAGTTTCTTGCATGGCTCTGCGTTCGTGGCGCGGAAAGTCGTGTACAGAACTGACGTCAGCACGCATGGGTGGCGCCTAAGTAGTCTCCGTGACGTCATCTCGGCGCTTACGACGCCAGCGACGGACGCGGAGCCGCACGACGCCACCTACTGACGCGCAGGGGTACTGCTAACGAAAAACTTTCCGGATCCAGTCTGACGCCTGGGGATATTCTAAGGTAAGGAATCTATCACTAACTAATGTCTCTTACAGATATATCGTTACACAAGTAGTAACTTGTGCGTCAGTTCATGTGTGACTGAGCTACAAGCACTCACTGTCCAACAACAGTACACCACCTTCTTTCTGAACAAGCTAGTGCTAAGGACTAAGGCAGCATTTTTTTCCGAAAGTTGTCCACGCCCTTCTACATAGAGCAGCCTGTCACCCTGCCGGCATTCTTTACCCTTCTCATCCATCCAAGAAAGACTCCATTGCTTACACCCTAAGAGAGCTCTGAGCTTCTACACTGATCACACCAGTGACCATCGTATGGACGATCAACTCTTTATTGAGCTCTCTGGAACAAAGAAACTCTGAGCATAGGGATATGCTATGCATTTGCAAAGAAACAACCTCTGGAAGACCTTTGTGCTCATTCCAGGGGGACCAAGGCTGCTGCCCCTATCCTGGTGCTTGAAGTGCCTTTCTTGGATAATTGCCAGGCAGCTGCGTGGGCATCAGTCTACACATTTATGAGGCAATATTGCTTGGATAGCTGTCTGGCGGGAGGGGAAATTTGCCTGTTTGGTCCTACTGAATCTTCCAGTCTGAGGCATTCCACAGACCCACCACCTATGGAGGTAGAGCTTTGGTATCTAGTCACAGAGTGAGGAATCTTTAGTTACAAGCATCCATTAGAAGAACAAATTGGTTACCTTCGGTAACACTTTCTGGTGGATTCTCCATTTAACCGCAGATTCTTAAAGAACTCTCCCTCCTCCCCATTCTGTGGAATTTACCCCCTTGGTCCATAGTGAAAAGGTTCCAATTAGAGATCTTCACACTGACACGATCTGAATATTAAGGGCTCCATGTCCAACAGCGCGGACAGATATCAGAAAGTAACTAGTGTCTATGTGTGAAGATGGCTGGTATATTATATTGTGACCCCAATGTCACATCCAGGGGTGTGGACGGTCCAGGCGAGGAGCTGCTCAATGCCACTTACAGGTGTGCAAAGGAATTGCTGAGAAGAATCTGCGCATCTAGTCTTACACATGGGGTATTCATAAGGTGCGAAGTTGGCTGTTAGTGTACCTCCAGAAGGATCATTACGAAAGGTAAATAACTTGTTCATTGCTGCCTTATTTTTTTTTCTTTTAGCTGTACCACTACACCTGTCATTATTTAAAAGAAACAGACAACTCAAAGTGAAATAGTGATTATAGATGTCAAGTAAGTAGGATCTTGTGTATAATTAACATTGTTTTTGCTTTCCTTTTTGTACTTTTTTGAGACCTTGTTTAAATTTTTATTTCTAGGGTTCACCTTTGAATGTTGGAATTGTTCTCTCCAGTGTGCTTTTGGCGATTCAGCTCTGTCCTAATATGAAGTTCCAGTTAAATGAAGAGTATGGAGAAGATTTAAGTGATGGTATTTGGCAGTATGTGTATGCTATTGATCTATTGTGCTGCCAGAGAAAATGGGTGTGGACGCATGACAATGTTATAAGGTAAGTCTTAACTTTTGCAGTACAAAAATCAGTGTACTAAGAGGATTTACAATCCTTTTCTCATTTTGAAAATCAGGCTCAACCATAGAATTAATACATGTTTAGCAGTGACTTTTATTGTGCTAGCAAATTAAGGATTTTATACAAGTAAGTCCTTGGTTAGACTTAAATACCCTGCCTTTTAAAAAGATGCTAGGGTATCAACTTTTCCATTTTCCAGTCTTGTTAATGACATATTTTGCTGTGCGCTGCAGGCAGAGTCAGATCCCATACTTTCCCTTTAGGCTCTTTCTTCGGGTGGCTTTCTTGTCTATTTTAGTTTTCTGCTTTGGATTTGCTGCTTTCCTCCCTATCCCTCCCTATTCTGTGTTTGTGTAGCCCGTGGATTAATAGACCTCTTTTTTTGACTGGCTGTGTTGTATCCTTTCATAGCTGACTTCAGGGGACTAATTTTTCTCTGTGCAGATTTACATATCATTTGTTTTTAGAACTTCATGGGAGTTCGTGGCTGTTGTCCTTTTAAATTGTTCCTTCTGCTTACACCCGATCCCTGCTTATTCTTTGCTTTCTTCCCATTTGTGAGGAAACAGGCTTTTTGCATGTTTCAACCCACTTTTTGTCCCCATTTTGACTACTAGGCACTGGTGTAATGGCTCTGATATGCCCTGAGCCCTGCTAATTAGAACTCTGTACATGTGCTCTGACCCTTAAAAAAAGGTACATTGGTTTATACCCAATTGGCATAGCTTAATTTACTTATAAGTCCCTCGTATATAGTTCTGGGAGTACATAGGGTCTGTAAGTTAAACTATTACTCGTGGACTACAGCGCTAGCTGTGCCACCACAAGAATGACAAAGTAAAACATGTCTCCCAGACTGCCACTGCAAACTGGTGGAGCAGTTTAAACAGCTAACTCTACTTTGCCATTGAAAGTAATGGCAAAGCCCAAACCTCCCCTTTTAATCTGTATAAGTCACCCCTATAGCAGGATTATTGAGTCCTAAGGCAGGGTGCAGCATATTAGAAAGAAGAACATGTGTTTTACATGTTCCAACAGCAAAAACCTGCAATTGTTGTTTTTTCTGTGGGTGAGATTGATAGCCCCATTGGCAAGGACAGAATTATATGTTGACAACTCAGCTGTGCTAACTTTTGAATGGCCTGGAAGTTCGGGCTGGACTGTCCCCATAGGGAGCAGGGTCAAGACTGATTTGCATATGGCTGGGTTCAAACTGGAATGGCATGGGGAGTATGAATGACATTGTTCTGCATTCTGTCCATCAATTGTTCTTTTTGCATTCGTCACCCTGAGTGGGACGGCCATGCCCAGACGTGGGTCCCGTGCTCTCAATGCCACTGGAGTTAAGCTAGCTTGGCTGATGAGGGGTGAAACCCCGAAACTGGTCCCAGGATGCTTGTTTTCAGTCCAAGGAGGACCTAGCCTGGCAGTTCGGGCTGGACTGTTCCCATAGGGAGCAGGGTCAAGACTGATTTGCATATGGCTGGGTTCAAACTGGAATGGCATGGGGAGCAAAACAACCGATGGATTTAGGCCCAGATCTCTGTACTGGGGTGAATGTATGACATTGTTCTGCATTCTGTCCATCAATTATTCTTTTTTCATTTGTCACCCCGTGTGGGACGGGCATGCCCAGATGTGGGTCCCATGCTCTCCATGCCACTGGAGTCAAGCTAGCTTGGCTGATGAGGGGTGAAACCCCAAAACCAGTCCCAGAATGCTCGCTTCCAATCCAAGGTGGACCTGGCCTGGCAGTTCGGGCTGGACTGTTGCCATAGGGAGCAGGGTCAGGACTGATTTGCATATGGCTGGGTTCAAACTGGAATGGTATGGGGAGCAAAAAAACAATGGATTTAGGCCCAGATCTCTGTACTGGGGTGAATGTATGAGATTGTTCTGCATTCTGTCAATCAGTTGTTCTTTTTGCATTTGTCACCCCGAGTGGGACGGGCATGCCCAGACGTGGGTCCCGTGTTCTCCATGCCACTGGAGTCAAGCTAGCTTGGCTGATGAGGGGTGAAACCCCGAAACCGGACCCAGGATGCTTGTTTTCAGTCCAAGGAGGACCTGGCCTGGCAGTTCAGGCTGGACTGTTGCCATAGGGAGCAGGGTCAAAGCTGATTTGCATATGGCTGGGTTCAAACGAGAATGGAACGAGGAGAACAAAAATGATGGATTTAGGCCCAGATCTCTGTACTGGGGTTAATGTATGACATTGTTATCCACTCTGTCCATCAATTGTTCTTTTTGCTAACTTTTGAATGGAACTGTCGAAGTTGGTACTGATACTTCAATGTATCAAACAACTCGTTAAATGTGTCCTGGCTTGATGCTGAAGTCGAAATTAATGTAACTTGTTGCCACATGCAACTTTTAAAAGGTTGCCACTCTGTTTACCAGCTTTTCAGTTGCCATTTGCTGAGGGTGGCCAGAAGACCTGCTTCTGCCCTCCTGGGGAGATGTGTGAACGACTCCCTGGATAGGCCTGCCACTGGAGGAGGTGTAACATCGCCGCCGTGTAGCCCACGATACCAGGACCGGGTGCTCAAAAGTTGCACCCGAGTCTGCTGGACCCGGGAGAGTCGTCAGAGTGCAGTTTGTTCATCCAGAAGAACAGATACCACCCAAAGAAGGAACCCATTGAAATCACTGTGCTGTGCGACTGGTAGGCCAGTGGCAACTCGACTTTTGTTGACCTCGAGAGGATTTCGTGGGACATCGACCCCTGTGGCCAGAATGATCTCATCAGGACCGAGGATTAGCCCCAGGACGACCCCCATCGTCTACACTGCATCTTCAGCATCCTGCATCCCTTACATCAGGACCACTCCGTAGAATTCAATGGCAGGGAACCACTGATACTGGGACTGGTCCAAAGACTGCTTTTCTTGAAGAGGTAACTGTTTCTTTGGACCTTGCTGGTCCTCTTTACGGACTCCCTGAAAAAGTTGGTCGCCCGAAGTAACTCTAAGTAACGGTTTTCCAACTTATAACAAATTTCCCCTGAAACATTTCTAAGTGTCAAATTCCTTGAATTTGCCAGTGCTTTTTCACACTTAAGTGAAAAGTCCTTATTTGTTTTTGTTATAAAATCTAGGTCTCCGGAACCCTCCGGTGGATCTATTTTATTTTGATGTCAATACATTTATAAAAATTTACTCTTTTTATAAATTGGTGTCGGATGTTTCAAGTGTCTAGTTTCTGTATTCAATTTATTGGGTGCTCCTTAAATGCTTTACACCAATTCCTTTGTGTAAGCCTGACTGCTCAGTCACAGCTACCCAAGGCTGAGCTAAGGTTTAGCAAACGAAACCTGACTGGTCCTAAAGGGGTTGGTAATGTATTACCCAGTGAGGTCACAACCACACCATATAATACACCCAATTTCCTCACACCATTGCACCAGATTCAGCATTGTTGGTGATCTCCTGAATATTGTTCTCCCCCACTGCCAATCTCTTTTCTTTCTTCCCATTGCTCCAGGTTTTCCTATTGGTGCTGTATTGCATTGCGCAAGGTACGTTATGTCGTCACTTTGCATCACACAATGTGGTGGTCATCTTGAAAGGGCAGGAATCTATCTTCTATACTTTTAATATAGCCAGTTGGGTGTTGGCAAAACCAATCACATTGTTCACTCAGTATTGGCAAAGCAAAAACAGTTGGCTTTGCCAATGCTTATTCAGATTAGTGACTGCTGCATATAAAGCTCTTTTGCAAGCAGCAAAGAGCAGAAATGAAAATGGTAATTCAGTTCAGTTCTCAGGCTATGTCGGAGTATTAGCAACAACACAATTTGTCATGTTGCCGGCTTCTCTGCCAGTGTTTTACCTTAATGAGGTGTGAAAGCTGCTCCCAGAGCAGACAATGGCTTGGGCGTGGCCTGGGGCTGAATGGGATAGGTTTAGCGAGTGTGATACATATCAGCTAAGGAAGGGCCGCTAGGGAGGTTCCAGAAACTTCATTAACATGAAAGAAACAGAGGCACAACATACCCATTCATAGTTTAGTAGGCGAGTCACAAAAAACTGACTCTAGAGCCTCAAAGGGAGCCTCGGCGTCGAAGCACTCGACGACCGCAGAAGCATCCAGAGATAGGCACTCCGTCGGATCCTTGGACAAGGACTCCAGAACGCCAAAGACCCTTGAAAAATTGAAGACGTCGAAAGACGTACACTATAAAGACGCTTCGACGTCGACAAAGGAGAGGTCGAAACAGGCTGCGACGACCACATCGGCGTCGGCAAGCGCGAAAAGAAATGCCAAAACTCTCGGCGTTAAAACGCACGCAGCCGAGATAGAGAAAAAGAGGAAGCGCCTCGAAGCCGAAATAGCGAGCATACTACAGCGCAAGAAAGAATTCGACGAACGCTTGAAGCAATTCAAGATACTGCCGAAAGCTTCAACAGAAGTAGAGGAAGTCGTCGAGGAGTTGCAGCCTCCAACGACACCCGAACCACTCGAAGAAGAGGAGGAAGAATTCTTCTTCGAGGAAGAGAGGGACGTAGATGCACACGTATGTGGAGTCGGTGAACTCGGAGACTCAAGACCTACAATAGCAAGATCTCGACGCCGAATCACCAGAAGAGGGGATTGATGCATATCCCTCGAGGGCCTCACCACCAGATGACATTGGGATGTACAATCAGGTGATTAAAAATGCTGCTGAAACTTATGGAGTGCATTTGGAAAAAGAAAAACCACAATCATGTTTTCTGTTGGAAACTTTAATGCCAATACTGTCAAGAAACCAATTCCTTCCAATGCTGCCAAGTGTATTGGATCAAGGAAAGGAAGCATTTAAGGATCCTGCAACATGCAGAGCAGTCACACCAAGAGGGAAGAAGAAATACAAACATTCTTCTAAAGATCCAATTTACATCAAACGGTCAATAGCAGCTGACTCTATTATCACTTCCACTGCTAGGAAAAGAGCAGAGGATGGACCTAGTGGGAAGAAAGGTCGAGAGAAGTGCGTCAAACCAGTGGCGCATAGCTAACTCTAATGCATTGCTAAACCGACATGCATATCAGCATTGGGAAGAGGTAGGAGAACTGCTGAAACGCCTACCGGAACAGTTCCAAAAGAGAGCTACCCACTTAGTGGAAGGGGGTAAAAGCATTGCAAATACATGCGTAAAATCAGCTCTTGATGCAGCAGAAACATCAAGCAGACAAATGATGATTGGCATCACAGAAAGGAGGCATGCTTGGCTGAGAATCTCAGGTTTCAAACCAGAAGTCCAAAGCAACATAATTAACTCACCATTCAATGGAGAATAACTGTTTGGGAGTGTTGACGAAAAACTAAATCAGTTGAAAAAAGACAACGAGACAGCAAGTTCTATGGGCACTCTACAACTCAGAGGCATGCGTAGGGGCACCCCGTCAAGAAGACCAACAGGTAGAGGAATTTTTTTATTTATTTTATTTTGAGAGTTTTATATAGCGCTGGCTAGACCCAGAGGTATCAGAGTGCTTTACATGAGAAGATAATATAACGCAAACATGGCATATAAGTAGAAAAAAAGATAAAGAAACAAAGTGTGGAATATACAAAAACAAAATAAATATACATGTGCAAGAGCTATACACTTCAAGTAACTAGGTATATGATGTTCGGGTGGTGGACAGATAATACTGGACAAAATGTAACATGGTGATTGGAGATCAGGTGCAGGTCACAGGTTAGGACCCCCAATGATAATTGGGCCAAACATGGCGTATAAGTAGATAAAAGATAATGACAACATGTGAAATATACAAATCAAATAGATAAACAAAATCAAACAGTTAGATAGACGAATCAAATAGATAAACAGGGGCAGGAGCTATACATATCAAGTAATTAGGCCGATGATGTTCATGAAATGGACAAATATTACTGGACTAATATAACATGGTGAGATTGGAGATCGAGTGCAGGTCATAGGTTAGGATCCCCAATAATAATTGAGGAGGTGGATTTTGAGGTCTTTTTGAAGCTGAAATAGGAGGGGTTGCAGCGCAGGTTTTTGGGAGGGCATTCCAGATGATAGGGGCATTCCCAGAGAAGGAGCGTGATTGTGTGGCTTTCTTTTTATGTAGTGGTGGTATAAGGAGGAGGGAGTTGGTGCTTCTCAGGGGTCGTGTGGTGCCCGCAATGTGGAGTTTTTTGGAGAGGTACTGTGGAGTGTTTTGGTGGAGGACTTTGTGAGTGATGCAGGCAGTTTTGTATGCAGATCTGCCTTCAATAGGGAGCCATTTAAGAGATTTGAGAGCCGGGGATATGTGATCGAAGCGTTTGCAGTCTGTAATGAGCCTGGAGGCAAGGTTGAGCACAGCTTTTATTGGAGCAAGGTGGACCTTGGGGATTCCGTAGTCACCAACCTACTACCTCACACCAAGCATACCAGCAAACATACCAGGGATCAAGCCAAGGTCAACAGCAGGGCCAGCAACAGAACTGGCAGTACCAGCAGGGAAGCCAGTCCCTTCGTGGGCGCCCCCGGGGAAGAGGCCAGCCACAAAGAGGCAGTTCACAGACCACAACCAAGTGACTGCATTCCAAAAGCGGCACACTTAGCGAAAAGATCACCAAGTGTATCCACAGCATTACAACCTTCACAAACACAACATCCTGTAAGCGAACAGTTCAGTCATCATACAACACCAGTGGGAGGCAGACTAAAATATTTCCTCCAGGAGTGGAAGGAAATAACTTCAGACAAATGGGTGTTAAACATAATTCAGCACGGTTACTGCATAGAGCTAAGCTAGCGACCTCCCAACAAAAAACCAAAGAAAAAGATGCATTCAAAAAGGGAATTATCTCAATTGCTGCAAGAAGTGCAGGAACTTCAAAGAAAACTTGCAATAGAACATGTGCCTCACAAGGAGAGGAACAACTGCATTTCCTCCACGTACTTCCTAATTCCAAAGGTAGATGGAACTCTTTTTTTTTTTTTTAAATCTGTTTATTAATTTTCACATAATTCTGATACATAAATCGCCACATGGCGATATATCATCAACCCCAACAATCAACACAAACTAACTAGAAGTGATTAATGCTATTTCTGTAGGTATAGACAATGGTGTGGCTAACATTCTATCTGTATCTAACATAGCTGAGGGATTACATATTATACATCGATATCGCTTCGTGGAGTAGCTGGAGGGTCCTGTTGGGAATTTGTTAAGAGATATTGTCGCAGCGGTTCCCAAATGTCCTTAGGCTTGGAGGATGATGGCAGCTCCTCCGCATACAACTCAAGAGTTTCCTTACAATAAACCATATCTCTTATCCAGTAATCACATCTAGGGGGCACTGTGCTTTCCCATGTCATTGCTATCCGTCGTTTTGCTAATAATAAAGCAATCCTTAAGAATTTCCCCATTGTGCCCTTAACCTGAGGTACATCGCTCAATAAACACATCAGAGGTTCACATTGCAATTTTTGACCGGACATAGTCTGCAAACACAGTACGACCTCCTCCCAAAATTTTGCTACAGCTGTACAGTGCCACGCCAAGTGCCAGAAGTCTGCATCGGGCTGCCTACATCGCTTGCAATCACTCGTGTCACGAAGACCAATTTTATACAGTTTCAGAGGTGTATGATAAACTTGGTGAATGTATTTAAAATGAATGATTCTGAGATTACCATTTGGCGTCAGTTTACCAGTTAAAGTACATATTTGTTCCCAGGCTACCAGATCTAGGGGAGGATGGAGTTTACTATTCCACTTTTCTAGGCTAGCATCCTCAGCTCTCACAATTTCAGAACGTACCGCTTTATACAGTTTAGTCACTAGTTTACGTTTTGAAGGGGCCACTAGTAGAAGCTGTAGCGACTGTGATGTGGGCGGCTCCTCTGGAAATGAGCCGTAATGAGCTTGAAGCGCTAGTTTCAAGCGGTGAATAGTAAATTGGAACAACAATGATTGATTAGTCACGTGATGGAAGTCTTCAGCTGTAAGAAACTGACCTCCCACGAAAACATCTTGCATGTGTTGAATACCCACACTTCGTAATGATCGAATCGCCCCTGTTTCTCGCATTGCTGAGAGGGAGGCATGGTGTGCAAGCGGCAGTGCCGGAGCATACAATGGCAACTTCGCTGTCATTTTGCCAATAGTTTGCCAGGCCGCAATGGTGGTGTCTACTGTATTTATTTCAGTGCGTGGTGTGCCTCTACGTGTATGTGTGAGTATTCCAGCCAGTGGTGTAGGGTGAGCATCTCCGTCCTCCACTGCTACGTGTGGCGTGAAAGCATGTGGGTTATGCCAGTAGTAGGCATACTGTGCCTGTGCGCATAAGTAGTATACATAGAGATCAGGGGCAGCAAATCCTCCCTGTGCGTAATCCAGCGTGAGCGTGCGCCAGCTTACTCTAGCTTGTTTTCCATTCCAGATCAGCCGAAGTAATTGAGTACGAATATTGAGGAATAGCCGTTTTGGCAATTTAATCGGTATATTATTAAAAAGGTAGAGAAATCGTGGTAGTACAATCATTTTGATTATGGCAATGCGATCAGCCAAGGATAGGGGTAGCGAGGACCATTTATCAACCTGTGATTCCAGCGTCTCACATGCTGTGCCAAAATTTTCCCTGATTACAATCTCTGGGTCACGATGTACCCATACTCCCAAATATTTTACAGGATCTGCGGACCAGAGTAGCGGATATTCCGTTTGTGGAGCCGTAGTAATCGTTGTCAGGGGCACAATCACTGATTTGTCCCAGTTTATTTGGAGACCGGAAAATAAACCAAATCGGATATATTCCCGTAATATGGGGGATAAATTTTTATGTGGCTCACGTAGAAAAAGCACCATGTCATCAGCATATAAGGATATGCCGACAGGGCGGTGATTGAAATTAAGCGATGATTCCCTATGACGCTGTCGAATGACGCAAGCTAGAGGTTCAAGTGTAAGGGCAAACAACAGTGGTGATAAGGGGCAGCCCTGTCGCGTGCCCCTATTAATGGAAAAGGGAGTCGAGGTGTGACCCCCCACTCTGACCCTTGCCAAGGGATCCGTATAGAGGAGTTGCACCCAGCGTAGAAACACGGGCGGGAATCCCATTCGCTTCAAGACATGGAACATGTAACACCATTCGATAGAGTCGAATGCCTTAGCTGCATCCAGCATGACCGCAGCAGCAGGCAGGTCCGGTGTCAGGACATGATACATGGCAAAGAGCGTTCTTAAATTATGTGACGTGGATCTTTCCGGTATGAAGCCGGACTGGTCTGGAAGCACTAGGGAGGACATTAATGGTTGTAGGCAGGTGGCTAAAATTTTTGCTAATATTTTTGCGTCCAGATTAATTAGTGACAGCGGGCGATAAGAATCACATTGAGACGGGGGCTTGTCTTTTTTTAATAGTGTGATGATTAAGGCCTGTCTTAGGGACAAGGGAAGAGTGCCCATTTCGTGTGCTTCAGCGTATACTTCTAATAGATAGGGCGTCAGAAGATCAGCGTATTCTTTGTAAAATTCCGCTGTGAGTCCATCTGGACCCGGGGCTTTTTTGTTTGGTAACGATCGAATCGCTGCTTTAATATCTTCTTCGCCTATTGGTTGACTAAGATATTCCCGGTGGCTATCTGCTAGCCAGGCGCAAGCAATATCAGAAAGATAGTCGTCAAGCGCTGTGTCATCCAAACTCCCATGCGATGTGTACAATGTGGAATAACAGGATCTGAATTGTTCAACAATCGCTTGAGGTGTGTAGTGTTCTTCCCCCTGTGCGTCTATTATTTTCATTATGGGGGTGTGTTCAGTTCGGAATTTGAGTTTAGTGGCCAGTTGACGGCCGGGCCGGCCTCCCTCACCGTATGCTCTTGCGACACAACGACGTGAGAGATAGCGGGTCTCGGTTTCCGCCATAGCGTCATATTCCAATAATTGTTCTTTTATACGCGCTAGTTTATTGTTGTCGGGAGCAGCCATGTAGTCCCGTTCCAGTCCTGCTAATTTATTTTCAATGATGGAGAGCTGGCCTCGAATGTCACGCAGTATGCCTGCTGTAGTGCCGATACACACTCCCCTCACTGTAACCTTAAAGGCCTCCCACAAGATGGCTGCACTGTCTACGGTTCCCACATTGATTTCGAAAAATTGTGTGATTGCCTTTCTGATGGTGTCATTGTAAATAGGGTCTAGTAAGGCCTCAGCTCTGAATCGCCATGTGAATGGACGGTGTGTGATTGTGGGTATGCTAATATGAAGCTTTACCGGGCTGTGGTCCGATAGTGTACGTGGAAGTATTTCTATCCCAGTGACCCAGTCGTTGCTTACTTCATTTAAAAGCCAATAATCCAATCTGGACCAGGTATTATGCGCCGGTGTGATATGTGTGCCCATTCTCCTGTCTGCATTACGGAGTCGCCATGTGTCCACCAGTCCCATCTCTTGCATAGCATCTCGAATACACTGAGCGACTTTCACAGTGCGCGCGCCCTGCGGGCTTGATCTATCCTGCGTAGGGTCCAGGTGTGTGTTTAAGTCCCGCCCCACAAAATGGCTGCCTCCGGCCATGTGCGCAGCACCGTGAGCATGCGCAGAAATATTCGCGGTTCATCTGTTACGGGGCCGTAAATATTAATGACGGTGATATTGGTTTGTCCTAGTCTCCCATGAACCATAACACAGCGGCCCTCATCATCTACATATGTCTTGAAAGCCGTGAATTGCAGACCACGTTTAAACAAAATGATGACCCCTCTTGCGTATGTGGAATATGATGAGGCCAATTTATATCCAGCCCACTTAGTCGCAATTTTGGCCTCTGAAGATTTGGTCAGATGCGTTTCTTGTAATAGGGCTATCTGCACTGTATGTCTATCTAGATAAGCCAGCACTTGGCGGATTTTTTGGGAGTATTTAGCCCCCTTACATTCCACGTCAAGCAAGTATATTTAGTGTGCATGGCCTAACATAACAACTCTATGGGAACATGATTCACACACCCTACCCCCATCCAGATGGGCAAATGTCTACCAATTCGGCTTGTAGGTACAGACCTAGTGCAAAAAACCTCGCGTTATACTGCACTATCTCGTGTTTTATCTTTGATAGTAAGTGGTGATCGCCAGCCATCGCATGCAATCGGTAGCAGAGTCATAAGTACAAAACATCTCCTTGTAATCCCTAGTAAGTAGAGCCTTATCATATGCATTTCTATGATCACTTCGAACAAAATTAAAACAAACCAATACCAATCCCTCCCCCACCCACTTCAGCACCCTAACTTTGCTAAAGCCATACCCAACCACCCAAATTATCCCCAGAACGAGAACCAACAATAGTACAATATTGTGGGGTTACCCATTTGTGGGGCATTGCGACACAACCAGCCTCCCCAGTAAGTAGGGGAGGTGGCCACCGATGGTCCATATATACCTCTCGAGCCATCTATACCGTCTTATAGTGAAGGCATACGTTCAGCGGTCAGTACCCGCTTGTGTAAGGACACGAATATAACAAAAAATCAACAATATAAAAAGGATACCATCCCAATAACTAGTGTCAACACAGTAGTGCCAGTGCATTCGGCATTGATAACGCATTCAGCCAGGCGCCGGCCATAGACCATGATGTTGGTCGAATCATCCTGTAGCTCCACATTCAGTGTGTAGCCATGAGTGACATGATGTTTCCCTTATCACTCGACATCTGACGTGGCAGGCGACGATGTTTTTGTGCGTCGCAATGTTTTGGCATAGTCATGCGCCCGTTTGGGGTTTGTGAATATCTTGGCCTTGTCATCTAGTCCGATGCGAAGATGTGCCGGGTAGAGCATGGCGTAGGGGATCTTTTCTGTGAATAAAATTTTCTTAGTCGCCTGAAATTCTTTACGCGCTGCCTGCACTGTTGTCGTAAAATCAGGGTAGAAGGATAGTGCATTACCCTGATAATTAACATTACCTTTTTGTCTGGCAGCTTTTAGTATAGTGTCTCTGTCCCTATAATTAAGCAGGCGGGCTATGACTGGTCTGGGTGGTGCTCCCGGAGACGGCCGCGCCGCCAGTGATCGATGCGCCCTTTCCACAATAAACATACTGGATAGTGTGTCATCTCCACATAGCTCACGGAACAGATTTTCGACGTAGGTTTCTAGGCGCCCAACATTGGTTGATTCCGGAAGTCCCAAAATGCGTACATTATTGCGCCTAGAGCGCGCTTCAAGGTCTTCGTTCTTTGCTTGAATGACCGCCAGTAATCGTTCCATGTCGTTTGTTTTTGTCTCAACTTTCTGTAAGCCGTCCTCTGCGTTCGAGATTCGCTGTTCCGCTTCCCCAATGCGCAGGTTCTGCTTGTCCAGTTTGGTGGAGATGTTATCAATTCGCCCGTTTAGGGCCTCCATGTTTTCATTTATGGATTGTAGGCTCGTATTTATAGCGGCTAAAGTCTTCTCCAGCGTATTCAAGGCTGGGGTGGCATTGTCTAGTTCTGAGTCTGAGGCATGCTGGGGTTTACCGGATTTGCGCAGTTTGAATGTTAGACGTGGTTGGCCCTTGTCCGGCTTACCCATAATGTGGCCGTTCCAGCACTCCTACGGTAGTATTACCCCAGCTGATAGTTTATCAAATGACTGGGAAGATCCTTCACTAGCTTCAAGCGGGTGAAAATGTTGCAGTCTCTCAGTGAAGCTGAAATCCACTTCAGCCTGGGGTTTCAGCCTTGCCAGGTAACCTCATACATTTAGTTGATGAGTATGTCGGATCATCACAACCTCTGTATCGTATAGGGCAATGACGTGCTTGTAGAGAACTATACACACTTTCAGGCCGACAACACTACACCTTAGGCACGGCAATCCCCCGATGCCGGTATCAGCAGTACGACGTGCAGGTCTATTGGCATGCGAGGATAGGGGCTGGAGGGGTCCCAAATTGTGATGTGCCACTTTCCACTACTAAGGGTGATGCCGCTGCCCACTCAGCTTTCAACCCGATAAGTAGCGATACTAGCAGCTCCAGGAAGCCTTGTTATTGCGCCGGCATGTTCCTGCTTGACATCTAGCAGTCGCAGTTCACCCTCACAGCCTACTGTGCTTATCACGCCGCTGCACCGCCACCACCGAGGCAATCAGAGCGCCACCGCCGGCACCCTCCGATGCGCGTTTCTCGGAGCTCTCCGTCTACCCCACAGCCGCGTCAGGCCTCGCGACGCGAGTCGCCGCGTATGCAGCTCACCTCGGTGCTCTCGATGTGCAGCAGATGGATCGCCAGTTGTCGATGGCAGTCTTCTCCGAAGGCCGCACAGCGAACGCCGCACTCCGGCCGCCACCACTCAGGGGTAGGAAGCAGCCAAAGCGGCGATCAGGAGCACCACAGCCCCGAGGCGGCGCTCAGCAGCCGGGAGCCGCCATCTTGGCTCGAACGCAGAGCCAGGCAGGATCGTCTGCACAAGCCGCGTTAGGGTTGTTCTCCGCTTCAGAATTCGCTCTCGGGCCGTCCGGCCGAGTCAGGGCAGCACGCACAGCGATTTAGCAGGGTCAATGGCTCTCGAGGCATAGGATCAGTGCAGGATTATATCGGTGGCCGGCAGAGCCGCGGTATTATGCGGCCATCTTGCCGTGCGCCAAGCCACGCCCTGTAGATGGAACTCTACGCCCTATATTAGATTTAAGGTTCCTAAACAAGTTCATAAAGACACAAAGGTTCAAGATGACTACGCTGCAGGAGGTGATTCCTCAATTGAAACAAGGAGATTACATGGCAACCATATACTTAAAAGACGCTTACTTGCACATCCCTATGATCAAAAGACACAAGAACCTATTAAGATTCGTGGTCAACAAAACACACTATCAGTTCAAGGTGCTAGCATTCGGACTCAAATCAGTGCCAAGAGTGTTCACAAAGTGCCTAGCAGCAGTAGTCGCTCACCTAAGAAGACAGGGAATTCATGTTTACCCGTATCTAGACGACTGATTGGTAAGAGCAAGCTCATACAGTCTCTGCAAACAGCATATACAACAGGTGATACAGACACTAGTTCAGCTGGGTTTCTCAATTCATTGGAAAAAATCATCAACAGAGCCAGAACAAGTAAAGGTGTTCCTAGGCGCAGAATTAAACACAGTGTTAGGGAATGTGTTCCCAAGCAGCAAGAGAACATTAGCCTTACTGAAGGAGACTCATCTTTACCAGAAGGGGCGACATCTGACAGTGGGGAAACTACTAGGAATGATGGCATCATGCATTCATTTAATTCCCAACATCCGTCTACACATGAGACCATTTCAAGAATGGCTCCAACAACAATGGTCTCAGTCAACAGGGAGTTGGGAGGATCTAGTGGTTGTCAAGCAAAAAGTTCATCAGGAGATGGCATGGTGGAACAAAACGAACATAACACGGGGCAGACCTTTCACACAACCAACCCCAACAGTGACCATAGCAGATGCTTCCCAAAAAGGGTGGGGAGCGCACATGAACAATCTCAAGGTACGAGGATTGTGGACACAGCAGGATGCAGTGAAACACATCAACTTTTTGGAGTTGAAGACAGTGTTCTTAGCCTTGAAAGCATTTCAGAAACAAATCTACAACAAGAAGGTGTTGATTCAAACAGACAACACAACAACTATGTTTTATATAAACAAACAAGGGGGAACTCAGTCTGTAACTCTCTCAACTCTAGCCCAGCAACTTTGGAAATGGGCAATCCCAAAGAACATAGACATAGTAGCAATACACTTACCAGGAAAGGACAATATTGAAGCGGACAGACTGAACAGACAAACGTCATCATCCCCCGAGTGGGAGCTGAATCAATCGGAACTCCAAAAGATTTTCAGGAAATGGGGGACTCAACAAATAGACTATTTGCAACACCCCACAATGCAAAATGCTAAAGCTTCGCATCCAGGCAACCGTGCAATCAGTCCCTAGGGAATGTCCTATGGATGGCTTTGCGCCACTCCTGGGTTGGGGCAGCCATCTGGGGGAGGTGGAGATCAGAGGTCTCTGATCTCAGGCGGAGTTTCTGCACCTCATCAACCTATTGAAGCTGAGAGCGATCTGGTTGGCATTGAAAGCATTTCTTCCTTTCATCAAGGGAAGGCTAGTTCAGGTGTTTACGGACAACGCCACCGTCATGTGGTATTGCAACAAACAGGGTGGAAAGGGGTTGTGGCCCCTGTGTCAATGAGCCCTACATCTCTGAGCATGGCTGGAATATCCGTACATTTTCCTGGTGGTTTAACATCTGGCAGGCTCACTGACAGCCAGAGCGGATGAACTCAGCCATCGATGTCTGGCAGGTCACAAATGGTATCTCCATGATAGGTTGTGCAAAGTCTCTTCAGGGATTGGGGATAAACTTGTTTAGCTCTACTATAACCGCCTAGAGCGCCCAATGTCAGCACTTCTGCGCACTGGAGTTTCCAAGACGAATCTCGTTTAGAGACTCTTTTTTGTCTAAAGTGGAGCTCTGGCCTCCTGTATGCCTTTCCGACTACACCACTTCTGCCCAGAGTTCTCAAGAAGATCAAGAATGATCGGGCCCATGTCATTCTTGTGGCTCCAGGTTGGGCATGGAGAGTATGGTATCCTGAACTCTTGAGCATGAGCATCGATCCTCTATCAGATTGCCCCTTTCAGGAGGATCGACTGTCACAGCAACACGGCAGGGTCCTACACCTGAACCTGCGCCCTCTCCACCTTCATGCATGGAGGTTGAGTGCCGGCAATTGACAATTTTGGACCCCCAGCAGAAGTCTGCAATGTTATGTTGGCAGACAGGCTTCCCTCAACCAAGAAGTATGCACCTTGGTGTGCTACTAAAAATGTTGATCCTTTTTCTGCACCTCTGTTCGAAGGTGCTGTTATTTGTTCTTTGGTTAGCCTGGCAAAACTTTGCTTTGGGTACTGGTAAAGGGTATGTTTCAACTATATTGGCGTTGCTGTGGTTGCTAGACCAACCCTCCTTGATTAATTCACCTGTTGTGACTCATTTTCTAAAAGGACTACAACACATGTTCCCTTCAAAACCCTTCATCATGCCCCACTGGGAATTGAACCTAGTTTTGACGTTCTTGATGTGCTTTCCCCTCTAGCCTATGCACAACTGCCCTCTATGTCTTCTGACCATTAAAACTGCAGTTCTGGTGGCCATTGCATGGGCCAGGAAGGTTGGTGAACTACAGGCACTCTCCTTGTACCCTCTTTACACTATATTCTGTCTAAACAAACTGTTTTTGAGAACACTTGCCTCTTTCCTGACGAACGTGATGACACCCTTCCATATCAACTAGACCATCACACTGCTGACCTTTTTTGCTCCACCTCACCCTACCAAAGAGGAGGAGAAACACACCATCGCCTTGACTTAAAAAGAGTGTTCTTGTTCTTTATTGATTGTACTAAGGAACACCGGGTGGACGATCAACTCTTCATTGGGCCGACTGGAGCAAAGAAAGAAAAAGCAGTGCAGAAAAGGACCATCTTGAGATGGATTTTGCTCTGCATTACAATCTTCTAAGCACTGGCCAAGAAGCAACTCCCCGAGTGCTTGCATACTCACTCCACCAGAGCCAAGGCTGGGACCACAGTGTTGGCTCATGGAGTTCCTATCCTGGACATCTGTCTGACTGCGATGGTGGTGTCTCTGCAAACGTATACCAAACACTACTGCCTGTACAGTCTGGTCTTTCATGACAGGCACTTTACACGTTCGGCCCTCCAGGTCTTCCTAGTCTAAATCTGTTCACCCACCCACTTCCAGAGAGGTATTGCTTGGGTATCTATTCTAAGGTAAGGAATCTGCAGATAGAAGTCTCTATCAGTTGAACAAGTTATTGGTAGAGACTCTATGTAGATAAAGATTGCTTATCGACCTTCCCATCCTCCACGCTCTGCAAGTGGATTTCTCCACTAAAGGTGACCCTTGTAGGCCCTTAGTGTCTGCACACCGGCCCATCAGCATTCTGTCGTGTCTCCATGCTTCAGGCGTGGAATTGACACGAAAAAATCTTGGTCAGCGTGCTGGGATGGCGCTTCTGGCTTGGATGACTCCCCCAACCCGGAGCCGAATGACCTTATATGCCGACGCGAAGAGATACTGCTCAAGATTTTCCCTATCCAGTCTGACGCATGGGGAATTTTTGAAGGTAAGGGATCTGCAGCTAGATAGAGCCTCTACCAGATAATACGTTACCAAAGGTAAGTAACTGGTTCATCAGGGGCATCTGGTCTCTGGTGGAGAACCCAGTTCCACATCAGTCTTCTGGAGCTGCAAGCCATCTGATTAGAGTTGCAAGCCTTCCTACCATCCATTAGAGGGAGGTTGGTGCAGGTGATCACTAACAAAACCATCGCCAAGTGGTTACTACAGCAAGCAGGACAGGGTGGATTGGTGGACCATGTGCCAGGAGACATTGCGCCTCTGGAAGTGGCTTGAGCACAAGGAGATTTTACTGACTGTGCTCTAAACGCCAGGATGGATGATGGACTCAGCCACTGGCGCTTAGAGGATTACAAATTGCAGTTACACCCAGAGCAGCTGTATGGTCTCTTCCACGAATGGAGAGAACCTTGTCTCAATCTTTTTGCCGCAACAGAGAAAACACAATTTCCAATAATCCTCACCTTGTGATTTTCCCAAGGCACCAGACTGGATCCACAAACATTCGTTGCCATTCCCTTGAGCGTCGGTAGGTGGCGTCGTGCAGCTCTGCATTGAGGCCACAGTATCTGCACAACCTCTGTTCGCTGTGGTCTGTTCCTTTGTTCCCACACCTACCAATGTGGATCGGAAGCGTCTCGAATCCTGTCACTTTTGTCAGCGATTTTTCCTCAATTTTCAACAAATGTGAGGGCAATGCCATCCCCTAGGACTATAGGGTTTAATCTGTTGTGACTCTAACCGTCAGATGTTGGTTATGGTCGCCAACCATGTCTGTCTATGGTGCCGGTGACAGTGAGGCAAAACTCGCTGTCGCCGAACTCCGTAGGCCCAAAAAGCAGTTGTTGTCGAGGCCGCGGATGTGCACCCAAAGTCACTCTTGTTACTGATTGTCATCGAGATCACGGGGCTCAGGTAAGTCAAAGAAGTCCCATAACAAATATTAAAGAATCAAAGCATGGGTCACTTGTATTCTGCCACTCCCACAATTCAGAAATGCATGACGCACCAGACACCTCTAGGCCACGGAGTCTTTCTCCCTCTGCGTAACTAATTCCGACACTAGTCCCTTTCGGGCCTTACCCTGAACGGACAGAGAAGCTGCTCCAGCAGCAAAGGTTTTCACTGCTACACCAGTTCCCTTTGGAGCTTCTTCGTGACCCTTGAATCTGAAGTGACCTCCAGTCGGTTACTGTCTTCAGGTCCGTACTTGACCCAGACTATTGTAGGAAAATGCCCCTTTTTGCATGGTTGCCCCCCACTTTTTGCCTGATGTTGATGCTCTTTTGACTAAGTGTGCCCTGGGTTCCTGCCAACCAGGGCCTATGTTCTTTCCCTAAAACTGTACTGTTGCACACCCAATTGGCAACTCTGGCCACATATAAGTCCCTTGTAAAAGGTACCATGGGTAGAGTATCTACCAAAATGATCAGTAACTTGTTCTGTACATTTAGTATTTGTTTCTTTTCTTATTCTTTGCCCCTGACGAAAGCCTCCTTTCTTTAGTATGATGTTTTGATACCTTAAGATTTGGCTTCTGTTTTTGATGCCCTAAGTAAATATTTCACATCTCCAAATCTGTGATGTTGCTACTAGGTGCTTTGTACATTGTTAGAATTCTGATGCTTTAGCACTTCCTTAAGAAGGCAATTTTTCCTTAAGAAACCTTTTGTTTGGTCTTTTCTCTTATCTTTTCCTTGCTAATTAACTTGCTGCTTTTAATACAAGCCTTTGATGGTCGGGAAGATTCCATGCTCCTGAAGGAAAAAAAAATGTCGTTTTGCAGTTTATGGCCAGTAGTCATCCCAAGGTTTGGGCAAAAGGGGAGCTGTAGCATTTCCAAGGTCAATGGAAGACGAGGCAGGGGGCCTTGTCGGATTCCTTTAGATATTATTAGGACTTCTGTTATGCAGCTCCTCCTAGTAAGGGAAAGGGTGTTATAAGTTTATTTAGCCAAATGAACATAAGCAGGTTAAAGTATTGATGTGGGGAAAATATATAGCAGAAGAACTAATTTCACAGACAAGTATAGTCCTGCTTTGAGCTTTTCACCTCGAGGCCCAAACATCTTTGAGATTTGAATCTTGCTTAGTCTGCAGTATTGTTGAGATTTTTATCTACAGTATGTTGAGATCTATATCTGAAAGAGACACGTTAGTGACAGATTCCTTACCTTAGAATATCCCCAGGCGTCAGGCTGGATCCGGAAAGTTTTTTGCGTAGCAGTACCCTTGCGCGTCGGTAGGCGGCGTCGTGCGGCTCCGCGTCCGTCGTCGGGCGTCGTGGTCGCCGGGATGACGTCGCGGGCAGTACTTAGACGCCGCCCCTGCGCGCTGACGTCAGTTCTTCTTTTCCGCGCCAGTAAGCGCAGATCCGGGAAGAGCAGTGCCCTAGTCAATTTTTGACTATCCTTTTTGTGATTTTTTTCACTGTTTCTCCAAACGAGTCTTCACGACTCCTAAGGTGTCGTAGGGATACCCGGCTTTAAGCCCTGCGAGGCCTGTGCTCGCATGATGTCGATCACGGACCCGCATCTCGAGTGTCTCTTCTGTCTCGGCCGAGACCACGACACGAAGTCGTCCCCTGACTGCCGGAAACTTCATCCAAAGGCTTTGCGAGAGCGGTCTCGAAAGCTGCTCGAGGTCCGGCAGTCGGCTCTGCGCCGCCCCAAGCCCCGGTCCCGGGAGAGGTCGAGGGGCCGGACGCGGAGTCCCCACCGTTCGTCGGAATCCAAGTCTTCGCGGTAAGTCGAAGCACAAGAAGTCTAAGCGGCGTCATCGCTCTAAGACTTCGCCTCGCCGGTCTCGCGACTCGGCTGAGGCCCCAATCGGCACCGTCCCCGCCCCCGCGGCCCCGGACATGCCTGTAGAGCCGCCCCCGAATTACCCGTTCTTTCCGGGGTCGGGGGCGACTCAGGCCGAAATACAGGAATTCCTGTCGGCCATGGCCCGCCTCTTCGGGCCTTCAGGTCCCTCCGGTGCGCCTTCGGGCCCCGCGGGCCCTGATGGGGTTGCCCCGGCGCCGCCGTCGACTCCGGTACCGGTGCCGCTTGTCCCACCAGCCTTCATCCCGGCCTCTGCTCCGGCCCCGGCCTCGATCCCGGCTCCGGTGGTGCCGCAACCCACATCGGTGCCGGTTGACCTAACCACGCCGACGCCGATGTCCCCGGTGCCGTTCCTGACGCCGTCCGGGGCTCCGGACGACGTCGTTCCCCGGTTCTCTCCGGCTCCGGACATAGAGCCGGACCAACGCCGCCCGACGCCGGTTCCGCGCCAATGAGACCTTGGGTCCCAAATGTCCCTCCTCCTCCATATTTTGAACCAGAGGAGGACCAGGAGAGCTGGGAGGGTCTGAGGACCCTCTCACGCAACAGTGTGAGTTTGACCCGGACTGGGTTGAGGAACTTGGGGATGCCAGTGGTCTAGACACCTCCCTGACACTGGCATGCTGTCTCCTCCCGTGGCTACGGAGGAGGGGGCTAATTTTGCAACGGTGTTGCGTAGAGCTGCTGGAGCCTTACATCTCCAGTTGCCTACTGTGGCCGTCAGGACTAACCTCCTGACAGAAGGGCTTCAGCCGGCGGCTTCCTCTTCGGAGACTGTGCTGCCGTTTAATGATGCACTCACTGACGTTCTTTTGGGTACCTGGTCCAAACCCACCACAGGGGCTCCTGTGGATAGGAACGTGGCCCGACGCCATCGCCCTGCTCCGGGCGACCCCCTGTTTCTCTCCCAACATCCCACCCCTGAGAGCTTGGTTGTCCAAGCCTCTGCCTCCCAAACCGACTTCCCTAACGCCCCTCCGGATAGGGAATCCAAACGCCTGGACCAATTTGGGAAGAAGGCTTTTTCTTCCTCCAGTGCTGGCTTGCGGTCCGTCAACACCGCTTGCCTTTTGGGCCGATATACCCACTCCCTGTGGGATTCGGTGGCGGCTGTTTTGCCGCAGTGTTCTGAGGAGGTCCAGACACTGCTTACCCGCGCCATTGCGGAAGGGCGAGATGCGGCTAAATACACCATCCGTTGTGGCCTTGATACCGCCGACTCGCTGGGCAGATCGCTTGCTACGACGGTGGCGCTCCGTCGCCACGCCTGGCTGAGGACAACTGGTTTCTCGGGTGATGTCCATAATACACTCATGGACATGCCCTTTGATGGAGTCGGTCTCTTTGGTTCAAAGGCAGACCATCCGCTGGAGCGGTTTAAGGACTCACGGGCTACGGCCAAGTCCCTGGGCCTTTCTGTTGTACGCCCTCCGCTCAGCTCTGCTTTTCGCCCATTTCGTGGCCACGGAAGGGGCGCCCAGTCACGTCAGATGCCCAGCCACCGGCCCGCACAGCAAGCGTCTACGCGTGGCCGAGGACGTGGATACCGCCGTGGCGGTTCGGGCAACCAGCGTGCGGGTCAGGCCACCACCTCCAACCCGTCCGCGGCCTCCAAGCCCTCCTAGTCCCTCCTTTCCGGTGCACGGCACGCCAGTAGGGGCAGGGTCCGCCATCACCTTCACCACTGGCGTCCCATCACCTCGGACAGGTGGGTCTTGGACATTGTCCGAAGGGGCTACTCCCTCCCCTTCGAGACTACCCCCCCAGCCATGCCACCTCAATTCCACCTAATGTCAGGGGATCACTTGGTACTTCTACAGAAGGAAGTCACGGCCCTCTTGGCCAAGAGGGCCATCGAGCATGTTCCGACCCCAGAAGTAGGTCGTGGTTGCTACTCCCACTACTTCCTGGTGCCCAAAAAGGACAAGGAGGACATGCGTCCTATCTTGGACCTCCGGAACGTCAATCGCTTCCTCCGGAAGGAGAAGTTCAAGATGCTCACCCTAGCTCAGGTCTTGACTGCCCTCGACCCTGGAGACTGGTTGGTAGCGTTGGAATTGCAGAACGCTTATTTTCACATCCCCGTCCTGCCGGCCCACCGGCGTTACCTGCGGTTCACGGTAGGCCTCGAGCATTTTCAGTTCACCGTGCTCCCCTTTGGCCTTACAAGTGCCCCTCTGGTGTTCACGAAAGTGATGGCGGTGGTCGCAGCTCATCTGCGCCGGGCAGGGGTTCCAGTCTTCCCCTACCTCGACGACTGGCTGCTGAAGGCGGGCTCGTCCCAGGCAGTCGTCTCCCACCTCCAGACTACGGCCGAACTCCTGCACTCGCTGGGGTTCTCCATCAATGTGCCGAAGTCGCATCTGATTCCTTCTCCACAGCTCCTTTTCATCGGAGCAGTTCTGGACACGACGCAGTTTCGGGCCTATCCTCCCGAACGGCGAGTCCGGGATATTCAGGCTATGATTCCGATCTTTCAGCCTTTATCCTGGGTTTCGGTACGGATGACCCTGAGGCTGCTGGGCCTCATGGCCTCCTGCATCCTGCTGGTCACTCATGCCAGATGGCATATGCGGGCTCTGCAGTGGGACCTGAACTTCCAGTGGGCGCAGCACCAGGGCAACCTGTCCGATCACGTCCAGATCTCGGAGGGGACTGCAAGACAGTTGCAGTGGTGGCTCTCGAACCGGCAATGGGTCATGGGCAGATCCCTCTCCCTTCCCCAGCCAGAGCATACAGTTGTGACGGACGCGTCCCTTCTGGGATGGGGCGGTCACATGGGAGAGGCGGAGATCAGAGGCCTCTGGTCTCCGGCGGAGTCCCGGCTCCATATCAACCTTCTGGAGCTCCGGGCGATCCGACTTGCACTCGAGGCATTCCTTCCCTCTGTCAAAGGGAAGGTGGTGCAGGTGTTCACAGACAACACCACCGCCATGTGGTACTGCAACAAACAAGGCGGGGTGGGGTCGTGGACCCTTTGTCAGGAGGCTCTGCGCCTCTGGACATGGCTGGAACATCAGGGCATGTTCCTGATGGTTCAACACCTGGCAGGTTCCCTGAACGCCAGGGCGGACGAACTCAGCCGCAGGTGCATGATGGATCACAAATGGCGTCTTCACTCGGAAGTGGCGCAAGGACTTTCTACAGTGGGGAGAGCCTTGGTTAGATCTATTCGCCACCGAAAAGAACACGCAATGCCATCAGTTCTGCGCGTTGGAATTTCCAAGGCGGCACTCGCTCGGCGACGCTTTTCGTCACGAGTGGAGTTGCGGTCTATTGTACGCCTTTCCGCCTATACCACTTCTACCCAGAGTGTTGAAGAAGATTCGGCACGACCGGGCCCAAGTCATTCTTGTGGCTCCGGACTGGGCTCGAAGAGTTTGGTATCCCGAGCTACTCAGTATGAGCGTAGATCCCCGATCCGTCTGCCTCTTCGGGAGGATCTTCTGTCGCAGCAGCAGGGGACGGTCCTCCACCCGAACCTGTCCAGCCTCCACCTGCTTGCGTGGAGATTGAGCGGCGGCAGTTGATTCCTTTCGACTTGCCTCCCGCAGTTTGTGATGTGATTCTGGCAGCCAGGCGTCCCTCCACTAAGGTGGTATACGCCTGCAGGTGGAACAAGTTTGTGGCATGGTGCACAGCAAAGGCTGTGAATCCCCTTTCTGCCCCTCTCTCTGAGGTTCTCCTGTTCCTTCTTTCCCTGGCCCAACAGGGTTCTGCCCTGGGTACCATCAAGGGCTATCTTTGTGCCATCTCGGCCTTCCTCAGGCTTCCTGATCAGCCCTCCCTTTTCAAGTCCCCTGTTGTTAACAGGTTTCTAAAAGGCATTACACACCTCTTCCCTCCTGTTCCGTTTGTGATGCCTCAGTGGGACTTGAACTTGGTTCTTACCTTTCTTATGTGCGCTCCCTTTGAGCCTCTACATAACTGTCCTCTTCGTCTTCTGACTCTGAAGACTGCCTTTCTGATGGCCGTCACCTCCGCTCGGCGGGTGAGTGAGCTCCAGGCTCTATCTTGCAAACCTCCCTTTCTGTCTGTCCATCCAGACAAGGTTGTTCTTAGGACGCGTCCGTCCTTCTTGCCAAAGGTGGTTACTGCCTTCCACATTGGGCAGACCATCACTTTGCCCACCTTCTTTCCGCCTCCGCATCCCTCCAGAGAGGAAGAGAGGCTCCACCGTCTGGACCCAAAACGTGCGCTTTCCTTTTACATCGACCGCACACGCCATTTCCGGGTGGATGACCAGCTCTTTGTTGGCTACGTGGGCGCCAAAAAGGTCGGGCGGTGCACAAGAGAACCATCTCCCGCTGGGTAACCTTGTGTATCAAAGCCTGCTATTCTTTGGCTAAGAAGGAGCCTCCTGTTGGGCTGCGTGCCCATTCCACCAGGGCAACGGCTGCTACCACGGCTTTGGGCCGCGGTGTTCCGCTGCGGGATATCTGTCAGGCAGCTACGTGGGCCTCGCTGCACACGTTTACAAAGCATTACTGCCTTGACAGTCAGGTCCGGAGGGACGGCTTCTTTGGCCGTTCTGTCCTCCAGGACTTCCTTGTCTGATCTTTGTTCGCAGACCCACCACCGGGTTGGTATTGCTGGGGTATCTATTCTAAGGTAAGGAATCTGTCACTAACGTGTCTCTTTCAGATGCACAAGTTACTAACTTGTGTAACGATATATCTGTAAGAGACAGTAGTTAGTGACAGATTCCTACCGCCCACCCATCCTCCCCGTTCTGCGAACTGATTTCTAGGGTTAAGGACATCCCTTTCAGGGCCCTAGTATTTTTCAGACACCTATGTCAGCTTCTTGCATGGCTCTGCGTTCCTGGCGCGGAAAGTCGTGTACAGAACTGACGTCAGCGCGCAGGGGCGGCGTCTAAGTACTGCCCGCGACGTCATCCCGGCGACCACGACGCCAACGACGGACGCGGAGCCGCACGATGCCGCCTACCGACGCGCAAGGGTACTGCTACGCAAAAAACTTTCCGGATCCAGCCTGATGCCTGGGGATATTCTAAGGTAAGGAATCTGTCACTAACTACTGTCTCTTACAGATATATCGTTACACAAGTTAGTAACTTGTGCTTTATATTCCAGCTTGTAGAACATTGTCTTTATTTCTTTAGAAGCTACTTGTGTGAGCACTGAATCATTTTTTGCCAGACTTGTAGGCTTCTTCCTGACTCTGTTTGAATTTATTTAAAGATTTGAACATCCATGCAAGAT
Source organism: Calotriton arnoldi (assembly GCA_963921515.1). NCBI lineage: Eukaryota > Metazoa > Chordata > Amphibia > Caudata > Salamandridae > Calotriton > Calotriton arnoldi. The sequence goes on from CAWUFW010000030.1 coordinate 2,949,568, forward strand.
AGCACTGCAGTCATACAGAAATCAAAGCTGCAATTACTTATTAACATAATAATCGATTATTTGTTGTTCTTTTTCTAGCAAGGAGCTCTGGCCCATTATGGATAAGTGGGTAAAATACAAAAAGCGTTGTCTCAATGTGCCGTTTACTTCTGATATTTCTGTGGCAGCGGTGCTCCGGTTAATTGGTGAGCATTTTCTGTTTATTTTCTATGATCAGTTGTAACACTTGATGTGGGTGCAATTTTAATGGCATGGTAACAGAAAAGTAATATGATCCTATTGCCACTGTGGGATTATTTGTAATGTATTTACTTTATAAAATACACACACATGACATTTTTACACTGGGTAATCATTGATTTGATGTAGCTTATACACAACGTTTGCATGTGTGTGCAGTGAAGGTTACATAGTATAATCGTAAAATATACATTTGTTCTTATCTGTGGAATACTGGTATTCTCTGACATAGATTCACCAAGCTTCAGTCGTTTTCTGTCCGATGATGATTATATATTAGCACTCAAGTCTAATTTCCATAAAAATACATTGAACATCATTATCCATGTAATAACCCGCTCACTTCACTAGGAAAGAGCCAAAGTCCAAACTGGGAGGTGAAAACCCATTCACACCAACCCAGAGAAAGCCTCAAGGGAGAGAGCCATATACCCACCAGCTATATTCAGAGCAGTAATGTCAATGAGGTCGGCAATCTACTGCAGAAAAACACAGAGCTCTTTTGAAGCAGAGTTAAGAGCAAGGGGACCGTGCCAAAGAGGAAACCAGCTGTCCCTCATTTTATTGTTGTGGCTGACCTTGCATGTTTTATTTTGTAGGGGAACGGTGTAATGAGTCTTCTGACAGTGCTCTTCAATGATTTTGTTTGTTGCTCACCAGTGCTGTGTTAAACTCTGTTGGGAGATAGGAGTGCTCCCCAGAGTGGTACTTGATTTGACATTGGTGGCTACTGCCCCCTTGCCCAAGTCATAGCACCACTCTAGTGGTTGGTTGCATTAGTCTTTTATTAGGACCTGAACTCTATTCTAATTATAACGGAGTCCAGGCCTTTTTACTTGAATTCCATGTTGGGAGACTGACTCTCCTTGATAAATCCTTGTAATATGCCATGACTGGGTGTTAGACTTGGCATCTTTTGGCATGTTTCCCCTGAGTTTTTGCTTTCTGACCTCCCGGTTTTGACTCTGTTTTTGCTGGCGTAGTGTTTCTGCACACTTTTCTCACTGCTGATAAGTGGTAAAGTGCAAGTGCTCCTGTGGTAAATTGTGTTATGGATTGGTGTTTCCATGATTGGCCGGTTTGATTTATGTGTCAGTCCCTAGTAAAGTGCACTGCGTGTGCCAGGGCCTGTAAATCAAATGCTGTTGGTGGGCTGCAGCACTGGATTGTGCCACCCACACAAACAGCCCGTAAAAGGTAACTCTGGCCTGCCATTGCAGAGCCTGTGTGCAGTCTGGTACTGCCATGTCGACTTGGCAAGTGCACCCACTTGCCAGGCCCTAACCTTCCCTTTTCTTACATGTCAGTCACCCCTCAGGTAGGCCCAAGGTACCCCTGTGGGCAGGGTGCAGTGTATGTGAAAGGTAGGACATGCCCTGGTGTGTGTGGCATGTCCTGATAGTGAATTACTGCCCATTTAGTTTTTCACTATTGCAAGGCTACCTGTTACCCATAGGACAGAATGGGGAGTTTGTTTATAACATCTTATAAATATAACTGGCCCGGGAAATTAGGTAGGAAAATAGAGTTTAGTATGCCTGAACTCAGAATCTAAAGATGCATCTTTTAGTGAAGGTGATTTTTACATTCTGTGTTTGAAAATACCACTTTTAGAAAGTAGGTATTTTCTTGCTCAGTCATCCCGTGTGCCTCTGCTGGAATGTGGATTGCCTGTCTGGGTTTTGGATGACAGAAGGCTGGGGAGCAGGAGTGGCTTCAGATAGTCTAGGTGGGTCAGGAAAGGGCTGAATAGCCCTGGGCTGCAATTGGGGAAGGGGGAGGAGATTTCCTTGCACCTCAAAGGGCCTGGTCTGCCTCTGACCATGCCGTCTCCACCTCCTGCCGGGAAGTCGCACCAGAGAGGGCAGAACTGGTTCTGGCTGGGCACAGACACTCTCTGCCTAAGAGATCAAAGGAGTTTGGGATATAAATATTGGGGCCCAGACCCCTGACTTTTAGAACTCTTTTGGACCAAGAAGACTGCTAAGAAGAAGAGCTGGAGAAGCTGTGAGGAGGAACTACCACTTTGATGTGTGCTTTGCTGTGTTGGCCTGCAGTGGCTGCTTCTGTCTTGGGCAGTGAAAGGACTGGACTGGACTTTCTGCAATCTCCTTTTGTGAGTTTCTCCAAGGGCTTGAGGTAGAGCTTGCCCCCTGTTCAAGAAGTCTCAGGAACAGCAAAGACTTCAAGTTCTTCTGCCCTCAGCACTGGGGACTGTGTTTTTTGTGCTGCAACAGAAGAAAAAGCAACCCGATGCCGCTGCCGACTCCGTGTCCTGATGGCACCGCAGAGGGCACCGCGACCCTGGTCTCACCGACGACGCCTGCTGACGCCGCCACCGAGCCGCTGCTCGCACCGCGACCTGTGGGCACCGCACCGCCTCGCTTCACGACGACGCCTTGGTATCCCCGACGACGCCGCTCCACGCCGAAATGTACGCCGCAGCTTGCACCGTGGTTCAAGGGCACCGCTCGTAAAGTTACACGACGCACAGCCCTCATCCCACAACGCAGCCTTGGCCTGCCGGCGCCATCGACTCCCGTTCGTCAGCCGACAACAGCGCTTCAGCCACAACGACGCCGCTGCTTGCACCGCGACCTGCCAGCACTGCGACGAGCACCGCATTCACTTCGCACCGCGACCCTGGTCTCACCGACGACGCCATCTGACGCCGCCACTGAGCCGATGCTCGCACCGCGACCTGAGGGCACTGCACGCCGTTCTGCTGCACTTCACACCACAGCACCTGACGCCTACCGACGCCAGCGCTCCTGACTTCAACAGAGAGGAGTTCGATCTGCAACGCGTGTGACTTCGAGGGACCCGACGACTCCTGCACCGACCTCCGGAACCAACGCCTGCGGACGCCGTGCTTTCGGAAGCTCAACGAGAGGTCGCCGACGCCCTGCATTTCTAAAAGGTACTGTTTGCGGGTCTTCCCGACACCGTAGCTGGCCCGCGACGCCGCGGTCAGCCAGAACTGTTTGGATTTGTTTGTTCACGACGCCGTGATGGCCCCGGACGGAGCTATCGACATCAAGGAACTGTTTTTCAAGCACATTTTGATAACTGAAAATTTTTAAGTACTGTATTGTGGATTTTTATCATTTTTGGTCTTGTCTTAAGTATATAAAAATATTGGATATTTTTCTAAACTGGTGTGGTGTCCTTTTATAGTGCTTACACTGTATTACTGTTGGTTATGTGCAAATGCTTCACTGCCTCTAAGATAAGCCTGACTGCTCGTGCCAAGCTACCAAGGGGGTGAGCAGGGGTTATTTTAGGAGTGTAACTCCCTTATCCTGACTAGAGTGGTGGTTTCTGCCTGGCTTTGGCACATGCCCTAGCCTACCAAGAATCCCATTTCTAACACTGGGCGTTCTGATTTCCCTGATTATATGTAAAGTAATCATGAGAGTGCTTAATATTTTTATATTTGGTATTTTTGGCATCTATGGGCCAGAGGCTCCAGTGGCTGCATGTAGTCTGTATGGACCGCAATGTTCCTCTTATTCCCCAACCCTGTAGGATTTGATGTGAACGCAAGTACATCTATTTCAGTTCAGATTTATATCCACTGAATGAATCCAGAAGGATATGTTTTTTTTCTCAATGGCATGGACCTGGATACAAGTCAGTTCCAGCAGGCCACTATGTGGTCTGACAAGAGAAATACCTGATGTAAGGAAATAGGCTTTTTGCAGGTTTACCCCCCACCACCACCTTTTGCCCCATATTTGATTACTAAGTACTGGTCTAATGGCTCTGAAATGCCCTGAGCCCTCCTAAAACAGATTCTGCGCATGTGCTCTGACCCTTAAAATGCAAAAAGAACAGTTGATGGACATAATGCAGATCAATGTCATGCATTCACCCCAGTACAGAGATCTGGTCCTAAATCCATTGTTTTTTTGCTCCCCATGCCATTCCAGTTTGAAACCAGCCATATGCAAATCAGTCTTGATCCTGCGCCCAATGGGAACAGTCCAGCCCGAACTACCAGGCCCTCTCTGGACTGGAAACAAGCATCCTAGGACCGGTTTCGGGGTTTCACCCCTCATCAGCCAGGATAGCTTGCCTCCAGTGGCATGGAGAGCACGGGACCCACGTCTGGGCATACCCGTCCCACTCGGGGTGACAAATGCAAAAAGAACAGTTGATGGACAGAATGCAGAACAATGATGGATTTAACCCAGATCTCTTGACTGGGGGTGAATGTTTTGATTTGTTCTGCATTCCGTCCATCAATTGTGTGTCTTCTGCATCCTCGCCTTAAGTGCGCCAGGTATGCCCAGACGTGGGTCCCGGGCTCACTGTGCCACTGGATTCAAGCTATCCTGGCTGATGAGGGGTGAAACCCCGAAATCGGTCCTAGGATGCTTTTTTCCTGTCCAGGGAGGACCTGGCTTGGCAGTTCGGGCTGGACTGTTCCCATGAGGCACAGGGTCAAGACTGATTTGCATATGGCCGGGTCTAAACTGGGGTGGCATGGTGAGCAAAAGAATGATGGATTTAACCCAGATCCCTTGACTGGGGGTGAATGTTCTGATTTGTTCTGCATTCCGTCCATCAATTGCGTGTCTTCTGACCCTTAAAATGGCGCATGTTTAATTGCCTTGTCCCCAGTTGGCATAGCCTAAATTACTTGTAAGCCCCTAGTATATGGTACCACGGAACCTAGGGCCTGTAAATTAGAGTGTCCCCCAATAACTGCAGCACTTACTATGCCACCCTGGGTGGAGCAAGGTAAAACCTGGCTCCCAGGCTGCCACTGCAGGCTGGAAGGGAAGTTTTAAACTGCTAGCTCAACTTTGCCCTTTAAGGTAATGTGTACATTAAACAGTCAGACCTGTACTTTTATATATTCCAGCTGTAAATACCCCATAATTGTTGTTTTTCCTGTGCAGATGCTAGTAGCCCCATTGGCAGGTACAGAGTTACACACTGGCACCCCAGACCTGCTAACCTCTGGATGAGACTGCTAAGATTGGTACTGAAATCAGTGCATTAAATTCGATTTAATGGTTAAATCAAATGTAATATGTGTGGTGTCCGCACATCTTTACGACACTTCTTCGTTTTCTGTTTGTTTTTTCACGTTTTACTTTCCCGCATTATTATTTCACTAGTGCACCTTTATGCGATTTTAGACACAACATCACGTTCTAATATGCAAGGGTTTGAGATTTTAGTACCACCTGAATAACACGAGCATGTTGTAGCCGCGTAGAGGCACGAGGGTTTCTTTTCAAACACCTAGTACACCTAGTATAACTAGAAGATATCACCTGACGGTAGTTTAGATGGCTCACCCACTTCTTAGCACTCGTAATTGGTCGGATTAGGATAGATGCCTGCGAATGATTATTTTAAGTTTATTCCCAGTCCCCTCATAGTATTATATCTATTACAGGATTGTTCCCTGATGAAGGGTTAACACCCGAAATGCATTGGATGTACATAATGATTCAGTCATCGTAACAAAAAATCAGCAAAAAATGAGAATGTGAAGAATAAAGAAGAGTTATAATCACTCTATCAAAAAAATACAAATGTTGCAACTTTCATTCATCAATCTTTTCCATTCAATTTTCTATGTACTTTTTGAATTACACTTACTTAAAATTGGAGGAGCCTGTTCCACAGGACATCAGTAGTGCCCAGGGGGACACATCTATCGTAAAGATGTGCGGACACCACACATAGTACACAACGTTTTGAATGGAAGACGTTACCCCAGGAGCACACGAAGCACAAATAAATGATTAACTGCATTTAACCAAAGGTAGTAGCGCGTACACATGCTTCAGTGACTTAATTCTACGTTCCGTTCAACAGTACGCAGCACACCATTCCAACATCAATATGGCATATGAGGAAATTTCAAACATCACAGATTTACGAGCAGAAACATTTGCTTTTAAAGATGATGAAGTCAACCGTATATATGCACTAATTCATGAGGAGACAACACAATCTACTACTAATCGGGATAAACAGCAAAATATTAAACAACTACTCTACCTATCCAAACGTGTAATAAATCAGAGGTTGCACGCCAGCACATTAATCAAATACCACCGAGCACAGCGTATACCCCGGGGGTTGAGAATACCCCTCAAACCATCATTATGTAAAAACGCACAGAAGTTCAAAGACCGGTGGTACGCCATCTTAAACAAATGTTCATTGGATTTGATATTACTGATAATTGAGGAACTCTCCAATATACTGGATGAATTGTCAAAGGAAATAGTTATTGTTACCAATGAATTAACAAACTCAATGTCAACTGATGAATGGACCAAGGTATTGGATGATATCAACTAACAGCTTACTAAACATTCACAAGAAATAAACGAAAGGAAGATTCGGAAATTTCGTCGAGAAACCATCGACTATAAACTTGGGGAAGTTTATAGTTGGGCGGAAGTTTACGCTCAACGGAGACAGAATAAACCGTATACACAACATACGGATACCTCATCAACAGACAGTGATACCAGTCATAGACCACCATCACAAAGGTCTCAAATACCATCGGGCACAGAGGAAGCACAAACATCAGGACAGCCTTTTTTAGGAGAAGGTCAAACGGACAAAGGAGATCCAGGAGGAGCAAAAGAAAGAGAAGCTCCAAGTACCAGGAGCATTACAGGAGCGAAGCGGGACAAAGGGAAGAAACCAACAATGAGTTAAGCTTGGTGATAAATATATCAGACCAACACCTTAATGAATTCGAATTAAGGACATTACAAAAAGGCACTTCCTTCGTTCACACTACTCATACCAACAAGTTAGAATTAGAAATGTTTCTTCAAGCTTATGCGAAAATTACGCCTCAGACACTTCTTCGAGAACGTTCTCCCTCAACAACAAACAGAAGAAGATCAACTGCGAGGATTAACTCCCCCAAGCACGTATATGGCACCGGTGAGCCACAAGACTTTGGACACATTTGAGAACCTGGTGAAACAAGACCTGTTGAAATTGAATTACTCCAGAACACAAAAAAGAAATAACTTGACACAGAAGGAATTTAGCACCATTAAAAACATAGCTATGAACCCAAATATAGTTTGTCAAAAAGCCGATAAGGGAGGAGCTTTAGTCATCTTAAATACTACACACTATGAAGAGGAAGTCAATAAGCATGTTTCAGACGAATCCACTTACATCAAATTGGAAACTAATCCTACAGATACCTTTGCTACCTTGTTAAAAACGCTTATCAACACAGCTCATGAAAATGGAGTTATCAACGCCAGAACAAAAAGGTTTTTAATACAAGACTATCCCAAAAGTCCAACCATCCACATGCTCCCTAAAATACACAAGGATTTAAATCATCCTCCGTTTAGACCAATAGTTTCCACTCGAGGCAGCATACATGAACCAATAGGGCAATTTTTGGATCGATACCTGCAACCAAGTGTTACACAAATGAACACATTTGTTAAAGATACTACAGACTTTCTGAATAAATTACAACATGTCAAACTTGAGCCAAATGTAAACATCCTAATGTGTACGATAGATGTAAAATCACTATACACTTCTATACCACACAACTTAGGTATAGAAGCAGTTGAACACACATTACTAAATTCCAACATAGATCCAGACATGCAGACATTCCTGATGGAATTATTTCAATTCACTCTGTTCCAAAGCTATTTTAAATGGAAAGAACAGTGGTTTCTACAAATGACGGGAACTTCCATGGGCAATTGCGCCGCACCAACGTACGCTAATCTGTTTATGGGAAAATTTGAACAAGACAACATTTTAACTAAATATCCATGGAATGAACACTGTGAGCTTTTCTTACGTTATATTGATGATATTTTCATTATATGGAAAGGATCGGAAATTGTACTCATTGATGCTTTGAATAAGCTGAATGATATAAATGAAAGAATTCAATTTACATTTGAAATACAAAAAGAAAAGATCACGTTTCTAGATGTGGAGGTTACCAAAACTATAAATAATTTTGAAACTGATATATACAGAAAGCCAACGGACCGCAACAACACCTTACATTATGACAGTTACCACCATGAGTCATTGAAACGTCATTTGCCTTACTCTCAGATGCTCAGAGTAAAACGAATAGTGTCCGATCAACCAACCGCCATCAAACGAGTAGATGAAATGACAACCCGTTTTGCACAGAGAGGTTACCCTAAACCCTTGTTGAATGAAGCTACACAAAGAAGTCAATTGAAAACAAGAACAGAGCTCTTGCAAAAAACACCGACTAAAGACAGTAATCGCATGGTGATTGTGTCCAAATTCTCTACCATGAGTAAAGTTTACAAACGAATCATTAAACAACACTGGCCGATAATAAGGCAAGAACAAGACTTCAACAAATTATTTACAGAACTACCAATCTTTGCTTACAACGGGGGCAGGAATCTGGGTGAAATGTTAAGAAATGAAAAATCACAAGACACCAAAGTATTTAAAGGTTCTATAGCATGCTACAATTGCAATAACTGTCATAACATAATACCGGGAGCTACCATCACACACCCCAGAAAAGGAAACCACATCAAACTGCGGGTTAATGCTACATGTGATACCATGAATGTAATTTACCTACTCAAATGTCCATGTGGACAAGTATATGTTGGAAAAACCGAACGAAAAATAAAAATCAGAATCAATGAGCACAAATCTAACATCAGGACTAACAACATAAAATCAGTTGTGGCTAATCATTTTCACGAACACCATCATAACGTCAGTCAACTAAAATTTCTTGTCGTGGAAACTGCTGTTGTCTCGACCTTCTCGTTTCAAGACAAACACCTTCTTCAAAGAGAGAATCACTGGATAAAAACATTGGACAGTTTAAAACCTCATGGAATGAATGATCGTATGGAATTTTCTTGTTATTTATGAAACCAACCCATAGAACAACATCAAGTCTGGAATCACAACAGTCAACTTCAGTCCACTTCGAACACTGAATATAACTCCTTAATGAATTAATAGAATTCTTTAATGGACTTTTTTATTGAATTAATCTAACGACTTTAATCTATACGATAAAACCTTGTTTGTACACTCAGTATCTGATATGAACATACAACATAGCGTTTTGACGATTGCAGAGAGTTCCTCAATCTTTTTAACTTCTTTTTGAATGTCTATTTGGATGTTTTATTTCATATATCATTTTTTATCTTTTGCTTTATGACTAATTTCGTATGTTGTTTTCGTTTTATGTTTATTTAAGGATTCGTTATCACACGACACTATGAGCATCACACATAATGGCACATATTTATACCGACCACACAATGTCTTTTATGAGGATATACTACATTCCAAGATGGCCACCAGTTTTATTAGACCACACATCGTTTTCTCTGAAAAACCGCAACGGTTTAATCAGCTTTATGGCTTGTTACAGATTTCATATCATACCACACACTACCACAATCCACTAGAACCATGTAGCTAGATAAAACAGAATATGCATTGAACAATCGAAGGCTACTGTAAGATGAGTTGCAATTATTACTGTGTTAAGATGGCCGCCAGGCATATCAAGATAAACATAGTCCTTCGTCGTTACCAACTATCTCAGCTTAGGTGTGTTTAAATACTTCCGTACATGCGCATCTGAAAGAGACACGTTAGTGACAGATTCCTTACCTTAGAATATCCCCAGGCGTCAGGCTGGATCCGGAAAGTTTTGCGTAGCAGTACCCTTGCGCGTCGGTAGGCGGCGTCCTGCGGCTCCGCGTCCGTCGTCGGCGTCGTGATCGCCGGGATGACGTCGCGGGCAGTACTTAGGCGCCGCCCCTGCGCGCTGACGTCAGTTCTTCTTTTTCCACGCCAGCAAGCGCAGATCCGGGAAGAGCAGTGCCCTGGTCATTTTTTGACCATACTTTTTGGTGAATTTTTTCACTGTTTTTTCCATACTTTCAAGGTGTCGTAGGGATGCCCGGCTTCAAGCGATGCGGCGCCTGTGCGCGGATGATGTCCGTCACCGACCCGCATTGGGAGTGTCTCTTCTGCCTCGGCCGAGGCCACGACACGGAGTCTTGTCCCGAATGCCAGGCCCTCAACCCGAAAGCTTTGCGAGAGCGGTCTCGAAAGCTCCTCGAGGCCCGGCATTCGGCTCCACGGAGGCCCCGGTCGCGTGAGAGGTCCAGGGGTCGCTCGCGGAGTGCACACCGGTCGCCGGCGTCGAAGTCTTCTTCGTCCGGTAAGTCAAAGCACAAGAAGTCCAAGAAGCATCATCGCTCTAGGACTTCGCCTCGCCGGTCTCGCGACTCGGCTGAGGCCCCTCCCGGCACCGTCCCCGCGGCCCCGGACTTGCCTGTGGAGTCGCCCCCGCCATACCCGCACTTCCCGGGTTCGGGGCGGATCCGGCCAAGGTACAGGAATTCCTGTTGGCCATGGCCCGCCTCTTCGGGCCTTCAGGCCCCTCCGGTGCGCCTTCGGGCCCCGCGGGCCCTGATGGGGTTGCTCCGGCGTCGCCGACGGCTCCGGCCCCTGCGTCGCCCGTGCCTCCAGCCTCGGTCCCGGCTCTGGCTTCGGCCCCGGCCTCGATCCCGGCTCCACAACCCCCATCGACGCCGGTCGACCTCACGACACCTCCGCCGGCGCCGATGTCTCCGGTGCCGTTCTCGACGCCGCCCTGGGCTCCGGGCGGCGTCGTCCCCAGTTCCTTCCGGCCCGGACATGGACCCGGAGCGACGCCGCCGACGCCGGCTCCGGCGCCGATGGGACCTGGGTCCCAACTGTCCCTCCTCCTCCTTATTTTGAACCAGAGGAGGACCAGTTGGACTGGGAGGGGTCTGATGACCCTCTGACGCGACACTGTCAGTATGATGAGGACTGGACAGAGAGTCTAGGGAGGCCAGTGGTCTGGATACTTCCCCTGACACTGGCATGCTGTCTCCTCCCGTGGCTACGGAGGAGGGAGCCAATTTTGGTACGGTGTTGCGTAGGGCAGCTAGGGCCTTACGTCTCCAACTCCCTACTTTGACGGTCAAGCCTAACATCTTGACAGAGGTGCTTCAGCCGGCAGCCTCCTCTGCGGAGACTGTGCTGCCGTTTAACGACGCCCTCACTGACGTTCTTTGGGCGCCTGGTCCAAGCCCAACACAGGGGCTCCTGTGGATCGGAACGTGTCACGACGCCATCGCCCAGCTCCAGGCGACCCCTGTTTCTCTCTGTCTACCCCACTCCTGAGAGCTTGGTTGTCCAAGCCTCCGCTTCCCAAACCGCCTTCCCTACCGCTCCTCCGGATAGGGAATCCAAACGCCTGGATCAGTTTGGGAAGAAAGGTTTTTCTTCCTCCAGTGCTGGCTTGCGGTCCGTTAACACCGCTTGTCTTTTGGGCCGATATACCCACTCCCTGTGGGATTCGGTGGCGGATGTTTTGCCCCAGTGTCCTGAGGAGGTCCAGGCACTGCTTTCCCGCGCCATTGCGGAAGGAAGGGATGCGGCTAAATACACTATGCGTTGTGGCCTTGACACCGCCGACTCGCTGGGCAGGTCTATTGCAACGACGGTGGCGCTCCGACGCCACGCCTGGCTGAGAACCACTGGTTTTTCAGGGGATGTCCAGAATACTCTCATGGACATGCCCTTTGATGGAGTCGGTCTTTTTGGGTCCAAAGCAGACCATGCGTTGGAGCGCTTTAAGGACTCACGGGCTACTGCCAAGTCCCTGGGCCTTTCTGCTACACGCCCTCCGCTGACTTCTGCTTTTCGCCCCTATCGTGGCCACGGTAGGGGCGCCCTTCACGTCAGCAGCCCAGCCACCGGCCCGCGCAGCAGGCGTCTTCGCGTGGCCGAGGACGTGGATTCTGCTGTGGCGGATCGGGCAACCAGCGTGCGGGTCAGGCCACCACCTCCAACCCGTCCGCGGCCTCCAAGCCCTCCTAGTCCCTCCTTTCAGGTGCACGGCACGCCAGTAGGGGGCAGGGTCCGCCATCACCTTCCCCACTGGCGCACCATCACCTCGGACAGGTGGGTCTTGGACATTGTCCGAAGGGGCTACTCCCTCCCCTTCGAGACCACCCCCCAGCCATGCCACCTCAATTCCACCGCATGTCAGGGGATCACTTGGTGCTTCTACAGAAGGAAGTCACGGCCCTCTTGACCAAGAGGGCCATCGAGCATGTTCCGACCCCAGAAGTAGGGCGTGGTTGCTACTCCCACTACTTTCTGGTGCCCAAGAAGGACAAGGAGGACATGCGTCCTATCTTGGACCTCCGGAACGTCAATCGCTTCCTCCGGAAGGAGAAGTTCAAGATGCTCACCTTAGCTCAGGTCTTGACTGCCCTCGACCCTGGAGACTGGTTGGTAGCGTTGGACTTGCAAGACGCGTATTTCCACATCCTCGTCCTGCCGGCCCACCGGCGTTACCTTCGGTTCACGGTAGGCCCCGAGCATTTTCAGTTCACCGTGCTCCCTTTGGCCTTACCAGTGCCCCTCGGGTGTTCACGAAAGTGATGGCGGTGGTCGCAGCTCATCTGCGCCGGGCAGGGGTTTGTCTTCCCCTACCTCGACGACATGGCTGCTGAAGGCGGGCTCGTCCCAGGCAGTCGTCTCCCACCTCCAGACTACGGCCGAACTCCTGCACTCGCTGGGGTTCTCCATCAATGTGCCGAAGTCGCATCTGATTCCTTCTCCACAGCTCCTTTTCATCGGAGCAGTTCTGGACACGACGCAGTTTCGGGCCTATCCTCCCGAACGGCGAGTCCGGGATATTCAGGCTATGATTCCGATCTTTCGGCCATTATCCTGGGTTTCGGTACGGATGACCCTGAGGCTGCTGGGCCTCATGGCCTCCTGCATCCTGCTGGTCAATCATGCCAGATGGCATATGCGGGCTCTGCAGTGGGACCTGAAGTTCCAGTGGGCGCAGCACCAGGGGAACCTGTCCGATCACGTCCAGATCTCGGAGGGGACTGCAAGACAGTTGCAGTGGTGGCTCTCGAACCGGCAATGGGTCATGGGCAGATCCCTCTCCCTTCCCAGCCAGAGCATACAGTTGTGACGGACGCATCCCTTCTGGGATGGGGCGGTCACATGGGAGAGGCGGAGATCAGAGGCCTCTGGTCTCCGGCGGAGTCCCGGCTCCATATCAACCTTCTGGAGCTCCGGGCGATCCGACTTGCACTCGAGGCATTCCTTCCCTCTGTCAAAGGGAAGGTGGTGCAGGTGTTCACAGACAACACCACCGCCATGTGGTACTGCAACAAACAAGGCGGGGTGGGGTCGTGGACCCTTTGTCAGGAGGCTCTGCGCCTCTGGACATGGCTGGAACATCAGGGCATGTTCCTGATGGTTCAACACCTGGCAGGTTCCCTGAACGCCAGGGCGGACGAACTCAGCCGCAGGTGCATGATGGATCACGAATGGCGTCTTCACTCGGAAGTGGTGCAAGGACTCTTTCTACAGTGGGGAGAGCCTTGGTTAGATCTATTCGCCACCGAAGAGAACGCGCAATGTCATCAGTTCTGCGCGTTGGAATTTCCAAGGCGGCACTCGCTCGGCGACGCTTTTCGTCACGAGTGGAGTTGCGGTCTCTTGTACGCCTTTCCGCCTATACCACTTCTACCCAGAGTGTTGAAGAAGATTCGGCACGACCGGGCCCAAGTCATTCTTGTGGCTCCGGACTGGGCTCGAAGAGTTTGGTATCCCGAGCTACTCAATATGAGCATAGATCCCCCGATCCGTCTGCCTCTTCGGGAGGATCTTCTGTCGCAGCAGCAGGGGACGGTCCTCCACCCGAACCTGTCCAGTCTACACCTGCTTGCGTGGAGATTGAGCGGCGGCAGTTGATTCCTTTCGACTTGCCTCCCGAAGTTTGTGATGTGATTCTGGCAGCCAGGCGTCCCTCCACTAAGGTGATATACGCCTGCAGGTGGAACAAATTTGTGGCATGGTGCACAGCAAAGGCTGTGAATCCCCTTTCTGCCCCTCTTTCTGAGGTCCTTCTGTTCCTTCTCTCTCTGGCCCAACAGGGTTCTGCCCTGGGTACCATCAAGGGTTATCTTTGTGCTATCTCGGCCTTCCTCAGGCTCCCTTATCAGCCCTCCCTTTTCAAGTCCCCTGTTGTTAACAGGTTCTTAAAAGGCATTACTCACCTCTTCCCTCCTGTTCCGTTTGTGATGCCTCAGTGGGACTTGAACTTGGTTCTTACCTTTTAATGTGCGCTCCCTTTGAGCCTCTGCATAACTGTCCTCTTCGTCTTCTGACTCTGAAGACAGCCTTTCTGGTGGCCATCACCTCCGCTCGGCGGGTGAGTGAGCTCCAGGCTCTATCTTGCAAACCTCCCTTTCTGTCTGTTCATCCAGACAAGGTTGTTCTTCGGACGCATCCGTCCTTCTTGCCAAAGGTGGTTACTGCTTTCCACATTGGGCAGACCATCACTTTGCCCACCTTCTTTCCGCCTCCGCATCCTTCTAGAGAGGAAGAGAGGCTCCACCGTCTGGACCCAAAACGTGCGCTCTCCTTCTATATCGACCGCACAAAACACTTCCGGGTGGATGACCAGCTCTTTGTTGGCTACGTGGGCGCCAAAAAGGTCGGGCGGTGCACAAGAGGACCATCTCCCGCTGGGTTACCTTGTGCATCAAGACCTGCTATTCTTTGGCTAAGAAGGAGCCTCCTGTTGGGCTGCGTGCCCATTCCACCAGGGCAACGGCTGCTACCACGGCCTTGGGCCGCGGTGTTCCGCTGCCGGTTATCTGTCAGGCAGCTACGTGGGCCTCGCTGCACACATTTACAAAGCATTACTGCCTTGACAGTCAGGTCCGGAGGGACGGCTTCTTTGGCCGTTCTGTCCTCCAGGACTTCCTTGTCTGATCTTTGTTCGCAGACCCACCACCGGGGTTGGTATTGCTGGGGTATCTATTCTAAGGTAAGGAATCTGTCACTAACGTGTCTCTTTCAGATGCACAAGTTACTAACTTGTGTAACAATATATCTGTAAGAGACAGTAGTTAGTGACAGATTCCTTACCGCCCACCCATCCTCCCCGTTCTGCGAACTGATTTCTAGGGTTAAGGACATCCCTTTCAGGGCCCTAGTATTTTTCAGACACCTATGTCCGCTTCTTGCATGGCTCTGCGTTCCTGGCGCGGAAAGTCGTGTACAGAACTGACGTCAGCGCGCAGGGACGGCGCCTAAGTACTGCCCGCGACGTCATCCCGGCGATCACGACGCCGACAACGGACGCGGAGCCGCACGACGCCGCCTACCGACGCGCAAGGGTACTGCTACGCAAAACTTTCCGGATCCAGCCTGACGCCTGGGGATATTCTAAGGTAAGGAATCTGTCACTAACTACTGTCTCTTACAGATATATCGTTACACAAGTTAGTAACTTGTGCATTAATGCACTGATCACGCTACCTTCGAGATGACCGTGGGCGTTTTGATGATTGTATCGTAAGTGTTTATTATGCAAACTATGAAGAATGTTTTACCGACTTCGTTTTTCCACGCAAGCTTGCTTCACTGAACGATGCACTAACAGGGGCATGAATGAGTGTCACGCGGTCGATCATTATAACTCACGTTGGTTCACCAAGATATACCATTTCAGTACGGCTTTATGATTCATAGTATGAGTTCAGTAATGGTTTAATGACAGCTATCTGTTTTCGTTTTCTGTTTGTTTTTTCACGTTTTACTTTCCCGCATTATTATTTCACTAGTGCACCTGTATGCGATTTTAGACACATCACGTTCTAATATGCAAGGGTTTGAGATTTTAGTACCACCTGAATAACACGAGCATGTTGTAGCCGCGTAGAGGCACGAGGGTTTCTTTTCAAACACCTAGTACACCTAGTATAACTAGAAGATATCACCTGACGGTAGTTTAGATGGCTCACCCACTTCTTAGCACTCGTAATTGGTCGGATTAGGATAGATACCTGCGAATGATTATTTTAAGTTTATTCCCAGTCCCCTCATAGTATTATATCTATTACAGGATTGTTCCCTGATGAAGGGTTAACACCCGAAATGCATTGGATGTACATAATGATTCAGTCATCGTAACAAAAAATCAGCAAAAAAATGAGAATGTGAAGAATAAAGAAAAGTTATAATCACTCTATCAAAAAAAATACAAATGTTGCAACTTTCATTCATCAATCTTTTCCATTGAATTTTCTATGTACTTTTTGAATTACACTTACTTAAAATTGGAGGAGCCTGTTCCACAGGACATCAGTAGTGCCCAGGGGGACACATCTATCGTAAAGATGTGCGGACACCACACATAGTACACAACGTTTTGAATGGAAGACGTTACCCCAGGAGCACACGAAGCACAAATAAATGATTAACTGCATTTAACCAAAGGTAGTAGCGTGTACACATGCTTCAGTGACTTAAATCAAATGTAATGCCACAGAGGGCCAAAGTGCAACTTAAGAAGTTGCCACTTTAGTTGCCCTAGGTTTCCAGTGCCCTTTTACTGATGTACACGGAGCTTGTCCTGCAGATAGCTTCTTCCCACCCAAGGAGACAGGCTAATGAATCCTGGGAAAGGACACAATAGGGGCCTGTATGGGGAAGAGGTGTTAACTCCTTCCTGCAGGAAGCCACGTGAGTGTTAGCTCAAAAGGCAAGCTTTGAACGAGAAGCTGCCTTTGAAGGGCAAATGGATAATACTTAGGATAGGGGCGCTCTATTGTTTAGGCAGACAGGCTGGCAATGGGGACAGGCAGGGAGAAGCCAGTTGTCAAACCCGTTTTTACATGGACGTGTAGCCCCTGGTAGCCACACCTCTGGGGGTGGGCTTAAGGATCTCTGAGTGTCAATAGAGTTGTCTTACCATGTTGGGAGTGGGCAAAATGGTGCATCCTGGAATAGCCAGATTCCACACTTCCCAGGAAGTCGACATCAGGAGGGTGGGAACCTGGTAGCCCATTGGCTACCAATTGCATCCTACCCTGAGGGTGTTTTCTGAAGATATAAAGGGAACACCTGGCACCCAGAACTCAGATCTCAACTGGCTTGGATAATTGACGGTCCTGCTGCACCGGAGGACCAGCAAAGACAGGCTGCACCGTTGAAGACTGCACCTGCTGGACTTGGTGGCTAGAGAAGAGGGGGGCAGTGCCTGCCGTGTCTTTCTCAAGTGGAAACTATCTCCAGAGTCCAGTCAGATCAAGGGAACTCCAAGGGCCAGCTGACTGGCCTCTTGATCGCAGCACTGGGACACAGTAGGTGAAGAAGCCTGCTGGGGCAAGTTGGTAGTCCAAAGTCTTCAAGTTGCTACTACCACCACTGTGCAGCACCAAGGACCAAGAACAGATGCACGGAGTTGCACCCGAGTTTGCAGAGCCCAGGAGTGCTGTCGAAGAGCTGCTGGGACCCTCAGAAGGCGAGTTATCGACCCAGGAAGGATTGGTCCATGACCGCAACAACAGGCGACTGGTAGTCCAGGGGCGACTGGTCGTCCAGTGGCAACTGGACTTCGGCCAGACCGGAGAGGACTTTGTGGGTGTCGACCATGCAATCAGGACCCCTTCACCATCTTCATGGATCGAGTAATCGCTGCAAGAAGGCCTCCCTCAACAGCGTTGCATCCTTAGAGCATCTTCAGCATCCTTCATCTCTTGCAACAGGACCACTCCATAGGAATACATTGTAAGGTGAATAATGTGCCTGGAACTTCTGGAGGTCTGCTTCTTCTGTAGAGGTAACAGTTTCTAAGGACATTGCTGGTCTTCTTCACTAGCTCCCTATCAGAGTTGGTCACCCAAAGTACTTCTAACTGTCCGCATTGACACTTACCTAAGTTTTCTTTGAAAATAATTTTGTGTTCAGTTTGTTGACTTTGCCAAGGCTTGTTCGCATTTGAGTGAAAATGCTTTGATTTATCTGTGCTTGTAAAATCTAAATCTTCTGAACCCTCTGGTGGATCTTTTTCGTTCAAGTGCCTAAAAACGTATAAAAATACAGTAGTTTCATAAATTGGTGTCGGATTTCTTCAGTGTTGTTGATTTCTTCTTCAATTGTTTTGGTGCTGTTTAAATGCTTTACACTTGTTCCTCTGTGTAAGCTTTGCTGTTTAGTGCTACAGCTACCCAGGGTTGAGCTTAAAGGTTTGACAGATGAAACCTAAGAGTCCTAAGGGGTTCGTAGTGTATTACACAGTGAGGTCGCACAACCACACCAGAATGAATTCTCTAAAGTGCATTGGCCAAGTCTGCACTGCTAATATAAAGAGGATATGCTACCTGCCCAACTTCTGATGGAACGCCACAGCACCTGATTGTCAAGTGAGATGCCTGGAAGGAAATGTAAAATATGAGAGCTCTCCTGTGACTCCATTGCATTGGAGCTGTGGCATATTTAAAAATTAAAGTATGTGACTAATGTGAAGCTAAGGGGGCGGTTGAATTTGGGCTAACTGCTCCAAGTAGGGATTTCAGCTGAAACCTGTGGCATAACCAAATTTCACCTTTGGCTCAAAGAGCTCTGCACACCTATGTAGAAGAGCATGAGGACCAGAAGCAAAACTATTGACTTCCTCCCTTTCAAGGGTATAGACTGTTGACCCAAGATTGGGCAAAGAACTTTGCAACAGCTGGAGGAGAAAACTTTCTGCATGTTGAAGCCATGTCCAGTTCAGCATTATAGTGTTCTTCTGTGAGGAAGTTTGAGAGCTGGGCTTTCCAGGACTTTTGAGAACGCGTGGAGAAAGCTGTATAGCCAGCCTATCCAGAACAAAAGACATATCGGCTGCGTATATCTGTACTTAGTTGCTTTGAGTTGAAGTGTTTATTCTTTTAATCTTAATTGAAAAGAATCAAGATTAGTGCTCAAATGAAGTTGGCATTTTTTTGCATCAGTCAGTGGTGAGTTCGACATACCCTTTCATACTACTTAATTCCAATGTTACTATAGTTGCCCAGATCTCTGCATTAGTCTCTACTTGCTCCTTTTACGTTGAACATGTGTGAACAATTCTTACTTATTTCAAAGGGAGAAGCAAAAGGCTTTCAGTCACTGTAATTATTCAATCCCCACGGGAATGCCAAACAGTTGGTGAACAAGTGGGAGTAAACACTTATTTAACCTACCACCTTCCACATGGAATATGAATCTGGTTTTAAATAAGCTGATGCTTCCTACTTTTGAGCCAATTCATCAAGCATTCTTTAAGCTCCTCATTCTAAAGACCACTTTTCCATTATCTTTTACCTTTTTCCTTAGGGTCATTGAAATACAGACAATATCTCTTTAGCAGTCTTACATAGAGGTTCTTCATGATTGTTATAATGAGTGCCTCCAAATGTCAGACCTCGGATGATTACACTTTTCCACATCGATCATACAATTCAGATGCCTACTTTCTTCCAGCATTCACCTTTTTTTCTGAAAAGGCATTATGAAGGGGTACATTAGAAAGGCAGCAATGTTTTACATAGCTGAAACATTGCCTTACTATATTAGTCATCATTTTCTTTTTTTTCCCATGCTTCACATCTATTAGAAAAATTTGCAAGCAAGAATTGAGTTGTCACATGGATAATACAAAACATTGTTAGGTTATTCCTTAGCAGGGGAAAATGATTATAACAGTATTCAAAGTATGTTTAAATAGGAAAAAAGGCCTTCTATAGCTTTTATTGGTAATGTTATTTAATTTACATTTGTAGAATGATTCGTGGTCATCTAGTCACATGTTTGTCAAACAATACTGTGTAGATGTTCAACCAAGACAGGAAAAAGCAGATAGGAAAAACAGTTTTTATGTGTAACTACTCTGACATCAAGTATGCAGCCTTTGTAGGCATGCTGCTATACACTTGATGCACCGCATATGGATCTAGAACAGGTTTCTCCAACTAGTTGATTGCGAGCTACCAGTAGCTCGTTGACACCTTCAGAGTAGCTCACAGCCTTAAGTTTAAAAAAAAAAAGCACAGTGTCACACTTTTTTTTTAAGTTAGGGGAAGGCTGTGTTTATTTCATATTAATATATTCAGGCTGCAGATAGCAGGGCCTGATAATGAGCAGTGCTGAAGTCAGATTTATTTAACTGTTAAATAAGTCCTTGTCAACTCAATATTGGAGTGTGGGAACAAAATGTTGTTTCTAAATGCTTTGAAATGCTCTTAAATGGTAGAAAATTAAAATGAAAATGAACCGTAATGATTAAGTTAACTCTTTATTTTATTTTGCTCCCATTTCAAAGTGTTACATTTACAAACAGCAGGCCTCTTGCTCCTAGTAGCCAGTAGACACTGCGCCATATTTATAACTGAAAAATACGGTCTCCTTTTTTAAACAGGAGAAATTTAAAGTGAAGAAAAAATATTTCTATGAAGCATTTAGGGCCCAATTATGACTTTGGCAGTATGGAAGCCACCGCCCAGCTGCCACAACGCCAAAGCCGTGTGAACACCGCCCGCCAGATTATACGTTTCCTCGTGTCTGGCAGGGGATGCTGTGGCGGTCCTACAGCGTTGCCCATTAAAAAGGCACAGCAGTGGGAGTGCCAAAGGCTGTTCCTGCATGGCATGGACTCTGCAGTCCGTGCCGTGCAGGAAAGGTTCAGAAGGCACAAAGGGTGGCACAACATGTGCCCCCCTGCATGCATCCCATGGCCCTGAGGACACAGGGGTCCCTGTAAGGTCCGCTTTGTTTACTCACTTTCACAGAGTTTTAATGGCGTGTTCACCGCCATGAAAACTGTGGCAGTGAGGATACTCAGAATATGCTTTGCGGCACCACCAGCATATTCCTGTGCCAGACTGCCACGCCACTGCCGAGGGATCGCGAATCGTCAACGGTTGAGGAGGTCTTGTGGAGGTGGGACCACTGCACTCAAAATGCGGCAGTCAGATGTCCAGTGTGGCGGTTCCCGCCACTCCACCGCGAGTACAGGGGTCTTATGGACCGCCGTACTCGTAATCAGGCCCTCTGCCTTAATGTTTTTCTCCACTTTCAAGGGAGCCAATTACATCTTAATGTTCTATGAAGCATGTGTTCGAGGCATGTGTGCTGTAGATGCCCATGCTTTGCATACTCCTGCCATCTAGTGTTGGGTCCGGATGTTTGCAAGTTGTTTTTCTTCGAAGAGGTCTTTTCCAGTCACAAGGTAAGGTGACTCCTCCTTTCGATGATAGTGCGCATGGGCATCGACTCCATTGTTAGATTGTTTTCTTTCCGCCATCTGGTTCGGACGTGGTTTAAGGCGCTCTGGTTTGAAACAGTCCTTCGGGTTCCCCTTGGAAAACTCTTTATCTTTGGTCGAGAAGACATCGTGGGCGGCCTTCGGGCCAAACTGCGTCGGTTGACTTCTACTCCGTTCCGTACTAGCCAGTCTTCTGCCGATGAAATGGACTCCGTTTCAATTTTGTCCTCGGTGCCACTCCAAGTACCTGTGCACCGACATGCATAAAGTCTGCAATTTGTGCCTCTTACTGGAGCACAAAGAAGAGGATTGCGACACTTGTCGATCGTTCCGATCGAAAAAGACTGCGGGATCGTCGGGCTCAACGAAGAGACATGCAGCGACAAAACATTGAACACACTCCGGATATCTCCGAGGAAGATACCGAACACGAAGAGATGGAAGAATCGAATTCCGAGCTGTAAATCGAATTGGAGTCCAAAGACATTACACCAGGGCAGGTTGCCATGAGTAACAAAGCCCCTTTGCCCCTCAAACTCGATTCCATTAAGCAAAAGGCTTTGGCACCACCACTGCCTTCGGGCCATGGTCAGCACCGAGACAAAGTTTCTGACGCCCCACCCTCGTGCCCAGCACTGAAACAGTTATTCAAGCCTTCCGGCTTGGGGCCGAGTCGAGAAAAGCCATCTTCGGAGCCAAAACCTTGGGCTCCAAAAGATAAAAAAGACAAGTCCAGTTCGGCACTGAAATTTTCGGCACTGAAATTTTCGGCACCGAAATTAAAAGATACCCATCAAAAGCCTCTGGAACCTATCCTGGACATTATGAAGGAGAAACTGGACCCTAAGCAAAAGAAAATTTATATTAATCTAGATACTGGACATATACTGGCTAAAGGAGTTACACCTTCCAAAAGGAAAGTTGGCGCAGAGGACACTGGCTCCAAATTCCCTCTAAAAAAGGAGGACATGGCTACAAGCCCCATCTATTTTAATCCTCAATCCCCTCCACCATCTTCACCACTACCACCATTGCCTGGCTCTGATTCTTTACACACAACACCTCAGGGTTCTCCACATACACAACCTGATATAGGGGATGATGATGATGATAATAGTCCACTACCAACTGACCCATGGGATGACTATATTATTGAGTCACCCATGGATAACAATCCTGATTTATATCCTGCGAAACCATCACCTCCTGATGACAATGTAGCATATTAAGAGTTGATTTCTAGGGCAGCATCTTACCATGGTGTTACATTATGCAAAAAATCATTAGAAGAAGATTTTTTATTGGAGACACTAGGTTCTACACATAGAACAAGTCAAAGTTTGCCTATGTTAAAAGGCAGGATGAGACATGCCGATGACCTCTTTAAAGACCCTGTTCATGCCCGCATATTAACACCTAGAGTTGACAAGAAATATAAACCCCCACCGTCTGATCTCATTTTTATTAAGGGACCGTAACCTTTAGATTCTTTAGTAGTATCTAATGCGCGCAAAAGAGCAAAATCACAACCTTCAGCAGACACACCTCACCCAGACAAGGAGTCTAAATTAATAGATGCATTAGGTAAAAGAGTTGCTGCTCAAGCCGCTAACCAATAGCGTATTTCCAACACACAAGGCCTCTTAGCCAGATATAATAGGGCCCACTGGGACGAAGTGGAAGACCTACTCCAACACCTCCCAGAAGAGCATAAGAAAAAGCATAAGAATTAGTACAAGAAGGTAAACTTGTATCTAATTCCTCCATTAGATTTGCTTTAGATGCTGCTGACACTGCAGCAAGGGGAATTAATACTAGCATTCTCCTTAGGCGACATGCATGGGTTAGGATTTCAGGATTCCAACCAGAAGTTCAGCAGTCTATCCTCAATACTCCTTTTGACAAAGAAAACCTTTTTAGACCTCAAGTAGATGAGACACTAAAAAAAAATGAAGAAAGACACACAAGTAGCAAAGTCTATGGGAGCTCTTCAGACCCCATCTAACAGAGGCTCCTTTCGTCGTTCATGTCATAGAGGAGGGTCCAAAGGTATTCCCTCAGACTCCAATGCCTCCTCATATAAATCCAACACACAACCCTCTCCACTAGAGGTTTTTATAGAGGAGGGTATAGAGGAAACAATTTCATGGGTAGGGGTAAAAGTACACCAACACGTAGCTCTCCTTCTCCCAATAAGCAGTGACTTGCCTACATTTCCCCCGATCATTTTATACCTGTCTGGGGGAAGACTTTAACAATTTCTCCCCATTTGACAATCAATAACATCAGACGAATGGGTATTGGATATTATCCAACATGGTTATTGCCTAGAGCTTACCAGCAGTCCTCCCAATATTCCACCTCGCACTCACAAACACTTGTCACAACACCTACAGCTCCTCAAACAAGAGGTACAAGCTCTTTTAACAAAGGGAGCTATAGAACCATTTCCATTACAACACCAAGGGTTAGGGGTTTACTCTCTGTACTTCCCAATCCTCAAAAAGGACGGGTCCCTAAGGCACTCCACAAAACCGCCCAGCCTACCTCAACAGTCGACTCTCCTTCTACGTTCCCAACCGTCAACTCCGCTCCGCCGACCTCTCCCTGGCCACCGTCCCGCGCATCCGGAGAACCACCACCGGAGGAAGATCCTTCTCTCACCGCGCCGCCAAGATCTGGAACACCCTTCCCCTCAACCTACGACAGACCCAAGACCTTCTGACCTTCAGGAGACGACTCAAGACCTGGCTATTCGACCAGTAGCGGCAACACCCCCCCTCCTCTCCCTCAGCGCCTTGAGACCCCCGCGGGTAAGTAGTGCGCTTTACAAATCTTGTGATTGATTGAAGACCAATTTTGGACCTAGGAAGGTTAAACCTGTACATACTGTCAGAACATATCCTCATGGTAACGCTTCAGCAGGCGCTCCCACTTCTACAGCAGGGCGACTTTATGTCCACACTAGACTTAAAGGGCGCATACTTCCACATTTCAGTTCACCCAGCACATCGCAAATATCTCAAATTTGTGATAGCAGGAAATCCCTATCAGTTCAAAGTACTCCCTTTCGGCGTTACTACTGCACCCAGAGTGTTCACAAAATGTCTAGCCGTAGTTGCAGCTCATCTCAGAAGACAACAAATGCATGTCTTCCCATATCAAGACGATTGGCTCGTCAAAGCCAGCACACACCAAAAGTGTTTGCAACACCCTCAGACTACATTAGACCTTCATCAATTGGGCTTTACAGTCAATACGCAAATGTCTTGGCTTCAACCTTCACAAATGCAGTCCTATTTGAGAGCGACTTTAAACACTCACACAGCTCTAGCCTCTCCCAATGCAGCCAGAATTCGAAATCTTCGAACTCTGTTACTAAAGTTTCAGACTAACCAATACTTAACAGTCAGGACTTTCATGCTACTAGGAATGATGACATCGTGCATTGCAATAGTGCCTCATGCAAGATTACACATGCGTCCCCTACAGGAAGGCTTAGCACATCAGTGGAATCAATCACCGGGTCAGTTAACAGAGTTAGTGTTGGTAGGCAGCCGCTCCCATCGCTCTCTGCAGTGGTGGAACACACATAATGTATCAAAAGGGCGGCCCTTCATTGACCCTGTTCCACAGATCGTACTAACAGCAGATGCATCTCTCACAGGTTGGGGTGCCCATCTACAGAATCTAACAATTCAAGGTCTACGGGACAACAGGCACAAATTCTCCACATCAACTACCTGGAGCTTCTAGCTGTGTATCTAGCACTAAAAGCTTTTCGGCCTCACCTCATACGGAAAGTTGTCCTGGTCCGCACGGACAATATGACAGCCATGTAGTATGTACAAAAACAGGGGGGGGGTCACACACTCTACAACGGTCACGCCTCTCTCAGACCATTTGGCGTTGGGCAATTCATCACAGAATTCATCTTCTGGCAGAGCACCTCCCAGGAGTGAACAATCAAATTGCCGACCTCCTCAGCAGGATGTGGCAACAAATACAGAAATGGGAACTTCATCCCCAAGTTCTCCTTCCATATTTCCAAAAAATGGGGATTCCCACAAATAGATCTGTTTGCCACAGTAGACAACTCAAAATGCCAAAACTTCGCCTCCAGGTTCCCATACCCTCTATCCAAAGGCAATGCCCTATGGATGAATTGGTTGGGGATATTTGCTTATGCTTTTTCGCCCCTCTCTCTTCTAACGTTTCTGGTTCGGAAGCTCAGGCAAATATCACTCACACTAATTTTAGTGAATCCCACATGGGCTCGTCAAACATGGTTCACCACACTCTTGGTACTATCAGTAGTTCCACATCAAAAGCTGCACCTCTGTTCCAGCCTTCTCGCTCAGAACCATGGAGAAATCAGACACCCAAACCCCAAGGAGCTCAACCTAGCGATTTGGCTCCTGAAGTCATAGAGTTTGGATACTTAAATTTGCTCCCAGATTGTATGACAATTCTTAAAGAGGCAAGAAAGCCTACCACCAGAGCATGTTATGTGGTGAAATGGAAAAGATTTGTTGTGTACTGTAACAACAACAATATTGATCCGCTAAATGCATCTATACAAAATATTTTGTTACCTTTTGCATCTACAGCAAGCTGGTTTGGCCTTTACATCCATTCAATTGCACCTTGCAGCGGTAGCCGAATATTTGCAAAGCAGACAACACTTATCTTTTTTCAAGGTTCCAATAATTAAAGCCTTTATGGAAGGCCATAAAAGAGTAATACCACCCAGGGTACCACCTGCACCAGTTTGGAATCTTGACATTGTTCTCACAAGACTCATGGGTCCATCTTTTGAGCCTTTATACAATTGTCCTTTACGGTTTCTCTCATGGAAAGTTGCCTTCCTGATTGCTTTCACTTCATTAAGGAGAGTTCGTGAGCTACAGGCATTAACTTTAGAAGAACCCTTCTTTCAACTTCATAAAGATAGAGTAGTTCTTCGTACAAATCCAAAATTCCTTCTAAAAGTGGTCTCTGCTTTTCATATTAACCAATCAGTTGAGTTACCTGTGTTCTTTCCTCAACTTGATTCAGTGGCAGAAAGAGCTCTTCACACACTTGATGTCAGA
The DNA here is from genome assembly GCA_963921515.1 of Calotriton arnoldi. Taxonomy (NCBI): domain Eukaryota; kingdom Metazoa; phylum Chordata; class Amphibia; order Caudata; family Salamandridae; genus Calotriton; species Calotriton arnoldi. The sequence goes on from CAWUFW010000030.1 coordinate 2,976,052, forward strand.
AGAGCGCTATTATACTATATTGAAAGGACAAAGGAATTTCGTAAAACAAAGCAACTGTTTGTTCCATTTGCTACACCTCACAAAGGCAATCCTATCTCTAAATCTGGTATTTCTAGATGGATTGCTAAATGTATTCAAACTTGCTATGCTAAAGCTAAAAGAACTTTATACCTTCTAGAGCACATTCCACTCGTAAAATTGGAGAGTTGATGGCCTTTTTAGGTAACATTCCCATAGCTGATATTTGTAAAGCAGCAACATGGTCTACACCACACACCTTTACTGAACATTATTGTGTGGATGTGTTAGCACGTATACAAGCTAATGTACAAGCAGTACTATAGACGCTTTTTAAACAACTGCAACACCTTCTGGTTAGCTACCACTTTGGGAGAATACTGCTATATAGTCTATGCAAGGCAAGTGTATCTACAGCACACATGCCTCAAACAGATTATGTTACCCTGTAAGCATCTGTTCTTGGCATGTAGAGCTGTAGATTCACATGCACCCTCCCACCTCCCCGGACACCTGTAGTTGTTGCAGTTCTAATTATTTACATTACATACGCATGGACATCTTTATACTTCACTCACTTACTCCATTCTCACCCTCTTGCGGGAAAACAATCTAACAATGGAGTAGATGCCAATGCGCACTATCACATAAAGGAGGAGTCACCTTACCTCGTGACTGGAAAAGACTTCTTCGAAGAAAAACAACTTGCAAACATCCGGACCCAACACTAGATGGCAGGAGTATGCAAAGCACGTGAATCTACAGCTCTACATGCCAAGAACAAATGGCTTACAGGGTAAGTAACATAATCCTTCTTCACTTTAAATTCCTTTAAACAAATGGCTGCATTTTTCTATTATAAATATGGCACCTTGTCTACAGGCCAGTGGGAGCAAGATACCCGGTGTTTGTAAATATGACACTGGGACATGGGATTACATTTAAATGATGATATAGGCTCTCAGTCACGCATACACATTTATCCCATTCATACACACGCATGTTTATACAACCCCAAAACCACACTCCCATGACACATATGAAGGTCCTATTATAGTACCCCTAGTCGAAGTATTCTGTTCAAACCATAGCATCTGATTCTATGGACACTAGGTTTAAAGTCAATGAGGCTGGGCATGAGGGTGTCTGGTAACAATGCACAAGCTGCTTCGCCTTTAGTAGCGCACAATGATTTTCACTGATCAGAAGAGGCTCTCGCTACACAAAAGGTTGGACACCTCTAATCTTGATTAAAGTTTTGTAGCTTGAGGATCTTTTAGACTTGTATAACACCCTCATGATTCCCAAAGGAGAGTAGTGGTTTAGCAATTTAAAATTTCTATAACTGATTGAGTTCTAAATAGCTACATAACAGGGAAATTAATGTAATATCCTCACATACAATAGTCAATAGTAAAATAGATTCGGAAGATGGTGGTGGCTTTTGGGTCTTGTAGCTTATATTTGACTGCCTCATATGGCAAACTGCCTGTGGTTGGCACCTAAAATACAGATGTTTGAGGCGTGTGTGCTGCAGATACACATGCTTTTCATATTCTGCCATCTAGTGTTAGGTCCCTATCTTTGCAAGTTGTTTATCTTCAAAGAAGTCTGTCGAGTCACAAGGTAAGGTGACTCCTCCTGGTAATAGTGTGCATGGATATTGACTCCGTTGTGAGATTGTTTTCTTTCCACCGTCTAGTTTGTACGTGTATTGCTGCTCTTCGGTTCAAGACCGTTTTCGGAATGCTTTTGTGCGCAGTTCACTCTACCCTAGTCGGTGTTGTTTCGAACGTGGTTTCCATTCCTCAGAAGACTTTCGCAAGTCAGGTCGGAACACTCCAACTGTGGCCTTCTGGCCTAGCTTGTCCGTGTTACGCTCTACCCGATATCAACTCCATCGACAATAATTCGCTGATAGAGCGGACTCCGTTTCAATTCTCCCCTCGGTGCCTCTCCAAGTTCCCGCGCACGGACCTTTACAAAGTCTGCAATCTGTGCTTTTCCCCCCAAGCAAAAAGAAGACTGGTGAGGCCTGTCGGTCATTTCGTTCTAAGAAGACCTTGCAGGACCGTCTGGTTCAACGCAGAGAGATACAGTGGCAAAATATACTTCGGATATCTTGGACAAGAAGATATCGAACAGGAAGACATGGAAGCATCAGCTGCCGAAGAAGCGGCCTTCTCTGTTCAAGATTCCGACTCAGAGTTGGAGATCGATCTGGAGTCTCATGATCTTTCACCTGGTCAGGGTGCCGTGAGCACCAAAAGCCCTCATCTGCCCACAAAAAAAAGTCCATTCCTGTAAAACAAAAGGCTTGCCGTCCGACTATGGTAGGCACTGAGAGTTGGCTTCGAATGCCTCGCCCTCCGGCACAGAATGCACATGCAAAGCCTTCTGGCTCTGCTCCGAGTGGAGAGAACACCTCCTCCGCTCCCAAATCGTCGAATCCGAAAGAGAAGACACCCTCCGTTCCAAAAGCTTCAGCACCGAAACTGAAATATGCTTCTACAACACTCCCGGAGCCAATTTTGCAAACCATGCAGGAAAGACTCGACCCAATACAAAAAAGAATACATATTAATCCAGAAGCTGTATGCATTATAATAAAAACTGCGTCAGTACCATCTTCTAAAAATACTTTTTTCCAACTGGAAGTTGACTATACAATACCTTTAAAGAAGAAAAAGGACACAGCTACCAGTTTCCTGCACCATGTTCCTCCTTCTCCTCCAACACCACATTCACCTGTGCCATTGGTACCTCATTCCCTTCAGAACCCTCTAAACATCTCACCTCTGGGTTCTCCACACACAGACCCAGATGTAGATATGGGGGATGATGATAATTGTGTAGCACCACCAGACCCCTGGCAGGATTATGATATAGACCCTCCAGGAGACACACATCCTGATCTTAATCCTGCAAAACCCTCACCTCCTGATAATAATATCTCATATCAGGAGCTTTTAGCTAGGGCAGCTGCAAATCATGAGGTCACACTACACAAAGAAGCTATGGAGGAAGAATTTTTATTCGAAACAGGAGCTACACACAAAACATCTGTCTCTTCCGATGTTAAAAGGCATGACGCGTCATGCAGAGGATATTTTTAAAGACCCTGCATGTGCACACATTATTACACCTAGGGTGGACAAAAAGTACAAACCACCACCATCTGACCCAATTTTTATTAGAGGTCACTTTCCACCAGACTCATTCGTTGTATCTAATGCTTGCAAAAGAACACATTAACAAACCACAGCTGATGCTCCACCTCCAGACAAGGAGTCAAATCTCAGATGACTCAGGCAAACGAACTGCTGCACAATCGGCCAATCATTGGTGGATAGCCAATACACAGGGTTTACTTGCCAGGTACGATAGAGCTCACTGGGCTGATATGGAGCAATTACTCAAGTATCTTCCAGAGGAGCATAAGAAAAAGGTACAAGACTTGGTGCAGGAGGGAAAATTAATGTTCGAAGCATGTGTACTGTAGATACACATGCTTTGCATAAGTCCACCATCTAGTGTTGGGCTCGGATGATTACAAGTTGTTTTTGTTCCAAGAAGCCAAGAAGTTTTCTTCGAGTCACGAGGCTGTGTGACTCCTCCTCTCGGTAATACTGAACATGGTCATCCACACCATCTTCAGATTGTTTTTCTCTGCCGACGGATTTGGATGTAGTATCTCGCGCTTAGGTTCGAGACTCCTTCGGTACCTTTATATCTTTCGATGGTATTGTTTTGATCTGTATACTATTGCGTCCCATACACCCTTTCCGTAGCGTGGCTTCGGTTCACTTCCTCAGCCCACGGGCCGACCCGGACGGGCAAAGGTTTCTCCATTTCCAAGGCTCTCGGAGAATGACATGCTGATGGGACGCACTCTGTTCCGTTTCTGTCCGAAGTGTCACTCCAGATACCCTCACACTGCCCAACATCCCGTTTGCAACGTATGCCTCTCGCCCGAGCATCGAGAAGACACCTGTGAGGCCTGCAAATCCTTTCGGTCCAAAAAGACTATTCAGGACCGATGTGCGAGACAACAGGAAATGCAGCGCAAAACAAGCAGATGATGTGCAGGACATCTTGGTCGGCAAGAGGAAGAAGCTTCAACTGCACAGGAAAAACCACTTTCTATCCTAGATTCCGAGTCTCAATCCAAAGGTGACTCGACCATTCTTCAGCCAGCGCAGAAGCAACGGACAATGAGTACTTCTACCGCTGATCATAAGCCCAAACCATCGGTTTCCACTGAAAAACCTGCTTACGGGCTGCCACTGCAGACAAGCCATGGCGCGCACCGAAAACATTAATCGGAAGCCCAGGCTCGGCTCCTAAAGTTCGGCATACAGCAGGGGCCTCCACCTCCTTTAGATCCGAGGACACAGCACCTCGATATTCAGTCTCAGCATCGAAACACAGACTACATATTTCAGAACCAAATATTCCTTCGTCGAAAACAAATCTTCCACTACCGGAATGCTTTGTTTTTGGTCTGAAATCTCCTCCAGAGCCAATTTTCGAGCAATTTCATCAAAAGCTCGATCCAAAACAAAAAAGAAACTGCAAATTCCGCCTGGAACTAAAAAAATGATACAACCACCAAAGCAACAGACTTCTAAAAAGCAGTTGAGTTTTGAGGAGGCATTGGACATTCCTGTGCAACCTGTAAAAAGGAAGAGAAAGGATGCTGCAACTAGTCCATTGCACATTCCTATTTCCACTTACCAATACCACAAACGCCTCCTCCACCACCTACTCTACCACCTCACCCACCACATTTGGCTGAGGCAGGTAACATATCTCCTCAATCTATGCTAGCGGAAGATCAAGACATCCCAGATGAAACAGAACCAGGAGATCCTTGGAATGATTGATATTGAGCCTCAAGCAGACACTGACCCTGACATATATCCCACTCGCCCATCACCAACTGATGACGCCTCTGCTTATCAGGACCTAATAGCATGTGCAGCCACATTCCATCAAGTTCCTCTATGTAAAGACTAAATAGAGGAACATTTTCTGTTTGAGACTTTGTCTACTGCACAGAGAGGCGCACAATACTTACCATTACTAAAAGGTATGACACGTCATTCAGGCAAACTTTTTAAAGATCCAGTCAAAGCGCGGAAAATTACTCCACGCATTGACAAAAAGTATAAAGCGGCACCATCAGACCCCATTTTTATCAAAGGTCAACTAACCCAGGACTCTCTAGTAGTATCAAAAGCAGGGAAAAGAGCTAACAGCTGGAAATGCACCGCCTCCAGAAAAATAGTCCGAGCTCATAGATGCCTCTGGTAAATGAGCTGCGGCACAAGCAGCCAATCATTGGCATATAGCCAATAGCCAAGCTTTATTGGCCAGATATGACCGGGCCCACTGGGACGAAATGGAGGGGTTCCTCCAACACCTCCCACAGGAGCATAGAATAAGGGATCAATAAATTGTAAATGAAGGTAAACTTATTACCAACAATTCAATTAAATGTGCACTAGATGCAGCCGACACCGCTGCTAGGAGTATTAACACCAGTATCCTATTACGTAGGCACGAATGTTTAAGGGTATCAGGATTTAAGCCTGAAGTACAGCAGGCCATACTAAATCTCCCGTTTGATAAAGAACATCTTTTCAGACCTCAAGTGGACATAGCCCTTGAAAAAATGAAAAGGGACACTGAGGTAGCAAAATCAATGGGAGCTCTACAAACTAACACATACCGTGGTTCTTTTTGTAGGCCCAATTGCAAAGACAGTGCCAAAATAGCTATCACAGATACCTCTAGGTCACAATATAAAAATCAGGGACAAACCTCTACATCTAGAGCCTTCTACAGAGGTTCTTATAGAGGAAACAATTTTAAAGGAAGAGGCAGAGGAAACAATAGCTGTTCCTCAAATGCCAATACCAATTAATGACTTCCTTGCCATTCCCCCACAACACCTGGCGTCTGTCGGGGGTCGTCTTCAACTTTTGGAAATCAATCACATCAAACCGTTGGGTCTTGGACGTTCTCCAACATGGTTATTGTCTAGAGCTCATAACAACTCCAAATAACCTGCCTCGCAAACACAAACTATCTACATAACCTCAAATCCTTCTGCAAAAAGAAATAACAGCTCTGTTACAAAGGGGAGCAATAGAACCAGTTCCACAGCAATTTCAGAGAACAGGAGTATATTCACTATACTTCATTATCCCCCCAAAATGTGGATCCCTACGACCCATTCTCGATCTCAGACCTTTGAATCATCATATCATATCGGAACACTTCAATATGGTCACTCTTCAATAGATCATTCCATTATTACAAAAATAGGACTTCATGGCGGCTTTAGATCTAAAAGACACCGATTTCCAATTTATGCTGCACACAGAAAATACCTCAGATTTCTTTTCAAGGAAAACATTGTCAGTTCAAAGTTCTTCCCTTCGGGATTAGCACTGCACCAAGAGGATTCACAAAATGTATAGCAGTGTAAGCAGCACTTCTACGCAGACAAAATATTCATGTCTACCCATATTTAGATGGCTAATCAAAGCAAACAACTTCAGTATTTGCAACCAAAACACAAGAAAAGCTCTAAATGTACTGCATCAACTAGGGTTTACCATCAATCTGCAAAAGTATCACCTACAACCAGCCGCTACGCAGTCGTACCTGGGGGCTATGCTCAACACACACTTATCGTTAGCATACACAAACAGACAGAATACACAACATAGTAACATTAATTTAACAGTTTCAAACAGCAAGTCAAATTCCTGCCGAAACATTTCTCAGACTGCTGGGCATGATGGTATCCTATATTCACATAGTCCAACATGCCAGACTACTTATGAGACCTCTGCAACAATGTCTCTCTCGACAATGGACTCAATCACTGCGTCTACTTCATGATCTAGTGTTGGTAGACAGCCACACACATTACTCTCTGCAATGGTGGAATCCACAGAATCTACCCAAAGGGCAGCCGGTTCAGGACCGAGTTCCCCACAAAATTTTAAGAACAGATGCTTCCCTAACAGGGTGGGGAGCACTTCTCCACAACCTCACTATTCAGGGAATATGGGATTCCAAGCACAAGAATCTCCACATCAATCACCTTGAGCTGCAGGCTGTTCATCTAGCAATCAAAGCCTTCCTACCTCACCTGCAACACAAAGTTGTCCCAATTCAAATAGACAATATGACAACTATGTATTGTTTACAAAAAAAGGGGGGGACACTCTCTCTCCAATTATCTCACTTAGCACAGAAAATATGGATATTGGCAATACACCACAACATTCATCTCCTAGCAGAACATGTCCCATGGACAAGCAATCAAATTGCAGACTTTCTAAGCAGAACGCAACAACAAGTCCATGAATGGGAGATTCAACCCAATGTTCTTTAACCATACTTTCACAAGTGGGGTTTTCCAGAAATAGACCTGTTTGCAACAAAATAAAATGTGAAATGCTCACACTTCGCAAGCAGGTATCCACACGATCATTCCAAAGGCAATACTCTATGGATGTACTGGTCAGGGATATTTGCATCCTCTTTTCCACCTCTCCCACTACTTCCATTAGTGGTCAGGAAACTCAGGCAAACATCTCTTACCATGATACTAATGGCTCCAGCTTGGGCTCACCAACCATGGTTTTCAACACTCCTGGAACTGTCTTTAGTCCCACACGAGAAGCTTCACCTGAACCCGGATCTTCTCACACAGAACCACTGAACACTAAGACATCCCAATCCCAAATAAATGAATCTTGCAATGTGGCTCCTGAAGTCTTAGAATTTGGATACTTAAATTTACCTCAAGAATGTATGAACATTCTTAAAGAGGCTTGTAAACCAACTACAAGGCAGTGTTATGCAGCAAAATGGAAACAATTTGTTATGTTGTGCCACAAACAAAACGTCAACCATCTTCATGCAAAGGTACTAATACTTATTGTATACCTATTGCATTTACAAACTGCAGGGTTAGCATACACTTCTATACGATAACATCTTGCAGCTCTTGCAGCATATCTACAAAATGCCTTTATGGAGGGACTTAAAAGGATAATTCCTCCTAGACTTCCACCTGCCCCAGTATGGAACTTAAACATTGTCCTAACAAGACTAATGGGTCCTCCTTTTAAACCATTACACTCTTGTCAATTGCAGTACCTTTAACGGAAACTTTCCTTTTTAATCGCTATTTCTTCTCTTAGAAGAGTAAGTGAAATTCAGGCGTCAACTCTCGGAGCCTTTCTTTCAACTGCATAGGGACAGAGTAGTGCTTAGCACTAACCCTAAATTCCTACCAAAAGTGGTTTCCAATTTTCATATTAATCAATCCATTGATTTACCCGTTAGTTTTTTTACACACCCAGATGCAGTTGTAGAAAGGGCATTGCTCACTTTGGATGTCAAAAGGGCATTAATGTATTACATCGACAGGACTAAATCATTTAGAAAAACTAAACAATTCTATGTTGCCTTTGCACCTCCTCGTAGGGGAAAGGCAATTTCAAAATCGGGCATTTCAAGATGAATAGTTAAATGCATCCAAACACGCTATGCAAAAGCTGAACGACTTTTACCTGTTCCCCCAAAAGACCACTCAACTAGAAAGATTGGAGCTTCTATGACTTTCTTTGGGAACATTCCTATTGCGGATATTAGTAAAGCAGCAACATGGTGTACTCCACACACATTCACAAAACTACTATGTGTGGATGTATTTGCATGACAACAAGCCAGCTTTGGCCAGGCAGTACTTAACTCTTTTTCAAACAACTTCAACCCCCACAAGTTAACCACTACCTAGGGAGAGGGACTGCTTTTCAGTCTATGCAAAGCATGTGTTTCTACAGCACACATGCCTCAAACAGATTGTTACTTACCCTGTAAGCAGCTGTTCTTGGCATATAGTACTGTAGATTCACATGCGTCAACCCTCCTCTCCAAGAAAATTTGTGTAGGTTGCAGTTCATACACTTTATTTCATACCAACGCATGGACATCCCATTGTTTACATATACAGTATTCTTACATTCTCACCTACCCACAGCAAAACAATCTGAAGATGCGGTTGATGACCATGTGCAGTATTATCAAGAGGAAGAGTCACACAGCCTCGTGACTCGAAGAAAACTTCTTGGAACAAAAACAACTTGTAATCATCCAAGCCCAGCACTAGATGTCGGACTTATGCAAAGCATGTGCATCTACAGCACTACATGCCAAGAACAGATGCTTACAGGGTAAGTAACATAATCCTTCCAACTCCTCCATCAGATGTGTACTGGACGCTGCTGATACGGCTGCGAGAGGGATTAATACCAGTGTCCTCCTTAGAAGGCACGTCTGACTGCATATCTGAGTTTAAACACAGCATCTCTACTGCCCAAAAATGAACGAGGCCTTAGAGAAGATGAAGAAAGATACAGAAGTGACTAAATCCATGGGAGCACTTCAGATACCTGTTAATAGAGGCTCTTTTCGTCGCTTTTCTTACAGAGGAGGTTAAAAAACGCTTCCACATCTTAATACAGGCCACAACCTCAATCCTTTCAATCCAGAGGATTTTACAGGGGCAACTATAGGGGTAAGAACTTCAAAGGTCGGGGTAAAGATACACCAACCCGTACCTCCCCATCTGGCAACAAACAGTGACTCCATAATCATTCCCCCGATCGTCCTGCACGTGTCGGGGATCGACTACAGCAGTTTCTTCCCACTTGGCAATCAATAACATCAGATAAGTGGGTGTTGGACATTATCCAACATGGTTATTCCCTAGAGCTCACCAGCCATCCTCCCAGTATTCCGCCTCGCACTCACAGGATTTCTCTGGAACATCAACAACTGCTCAAACAGGAAGTACAAGCTCTATTAATAAAGCCCCTCGGGTGTTCACGAAAGTGATGGCGGTGGTCGCAGCCCATCTGCGCAGATCTGGGGTTCCAGTCTTCCCCTATCTCGACGACTGGCTGTTGAAGGCGGGCTCGCCAAAAGGCTGTCGTCTCCCACCTCCAGACTACGGCGGATCTCCTGCACTCGCTGGGGTTCACTAACAACGTGCCGAAGTTGCACCTAATTCCCTCTCAGAAGCTCCTTTTCATCGGAGCAGTTCTGGATACAGGGCAGTTTCGGGCCTATCCTCCCGAGCAACGAGTCCGGGATATTCGGGCTATGATACCGATGTTACAGCCTCTATCTAGGATTTCGGTGAGAATGACCCTGAGGCTGCTGGGCCTCATGACCTCCTGCATCCTGCTGGTGGATCATGCCAGATGGCATATGCGGGCTCTGCAGTGGGACCTGAAGTTCCAGTGGGCACAGCATCAGGGGAATCTTTCCGATGTTGTCCAGATCTCAGCGGGGGGACTGCAAGTCAGTTGCAGTGGTGGCTTACGAACCAGGATTGGGTCAACGGCAGATCCCTCTCCCTTCCCCAACCAGAGTTCACAGTAGTGACCGATGCGTCCCTCCTGGAATGGGGCGGCCACATGGGAGAGGCGGGGATCAGAGGCCTCTGGTCTCCAGAGGAGTCCGGACTCCACATCAACCTTCTGGAGCTCCGAGCGATTCGTCTTGCACTGAAGGCATTCCTTCCTTCTGTCAAGGGGAAGGTGGTGCAGGTGTTCACCGACAACACCACCACCATGTGGTACTGCAACAAACAGGGCGGGGTGGGGTCATGTACCCTATGTCAAGAGGTTCTTCGCCTTTGGACATGGCTGGAACATCAGGGCATATCCCTGGTGGTTCAACACCTGGCAGGTTCCCTGAACGCCAGGGCAGAAGAACTCAGCCGCCGGTGCATGATGGATCACGAATGGCGTCTTTACTCAGAGGTGGTGCAAGGTCTCTTTCAGCAGTGGGGAGAGCCTTGGTTCGATCTATTCTCCACCGAAGGCAATGCGCAATATCAGCAGTTCTGTGCGTTGGAGTTTCTAAGGCAGCACTCGCTCGGTGATGCCTTTTGACGCGAGTGGAATTGCGGCCTTCTGTACGCCTTTCCGCCTGTACCACTTCTGCACAGAGTGCTGAAGAAGATCAGGCGCGACCGGGCCCAAGTCATTCTTGTGGCTCCGGACAGGGCACGAACAGTCTGGTACCCCGAGCTCTTGAGCATGGCCATCGATCCTCTGATCAGACTGCCTCTTCGGAGGATTTTCTGTTGCAGCAGGGGACGGTCCTCCACCTGAACCTGTCGAGCCTCCACCTCCATGCGTGGGGATTGAGCGGCGACAGTTGACAGCTTTCGACCTTCCTCCCGAGGTCTGTAATGTCATCTTGGCAGCCAGGCCTCCCTCCACTAAAACGGTATACGCCTGTAGATGGAACAAATTTGTGGCATGGTGCTCAGCAAAGGCTGTGGATCCCCTTTCTGCCCCTCTTTCGGAGGTTCTCCTCTTCCCTCTTTCTTTAGCCCAGCAGGGCTCTGCTCTGGGCACTCTTAAAGGCTATCTTTCAGCCATTTCGGCGTTCCTTCGCCTTCCTGATCAGCCTTCTCTTTTCATGTCCCCTATTGTTAACAGATTTCTGAAGGGCATTACTCATCTCTTTCCTCCTTCTCCTTTTGTAATGCCCCAGTGGGACTTGAATCTTGTCCTCACTTATCTTATGTGTGCTCCCTTTGAGCCACTACATAATTGTCCCCTTCGTCTCCTTACTTTAAAGACAGCTTTCTTGCTTGCCATCACCTCTGCTCACAGGGTGAGCGAGCTTCAAGCTTTATCTTCCAGACCTCCCTTTCTTGCTGTCCATCCGGACAAAGTAGTCCTCCGTACTAGGCCCTCTTTTCTGCCCAAAGTCGTTACCTCTTTCCACATAGGTAAGACCATCACATTACCCACCTTCTTCCCGCCTCCCCACCCTTCCAAAGAGGAGGGGAGACTCCACCGTCTGGACCCAAAACGTGCACTGTCTTTCTATCTTGACCGCACTAAAGACTCCCGGGTGGACGATCAACTCTTCGTGGGTTATGTGGGCGCCAAGAAAGGTGGGCAGTGCACAAACGTACCATCTCTCGGTGGGTCGTCCTATGCATTAAGATCTGCTATTCTTTGGCTAAAAAGGAACCTCCTGTAGGACTGGGCGCCCACTCTACCAGGGCGACGGCAGCCACTACTGCTTTGGGACGTAGAGTTCCCTTACTTGACATCTGCCAGGCAGCCATGTGGGCATCCCTGATCACGTTTACTAAGCATTATTGCCTGGACAGCCAAGTCCAGAGAGATGGCTTTTTCGGCCGTTCTGTTCTCCAGGACTTCCTGGTGTTAACTTAGTTCCCAGACCCACCTCCGGGGTTGGTATTGCTGGGGTATCTATTCTAAGGTAAGGAATCTATAACTAATAGTCTTTTTCAGATGAACGAGTTACTTAACTTTGGTAACGATGTATCTGTAAGAGACATATATTAGTTATAGATTCCTTACCGCCCCACCCATCCTTCCCGTTCTACGAACTGACTTTTAGGGATAGGGACTCCCTTACAGGGCCCTAGTTTTGTGCACCAGTGGTCAGTGTCTTGCATGGCTCTGCGCTTCTGGTGTGGAAAGTCGTGTCAGAACTGACGTCAGCGCAGGGGCGGCTTCTAAGTAGACACCGCAACATCATCCCAGCGACTACGATGACTGACGCGGAGTCGACCGATGCCACCTACCGACGCGCAGGGGTACTGCTAAGAAAATATTTCTCCGGATCCAGTCTGATGCCTGGGGGTAATTCTAAGGTAAGGAATCTATAACTAATATATGTCTGTTACAGATACATCATTACCGAAGGTAAGTAACTTGTTCGTCAATGCCCATGTGCACTATTACCAAGTGGAGGAGTCACCTTACCTTGTGACTCAAAAGACTTCTTAGAAGAAAAACAACTTGCAAACATCCGCACCCAATACTAGATGGCAGGAGTATGCAAAGCATGTGAATCTACAACACTTATACTTTCCCATGTATATATTTCAAATTGTATCTTCCTTAGCTTTAGAATATCGCCTGGTCCCAGTCAGGATCTAGAAGATTTAAAGAGCATTGCTTCCACTCGCTGGTAATTGGCGCAGTTCCACTCGCTGGTAGTTGGCGCAGTGTGGTTTCACATTGACTTGGAGTGATGATGGAGCCTGCATATAAGTGCCACCCCAGCACATCAACATCAGTTAATTTCTTTCTGCGTGTTCGTACATGTATCTATAGCGCTTTCCTCGACAACCCCAGTGACCCCCCAACTCCACCACCCTTCTGTACAACATCACCAACATCGGACTGAAACAGCTCGTCACCACCCCTACCCAAGAGGCAGGACACACCTTTGACCCCATCTTCGCAGGTGGGAACAACCTCCGCTTCAGCCACACCACGCTACCCCCATGGGCGGACCACCACTGTGTACACTTCCTCATCAGCAAACCCACGCCGCCCAAGCCTGCACCACCCCCTCCGCAAAGAAACTGGAGCAAGGTCACCGAAGAGCAACTCAACTCCACCCTCAACCGTGATGCCCCCGCCACCTCGACTGACGCCAACTCTGCAGCCAAAGAACTCCACAGATGGATCACCAACTGCGCGGAAGAGCTTGCACCCCTACATAACCCCGACAGACAGCGCCCCAGAAAGGCCACCTGGTTCACCACCGACCTCCAAGAAGCCAGACTCACCTGCAGACGTCTTGAGAAGAACTGGAAAAACAGCAAATCCTCGGAAGACAGCACCACCTAGAAGAATGCCATGACGGAATACCACCAACGCATCAGATCCACCAAAAGGACCTTCTTCCAGAACAAGATCCTCGCCAACTCCAGCAACTCCAAGGAACTCTTCAGCGTCATCCAAGAATTCACCAAACCCCCCAGTGAAACCACGGACATCACCCCCTCCCAGGACCTCTGCAACAAGCTCGGCTCCTACTTCCATCTGAAAATCAAGGGTCTCTACGACAACTTCAACGACCAGACACTGGACTCTGAAGCCACTCCCTTCTCCAGCAACCCCAGCCAGCCCACCATCTCCTCCTGGACCCCAGTCACCATCGAAGACACCGCATCGACCATGAAAGGCATCCACTCAGGAGCCCCCATGGACCCCTGCCCCCCGCACATCTTCCACAGAGCTGCTGCCGCCATCGCCCCGGAACTACGACGCACAATCAACGCCACCTTTGAAACCGGCATCTTTCCCGATGGCTGGAAACGCGCAGAAGTCAGACCTCTACTCAAGAAGCCCTCAGCAGATCCTACGGACCTCAAAAACTACCGACCCATCTCCCTCCTCCTCTTCGCGGCCAAAGTCACAGAGAAGACCGTCAACATCCAACTAATGAAATCCATTGAAGAGAACTCGATCCTCGACCGCTCCCAATCCAGATTCCACAGCAACCACAGCACTGAGACCGCTCTACTCGCCGCTACAGACGACATCCGCACCCTCTTCGACCAAGGACACACCGCGGCCCTGATCCTACTCGACCTCTCTGCAGCCTTCGACACCGTCTCCCTCGCAAACTCACCGTTCGACTCCACGACGCCGGCATACAGGGAACCGCACTTGACTGACTCTGCTCCTTCCTCACCGGCAGAACACAAAGAATCAGACTTTCACCCTTCCTCTCCGAACCCACAGAGATCAACTGCGGAGTACCCCAAGGATCGTCGCTCAGCCCTACGCTCTTCAACATCTACATGGCTCCCCTCACTGCCATCGTCAGACATCACGGACTTAGCACTGTATCCTACGCCGAGGACACCCAGCTCCTCCTCTGCCTCCAAAGACCCCATCACTACCAGACTCAACTTCCAGGAAGGAATGAAGGACGTCGCATCCTGGATGAGCAGCAGCTGCCTGAAGCTCAACTCAGAGAAGACAGAGGTCCTCGTCCTCGGACCCTCCCCCTCTGCATGGGACAACACCTGGTGGCCCACCGCCCTCGTCAGCCCCCCACCCCCACAGACCACGCCCGAAACCTCGGCATTGTACTCGACTCCTCCCTCTCCATGACCTGACAAGTCAACGCCGTAGCCTCCACCTGCTTCATCCCCCGAAGGACCTTCAAATGGATCCCCCCTGAATCAAGGAAGACCGTCCCCCACGCACTCATAACCAGCAGACTGGACTACGGAAACGCCCTCTATGCCGGGATAAACTAGTCTCTGCTTCGCAAACTCCAGACCATACAGAACACCGCAGCCAGACTCAACCTCGTCATCCCTTGACACGAACACATCACCTAACACCTGCGTTACCTCTACTGGCTCCCCATCGAGAAGAGATTCACTTTCAAGATACTCACCCACGCCTACAAATGGCTCCACAACACCGGACCCCAGTATCTCAACAATAGATTCTCCTTCCACATACCCAAGAGGAACCTCCGATCCGCCGACCTCGCCAAACCCCTGTGCATCCGCAGAGCAAGAACGGGTGGAAGAACCTTCTCCTACATCACGGCCAAGACCTGAAACGAGCTCCCTGTCGACATCAGACGCGCCCCCACCCTGCACATCTTCAGGAAGACCCTCAAGACCTGGCTCTTTGACTGACCCGAGCTGCTACAGCCTCCCCCCTCCCCAGCGCCTTGAGACCCTCATGGGTGAGCAGCGTGCTTAAAGAATCCCTGATTGATTGATTGATTTCCCACTTTTTTCCTCATCAGCTGACTTTTTTTCCCTCGGAATTCTTCTTTTCTTCAGTGTGCAAGGGAACTATGCCCCCTCCTAAAATTGCAGTGTTTAAACCTTGTAGGGACTGTCAGAAACAAATGTCTGATACAGACCCCCACAAGGTATGCCTTTGATGTTTGGTTTCGGGGCACAATGCCAAATCCTGTAAGAAGTGTACCTTTATGAATCCGAAGAATATCCCGAAATGTGAAGTTAAGCTGTATGTTTCAAAAACTAAAAATCCTGCTCATGGTGTTTACCAATTTTAATTACGCCTTTGTCGCTGTCACCGTATTACGTGCCTCACTTGCATCATTTACCCTCTCACGAGGACTATGTGGGCACTTTTTTTGATTACACTCCTATCGAAGAAAAGTATTGCTGTCTGACATTAATGCTTTCCTAATATAGATCGTGATATCCAATCATGGTGTCTCTCCCTTTTTGTCTCCTTCCTCTATTTATTTACATTTGATTAATTGTCTTTCAAATATTACCTGTTGAGACATTGTTGTTTGTTACTACATTACCTGTGTCTCAACTGAGTTTGTTGGATTTCTCATGTAGTATTTTCCTGGTCCTTTTCACGTTAAGCAATCCATCATCCCGCCAACATTCTTTGCTATGCCTCACCTCTTGAAAGAGGAGAGACTCCATCGACTGTACCCCAAAAGAACTTTACACTTTTACAGCGATTGCACCAAAGACCATTGGGTGAATGATAAGTTTTTTATGGGGGTTTCTGGAGTAAATGAAGGTAAGACAGGGCAGAAAAAGGATTCTGTCAAGGTGGTTAATCCTTTGCATTAACATCTGCTGTGCATTAGCTAAAAAAACTGCTGCGAAAAGTACTGTGGGCCCATTTTACTAGGGCCAAGGCTACAGACTAGCTGTCGTTGACATCTGTCAGAACAATCCATCAGTGCACACATTCACAAAGCATTACTCTCTTAGCATCCAGGTCCAATAGAAAGGGTATTGCACCTGTTGGGTCCTGCAGAACATTCGGTGTGATACCACTCCACAGACCCTCCACCTTTGGAGTTACTACTTTGGTATCAATTTTAAAGTTGAGGAATCTATGGTTAAAAGTAATCATCAGAAGAACAAGTTACTTTCAATAATACTTTCTGGTGGTTCCTCTATCTAACCAAGGATTCCATGTTCCTCACTGCCCTCCTTTCTCCCCATTCTCTCAAGCCCTCCTTTCTCCCCATTCTCTGGAGTGGTCTCTCTTTACCTTCTAAATAGGTTCCAAATTAGAGATCTCCACATTGATGCCTCTGATTGTTTTGTGCTCTGTATCTGTGGATGCTGAAAATGTCGAGAAAGAAACTAACATTGGCGCGCAGGGGTGGCACTTATGTGCAGCTCCACTCTGTCACTTCTGAAATGGAACGATTCGAATACTGATCTGATTGGCGCCACCTAGCGTTGCATGGTAGCACTGGTATGAAATTTTCCAGTCACAGTCTAGCACCTGGGGAATGTTCTAAATGTGAGGGATCTGAAGTTAAAGTATCCACCAGAAAGAGTGTTAGAGAAAGTATGTAACTTGTTCTTTTTCAAAATGGATGGTGAAATAACTTGTAGCATATGAATCTAGAATTGGTGCAAAACTGTTGTCACAAGTAAGTAATTTGTTTTTTTGGGTAGTTACTTATGACTCCCTGCGGTGTTGTCAGTAGCAAAACCACAACATTGGACAGGGAGATTTTAGAAAAAGACTCACATTTGAGGCAAAATAAATCGGCCTCAAATTAATAAAGACGCTGAACAAAGATGCTGACCAGGACGCAGAGAGATCGCAAACTTGTGCATCTGACCATGGGGGCATTCATGTGAAGCACCTAGTCCTGATTTTGCAGAACAGTCCCCATACTGTTGATGGGCAATTAGACAATGTCCACCAGAATGGACTATATGAGACTTGACAAGCCGGAGGCCCTTATGGTTGATCACCGCATATAAAACATTGAAGATGGTGCGAATTGTTGTGGTTAAAAGCTCTTGAAAACAAAGTCCTCCTTGTAATATATGCCAAAAGACTTAGAAGCAAGATCCAGGAGAAATAAAATACATATGTTAGAACTTCCAGAGCCTGTCAGCACTGGGATGTTGGAAATATTTATGGAAGAAATGATTAGCTAACTCTTAACCAGGTCTCAACTCTCGACTCTGTTCGCTATAGAGGCAGCATATGTTGTGTTTTGTTATATGTTATGTTTTGTGTTATGTTGATTTGTAGAGTGCACTTATGGTGCTTGAACAAGTGTGTAAGCATGCGGTCCCCACTGAGTTATTTGAAGAGCCAGTTCTTCAGCTTCTTACACAACTCAAGAAGTGAGGCGGATGCTCTGATGTGTTGTGGGAGGTCATTGCATGCTTTCTGTGCCGTGTAGGAGAACAAGCAATCTCCTGATCTGCTTTTGTGGATGTGGGGGTGTGTGTGCAAGTGAGACTGAGCGCAGGGATCTAGTGGGCTGGTGAAAGTGTATGCAGTTGTTTAGCTATGCTGCTACAGTGTTGTGTAGAGCTTTGTAGGTGTGTGTGAGGAGTTTGAATTGGCTGCGTTTGCGGTTGGGTAACCTTCCTGAGGTTAAGTGAGATGTGGGTGCAGTGAGTGAGAATGAGTCTTGCAGTAGCGTTCTGTATGGTCTAAAGTCTGTGTAGGAGTTGCTTGTCAAATCCGGCGTAGAGTGCGTGGCTATAGTCAAGTCTGCTTGTGATGCGTGCTTGCTTGACAGTTCGTCTGGTGTTCTGTGGAAGCCACTTGAAGATCTTTCATAGCATCCTTAGGATGTGGAAACGGGCAGCACTCACTGAATTGACCTGTGCCATCGTGTTGAGTCTGTCGCCCAGGATAATCCCCAGATTTCCGGCATGGTCAAAATTGTTCTAAAAAACACATTGTTCGAGGCATATGAGCTGCAGATCTCACACTGAGCATTAGATCGCCATCTGGTGTTGGGCTCGGATGCTTGCACTTTGTTGTTGTCTTGGAAGAAGTCTTTGTAGTCAGGAGATAGGTGACTCCTCCCTTGGACGATAGTGCGCATGGGCATCGACTCCATCCTCAGATTGTTTTTTTCCGCCATTGGGTTCGGATGCAATTTTTGCGCACCGGTTCGAAACTTTAGTTTTCAAACTTTTCAACGCGCAAAACTTCCACAAACTTTTCCAATCGACACCGAAATCTCGACGCGCCTTCCATCTATTTCTTTTCAGTCGTCGACGCGGGCCGCTGGGCCTATCGACGCCGTAAGGCTCATGGAAAGGACGCCTTTCAGAAAATGCCCCCAGTGTGGAGCAAAATTCCCACACAGTGACCATCATAAGGTCTTTCGCCGGATCACAACGAGTCCAGCTGCCCGGCCTGCGCCTCCTTTCGATCAAAGAAAACTATTCGAGATCGTCGAGCTCGACGGCACGTCATGGCGCAGAGACCAGCTCCGGAACCGGTGGACATCTTCGACAAAGGCCCAGATGTCCCTGAAGAAGATTCCGAGGATCTCCAAATCGTGTCAGAGGCAGAAGACTCAGACGACCCCAGCACTCCTGGGCAACGAGTGAGTACTACTGCCCCTACCCCAACCCCCACACCAAAGCACAAGGCACCGGTCAAGACTTTGCCCGTTGGCCCCAGTCGCGACCGAAAACACACTTCAGAAGCCCCGCCTTCCGGCCCGGCTCCGAAGAAAAAATACAAGCCTTCCGGTAGCTCGGCACCGAGCAAACCGCATGTGCTAGTCCCACCGGCACCTTCGGCACCGAAGCCAAAAGAACACTCGGCTCCGAAATCGGCTCCGATCCCTTCCACCTCCAAAGACAAACCGGCCTCGAACACATCGAAGCATGGGGATAAGCCGGCGTCGAAACCTAAAAATCACGCCACGGCCCCTAAACCAAAGCCTTCGGAACCGACAACCAAGCCTAAGGATTCTTCCATGCCTCCTAAGGCCAAAGAGCATAAGACTCAGCCACCGCCCCGCTCGGAACCGAAAAAATCGGCGCCGAAACCAGTTATCCAGGAGGAGGAACTTTTTCATCCGGATCCTGTTGATCCTAAGCAGAAAAAGATCTACATCAACCCTAAAACAGGACATCTCACGGCTGTACCACGCCACAAGCCAGTGCCTGTGGAAAAGAAGGACTGTGCCACGTCACCTATGCCTCCTCCTTCTCCTGTCCTTCCATCTAACACCCCTCCTCGCCCCAAACCTGTTACACCGCCTCAGCATGTAACTTCTCCACCACATTCACCACCTCCACACTATTATCACGATGACCTAGGGGACGGTGGTGACCCTGATGACCCATTCACCGATCCCGATGACCCACCACAAGACGATTGGGATTACAATGATCAAATAGATCCTCCAGACCTCCCAAGCCCTCCACCATACCCAACAAAACCATCTCCTCCAGATGATAATATTGGGTTTGGACAACTCATCAATCGGGCTGCTGTATTTCATGGGGTACACATGCACTCAAACACACCAGAGGAGGATTTCCTTTTAGACACATTTGAACAGTCCCAGAAAACTATACAAATATTGCCAATGATTAAAGGGGTCATTAAGCATGCTCCCGACATATTTAAAGACCCTGTACGCGCCAGGATTCTTAATCCCAGGATCGATAAGAAATATAGGCCTGCCCCTGATGATCCTGCTTACATCAAAGGTCAGCTGCCTCTAGATTCATTAGTAGTCTCCAATGCTAGAAAGCGAGCTAATTCACAAACCTCAGGGGACGCACCGCCCCCTGATAAAGAATCTAAATTATTAGACGCATCTGGCAAAAGGGTAGCTGCGCAGGCGGCCAATCACTGGCGCATAGCCAACACTCAAGCACTGCTGGCTAGATATGATAGGGCCCACTATGACCAGCTGGAAACCCTGTTACAGCATTTGCCTGACCAGTATAAAACTCAAGCACATGACCTAATCTAGGAGGGCAAACTAATCACCAACGCCTCAATTAAGTGTGCCCTTGATGCAGCTGACACTGCCGCTAGGTCTGTCAATACTAGTGTGCTGCTCAGAAGACATGCATGGCTGCGCATTTCAGGCTTCAAGCAGGAGGTCCAAACAACTATTCTAAATCAGCCGTTCAATCAAAACCAACTTTTTGGGCCGGCTGTGGACACTGCTCTTGAAAAGATGAAAAAAGATACAGAAACTGCCAAGTCAATGGGAGCGTTGCAGTCTCCGCAAACACGTGGCTCCTTTCGTCGCTCCTTTTATAGAGGAGCCTCCAAGAACGTGGGCACAGATAGCTCATCTTCCTTTAAAAACACCACCCAAACATCCCCCAATAGAGGATATTTCAGAGGAGGTTACAGAGGGAACAACAGTAAAGGGAGAGGCCGAGGTAACACCAACACTCGTACCTCCCCTGCTGCTAAACAGTGACTTCCCTCCACTCCCCCCGACCATTCCACTCCTGTCGGGGGAAGATTAGCACAGTTCCTACCTGTCTGGAACTCCATCACAACAGACAGGTGGGTGAGACAAATTATCCAATATGGTTACTGCGTGGAACTTACAGCTACCCCCCCAAACATACCACCCAGACAGCGTCCAATGTCCACAGACCATCTTACACTTTTGAAACAAGAAGTTCTCTCACTGCTTCAAAAACACGCCATAGAGCCAGTCCCTTTACTACACCAGGGAACAGGGGTTTACTCCCTGTATTTCCTAATCCCCAAAAAAGGATGGGACCCTACGGCCAATTCTCGACCTCAGACCCCTCAATCAGTATATACACTCGGATCATTTTCACATGATCACTCTCCAACAGGTGCTTCCCCTACTACAACAGGAAGACTTCCTTACCACACTAGATCTCATGGACGCCTACTTCCACATTCCCATACATCCTGCTCACAGGAAGTATCTAAGGTTCGTACTGGACGGACAACACTATCAGTTCAAAGTCCTTCCATTCGGGGTCACCACTGCTCCAAGAGTGTTTACCAAGTGCCTTGCAGTAGTAGCAGCGCACCTACGAAGACAACAAATCCATGTCTTCCCGTATCTAGACGACTGGCTAATAAAAGCCAGATCATTCAACCAGTGTATCCAACACACTCATCAGACCATTCAAACACTACACAACTTGGGGTTCACAATCAACTATACCAAGTCGCACCTCCAGCCCTCCCATATACATCAATATCTGGGGGCCACAATAAATACTTCCACAGCTCTAGCGTATCCCAGCCCAGCCAGGATAGCCAGTATAGAAGCTCTCATCACCAAATTTCAAATCCAACACTCTCCCAGCCAGAGTGTTCATGCAACTCATAGGCATGATGGCATCTTGCATTTTCATCGTACCTCACGCAAAACTTCAAATGCGTCCCTTACAAGAATGTCTAGCACATCAATGGAATCAGGCTCACGGACAACTTACAGATCTGGTGTTGGTGGACAGCCGCACACATCGCTCTCTGCAGTGGTGGAACACAAAAAACTTGTCCAAAGGGCGGCCGTTCCTCGAGCCTGTTCCACAAATAGTACTAACAGCAGACGCATCACTGACAGGGTGGGGAGCCCATCTCTTAGCTCACACAACACAGGGCAAATGGACCACTCAGCAAAAAGTGCTCCACATCAATCATCTAGAACTACTAGCGATATTCCTAGCTCTCAAATCATTTCAACTCCATGTACAAAACAAAGCCGTCCTGATCCGAACGGACAACATCACGGCCATGTATTACATACAAAAACAGGGGGGGGGGGGGACTCATTCTCTACAACTCTCCCAACTTGCACAGAACATTTGGAGATGGGCCATCCCACAAAACATATACTTTCTCGCACAACACCTTCCAGGAGTTCACAATCAGATTGCCAATCTGTTAAGTCGACAGACACAACAGATTCACGAATGGGAACAACATCCACAAGTTCTTCTACCTTTTTTCCAGATGTGGGGCCAACCAGACATAGATCTATTTGCCACACACCAAAACGCAAAATGCCCAACCTTCGCCACCAGGTTTCCACACCCACTGTCCAAGGGCAATGCAATATGGATGAATTGGTCAGGCAGATTTGCGTACGCTTTTCCGCCACTCCCACTCATTCCGCTAGTGGTACGCAAGCTCCGACAACAGTCTCTAAAAATGATCCTAGTGGCTCCCACATGGGCACGCCCAACCGTGGTTCACAACACTGCTGGAACTCTCACTAGTCCCACACCAAAAACTACACCACTCCCCATCACTACTAATGCAGAACCATGGAGAGATAAGGCACCCCGATCCAACTCAACTCAATCTTGCGATCTGGCTCCTGAAGTCCTAGAGTTCGGTTACCTTAACCTTCCACCAGACTGTATGAACATCATTAAAGAGGCCAGATGCCCTACCACCAGAGCTTGCTACGCAGCAAAGTGGAAAAGATTCGCCACTTACTGCAATAACAATAATATCCAGCCACTAGACGCCTCCATCCAGAACATCATTTGTTACTTACTACATTTACAAAGATGTAATTTGGCATACTCATCCATACGTCTTCATCTAGCAGCACTTGCCGCTTACTTACAAAACAGACAACACTTATCTCTTTTTAGGGTCCCAACAATTAAAGCCTTTATGGAAGGCCTTAAACGAATCATACCTCCCAGATTACCACCCTCTCCAGTGTGGAATCTTAACATTGTGCTTACTAGGCTCATGGGACCCCCATTTGAACCTCTGCATAAATGTGAACTTCAGTTCCTCACATGGAAAGTAGCTTTCCTTATTGCAATCACCTCTCTCAGAAGGGTGAGTGAGATCCAGGCTTTAACCATACAAGAACCATTTTTACAAATACATCGTAACAAAATAGTTCTCAGAACAAACCCAAAATTCCTTCCTAAAGTCATTTCTCCTTTTCACCTTAATCAATCTGTGGAGCTCCCCGTGTTTTTTCAAAACCCGGACACCGTAGCAGAAAGAGCTCTCCATACCCTAGACGTCAAAAGAGCTCTAATGTATTACATTGACAGGACCAAGTCATTTCGCAAAACAATTGTTTGTAGCTTTCTCTCCACCGTATAAGGGTAATCCCATCTCAAAAGCTGGGATTGCAAGGTGGATCGTCAAATGTATCCAAATTTGCTACCAAAAAGCCAAGCGCACATTACCAATTCCCCCTAGAGCGCACTCAACACGCAAACTAGGGGCTTCCATGGCATTCTTAGGGAACATTCCCCTAGAACACATCTGTAAAGCAGCCACATGGTCTACAACACACACCTTCACTAAACACTATTGTGTTGACGTGCAAGCCAAGCAACAAGCTTCTGTAGGCCAAGCTGTTCTTAAAACACTTTTTCAAACTACTGCAACAGATACAGGTGACCACCGCTAGAGGAGATACTGCTGTACAGTCTATGCTCAGTGTGAGATCTGCAGCTCATATGCCTCGAACGGAAAATGCTACTTACCAGTATGCATCTGTTCTTGGCATGTAGAGCTGCAGATCCTCACACGCCCACCCACCTCCCCGGGACCTGTATATGTTCCCGTCCTATCTTACTTAGATATACACACATGGACATCTCTTTCTTTTCTACTAACTCCATCATTTCCCATCATGGCGAAAAACAATCTGAGGATGGAGTCGATGCCCATGCGCACTATCGTCCAAGGGAGGAGTCACCTATCTCCTGTCTACAAAGACTTCTTCCAAGACAACAACAAAGTGCAAGCATCCGAGCCCAACACCAGATGGCGATCTAATGCTCAGTGTGAGGATCTGCAGCTCTACATGCCAAGAACAGATGCATACTGGTAAGTAGCATTTTCCTTCCTCACATTTCTGTGAGGGGAGCCACAACTTACACCCACCTAGCATTCCCCCAAGTCTCCCGATAAAAATGGTACCTCACTTGGGTGGGTAGGCCTAGTGCCTCTGACAGTAAACGGGCCACAACACAACATGGACATGTAACATTTTTCCACTGAAAACTGACCTTTTTTTGTTTTGTTTTAGTAATATGCCTAGCTGTGGATTTTGGGCCCTAGCTCAGCCGGCATCTAGGGAAGCCTAGCAAACCTGTACATTTTTGGAAACTAGACACCTAGAGGAATCCAGGATGGGCTGACTTGCGTGGCTCTCCAAGTCTTTTTTACCCAGAATCCCTTGCAAACCTCAAAATTCATCTAAAAAACAAATGTTCGAGGCATATAAGCTGTAGATGATATACTTTTGCATAGATCGCCATCTAGTATTGGGTCCGGATGTTTGCACTTTGTTATTGTTCGAAGAAGTCTTTCCAGTCACAAGGTAGGTGACTCCTCCTTTCGGTGATAGTGCGCATGGGCATCGACTCCATCCTTAGATTGTTTTTTTCCCCGCCATCGGGTTCGGATGTGTATTGCTGCGCTCCGGTTCGGCACCGTTTCTCGGACCCCTTCGACGCGCAATACATACCCTCGACGGTATTGTTATCGATCGTGGTTCCCCATTTGTCGCGTATCGTCTCAACTTTAAAATCTTCGATTGGAAAACTCGTGGAAGGCCGTCGGGCCTACCCGTGCCGACCGCTCTAGCAGTGGATGGTACGGACTCCCTTCAAGTTATGTCCCGGGTGTCGTGCTAAATTTCCACGCAACGACTTGCACGAAGTGTGCAACCTCTGTCTGTCCCCGGAACACGACAAGAAAGACTGCGACGCGTGCCGATCGTTCCGATCAAAAAAGACTCTTTGTGATCATCGGGCTCGACGTCACGAGATGCAACAGCAAAGCGGCTCCACAACGGACATCTTCGGCGAAGATTCCGACTCCGAACATCATGCCCAAGGAGCAGAAGAAGAAGAACACTTCTCCGTATCCGAGGCCGACTCAGACATCGAAGAAGAGGAGCAAGTTACTCCGGGTCAGCGTACCGTGAGTAAAGACAACCCCTTGCCCCCCCAATAACCTAAGACAAAGGCTGTCGGCACCGACAAAAAGTTTCCGACGCCCCGCCCTCTGGCCCGGCTCCGAAACATAAAGAAAAGCCTTCCGGTTCGGGCTCGAACCGACCCCATCTCGGTGCCAACCCAACACCTTCGGCACCGAAATACAAGTCCAAGCCAACGCCACCGGCGCCAAAAGGCTCGAAGCTGAAACCTTCGACGTCGAAACAGGCAACCAAGGATAAAGAGACTCCGTCGAAAGAGCCTCGGTCCGATCACTACCTTTCGGATCCGAAACAGAAAAAGTTGGTGATTCACCCTGATACAGGGCATATTCAGGCCATTCTACCAAAAAAAAGAGGAAATTAGACCTACCAGAGGTCTCCCACATTCCTCTAAAGAAGAAAAGTGTGTGTACTAACCCTTCTCCTCTTTACATCCCAACTACTTCTCCTACTAATCCCAATTTACTTATTTCACCTGAAAATTCACCACCAACACCAACTTCACCTAACCCACAAGATGATGGGGATGGAGATGGGGATGACAATCAAGATCCCCCACAGGACACTGATCCTTAGCAGGATTATCACACTGATCCAGATCCAGATAATGATCCAGATTTGTACCCCTCCAGACCCTCCCCGCCAGATAACATTGGGTACATTGAGCTCCTTAACAGGGCTGCTCAATATCACGGGGTGGAGTTACATTCAGAACCCTTAGAGCAGGATTTCCTCTTTGAGACCCATAGCTTCTCACACAGTCACTCATACATTACCTATGCTCAAAGGCATGTTAAAACACACTGAGGACATTTTCAAAGACCCTGTCAGGGCAAGAGTTATTACTCCTAGGGTGGAGAAAAAATATAAGCCCGCACCCACCTACCCTACATACATCAAAGGTCAATTACCTTTAGACTCTCTTGTAGTCTCTAATGCTCGCAAGAGAGCCTACTCCCAAACGTCAGGTGAAGCTCCTCCTCCAGATAAGGAGTCCAAGCTCATTGACGTCTCAGGCAAAAGAGTTACTTCACAAGCAGCTAACCATTGGCGTATTGCCAATGCTCAAGCTTTGTTGGCTTGTTATGACAGGGCTCACTACGATGAGTTAGAGAAACTCATGCAGTTCTTACCCAACGAACACAAGGCTAAGGCTAACGACCTTATTCAAGAGGGTAAGCTCCTTACAAATACCTCTATCAGGTGTGCCCTAGATGCGGCAGACACAGCAGCCCGTACAATTAACACCAGTGTACTCTTATGAAGGCATGCTTGGTTGAGAATTTCAGGTTGCAAACCTCCATCCTCAACCAACCCTTTGATCGGGAACATCTCTTTGGACCAGCAGTTGACACCTCGCTGAAAAAAATGAAAAAAGATACAGAGGTCGCAAAGTCCATGGGGGCGTTGCAGTCATCCACCAATAGGGGTTCCTTTCGCCGCTCCTTTTATAGGGGTGGCTCTAAAAACATATCCACCGAGACTACCTCCTCCTCTTACAAGGGTAATACTCAATCCCCCTCACCAAGAGGTTATTTCAGAGGAGGTTTTAGAGGGATTAATGGTAAGGGAAGAAGCAGAGGCAAATCCACACGCTCTTCACCCTCCAGCAACAAACAGTGACTTCCATCCCATACCCCCCGATCATTCCACTCCTGTCGGGGGACGTCTCTCCCAATTTCTCCCTGTCTGGAACTCCATCACTACAGACAAATGGGTTCTGCAAATTATCAAATATGGTTACTGCCTGGAACTTACAGCCAATCCCCCAAATATCCTTCCAAGACCACATGCAATGTCACCAGACCATCTCTCACTCTTAAAGCAAGAGGTTCTCTCTCTCCTAGGAAAACAAGCTATAGAACCAGTCCCATTACAATACCAAGGGACCGGGGTATACTCCCTGTACTTCTTAATTCCCATGAAGGATGGCTCTTTAAGACCTATATTAGACCTCAGACAACTAAATCTCAACATCCAATCAGACCACTTTCACAAAGTGTCTAGCAGTAGTCGCGGCTCATCTAAGAAGACCGCACATTCACGTCTTCCCCTACCTAGACGACTGGCTAATAAAAGCCAGCTCGCAACAGAGCTGCCTACGCCACACTCGAAAAACAGTCCAACTGCTTCACGACCTCGGGTTTACTGTAAACCTCACCAAGTCTCATCTCCAACCATCCAACACACAAGTGTATCTAGGAGCCACAATAGACACTTAGAAAGCTCTAGCGTTTCCCAACCCAGTCAGGATCTGCAACATGCAGACTCTAATATCGCAGTTTCAGCCTCAGCACTCATTACCAGCTCGAGTGTTTATGCAATTGCTAGGAATGATGGCATCTTGCATTTTAATCGTTCCTTACGCAAGACTCCAAATGCGTCCCCTACAGGAATGCTTAGCACATCAGTGGAACCAGGCTCAAGGTCAGTTATCAGATCTAGTGTTGGTGGATGGCCGCACCCATCACTCTCTGCAGTGGTGGAACATACAAAACCTTTCCAAGGGGCGGCCATTCGTCGACCCGGTTCCACAGATAGTGCTAACAGCAGACGCATCGCTCCCTGGTTGGGGAGCTCATCTTCAAAAACATACTATTCAGGGCATGTGGACTCTGCAACAAAAACAACTCCACATAAACCATCTAGAACTGCTAGCACTTTTTCTAGCATTGAAAGCCTTTCAACTTCATCTAGTAGGCAAAGCTGTCCTGATTCGCACAGACAACATGACAGCAATGTTCTACATACAAAAACAGTTGTGACACACTCTCGCCAGCTCTCACAGCTAGCCCAGAGCATCTGGAGATGGGCCATACCTCAAAAAATATATCTCCTTGCAGAACACCTCCCAGGAGTAAACAACCAGACTGCAGATCTGCTCAGTCGTCAACGACAGCAGATCCACGAATGGGAACTCCACCCTCAAGTTCTCCTCCCATTCTTCCAAATGTGGGGCTTCCCAGAGATACATCTGTTCGCCACCCACCTAAACGCGAAATGCCCAAACTTCGCATCCAGGTATCCACACCCATTGCCCAAAGGCAATGCACTATGGATGAATTGGTCAGGGATATTTGCTTACGCTTTTTCGCCTCTCCCACTCATTCCATTAGTGGTTCGGAAGCTCAGACAGCAGTCCCTGACACTAATCCTAGTTGCTCCCACACGGGCCCGTCAACCCTGGTTCACAACCCTGTTGGAGCTATCAGTAGTTCCTCACCAAAAACTACACCTTACTCCCAATCTTCTCACTCAGAACCGTGGAGAGATAAGGCTTCCAGATCCCAGTCATCTCAACCTTGCGATCTGGCACCTGAAATCCTAAAGTTTGATTATCTTAATCTTCCGCCAGACTGCATGAATATTATCAAAGAGGATAGGCGCCCTACCACAAGAGCATGCTATGCAGCAAAGTGGAAGCGGTTTGTCATTTACTGTAACGACAATAAAATTAATCCGCTAGATGCTTCAATTCAAATTATCATTTGCTATCTACTACATCTACAGCGTTCCAAATTAGGGTACACATCTATACGCTTACATCTTGCTGCAATAGCTGCATATCTTCAAAAAAGACAGCATTTGTCTCTTTTTAGAGTGCCTGCTATTAAAGCATTTATGGAAGGACTTAAGTCATTCCCCCCAGACTTCCACCTGCTCCAGTGTGGAATCTCAACATAGTTCTTACAAGACTCATGGGTCCACCTTTTGAGCCATCGCACAAATGTGAACTACAATTTCTCACTTGGAAGGTAGCCTTCCCCGTAGCCATTACATCTCTGAGGAGAGTGGGTGAGCTACAGGCACTAACCATAGAAGAGCCATTTTTACAAATACACCAAAACAAAGTGGTTCTGAGCACTAACCCCACATTTTTACCTAACGTCATCTCTGCCTTTCATATCAACCAATGTGTGGAGTTGCCTGTGTTCTTCCCTCAACCAGATTCAGTGGCAGAACGTGCTCTTCACACCTTAGATGTCAAGAGAGCATTACTATACTATATAGAAAGGACAAAACCTTTCAGGAAAACCAAGCAACTTTTTGTTGCTTTTGCTCCACCACATAAAGGCAATCCAATATCAAAATCAAGTATTGCACGGTGGATAGTTAAGTGCATTCAAATATGCTACATTAAAGCTAAACGCACATTAACAATTCCCCCTAGAGCGCATTCTACACGCAAACTGGGGGCTTCTATGGAATTCTTAGGAAATATACCCATAGATGACATCTGCAGAGCTGCAACATGGTCTACACCACACACATTCACAAAACACTATTGTGTAGATGTGTTAGCAAGACAGCAAGCTAGTGTGGGCCAGGCAGTTTTACGTACACTATTTCAGGCCACTGCAACAGCTACAGGTTAGCCACCGCTTTGGGAGATAACTGCTATGTAGTCTATGCAAAAGCATATGATCTACAGCTCATATGCCTCGAACGGAAAATGTTACTTACCCAGTATGAATCTCTTCTTGGCATATTAAGCTGTAGATTCATATGCGCCCACCCGCCTCCCCGGGTACCTTTACCTGTTGCAGTAATATCTTAATTAGATACTATATACATGGACATCTCTCTTTGCTACTCTTACTAACTCCATCATCACCCTTCACGGCAAAACAATCTAAGGATGGAGTCGATGCCCATGCGCACTATCACCGAAAGGAGGAGTCACCTACCTCGTGACTGGAAAGACTTCTTCGAACAATAACAAAGTGCAAACATCCGGGCCCAACACTAGATGACGATCTATGCAAAAGCATATGACTCTACAGCTCTATATGCCAAGAACAGATGCATACTGGGTAAGTAGCATTTTCCTTTCCTCACATTTCTGTGATGGAAAGTTCTGGAATCTGTGGGGAGCCACAAACTTCCACCCACCCAGTATTCCTTAAGTCTCCAGATAAAAACTGTACCTCACTTGTGTGGGTAGGTCTAGTGGCCACGACAGGAAACGGCCAAAAAACTTACTGTGGAGACATCAAAATGATCTATCACAAAACGACCTGTTTTTGCAAAGGAGTAACCTGCGTTTTTGGTCCCGGGCTCGAAGGCTGTCTAGGGAAGCCTACCAAACCCAGACATTTCTGAAAACTAGACACCTGGGGGAGTCCAGGGAGGTGTCGCTTGTGTGGATCCCCCAATGTTTTCTTACCCGGAATCCCCTTCAAAACTCAAATTTAGCTAAAAAGAAAAACTCACATTTTCCCACATTTCTATTTGGTAAAGTTGTGGGATCACCGGGCCGGCACACATTTCCTACCCCCCAGCATTCCCTTAGGTCTCCCGATGAAAATGGTACCTCACTTGTATGGGTGGGTCAAGTTCCCGCAACAGGGAAGGGCACAAAACGTATTGTGGAAACATCAAAATTATCACAAAACTACCTGGTTTTGCAATGGGGTTACCGGCGCTTTTGGTCCCGGGCTTGACGACCATCTGGGAAACCTACCAAATTCAGACATTTCTGAAAACTATGCAGCCAGGGGAGTCCAGGGAGGTGTGGCTTGTGTGGATCCCCCAAAGTTTTCTTACCCCGAATCCCCTGCAAACCTCAAATTTGGCTAAAATATCAAACTTTCCTCACATTTCTGTGTGGAATCACTGCGCCGGTAGATATTTCTTACTAACCAGCGTTTCCCTCAGACATGGGGGAAAGGAAAAACTCTTTCCTTTCTTCCTTAGTCTGTTTCTCCCAAAACAACACTCCCCCCCCCGAAGGACTCACCAAAATCACATCCTCTCTGAATGTTCTGAAAGCAGAATGGCTTTCAGCGCTTCCCCGTCTGCACTTGATGATGTTGGTGTGCTGACATCATCAGATTGACAATTGGGAGGGGGGGGTGGCAGCGGAAGTGCTTTGCTGTCATCCCTGGTGGGGGGTTGAAAGGGGCGGCCCTCATGGGAAGCACCAGCGCTTCCCCAGTGGGTGGGTGCTAGGACGAAACTGTTCCGTCCTCAACACAGCAGCGCCACAGCCAAGGATGTAACAGTTCCGTCCGAGGGGTTAAGGTATCGAGTTGTTTGATTCCTCAAAGTGCCCACTTTGGTCGCACCATTCTGGAAATAGCACCACTTCGGGGTCAGTGAGTAATCCTGTAGTTGCCAATCTGGCGACCAAGTCTTTCCACTGTAAAAACTGTAGTTTTTAATGTTTACAATCAGGACATGTAAAATTAATGTCCTACCCATGTCATATGTTGCACCCTGCCATAGGGTTTGGTAGGCCGGCCAGGGGGTGACTTACACAGATGTACAGGGGAAGTAGTGGCTTTGCCAGTGCTTCAATGGCAAATTTGGGCTAGCAGTGCACAAACTGCTCGACCAGTCTTCAGTGGCGGACTGGGGAGGGGGGGCTTGTTTTACATGTGGGACTTCCTGGGTGGCACAACCAGTGCTGCAAGCCCTGGGGTACCCCTCAAACTTGCAAGCCCTGGGTACCATATACTAGGGACCTACAGGCAAGTTA
The DNA here is from genome assembly GCA_963921515.1 of Calotriton arnoldi. NCBI lineage: Eukaryota > Metazoa > Chordata > Amphibia > Caudata > Salamandridae > Calotriton > Calotriton arnoldi. The sequence continues at coordinate 3,008,138 of CAWUFW010000030.1, forward strand.
GGCATTTCCAATTGGGTGCAGCCAATTGAACATACACTTTCGGGTCAAGACACTGGCACTGAAGTCTAATTAGCAGGCCTCAGTGCACTCTTGAGGCGAAAAACCAGCAGCATCAGTCGAAACGCGTAGGGACGACCATACAAAAAGTAGCATTTCCTTACAGGTTTCTTTTCTAAAAGTGAGGAATCTGCGGTTAGAAGAGTCCATCAAAAGAACAAGTTGCTCAGCTTTTGTAATGGTCTTTCTGGTGGATACTATATCTAACCCCAGATTCCTCACTGCCCTTCCATCTCCCTATTCTGCGGAGCTGCCTGTAGTTGACACTTTTAAAGGTACCAAGTTACAGAACTGCACACTGTCAACAATTGTTTTACACTCCGCTTCTGAGGGTGCAGAAAGGGAGAAGACAAGAACCCAACGTCAGCACAGCATGTGGTGTTTATATGTGGCTCTGCTCCCTCACTTCTGGTGCAATATGGAGTAAGCGCAGAGCCGTACGACGCCACCTCTTTGTGCCAGAACATGAATTTGAGACCAGTTGTGGATCTGAGGATACTCAACTATTATAAAAGCATTTTCATGTATTGACTTGAAGATTTTGTAATGGGCTAGGCATCGCTTTTTCCATACTTCAGTTTGCTGAAGGTGATGAGAAAAAATGCATCTAAGTGTGGGGAAAGGGAATATGGATGGAAACCTTCTTTTGTAACCACTGCTCTGTGCCGAATTCAGTTGAAATCAAGTCAAAATAGCTATTTTTTCAGACATTTCCTGATACAGTGGTGTTTGGGTTCATATCTCAAGTTAGGGCTTTAGGTATTCCTCCAACAGATCTGCCTCCCTGTTTCAGCATTTTGTAAGATTGTTCAGTAATCTGATTATGGAAAAATGTTTCTAGCAAAGACATAGTGTGTGGTGGCTGTTTATGCAAATATCCTGAGCCTTTGCAACCCAGAAGCCTATCAAAGCGATGCATAGGGTTTTACATCGGTAACCGTAGTGGTTTAAGGATAGCCTGGATATGCTCACATTGGTGGAAATGTACCCATTCTCGCTGCCTGATTCTGTAGCGTTTGTGACTTTTCGGTGCATTGTTTTGAATAGACGAATGTAGATGATGATACAGTAGTCATGGCCTGCCACCTGCTTCACCTGGTAGACAGTTAGTAGTAGATGGAATAGTGGTTGGAGGAGAGATTTATAGGTTGACACCTTTGCCAGTACTTTGACTTGGGAATAAACAAACGTTTGGAAGCAAGTATCCCCACCTTCCTTACTTTGGGGAGGTTGATAGAATTATTCAGAGGCCAGGGAGTGGAATGAGCTCTATCTGAAAGAGACTATTAGTTATGGATTCCTCACCTTAGAATTACCCCCAGGCGTCAGACTGGATCTGGAGAATTTTTCTTCAGCAGTACCCCTGTGCGTCAGTAGGTGGCGTCGGTCGACTCCGCGTTCGTCGTTGGCATCGTGATCACCGGAATGACATTGCAGTATCTACTTAGATGCCGCCCCTGTGCGCTGATGTCAGTTCTTTCTTTTTCCGCGCCAGCCACGGCAGATCCAGAGAGAGCGGTACCTCAAGTCACTTTTTGACTCTCTTTTTGTGACTTTGTCGACTTTTTTCAAGTCTTCCAACTCCTGGTGCACAGGGATGTAATCTCGGCGGACCGGCTTCAAGCCTTGTGGCTCCTGCCACAAGCTGATGTCGGTGACGGACCCCCATCTTGTGTGCCTCTAGTGCCTGGAGCGCGACCACAACCCGAAGTTGTGTTCCGACTGCTGGGCCATGGCCCCGAAGTCTTTGCGAAAGCGGTCCCGAAAGCTTCTGGAGGCCCGGCAGTCGGCTCCGCACCGCTCGAGGTCACGGTCGAGAGGGAGGTCGGGGACCGGTTGCAGAGCCATCACCACTACCCCTCGTCAAAGTCTTCGTGTAAGTCGAAGCACAAAAAGAAGGCGAAGAAGCACCGTCTCTCTTCGCATTCTCCCCGTCTGTCGGCCGACGCAAAGCGGGATGCGGACGGTAGTCGTCCGTCTCCGCCCACGGAGCCTTTTGGGTCGGCTACGAGCTTGCCTCCCTTTCCGGGAGCCAGGGCGACCCCTGCCCAACTTTGTAGCTTTTACGAAGCCCTCCACTCAATTTTTGGGCAGCCCGACTCCGCCGGCTCGCTTTTGGGCCCCGCGGACTCTGCTGGGGGCTCTAGGCCTTCGATGCTGGCAGCTTCAGCTTCAGCGCCGCAGGGCCCCCAGGGATCCAGGCCTGGATCCGGATCGGCGCCGGTCGACCTTGTGACACCTCCTCCAGCGCCGAATCCAGTGACGACACCTCCGCCCCCTCCGATGCCGGTTGTGTCCCCAGCCCACGTCGACCCCAGCCTCCCCCTCGATGTGGACATTGGGACTGTCGCCGACCGGTACTTTTGTACCTCTGTTCTCCCCTGGTGTTCCCTATCACCCTGAGTGGCTATCAGAGGAGGGTGAGGAGGACTGGGAGGGGTCTGTGGACCCTTTGGCAGACCAGTTGGAAGAACCGGACTGGAGAGAGGAGTTAGGTGAGGCCAGTGGTCTGGACACTTCTCCAGACCTTGGCATGCTTTCTCCCCCTACTGTGGCTACGGAGGAGGGTGCATCATACGCAGTGGTGTTCCGTAGGGCGGCTGAGGCCTTAAACTTTAAGCTTCCTATGGTGGTGGTTAGGACTAACCTCCTGACTGAGGTGCTCCATCCGGCAGCGGCCTCTTCGGAGCCCCTGCTGCCGTTTAAGGAGGCCCTCACAGACATCCTTTTTGGCACTTGGTCCAAGCCCAACACAGGGGCTCCTATGGATAGGATGATTGCCCAAAACCACCGCCCGGCCCCAGGCGACCCCATTTTCCTCTCCCAACACCCCACCCCTGAGAGCTTGGTGGTCCAAGCCTAGACTTCCAAGGGTACATTCCCTTCCGCACCAGCTGATAGGGAATCCAAGCAGCTGGACCACCATGGGAAGAAGATGTTTTCTTCCTCCAGCTTAGGACTGCGGTCGGTGAACACTGCATGTCTCTTGGGCCGTTACTCCCACTCTGTGTGGGACACGTCGCACAAGTGCTGCCACAGTGCCCGGAGGAGGCCCAGGCCGTGCTCTCCCGTGCAGTTGCCGAAGGGAGAGACGCAGCGAAGTTCGCCATAAGATGTGTGGTCTGGACACCGCCGACTCGCTGGGCAGGACGATTTCAAAGTTAGTAGCCCTGAGACGCTAAGCCTGGCTTAGGTCCACTGGCTTTTCGGGTGATGTCCAAGCTACACTTTTGGACATGCCCTTTGATGGCCGTCGCTTGTTTGGCGACAAAGCAGACAACGCACTCGAGCGCTTTAAGGACTGCAGGGTTACGGCCAGGTCCTTGGGCCTCGCTTCCACCTCTCGCCCTGCGCAGTCTGCTTTTCGCCCCTTTCGTGGCTACGGAAGGGGTGCCCCGCGACGTTCCATCCAGAGCCACAGGCCTGCGCGAGCTGTCGAGCCTCAGTGTGGCCGGGGATGTGGGACCCACCGCCGTGGGTCGGGGGGGGCCAGCGGGCGGGCCAGTCCACCAGCGCCCCCTCTGCAGCAGCCTCCAAGCCCTCCTAGTCCGACCTTTCAGGGCCATCATTCGCAAGTGGGCGGCAGGATTCGCCATCACCTCCCCCACTGCCTCAACATCACGTCGGACAGGTGGGTTTTGCAGATAGTCCGAAGGGGCTACTCCCTCCCCTTCAAGACTACTCCTACATCCATGACACCTCAATTTCATCGCATGTCGGAGGATCACTTGGCCCTTCTTCAACAGGAAGTTACGGCTCTCTTGGCCAAGGGAGCCATCGAGCGAGTCCCTGCCCCATAAGTAGGTCGTGGTTGTTTTTCCCACTACTTTCTGGTGCCCAAGAAGGACAAGGGCCTGTGTCCTATCTTTGATCTCAGGAACGTCAACCGCTTCCTCCGGAAGGAGAAGTCCAAAATGTTGACATTGGCTCAGTGTAGGAAGCTGGCTCTTTTGATATACTATACCAAAGTGAGGTATAGTGTGCACAGAGTCCAGTGGATCCCCAAAGGTAGGCAGAGGTAAAGTTAGATAGCACCTCACTCTCTATTTGTGGTAGTGTGGTCGAGCAGTAAGGCAGTATCAGAGGACAGTGTTAAGAATTTGTTGTACACACTCAGTCAGCAAATTAATTCACACCCTCAAAGACTGAACTTCAGACCAATTGTTTTTGTATAAAAATATTCTTTGTTATTTTATTTCCTAGAACCAAGCAAGCCTGGCACAGGTAAGTTGATAAATACTTTGCAGTAAATATACAGTTTGAAATGCAATTGTAAATGTACTTTGAAGTGGTTACAGTTTGAATTACTGGTAATGCAATACTGTGGAATGCTGTACTTATACTTTGTATCGATCTTGCAATGAAAATTACAGGTATGTTACTTTTACGTTACTTTTGAGATGACTTTTTACATTACTTTTTCTAGGTAAGTAAAATCAGTTTTGCACAGTTGTTATTTTTTAGGTTTCCATACAAATCAACTCCACACTTAGAACATTTTTCAGAGAAAAACAGTCAATGGATTCCTATGGAGAGAAATGAAGTTAACGGTTACCAGGTAAGTAATCAGTCTTTGGAGTTGAGCTTCTGGGGTTAGAACAAGGGTTCCCCCAGGGTCAAAGATGCACTCTCGTTACACCCTCAGCGGCACTAGGGCGTCCGGGTGCAGAGTGCTGAGGCCCAATGTTATCCAATGGGGGATAGGGGGCCTCCTGTTGGTTGCTGCTGGCTAGCAGGCCACTCGGCTGTGGGAGCAAAGCTCCTGGACTTTAGCTCAGGGCAAATGGGGAAACAAAGTAGCACCAAAGGTGCACCCTCAGCGGGACTAGGGCGGCCGGGTGCAGGGTGCTGTTTTGACGTCGGGCGCCCTGTTGGTTTCAATGGGGAACCTCCGGTTTGCAAAGGCACTGCAGGCACAGGGACGAAGGTCTTCTGGGTGCGACAACCACTTCAAGAGGTAAGTTGGGAAGTTAGGGGTTGGCTAGGCACCGTCGGTTTGGGCACACAAGGCCGTGGGGCGTCGGGTGCAGGGGTGCCTTTTGGGGTCGGATCTTCTTACCAGCTCCTGGTCGCGGTTGGGGGGGCCTTCTGGATTTAGGCTGCAGGCATCGGCTTGAGGCAGGTCAGGGGTCGCCCGATCTCAGGTCAGGATCACCGGGGTGACCTCCTCGTGGTGTTTGCCCACTGAAGCTCGGGCTGTGGACGGCGGGTGCAGAGTGGGGCGGGTCCGTGGTGTCCGGCCGGAGCCAGAGGTTGCAGATGAGCAAATCCGGTGTTCACAGGAGACAGAGTCTTTGTAGTTGAAGGCAGGCAGGTCCTCCGGGCTTTTCGAGGTTGCTGGCTGCAGGACACATCTGGATTGTCTTCCTCTTGTTAGCTGCTGCACGGCTGTTCAGTCCTTCTTCTTCTTGCAGGTTCTTGTCTGAGGAAGCAAGGTTCAGGGGTGCCCCTAGATACTAGATTTAGGGGCATTACAGGTAGGTAAAAGGCAGGGACCAATGGGTCCCTTCCCTGGGGTGGGTACACCCCCTATTATGCCACCCTCCAGTGGGAGGGGGGCATGAGCCTGTCCCTGGTTGGCTGAGTCCCCCCATCTTCAAGATGGCGTGGACTGAGTTGTGCTTCACCTCGCCTCCCCCACCTGAGGGGTGGAGTTGGCAGAGGTGGGCACACCTCTCTTCCTCACTTGTTTTTCCCGCCGGTTCTCCCGCCCAAAGTGCGGGTCAGAACCAATAGGGACCAGTTGCTGAGAGCAGCAAGTGGCCTGGGGAAGCTCACAAAGGCGGCAAGCCTTTAAAGCTTCCCCTTCGTGAACCCTGCCCATCCTGGGGGAGGAGGCTTGGCACCTCGTCCCAGGATGTGCTTTGTTTCAGGCCCCAGAGAGCAGCAGGCTCTCGACCCAAGGGTCCAGAAACATGTCTGGTGGTGGCAGCTGAAAGCAACCACTCAGCCTGGACACTAGTGGTAGGTTAGTTTTCAGGGGGCATCTCTAAGATGCCCTCTGTGTGCATTTTTCATTAAACCCCACACTGGCATCAGTGTGGGTTTAATGTGCTGAGAAGTTTGATACCAAACTTCTCAGTTTTCAGTGTAGCCATTATGGTGCTGTGGAGTTTGTAATGACAAACTTCCAGCACCATATGCTCTTAATGGCAGCACTGCACTTACAATGTCTAAGAATGGACTTAGACACTGTAGGGGTACAGGGCTCATGCACCTGTACCCTCACCACTGGTATAGTGCACCCAGCTAGAGGGGTGACTGATCTATGCCAGGGCAGTGGGTTGTAGGCATGGCACACAGGGATGTGTGCCATGTCAACTCTTCACTTTCTTCTGCACCAAGACACACTGCCCGCAAAGGCAGTGTGTGAGTGTCAGGGTACAGGACCTCTAAGGGTGGCACAATAAGTGCTGCAGTCCTTAGAGGCCTTCTCTGGTCACAGTGCCCTGGGTACCTGTGGTACCATTTATCAGGGGCTCACCTGTGGCCAGAGATACCAATTGAGTTTAGGCTTCAATGCAGTTTTAGGAAAAGAACATAGGCCCTGGGTACCTGATTAGCAGGCGCCCAGGGCACACTCAGTCAAAGTACATCAGCAATTCAGCAAAAAGTGGGGGCAACTATGCAGAAAGAGGGCACTTTCTCACACTCAGGTCCTGTCTGCCCTCGACCCTGGAGACTGGATGGTAGCGTTGGACTTGCAGAATGCTTATTTTCACATTCCCGTCCTGCCGGCTCACAGGCATTGCCTAAGGTTCATTGTAGGCCATGAGCATTTTCAATTTACCGTGCTCCCTTTTGGCCTTACTAGCGCCCCTCGGGTGTTCACAAAAGTGATCGCAGTGGTCGCAGCTCATCTGCGCAGATCAGGGGTTCCAGTCTTCCCCTATCTCGACGACTGGCTGTTGAAGGCGGGCTCGCTCCAGGCTGTCGTCTCCCACCTCCAGACTACGGCCGACCTCCTGCATTCGCTGGGGTTCACCATCAACGTACCGAAGTCACACCTGATTCCCTCTCAGAAGCTCCTTTTCATCGGAGCGGTTCTGGACACAGCTCAGTTTCGGGCTTATCCTCCCGAGCAGCGAGCCCGGGATATTTGGGCTATGATTCCAATCTTTCAGCCTCTATCCCGCGTTTGTGTCAGTATGACTCTGAGGCTGCTGGGCCTCATAGCCTCCTACATCCTGCTGGTGGACTATGCTAAGTGGCATATGCGGGCTCTGCAGTGGGACCTGAAGTTCCAGTGGGCACAGCATCAGGGGAATCATTCCTAATGCGTCTAGATCTCAGAGGGCGCTGCACATCGATTGCAGTGGTGGCTAACGAACCGGGATTGGGTAAACGGCAGGTCCCTCTCCCTTCTCCAGCCAGAGTTTACAATTGTGACAGATGCATCACTTCTGGGGTAGGGCGGCCATATGGGAGAGGCGGAGCTTCAGGCAATCCGTCTTGCACTGAAGGCATTCCTTGCTACTGTCAAAGGGAGAGTAGTGCAGGTGTTCACGGACAACACCACCGCCATGGGGCACTGCAAGAAACAGGGCACGGGGTGGGGTCGTGAACCCTATATCAGGAGGCACTTCGTCTCTGGAGGTTGCTGGAACGTCAGGGCATGCCCCTGGTGGTTCAACACCTGGCAGGTTCTCTGAACGCCAGGGCTGACGAACTCAGCCGCCAGTGCATGATGGATCACGAATGGCGTCTTCACTCGGAGGTGGTGCAAGGTCTCTTTCAGCAGTGGGGAGAGCCTTGGTTAGATCTATTCGCCACCGAAGAGGACGCGCAACGTCAGCAATTCTGCGCTTTGGAATTTCCAAGGCGGCACTCACTAGGCGACGCTTTTCGGCGCGAGTGGAGTTGCGGTCTTCTATACACCTTTCCGCCTATACCACTTCTGCCTAGAGTGCTGAAGAAGGTCAAGCGCGACTGGGCCCAAGTCATTCTCGTGGCCCCGGACTGGGCACGAAGAGTCTGGTATCCCGAGCTTCTGCACATGGCCATCGATCCTCCGATCAGAGTGCCTCTTCGGGAGGATCTTCTGTCGCAGCAGCAGGGGACGGTTCTCCACCCGAACCTGTCCAGCCTCCACCTCCTTGCGTGGAGATTGAGCGGCAACAGTTGACAGCTTTCGACCTTCCTCCTGAAGTCTGTAATGTTATCTTGGCAGCCAGGCGTCCCTCCACCAAAACGGTATACGCCAGTAGATGGAACAAGTTTGTGGCATGGTGCGCAGCAAAGGCTGTGGATCCCCTTTCTGCCCCCCTTTCAGAGGTTCTCCTCTTCACTCTTTCTTTGGCCCTGCAGGGCTCTGCTCTGGGCACTCTCAAAGGCTATCTTTCGGCCATTTCGGCCTTTCTTCAGCTTCCTGACCAGCCTTCTCTTTTCAAGTCCCCTATTGTAAATCGCTTTCTTAAGGGCATTACTCACTTGTTTCCTCCAATTTCTTTTCTAATGCCCCAGTGGGACTTGAACCATGTTCTGACCTATCTTATGTGCGCTCCTTTCAAGCCGCTGCATAACTGTTCTCTCAGACTTTTGACTCTAAAAACTGCCTTTTGGTTGCCATCACCTCTGCTCGCAGGGTGAGTGAACTACAGGCGCTTTCTTCCAAACCTCCTTTCCTGGCTGTTCATCCGGACTAAGTTGTCCTTCGCACTAGGCCTTCTTTCCTTCCCAAAGTGGGTACCTCTTTCCACATAGGACAGACCATCACTTTGCCCACCTTCTTCCCGCCCCTGCATCCTTCTAAAGAGGAGGAGAGGCTCAACCGTCTGGATCCAAAACGTGCGCTTTCCTTCTATCTGGATCGCATAAAGCAATTCCGGGTGGATGACCAGCTCTTTGTTGGCTATGTAAGCTTAATTTTGCCGCTTTCACTTTTAAAACACGGGCGCGCACTTTTAACAATGGCGCCCGTGGCTCGTTTTAAGATCCTGGGACAAGGAGCAGGGACAGCGCTGGCTCCCTCAGATCTCTGCTCCCATACTGCTCGAAGGACCCCACCACTGCTGTTTTGCTTGTTTATTAAGGGGGCAGACGGAACTCAAAACACAGGGGCGCAAGCGGGCTGTACCAAGACACACGGTTACGCTCTATGTTCAACAACGCTCGCAGCCGGCCGAGAAAAGGTATTTTTGTATTTGTATACCACGGGCCGCCACACACATACTTTTTATGTAGACGCGCGCCGTGCTTTATTTCACTATGTTGTGTTGTGCATGCTTATTTTGTTGTGTGGCTCAATAACGTGCAGCATTTTGGCGGCCGCACTTCTTACTTATAGCGCGGCTCGCTAAACCATTTCTTTTATTAAAAATATAACTTTGTAAAGCAGCAGCATGCCAGCTTGTTGTTATTACCGTGAATTCACCACTCCAGAGAAATACTGTAAATGATTATCACTAACACAAACGCGTTGGTAAATGGACACCCATAAAGGGAACAGCCAGGAGGTAACGCTAAATCTGTAGGTAATATCATCACTTCAGAGACGTGCCGCCAGCTCTAGCACTCAATGAGCAGGGTATAAGCAGCTACACAGTTGCAAGGGATTTTCCCAGTGAATGGCTTCCTGAGCCCGCCATTACCTTTCTCCATGTCTTGTGGAAAGGCTCCCTGCTTGAACCTTCATGCAAACATCGCATTGCTACTTCTCTGCATTTCTATCCATAGCTTAAGGCCCTACAAAATGAGTAGGCATTCATCTGAAGCAAGCTGACTGCTGTTCGGTGAGCATTATTGCACAGAGTTCAGCGCGCCGAACTGCCGTGGTCACTAGTGCAAGTGAGGCAGCCTCCTGTACCACATCGGAGTGAGCACTGGTGCACGGGAGCCAGGGGGTTGCTCCGCTCTGGGACTCTCACACTATCCCGCCCCTTCTTTCTCCTCCTTTTTTTTTTTTTTGCTCTTTGTAATCTCCTCTGTCGCTTTTTATCTCTCTTCCTCCTGGTTCTCTCGCTTTTTCGTTCCCTCCCCATTCACTTCTCCCCCCTCTCTCTTGTCTCCTTCTCGCGGCCTCTCTTTTCTTTCTCTTGCTGTCCTTTGCTCTATCCATTTGATTCTTTCCCTCCTCTCGTTTTCTCTCTACCCCCTCTATTTTCCTTCTATTTCTCCTTCCTCTCCCCGCCTGTTATTTTCATTATTGTTTTGAGCTCCGTGAAGTCGCACCTATGAACGAGCAATTTTAAACTCTCCTTATCTCCAGTGAAACCCAAGCGCGCGCGACGTTATGCTTACTCGCCCCTCTCGTTCAGTCGTGTCATCGTTTTTCACTACAAACACCCGTAATAAGTCTGCCCCATATAAAACAAGCATTTGCAATGCAATATGTCTCGCTTTTGTGAGAGTTTAAGCTATTAGCATTGTAAATGACAATGCCTTTTATTTGTTTTAAAAACCAAAACATAAATAAAAGGCATTGTCATTTACAATGCCAATAGCTCAAACTCGCGTAAATGCGAGACCTATTGCATTGCAAATGCTTGTTGTAATAGTTATCAATGCTTTATTATAAACATTGATCCGCTCTGTATCTATGCTTAAAACCTCCCATATGTTTTAAGTATAACTTTTTAGTGTATGTTTTGGAAACGTAAGACAAAACTGCAAGAGACACATTTTAGCTCATTACTTTTCTGACCTGAACAAGGTGACATATATTAGGAGTCTGGATAGGTTACTTGGGCAACTTTCAGGGGCCATGCTCCCTTTCTGTCCCTGGATTTTTGGATGGGATATGACATTGTTTTCTAAATGCAGCATCCTTTGTTTTCACTGTAGATAATTGGTTGATGTGCTGCAATTGTAAAGAATGGACCAGTTTGTGCTGCATAGTACAACAATTGCGATCACCCACACCTACCCTTTATCCACATAATATTTTGAAGGATGGTTCAGAAAGGAACCTTCAATCCTCTGTTTCCCCTTGTTACTATTAAAATACATCGCCATGGGTATCTTGTTGGGCTGAATGGAAGAACTTTAGTCATAAAAGTTAATTTTGATAGCCAAAATTTCACCCCATCACTTATCTCCAAAAACTCTTTATTTTTAATGACATTAATATGATGGGCAGGAGACGGAAGGTAAAGTTTCAGCTTTTTATGTGCAGAAATAAATATATGATTTACTTGCAGTTTGAGCGTTACATAAGGGCCTCATGGTTGCAAATTTCATCTTGCTTTGCATCAAGGGTTTATCTGCACATGGCAATTTTGCCTTGTCCTCCTGCACTCCCTCTCACTGAACCTAAGAGGAAAGGTTGAAGACTTCAAGTTTTTAATAGGAAATTACAAGCTGTTTGTATGGGCCAAGAAAGACAGTTGAGAGAATATTATCAACATCACCCAACACTCAAAAAATAAGCAGATGAAAACTAAAATGAAGTGTGAGTGGGCAGTAAATGACCTCATTATTTCACTAGTCTACAGTGTGCTCTGGCTGCTGTTCACCACTCACTGGAGGGAATTATGTGGGGTGGGGTTGGTAGCTTAAGCTTAATTGGTTAGCACTACTAATACAGAATTCGCTCCACATAAACCATGAGATTAGTAATAGGACAGTTTTAACAATCATAGGGTTCACGGACATCCCAAGAGCGGTATTCCCCAGTGGCTGCCAGGTAGCTTCATATTTGCTGCCCATGTCATTCATGTCTTATGTTCGCTTTTCCATTGCTAGCACCGTCTTGCTCAATCCTGTAATGACGGTATGTCCATTGTTTTCCAACTGTGGGCAATTCGTTGTTTGGCTGCAAGCATAATGTTTGTGGTTATTCTCCAGTCTGTTATGGATGATGAGACCTTTTGGTGTGGTGTACGTGTTGAAGAGCTTTTCCTACTGAGTAAGGGGATCTACATGCCGCCTTTGTATTCCCTGGTTGCAAAGACCAGTGCCTCAGCCGAAAATATTGCTTACGGTCAGTCTTTTGAACCACACATTCTTTTTTACACTGGCCAAAGGACTTGATCTCATCACCTGAGAACAAGTCCCAAAATTCGCAAACCCCCTTCTGACCACCTCTTCAATTCCAATCAAGTCCATCCACGGGTAAAGTCTGGGTTATGAAAAAGGGGTGTGTGTAAGGGATGGGGAAGCACGTAAGACCAGATCCTTCGTAAGGGAGTCCTATATATCCAGGTTAGGCCACAGTATTTCAGACTAGTAGCAGACTTTGACTCAACCATTTCTAGGTATCCAAGTTATGGCCATGGGGCCTGCTACATCACTGCTGCATCCATGTTTATCCAATATCTTTCTGTCTCATAAAGAGACCATTCGAAGTGTATCCTTAGCTGGCAGGCTCAATACTATCATTTTATACCTGGCATTACTAGCTCCCCCTTGGCCCTCCCCCCCCACCAACATTCTATGCGCCCTCAGGCCCCTCCTTTACAAGCATGTGTTTTTTCAGCCCAGCTTTAAAAAAGTGTCACTGGTCAACAGGAGTGTTTTCAGGTCTTTCTCAAAGGTTTTAATCAAGAAGGCCTGGAAGGTGTACAATAATCGAGGTAGGATATATAACTTAACTGCCACTACATTTCCCAGCTAAGATGTATAGGGCCTTTGCCACCTGTGAAGGTCCTGGGTAAGAATATTGAACAACTAGGTTAATTTGCCTGGTAAAGTGTGTGGATTTCGAGTGTAATGTATATACCGAGATATTGATTTTCTCTTTTTTCCATCGAAAGCGGGTTTCAGCAGATATTTATTCCTTTACCACCTATGGGAGCTCCATTTTCAGTATCTTGGCTTTTCCTAGATTAGCCTTGAACCCAGAAATGTTAACATAATGTTCAGTGACCTTCATGCCTCTGGGTCTAGCATTGTCAAGAGAATATAATCCGCACATTAATGTATTCTATGCTGATCCCCACCAAATGGCTTCCCCTTGTTGTCTACATGTTATCAGATACACGCAGCCAATGGCCAGCACAAAAAGAAGGGGGCGGGGGAAGTGGACAGTCCTGAAGCATGCCCCCATATAGGGGAATTGGTCCCTTCTTTATACCATTAACTAATATCCTTGCCACTGGCTGTTTATAGTTGGTGCCTATCCATGTCAACATCTGGGGCCCAAGCCTTCTGCCATAAGCACTCGATGCAAAAGAAAATGTACCCTATCGAAATGCATTCTCTGCATCTAATAAAAGTATGGCAATGGGATCTTTCAGTGATTTGTCTTCTTTAGAAGATACAGCTCCCGTCAATTGTTATCAACAACCTGCTGATTGGGGATGATTCTCAATTGATCTGGGTGTATGAGGTATGGTAAATATTGCAAAAGCATCTTTGTTAGGATTTTAATAAAGATTTTTGTGTCTGAATTTAAAAGCGCTATCGGTCCATGTGCTTCATATAATCTTCGGGCTTGCCTGTTTTATGGCTAAGGGTAATGTGCGCCTCTGTCATTCTGGGGATTATTATACTTGTTTGAAGGAAGGAATTGTATAAGTCTACAAGATGTCAAAATTATTCAGAGCAAAAGTGTTTATAGAAACCATTGGTTAACAAGTCTGGTCCAGGGGCCTTATTAAGATGGGGATCTGTTATTACCTTCGTCACCTCATCTGATGTCATCAATGTATCTGATAGAGACATCTAGCTGCAGATTCCTTAACTTTTGAATTCTCTCCAAGTACCAGTCTGGATCTGGAAAAGTTTCAGCAGTACCTCTGCGCGCCGAGGAACGGCATCTTACGACTCTGTGATGATGTCGACACCGGTTGTGACGACAGCAGAGTTATACAAGTCCCCTCCGGTGCTCGGACGTCAGTTTCTTCTTTTCCGCACTGAAATGCAGATCCGGAGAAGCAGTTCCTCAGGCCGTTTTCTGGCTTACTTCGACATTTTTTGCCGGTTGAAACAGTGTGCTTTTTTCACTCATGTCTTCAGGCTTTAAGCCTTGTTGGTCTTGTACACAACAGATGTCGGTTACGGACCCGCATTCAGTTTGTGTGTGATGTTTGAGCAAACACCACGACTCTGAAGACTGCGGCTCCTGTCAGAAGCTGAAGCTGCTCAAGGAACGCCGGATGAAACTCCTGGCGGCACGGTTGACGCGGTCCTCTGGGATTTCACGACAGCCTCGATCTTCTTCTCCTCATTCACTGAGCCTGAGACGTTCCCATGGACGTCATTTGCCATCGAAGTCCCTAGGTAAGGACAGGCGGTTAAATTCTCTACCTAATGTCCCGTTGGACAGAGATTCTAGGAGGCAAGTTATGTGTAACAAACCTATTTTTTCCTCTCCTAGTTCAGCTTTAAGGTCCATTAACACGTCTTGTGTTCGTGGGCATTTTTCTCACGCATTGTGGGATTCATTGCAAACTATGCCGTACTTCCAGATGACCTCCGATCCAATCTTGATCAGTTGATTCGTGATGGCCAACAGACAGCTAAGTTGATCATTAGATCTGATGTTAGAAGTAGTCAGATGAAGTGGTACATGGCAGAGACAGAAAATTTACAAGTGAGTGACCAGGGTGGGGAAGGGGAGGGTTAGTCTGTAGAGGTTTATGGTTATAATTTGCTTACTGAGCATCTTCTATCCAAACCAAAAGTACTGCAACGAGTATTAGTGCAGATATCCGTTGTTACTATACTCTTTCCTAGACAGGAAGGTATCATTTCTTTCACAATTATTTTTTAAAGAATGATGATTTGATGTATGTGGAAACTGCTGAGACTATAATGTATTGTTATTCTGCAAGATTGCACTGTACTTGGAATTCTGTAATATCTGTACTGTTACAATGAGTTTGGATGATTTAAACTCTCAATAAAAATTAATAAAAAAATAAAAAAGCTGATCATTAGATATGGCATGGATATTACTGATTCACTAGGTCGGGCCATGGCATCTGTGGCACTACGCCGTCATGCCGGGTTACGTATCTCAGGCTTTTCAGAGGCTGTCCAAGCTACTTTGGTCGACATGCCTTTTGATGGCACCCATCTTTTTGGTGCCCAGGCCGACTCTGCTTTGCGGCATTTTCCGTGATAGACGAGGTTAACACAGAAGCATAATTGTTCTTTCTAATTATAATTGATTTTTTTCCCTATAATAGGCTTGTATAGGCGATGTTGATCTTTTGTTTCTTACACGGCTGGAAGGTTGTGACAGTGCCATAATTGCTTAAATTCCGCCTGTTGGAGTCAGTCAATAGGGTGTTCCTGCGGTTAGTAGGCATTATTTTTTCAATGCTGTCTTTGACAGGTTGTGTTGTATAAGGCTTTCCATTTGCTGGGTGCACTTTTCATTGAATTTCTATGGTGCACGGGCTGGTTTTCCTTTAGGTCTCCTCTTCTTATTGTTGGTTGCTATCCCAGCTATGCCATGTTATGCTTTCCTTGCCTGTGCATTGGTTATTGTTTCCTTAATATGTACACTCCTTTCTTAGAGCCTTTACATATGGTAGGGTCGGGGTCTCTGTTTCGTATTCTTGTGAATACTTATGTTAGCAATGTTACCTCCATGTTTTTGGGGGTTGTATTGTTGCCTACTAATGTTCTTCATGGTTGTTCCGTGAACACTGCATGAAAGTTATCTGGGATACTTTATCCTTCAGGTCTTAGTTATTACACCCATGGGCTGTATTTTGTGGGGAGATTTATTCTCTTAAGAAAACGTTCACTTCTATTGCTCTTTCTCTTCTTTAAGAACATTATGAGTTTTCGGCCCCATATACTTCGATATACTAGGGTTGTGGGTGTAGTTCTGTTTATCTTGTCTGTAGGTTGGAGGTCTCCTACCTCTTCGGGACATTTCCTTTTAGGTTCCGCTTTTTTTAATCTTATAGTCTGTTGCTCTTTATGTTCTTATGGAACTATATGTTTATGTATCTTTGTCTGATTTTCAGTAGCTTTTCTGTTTGGTCTGGTACATCTTGCGGCAAATATCACAACTGGATACCTCTTTTTGAGATTTCCAGGGTTTGGGTTGATCTTCATCTTGACCTACTGGGCCAAGTGTGGTTCCACTCTACCTATGCCACCTTTTTGCAACAGGCTTCTGGAGAACCTGCTTGACTTACTCCATCAGGAAGGGCCAAGTGTGGTCTTATGTTTCTGCTGTTGGCAAGGCTTCATTTTCCTGATTTCAGGTTTATGGTAGTATCAGTCTCTTAGGATGCATTGGTCAACTAGCATTACCTTGATGCTAAGTCAACCATGTTGTTTATTGAGGGTGCCTTCTCACTTTCTTTTTGTTCTACCTGTTCTGCCTCAGTTTTCTGTTGTATAGGTATCATGGGCTGGTTTTTCGGCTCGTGTGTGTGTGTGTGTGTGTGTGTGTGTGTGTGTGTGTGTGTGTGTGTGTGTGTGCACACACACGTATCTATGTTTATACAAATTTAAACATAGCTCTGTTATATACAATAAGGCAAGGTGTAGATTATATATTTGTGAATCTTATTATGAGATGCAGATGCTTCTCTTTGCACTGTATGTTCTAGGTATGGCTCTAGGTTATACTTTGAAAATTTTATATATATACATACACACAGTTATCATGTATATATGTTATGAGTATAGATCTTTATTTACAATGAGCACTGGTTATATAGATTTGGGCATATTTGATCAAGATTTATAGCAGATTCATATCTGTTGAATGGCCATTTTTAAATCTCTACGGGTTTTACGCGACGGGAGACCTTAGTAATGGTTATTTGGTCTAATAGTATTTTTTTTTTTTTTTTTACAAGAACAGGCTTTCTTTTGTATCAGTCTTTCTTCTTATTTTGGTCTTCCCGACTTCACGATGAATGCGTTTGTTCTTCTTGACTCTATTGTGTTCTGGGAGTCCTTTTCTCAGGATGTCTTAGGACAGTTTTCCCTCAAATACTTCTTTCCTGGAGAAGGGAACTGTAGTTTTCATGACGTTCGCTATTGTGTCTGGTCCGCTGCTGATCCATAGGCTCACTTCACCCTTTTGGAGTCATGTACTATGGTCATACAATTGGCTGTTGTCTTCTGACACAGTATTATTGTGCTACCCTTAGGGCTCGTTTTGTCCGTGCTTGTAAGGTTATTTTTACTTGCACTGCCTATGGTCCTGGCCACAGTATTTGTAAGGAGCCGGTAGGAAGCTGGCTCTGTAAATACTAGAACAACAAGAAGTATAGTGTGCACAGAGTCCAGTGAGTCCCCAAAGTTATGGCAGAGGTTAAAGTAGATAATACCTTATTCTCAATTTAGTGGTAGCTGGGCTGAGCAGTTAGGCTTATCAGAGGGTAGTGTGAATGCATTTGGTGTACATACTCATACAAGGTAGGAACACACACTCAATGACTGACTCCAAGCCAATGTTTGTAGAAAAATATTACTTTAGTTATTTTCATGTCTAGGAACAAAGTTGAACTTAGTTACAGGTAAGTAAGTAGACTTTAATGCAATACTTTTATTTTGCTAGCATTCGGCTTGCATAGCATCAAACAATACTTTACATGTGCATAGAATGCTTTTCAGTACAGAAAAATATACTTTGTATTCTGGATCACACTTAGTACAGTACAGTGAGACCAAGGCAATCCTATGGGAAAAAGGCGGTTGAGTAACTTACAGGTAAGTAAACAGTTTTGAGATTCAGTCTCCAGGGGTTTTGGTCAACACGGGGCAAGGGTCGGCCCAAGGTAGGTACTGCACCACCAGCGGCACTGAGGCGGCCGGGTGCAGAGGTCACTGGGCCCAATGTTATCCTACCGAGGCTGGGGGCACCTCGAAGAGGCACTGGTTACAGGTAAGTACCTGCGGTTCAGGGGCACAGGCCCTGGGAGTTTAAGATCAGCACTGGAGGGGCCACCAAATAGCACTGAGAGTGTAGCACCAGCGACATAGGGGCTGCCGGTTGCAGAGTGCAAAGAAGGCGTCGGGGGGCGTTGAAATCAATGGAGATCCTTGGTCGAGCAAAACGGCTGCAGGCTCTGGGGGCGGAGGGGGGCGTCTGGAGAGGTCGTCCAACGCTGCATGCCAGGTCAGGATTGCCGGGGAGACTTAACTGGGTCGGTGGGCCACCTGGACTTGGGCCGTGGGTGTCTGGTGCAGAGGGGTGCAAGTGTCGTGGATCAGCCTGGATGCGGAGTCCTTGTGTTGGTTTCTTTGCTGGACGAATCCGGTGTCCACGGGAGATAAGAGTCTTTGTTGAAGACAGCACATGTCCCTGGGGTTCTTGAAGTTTGCTGGCTGCCGCCCACACCGGTTTCTTGGAGCAGGGTCGTTGGAGGGGGAGACAGGCCGGTAGTCAGTCAGTCAGTCAGTCAGTCAGTCGTCGTCTTCTCCACTGCTGCACGGCTCTTCGGTCCTTCTTCGTAGGTCATCTAATCTGAGGAACAAGGTTCAGGGAAGTCCTTAAATACTAAATTTAAGGGCATTACTGAGGTCGGGGGCAGGAGCCAATGGCTATTATCCCCTAGTGTGACTACACCCTTTGACTGCCCTCTCCCTTTGGGGAGAGAGGCACATCCCTATTCCTATTGGGCCTAATTCTCCAAACGAAGAGGGAGATTTTTCAAGAGAGAGGTTCACCTCAGCACCTGGTGACCCTAGCATTGAAGGATTCGTTTTCACGCTAAAGACTGTTTATGAGAGTTATCGACATGAAGGAGTTTATATATATTAAGTGACTATTGGACATGAGGTCATGTTACGGGGATTCGCGCATGTGTTGACTTTGAGATTAAATGAGGATGTGAATTATTTTTAAGCACACGATTCAGGAGTTTCGGTGGGGCGGGCAAATGTGGACGCAATACGTGCTAATCATGGTGTTCGCAGGTGGGGTTGGTAACGTCGTTTTTAAGTTAGTGAGTGAGCATTGGGTGGTTATTCAGTTATGTTGTGCGCGCATGGGAAGAACAAGGCGCTTGCAAAAGCAGATTACATCAGGTATGTAAGAGCTTATATAAAGGATAATGGGAGAAGTGACAAGAATGGGGTGTGGGGGTGAGTTTACATACAGCGATGAGCGCACTATATGAGTTTGGTGGAAATATGGGGTTGTTTGGTGTAGAGCAATTTGGGTTAAAAATGTGGGACACATTAATAATGACACAAGTACAAACGCATTTTTGTCTGTTGGATGTTACACGGGTGGGAGCAGAGGGGTGGATTTATTCTCATTATGTTTCAGTTTATCGCGGGGTTATTCAAGATGATTTTCCCATGTTATCGTTACATGATTTAATCAATGATTGGATGTTATTATTATTATGATCTTATGACTGACAGACGTATATATATATTTTACATACTACAGATACCCCTGAAGAAGGTTTAAAATAAACCGAAATGCATTGGGTGTAGAGATTGTAAATAGAAGAACTCGGAAATCTGTTTAACTGTTCTAGAATAGGCCTGGATGGGCAATTTTGGAATAAGCAACATGTATAAGATTGTGGAATTCCGAGTCTTTGGCGTGATGGATTAACTGTGAATAAAAGCGTGTTTAGCAAGAATAAAGACTTGATTACTGTGGTTTAAGTGGAAGAAATTCAAACACTAATGCATAAGGCTGTGCAACCCTTTTAGATCTACAAAAGGCGGGTCCATATTTTTTGGAAGTAACATTACAAGTGCTTACTGGAACGGAGCATTATAAGGGTGCATGCACGCCAAACTTGATGAACTCAGAAAAGAACAAGTGAGAAATAATATGGGTGTGCTCCAGACTATTCAAGTGATGCTAGGGGTGTGCCAGGCTAAGATGGACACTCCTACTCTGCTTACTAATTTTCCCGCCTGTCCTGCCACCAAAAAGTGGTGCTCGGACAGGGGGCGAGCATCTCCACTAGTTAGAACTGCCCAAATCAGCATAACACAAGGTGGGAGCCTTTAAGGCTCACCGCCAAGTGCTGCTGTTCCTGCAAGGGAGAGGTGTGAAGCACCTCCACCCAGTCAGGCTTTGTTTGGTGGGGGCTGGCTGGCTGGCAGAGACCGGTCAGCCAATACACTAGGAGTTGGTCGTCTTTCAGGGGGCATCTCGAAGATGCCCTCTGAGTGCATTTTATAATAAATCCAACACTGGCATCAGTGTGGGTTTATTATGCTGAAAGGTTTGATACCAAACTTCTCAGTCTTCAGTAAAGCCATCATGGAGGTGGGGAGTTCGTGTTGACAAACTCACAGCACATGTACTCAAAATGGCTTCACTGCACTTAGTGTCCAAGACTGAACTCAGACACTGACTGTGCATACTGCTCATGCAGTTATGCCCTCACCTGTGGGATAGTGCGCTCTGCCTTAGGGCTGTAAGGCCTGCCAGAGGGGTGACTTACCTATTCCACAGGCAGTGGTGCGTAGGCATGGCACCCAGGAAGGTGTGCCGTGTCCACTCTTTTAGTTTGCCACGCCACAACACATATCCTGCAATGGCAGTGTGTGTTTGGTGTGGGGTTCTTTAGGGTGGCACAATACATGCTGCAGCCCTAAGGGACCCTCTCTGGTCACAAGGCCCTTGGTACCACTGGTACCTTTTACAAGGGACTTATATGTGGGCCAGAGGTGTGCCAATTGTTGAAACAATGGTACAGTTTAAGGAATGAATACAGGCACCTGATTGGCAGGGATCCAGTGCAAAATCAGTCAAAGTGCATCAGAAATCTGGAAAAGTGGGGGGCGGGTGGGGGTGTTACTGCAACAGTAACCCACTGTCCTACAGATGACCATGCTCCTCCTTGTCTAATTCTTACGCACGTCTGGTCTCTTGTTAATTTTGACTGCTGGTTTTTTCTGAGAACTTTTGTGGGACTAGTTCTCAGACCCTTTTCCGGGTGGGGTATAGCTATGGTATTTAATGTAAAAGTTAAGGAATCTGCGTCTGGATGTCTCTATTAGATGAACAAGTTGCTTACCTTTGGTAACGCATTATCAGGTAGAGACATAGTCTAGCCACAGATTCCTTAACGCCCTACCCATCCTCTCCACTCTGCGAACGATCTGTAGTGTAAGAGGTATTTCCTTTCATAGCCCTGGTTTATACATCAGTGGTCAGTGTTTCACAGGGGTCTGTGCTTCGACAAACCATTTGGTCTTTCCTTACAGACCTTGTCTGGGTATTGATATACCATTCATTACCACTTCCTAATTGATGATTCAAAGATACATCGATATTTCTTTTGGCACACTGTTTCCACAGCCAGTTTCTATAGTGGCTCTGCATTGTAGCGCAGAAGGTTTCACAGAAGAAACTTACGTTCACGCGCCGGAGGGGATTATATGACTCCGCTGCCGTCATAACCGTAGTCAACATCACAGAGTTGTGCGACGCCGTCCCATGGCGCGCAGAAGTACTGTTGAAAAATTTCCGGATCCAGACTGGCGCCTGGAGAGAATTCAAGAGTTAAAGAATCTGCGACTAGACTATGTCTTTACCAGATAATGCATTACCGAAGGTAAGTAACTTGTTCTTCAAGAGTGTCGCGATTCACTTTTGTCAATACAGGGAGAGGGAGACTGTTGGTCTGTATAACTTTTTCCACTTTTCCTCATTCACCTGCTCTTCCGCATGGAACGCGGAGTAATATGCAGTGAAGCCCCTTCTGTTTTCATTTTGTACTAAGATGGGAAACCATTGTTCCCTTTCAGTGTAGGGATCCTTTTAAGTAAAGAAAGCAGCCATAGTCTCTGACCCAAGATCGAGCCTGTTTTGTTTGATGTCTTATAACATGTTTGTTTTAAACTTTGTAGGGCTTTTTCAGACTTTCCTGTGGCTAGAAGGCCCCTTTAATGTAGTCACGGTTCCTTATGAATTTTAAAGAGCCTCTGCTTCCAAGGGTTCTCTAAATGCCCTTTTTACCGTGCGCTGCTTGGCCTTCTCTGCCAAACACTGTCTTCTGATGACAGCCTTGAAAGTATCCCAAAGGATGTCCAGGGCCTCTTTCACTTTGTCATTCTCTAGAAAGATTTGATGAATAGCATCTCTCTGCGATGGGCAATCTATCTATCTCTAAGCATAGATCTATCAAATTTCCAATTAGCCCGTCCATGGGCCTTGCATGTTCTCATCCCCTCCCACACCAACACGGCATGGTCTGAGATTGCAACTGTACCATGCAAAATTGTGTGGATGGCATTTGTAAATCCCTGCGATTCCCACATCAGATAGATGCTTGAATAGGATCTGTGCACATGTAAGAAAAAAGTATATTCCTTGCTATTTGGGACTTTGTCCCGCTATAAATCTACAAGTCAAAGTTCTTTCAGTTCAATTTTTAGGGTCTTGGAAATGCTCCTGTGCAGGTACCTATCGTGCGGGTGTCGGACCAGGTGAGTGTGAGGTGCGATGCGATATTGAAATCCCCCACCCAGAGCAATTCAGTTGGGACCTACTCCTTGGCCTTAGCTACGATCTCTATCAGGAATGTACCTGTCCAGTGTTCCAAGCGTAGACATAGAAGATACTAAGATCCTGGCCCTGACATTTCCCTTTCAATTATTCAAATATACCTGTCCTCCTTCACGTCCTGTATTATCCTAAGCTCCTTAAATTGAAAGTCATTCTGTAGTCCTATCATAACGCTTCTTTTTTAGGTTTCACCTGCACAGCGTTTGTGCTGTGCTTGCAAAATCTCTTGTAATGAAAAAAAAAGTCTTAAAAGGGGCTTAGAGCTCATCTATTACTTACCATTGGGTGGCTCTCATGTTGCTCTCATTTCCTGTCTTCCGATTGGTCAGTTGGTCCTCCTGGCCTCGACTTGATCCTGGGCTTTGTAGTCTTAGTCCATGTTGTGGAGAATGGACCAAGTACTGCTTTCTGTGGCCCGTGTCCTTCCACTGGCCGCAGGTACTCTTTAAAAAAAAAAAAAAAAAAAAAAAATCGACATGCACTCTGAGAGTCCATGCATCCACAGTCCTCTTCTCCGCACCCTCCCGCTCCTGTGGTTTCACTCAAATTCTCCCTCCCGCTCTACTCGACCCGAAGGCATTGGAGCGCTTTACATGAGCACCAGTTACATTACTCAAAGACATATTCGTTTGTTTTTTTCTCCAGTTTTTCTAGGCACTGAGGAGGTTACGTGATTTGCCCAGAATCGCAGGATGTTGAGTTGACACCGAGACTCAAACCCAGTTCTGCAGTTGCAAAGTCAGCAGCTCTGGCTTTACGCCACATCCTTCCCCATGGAGAAACCATTCTTGCACCCTTATATGCCAGCTGGGCCCTGATGTTTTGTACCAATGCCGTTGCCTTTTTTTGCTGTTGATAGGAAGCTTACATCTACCATCGCATCTGTTGTGTTTCTGTTAATGTGGGACATGTCTAGCTCACTGTGAGCCCAGAGCACTGTGAGCGTTTACTGCAGCTGGACGGGGTAGAGATAAGGTGGGGGTGGAGGTGGGGGGTGTTGACATGGGGTCTGATTTTTGTACGCATGGGGAGGATTCCACAGTATGTAAGGATGGGTGGTGAGAGCATTGTCTGTGCACAGTCTGTCCCCGCATATCAAGACGGGAGGGGGTCTGTTGGACCTGGCCCTTTGTACAGGGTTATCCCCAAACGTTTTGTCTTCCTCCACCTATTTTTCTGACCTTCTTTTTGTTGGTTTTGGGGCACTGTGGGCATTTTATCACTGCTAACCAGTGCTAAAGTGCATGTGGTCTCTCCTCTAAACATGGTATTATTGGTTTACACCTGTTTGGCATATTTGATTTACTTGTAAGTCCCTTATAAAGTGGTATACCATATACCGGCCCTGTAAATTGAGTACTACTAGTGGGCCTGCAGCACTGCTTGTGCCGCCCATAGAAGTAGCCTTGCAAAGCGGTCTTAGACCTGCCACTGCAGGGCCTTTTTGTGCAGTTTACTGCCAACTTGTCTTGACATTTAAAGCTACTTGCCAAGCCTTAAACTCCCCTTTTATTACACATAAGTCACCCCTAGGTAGCTCTATGGGCAGGGTACTGTGTAAGTAAAGGGTAGGACGTGCCTTTGTGTGGCATGTCCTGGTAGTGACAAACAGCCTATTTTGCTTTTCACTGCTGTGAGGCCTACCCCTCTTATAGGCTAGCATTGGGAATTTCCTTATATACTTTTAAGTGGTAATTCGCAATCAGAAAGGAGTGACGTTGCCATGTTTGGAATGTTTAGAATAGTGGTGATCAATCCTGCTTACTGGTGTAGTTGGATTTTCTATTACTATTTAAGAAATGTCTGTAGGAAGCTGGCTCTGTATATACTATACCAAAGTGAGGTATAGTGTGCACAGAGTCCAGTGGAAACCCAAAGGTAGGCAGAGGTAAAGTTAGATAGGACCTTACTCTCTATTTGTGGTAGTGTGGTCGAGCAGTAAGGCAGTATCGGAGGACAGTGTTAAGCATTTGTTGTACACTCTGTCAGCAAATGAATTCACACACTCAAAGTCAAATTTTAGCTTTATTCGGTTTTTGAATCAACAGAAAGAAGAAACCATAAAAGCACAATATTACAAATTTTATATCGCATTACTATACATTTTTTGGGAATTTATCCTTAAAAACACACAGTATTAAAAATCTAAAAAAAAATAAAAGCTAATTGCTAGCGATATAGTTTAAGTGCAACTGATTTCATAAATTTTTCCTGCACTTAATTGTGCTCTTTAAAAATAGGGCAATATATCTCGTAAAACATTCATTTTCTAAAAATTGCAGTGCAAGAAAGGCTGGGCGGCATTGCCTCAAGCCCCATAATTTCAATACAGGTTTAATCCACCTCCTCCTCTGTTCCATATAAAATTTACAAAATAAGACAACATGCATTGATGTTTGCGCTGAGACTTCATCGCAGGGACAGTTTGGTATAACTTTGGACCAATCATTTACAGTCGGAAAGCTTACCAGACGATGGAACGTATCCAGACTAAGACGTATGAGGACAAATCTATCGTACCCACTTGCTGTATTAACTAAGTATGGCTGTATGCCGATGGTAGTTCGCATCATTTGACTACTTTGAACCGTGGGCCGTGATGCCTCATCGGCAAATCTATTTGCCTCCAGGTGGATCATGCATTGTTTTTTAAAAGCCTTTCTAGAAATAGAGCCCATAGAAAGAGGGTCATTATATTCTGGGTGGCCCAAGTCGAGCATGAAGTCTTTGATATATTTTAGCCACCTGATCTCTAGTGGGTGGTCTAATTTCAGGCTGTCTCTTATTACATCCTGATTAAATATGGTTTTAGGTGAAGACCAGATCCGATGCCATAACAGAGCTGGTTGCGCTTTTATTGTGTCTGTAATATATGCCAGCTCTGTATGGCAGATATAAGTTGATGTACAACGTGGGACCGCCAACAAGTATCTTAAAAAGGCGTTCTCCACCTTCTGAATTTCTTTTACATCACAATAACCCCAAATCCCTGCGCCATATATGGCCGTGCTAACGCACTTAGCTTGGTAGATGTATAGCAGCTCAACTGGGGGTCTTTTTCCTAGTTTCTTTGAGAAATTGACCAAGGCTATCATTGTTCTCATGAAGAGCAATTTTCTAGCCTTGATAGCCTGGCGCCATGATCCCTTTTGATCTATTAAAATACCTAGATAGGGATATGTTGTGGTAGTTTCCACCTTTTGACCATCTATATGGATATCTCTATGCTTCCCAATGCCTGTCCCACGACTCATTGTAAAAGTTTTGGTGGTATTTACTCTTAGGCCCAGATTTTTCATAAACTCATTATAATGATCCAGAGCTCATTGTAAACCCAATGGAGTTCGGGCCATTATTACAGCGTCGTCCACGTAGAGGGCAGGTATGGAACGTGTAGATAACTGAGGTAGGTCCTGGCACTTCTCTACCATGGATTGCTCCAAGCCGTTGGTATATAATGTAAATAGAAAAGGTGCCAAGACACAGCCCTGCCTAACCCCCCTCTCCACTTTGAATGACGCTGTACACTCTCCGTTAGGCCCGAACCGGACCCGAGCGTTTGCGTTCCTATAAAGCTCCCTTAAAAAATGAATTAATGGTGGCTCCACCCCCATAGAAGTTAAAACATACCATCGTTTCTCATGAAGGACACAATCAAATGCGGCCGTAAGATCGACAAAGGCCAAATACAATCTGCCCTTTCTCGCCATTGTGTATTTTCCCATCAAAAATGTAAGGTTGAGGCCTTGTTCGGTTGTACCCAGACCCTCCCTGAAACCAAACTGAAGATCTGATAGGACATTATTATCCTCTGCCCATTGTTGAAGACGGTTGAGCACTATACGTCCTGCCACCTTGCCCAAAGAATCCAGCAGCGATATTGGGCGATAGCATGCTGGATTCTGCCTATACTCCTTTTTTAAAAATTGGTACCATGATAGATTCTGACCAGGATTCTATGAATCCGGTCGCACAGCAAGCTGCTAACACTCACGTTAGGAGTGTGGCCCATAAATCTATGTTGTACTTAAAAATATCAATGGGTACACCATCAGGCCCAGGAGCCTTTCCTCCCTTGCTGGCTTTTATTGCGCAAAGTACCTCTCCTAAAGTAAAGGCTAAAGCTATCGGAAAATTTGGTGGCAGCGATGTTATACTTGATACATTTACATCCATGCTGTCCGCCTCCCCTACTTGCCTATACATATTAGAAACATATTCCACCCATTGTCCTTCATCAATGGCGATCTCTACAGTGGGGATGTTTTCTGTTGTTAAAAACGGGGATTTTACCACACGCCAAAAAGCAGTACTATCTTTGTTAGTGCTTGCCTCACGTAGATCGGTCCATGCTTTATATTTTATTTCCCTTTTGCGTGATTTCACAGCCTGATTATAGGCCTTCCTGCACTGCTTAATTTCAGTGCTAGCTCTTTCTGTTTTGCGTAGTGCATGTTTTAATTTTGAATAAGCTTTCGTGCATTTGTGGTCAAACCACCCCTTGGTCTTCCCATGCCCTTTTTTAAATTCTACCTTTAAGGTGTTTCTAATTGTTTCCATAATACGCGCATAAGACTCCATTGTACCCTCGTGTGACGTGAATTCATTCAAGCAGTTCATGAGTGATTGATAACTATTCTCAACCACTCTCTTGGTAATCTTATACAGCTCTACCTTGTCCCACTTTAGGGAGTAGCCGTTTGGCTCGTCTATCACTATGTCCTGAACCGCATAGACCCTTTTAATATGGGACCTACAAGTTTTGGAGGGAAGGGATATGGTCACACTCAGGGGAAAATGATCGCTTATGGCATTCTTGTGTGTTTTGTAACCTAATAATCGGGACACGAACCTGTTTGAAGTGATTATAAAATCTATAATCGAACTTAATCCTCTTCCATTAAAAGTCAGTGTAAAAGGAATAGGTGGTGAACACAATGCATTTGCAAAACCCAAATCCAAAACAAATAACATCTCGTTTAAAAAATCTCTGTATGCGGAGTGTGGGAAATGAGGTAGCGTACAGTTGTCTTCATCCAGTAAACCACAGGCTATATCTCGATTAGATGGGCACATAACCGTATTAAAATCCCCCCCCACACAAAAAAACATCCTCTGCAATACCATTCTGAAGTTCCTGTAAAGTATTCATAAGTTGTTTCAAAATATCCACCACATGATCCTTCGAGGCATTATTATAAAAATTAATCAAGACAACACGTTTACATTTCTCCATGTTCAAAATCATAATTTGGTAATTAGGTTCTGAGATAGCAAAGGATATTTTCTGTATATTTACCATATTTGAGATATATATGCTAAGACCACCCTTGGGCCTCCCGTGTATTGATGGAATGGCAGGTGTATGATGTCATATACCCCTCTATGTGTATTTCGTTCACAGTCAACGTCTCTTGTAGGCAGAATATATTAAATTTCCTAACGAATTCATACCAAGGAAGATTAGTCAATTTGGAACGCAGACCCGCTATATTCCAGAATAGGATCGAGATACTGTTTCCAATATTCTCATTTAACGAGGCTAATAATACCGAGGAAGATGGAGGAGCCTCTAGGGTCTGGTCCTTATTTGTTCCCGATCCTATTTCTTGTCTGCAGTTAGGAATATCGTATATAATGGGGGTGTTTTCTTCTAAGACACCACTCTGTTTCTTGCACAAGTCCAAAAGAGTCGGTTTTAGGGATAAGACCAAATATTTCTAGACCCGTTGTGGTATGAGCCAGTGATTTACTTGAGATAGTTGTAAAGTGCCGATCCAGTCAATCAATCTCATCTAAGGAGGGAAGTAGTTCAAAACGGTTTCCTACCGATACATTATATCTGTAGTGGTCTCTTGCATCAAGATCTATGCTAATGCTTCCCCTCTCCGTCCCTGGGGGTGGTTGGTAAAAAAAAGCCAAGGGGTAATATGTTAATGCCCTCCATAATTATGGTATTATTCCCTGCCTTCCATAAAATATTCTCCACTAACTGTGGCGTTTTAAATGTTAGCACCACACAGTCTCCAGGTAGAATTTTCCGACCTTTGCCCACCCATTTGACTCTACGTGCCATCTTAAATTCCATGAAAAGTTGTTCCGTTAGCCCAACCTTTGTACCTAGCCAGTGCAGGGACTTATTTCTTAGTTTCCCACTGTTCTCTATCTTGAACCCTTAACCTGGCATCATTCGCAAGAATGACTGTATACGGAGTAACGGCTGGTGGTAAATCCAGGGAGGGTAAATCAGATGAAATTGCCCTAACAAGTAGTGGCACGTTGTCGCGATTGTTTGGGATCTGTCTAGTGCTATGTTCACGTATATCAGCTGCCTTGATGCCCCTGTTTATGATGGTTTTAGCATATTGGCCAGTTGGATTAATCATAGATGAATATAGGGGAGCAGTTAAATCTGCTTGGTGGAATCTGATTGTATTAGAGCCTGTAGATGATCCTTTCTGACTGGTAGAGTCCTGATCATTATGTGATTTAGTTCTCATTGATATTTCTGATTCACCGATGCCCTCCTGCCTAATGTCATGAGTTTTATGGTCGACTGTTCCTTCCTTAACTCCTAGGTTGGCCAATCTTACCTCGATCTGATCAACTCTTTTCTCTATTGTGGTCAGGGAGTTTCTTAAAAAGGCATCTAATTTTTCTACTAACAATACTAAATTCCCTAGGTCGTTAGCCTGAGATTTGTTTTTTGCCCTGTTTCCAGTTCCTCCTGCCGTATGCGGGGCGCATTTCTTATTAGCTCCAATTGTTTTTTTGCTGGAATTAGATGGTATGGGCTTAGTCATCATATTGTTATTTCCCCCGCATCTTTCCCTTCATTTAAATTGTGTATATGTGCTGGATTTTTGGGCTCTTCAGTGGTGGCTGTGAGAAAGATTCATGATCGCTAAGTATAACATGATCTGACTCATTTTGAATGCAACCATTCTGGGGTAAGGTATTTTTTGGGGCCCCCAAGGTAGAGCTGGCCACTTCCGTAATTACCTCGTTTATCTCCCCCCCGTACCTAATGATCCTGTAATCAGTGACTCTTCCACTGTGGATATCTGCTTTTCGATGGCCCCCATAGCCCCTGTAAGGTAGCTCAAAAGCGTTTGATGTGAGTTCCCCGGGACTTTTTTTGCAGGCAGTGGCTGGGCAATAGTAGCCTTTCTCTTTCCCATTTTATCTAATAAATGATTATAATATATTGATATACCTATCTATCGAATCACCTGCCCAAACAAAAAATAAAAACTACTGCAAATCTATCTAGCGTAAGAACACACTATATGTCCGTTTTTTTTTGTTTTTTTTTACGCTACCGCTGTCCAATCGTACTGCTGTTGGAAAGGCTTTCCCCGTATTATGTTTGTCCAAGTCCTTGCTTACCTCCCCGGTAATTATTCTTTGTTATGCCTCCTCCTTTCGGAACTCCAGGCTTGAAGTAATAGCTTATCTCTCTGTCCATAGAATAGATTACCTATAACCAAATCCACGAGCCAAGAGAATGGGCGCAGCCCAGCCTCCTACAGGCTCTGACGGGCGCCGACGGGCCTGCCTTCGCCCGGGCGCGCCCGCACTCGAAGCAGTGACCGCAAGCTGCTTAAATGCGCCCGACGGGCACAATGTGATGACGGCGGCGCCTCCTGGCCCGGAAACGGAGCTGGGCAGTCGGGGGGCTGTAGTCCCCCGTATAGCAAGGTGCCTGGTGTGCCGATGTGCGGTTCCCGCAAAGCGGTGACCGCAAGCTGCTTAAATGCGCCTCCGGGCGCAATGTGATGACGGCGGCGCCTCCTGGCGCGGAAACGGAGCTGGGCAGTCTGGGGGCTGTAGTCCCCCCGCATAGCAAGGTGCCTGGTGTGCCAATGTGCGATTCCCGCGAAGCGGTGACCGCAAGCTGCTGACGGCGGCACCTCCTGGCGCGGAAACGGAGCTGGGCAGTCTGGGGGCTGTAGTCCCCCCGTATAGCAAGGTGCCTGGTGTGCCGATGTGCGGTTCCCACACTCAAAGACTGAACTTCAGACCAATTGTTTTGTATAAAAATATTCTTTTAGTTATTTTATTTCTAGAACCAAGCAAGCCTGGCACAGGTAAGCAATAAATACTTTACAGTAGTAAATGCTGATTGTAAAACAGTTCAATAGCAATTGTAAATGTACTATGGTTTGACTTACAGTATTGTTTCAGAGAAATGCAATCACTTGTAAATACAGTACATTGACTTCAATGGGATTTTCTGTAAAATAGCAGGTAAGTTACTTTTGGATTACTTTTCTTACTCAGTGCTGTATGCCTGGATGCAGCACTGGGACATTGCCTGTAAACAGGTGAGTAAAAGCATTTTGGTTAAATCATACAATTTTAAAGAATTGTTTTAGGTTTCAAAACTCCACACTTAGAAACTTTTTCAGGAAAAAGTGTCAATGTTATCCTACGGAGGAAAATATAGTTATCGGTTCTTAGGTAAGTAATCAGTCTTTGGAGTTGAGGTTCTGGGGTTAGACTCAGGGGTCCCCCAGGGTCAGTGATGCACTCTTGTTACTAGGGCACTAGGGCGGCCGGGTGCAGTGTTTTGAGGCCCAATGTTATCCAATGGGGGATAGGGGGCCTCCGGTGGGTGGCTGCTGGCAAGCAGGCCACTGGGTTGTGGGAGCAAAGCTCCTGGACTTTAGCTCAGGGCAAATGGGGAAACAGATTAGCACCAAAGGTGCACCCTCAGTGGCACTAGGGCGGCTGGGTGCAGGGTGCTGTTTCGAGGTCGGATGCCCTGTTGTTTCCAATGGAGAACCTCTGGTTAGCAAAAACACTGCAGGCAGGGAGACGAAGGACTTATGGGTGCGACCACCACTTTGAGAGGTAAGTTGGGAAGCTAGGGGTTGGTTAGGCACCGTTGGTTTGGGCACACAAGGCCGTG
The DNA here is from genome assembly GCA_963921515.1 of Calotriton arnoldi. Taxonomy (NCBI): domain Eukaryota; kingdom Metazoa; phylum Chordata; class Amphibia; order Caudata; family Salamandridae; genus Calotriton; species Calotriton arnoldi. The sequence goes on from CAWUFW010000030.1 coordinate 3,039,454, forward strand.
GGGCGTCGGGTGCAGGGGTGTCTTTTGGGGTCGGATCTTCTTACCCGCTCCTGGTCGCGGTTAGGGGGGCCTTCTGGATTTAGGCTGCAGGCGTCAGCTGGAGGCTTGAGGCAGATCAGGGGTCGCCGGATCTCGGTTCAGGATCGCCGGGGTGACCTGCTCGTGGTGTTTGCCCGCTCGGCCGTGGACGGCGGGTGCAGAGTGGGGCGGATTTGTGGTCGCCGGCTGCTGCCAGAGGTTGCAGTTGAACAAATCCGGTGTTCACGGGAGAAGCAGGCTTTGGAAGTGAAGGCAGGCAGGTCCTCCGGGGTTTTTGAGGTTGCTGGCTGCAGGACACTCCGGGGTTTCGCAGGAGCAGGTTCGAGGGGGAGACAGGCCGGTAGGGCTGGGGTCAAGTCAGTAGGCATCTTCTTCTTGTTAGCTGCTGCACGGCTGTTCGGTCCTTCTTCTTCTTTTCTTCTTGTTTCTTGTCTGGATCTGAGGAAGCAAGGTTCAGGGGTGCCCCTAAATACTAGATTTAGGGGCGTTACAGGTAGGTAAAAGGCAGGGACCAATGGGTCCCTTCCCTGGGGTGGGTACACCCCCTATTATGCCACCCTCCAGTGGGAGGGGGGCATGTGCCTGTCCCTGGTTGGCTGAGTCCCCCCATCTTCAAGATGGCGTGGACTGAGAGTTGTGCTTCACCTCGCCTCCCCCACCTGAGGGGTGGAGTTGGCAGAGGTGGGCACACCTCTCTTCCTCACTTGTTTTTCCCGCTGGTTCTCCCGCCCAAAGTGGGGGTCAGAACCGGTGGGGACCAGTTGCTGAGGGCAGCAAGTGGCCTGGGGAAGCTCACAAAGGAGGCAAGCCTTTGAAGCTTCCCCTTCGTGAACCCTGCCCGTCCTGGGGGAGGAGGCTTGGCACCTCGTCCCAGGATGTGCATTGTTTCAGGCCCCAGAGAGCAGCAGGCTCTCGACCCAGGGGTCCAGAAACATGTCTGGTGGTGGCAGCTGAAAGCAGCCCCTCAGCCAGGACACTAGAGGTGGGTTCGTTTTCAGGGGGCATCTCTAAGATGCCCTCTGTGTGCATTTTTCAATAAATCCCACACTGGCATCAGTGTGGGTTTAATGTGCTGAGAAGTTTGATACCAAACTTCCCAGTTTTCAGTGTAGCCATTATGGTGCTGTGGAGTTTGTAATGACAAACTCCCAGCACCATATACTCTTAATGGCAGCACTGCACCTACAATGTCTAAGAATGGACTTAGACACTGTAGGGGTACAGGGCTCATGCACCTGTACCCTCACCACTGGTATAGTGCACCCAGCTAGAGGGGTGACTGATCTATGCCAGGGCTGTGGTTTTTCGGCATGGCACACCGGGATGTGTGCCATGTCGACTCTTCACTTTGTTCTGCACCAAAACACGCAGCCTGCAAAGGCAGTGTGTGAGTGTAGTGGTACAGGGCCTCTAAGGGTGGCACAATGTGCTGCAGCCCTTAGGGGCCTTCTCTGGTCACAGTGCCCTGGGTACCTGTGGTACCATTTACCAGGGGCTGACCTGTGGTCAGAGATGCCAATTGGGTTTAGGCTTCAATGCAGTTTTAGGGAAAGAACATAGGCCCTGGGTACCTGATTAGCAGGAGCCCAGGGCACACTCAGTAAAAGTACATCAGCAATTCAGCAAAAAGTGGGGGCAACCATGCAGAAAGAGGGCACTGTCTCACACAACACCCCTCTCTTTCCCCCCCCCCCCAAACGAGAGAGAGGATGAGACTAACCTTTCCCTAGAGAGTCTTCATTTTCTAAGTGGAAGAACCTGGAAAATCCATCTGCATTGGCATGGGCAGTCCCAGGTCTGTGTTCCACTACAAAGTCCATTCCCTGTATGGAGATGGACCACCTCAACAGTTAAGGATTTTCACCTTTCATCGGCATTAGCCATCTGAGAGGTCTGTGATCAGTTTGAACTAGGAAGTGAGTACCAAACAAGTATGGTCTCAGCTTCTTCAGGGACCAAACCACAGCAAAGGCCTCCCTCTCAATGGCACTCCAACTCTGCTCCCTGGGGAGAAGCCTTCTGCTTATAAAAGCAACAGGTTGGTCTTGGCCTTCATCATTGGTCTGGGATAGGACCGCTCCTATCCCTAGCTCAGAGGCATCAGTCTGCACAATGAACTGCTTGGCATAGTCTGGAGCTTTGAGAATTGGTGCTGAGCACATAGCCTCTTTCAGGGTGTCAAAAGCCTTTTGACAACTAACTGTCCATTTTACCTTCATGGGCATCTTCTTGGAGGTGAGTTCTGTGAGGGGAGCCACAATGGACCCATATCCCTTCACAAACCTCCTGTAGTACCCAGTCAAGCCAAGGAATGCCCTGACTTGGGTCTGGGTTGTTGGAGCTGCCCGGTCCTGGATCTTGGGCTGTAAGGGTTGTACCTGGCCTCCACCAACAAGGTGGCCCAAGTACACCACAGTATCCTGCCCTATCTGGCATTTGGATGCCTTGATAGTTAGGCCTGCAGTTTGCAGGGCATTTAAAACCTTCCCAAGGTGGGCCAGGTGATCCTGCCAGGTGGAGCTAAAGACAGCAATATCATCTAGATAAGCTGCACTAAAGGACTCCAATCCAGCAAGGACTTGATTCACCAACCTCTGGAAGGTGGCAGGGACATTCTTTAAACCAAAGGGCATAACAGTAAACTGATAATGCCCATCAGGTGTGGAGAATGCTGTCTTTTCTTTTGCTCCTGGGGCCATGCCAATTTGCCAGTACCCTGCAGTTAAGTCAAAGGTACTTAGAAATTTGGCTGCACCCAATTTGTCTATCAACTCATCTGCTCTTGGGATAGGGTGAGCATCTGTCTTGGTGATGGAGTTGAGCCCTCTATAGTCCACACAGAACCTCATTTCTCTCTTTCCACCCTGTGGATGAGGTTTGGGGACTAGAACCACTGGGCTGGCCCAGGGGCTCTCAGAGGGTTCAGTAACCCCTAATTCCAGCATCTTGCTGACCTCCGCTCTGATGCTTTCTTTGACTTGGTCAGACTGTCGATTAGATTTTGTTTTTGACAGGTGAACTGTCACCAGTGTCCACATCATGGGTACACCAGTTTGTCTGACCAGGGGTCAAGGAAAAGAGCTTTGCATACTGCTTCAAGACTTGCTTGCAATCAGTCTGCTGTTGGGCAGAGAGTGTGTCTGAAAAGACAACTCCATCCACTGACCCATCTTTTGGGCTGTATGAGAGGAGGTCAGGGAGAGGTTCACTCTCTGTCTCCTGATCCTCATCAGTCACCATCAGCATGGTGATGTCAAAGACATCTTTATTCGATTGCTATTTCATACAATCATAAAAGCACATATATAAAACGTACATATTAATTAAAATAAGTATTATAAAATGAACATCGTGTACATACATCGCTATTCAATTTATTGTTCATACAATTTAAAAAATCACTAAAAACAAACACATTATTACATGAAATAGCAATAAAAGCATGATTCATATAGTTTGTAAATTCATCAATAATACAAATATGCCCTTTGCGTCTTTATGACCTTTAAACTTCAATTACCATACTTTTCCTGAGGTTGTATATTTGCTTTACGAACATTGCTATCTTCCAAGTACTATGTACATTATCCAAAAATTGCAAAGCAATAAACGCTGGACGACATTGTCTAATCTTTAAACGTTTTAGGATTGGAACAATCCACACATTCCTTAATTCTCTATAGAATTTACAAAACAAAAACACGTGTATGGTGGATTGAACTGAATGATTGTCACATGGACACAGTTGCAATTCTCGGGCCCAGTCATTCATTATTGGAAGACTAACAATTCTGTGAAAGATCCCCAGCCTAAATCTTGTCAGTAGAAACCGATCATAACCCCCAGGAACGACTATTAAATATGGCTGAATGTTAAAAATGGTTAAAATCAGCTGGTTCTGCTGAACGCTAGGCTTTAAAATCTCAGCTGATAATCTTACCGTGTCCAAGAGTTGGAGACCCTCTTTTTTTAAGTCCTTTCTCCTAACCATATGTAAGGTGCTTGGGTCGGTAAAATATTCAGTGTCTCCGAGATCCTCCATGAAATCGTGGACATACCTTACCCAAGGAATCTTTAAGGCCCCTTCCAATTTCAGACTATCCATCAAGATGTCTCTATTTAGCTGGGTCTCTATTTTTGTCCACACTCTATGCCACAAGAGGATGGGCTCTAATTTTATGAGGTCCGAAATATGTGGCAGGCGCAGTTCCGCATGACAAACATACGAGGATGTACTGTTCGGGACAGACGGGATGTATCTCAAAAATGTGTTTTCTACTGTTTGCAACGAGTACGTATCAGCAAAGCCCCAAACGCCTGCTCCATACATAGCTGTGGAGACGCTTTTGGCTTTGTATATCTTAATAAGCTCCACAGGGGGTCGCCTACCCAATTTTCTTGAAAAAATTACAAGGGCAATAGTAGTCCTTGAAAATGCTAGTTTTTTTGCTTCTACGGCTTGAGACCATAAATCTTTTTGATCAAAGAGTATTCCAAGATATGAGAATCTCTTTGTGGGCTCTATTTTTTGTCCGTCCACAAACATGTCCTTACATCTATGACTTCCACGACCACACCTCATTATGAAGGTCTTTGATGTATTAACCCTGAGGCCAAGACCGCTCATAAAATTAGAGAAGTTATCTAACACCCTCTGCAAACCTACTTGCGTGCGACATTAAAACAGCATCATCCGCATAAAGGAGAGCGGGTATGGGACGTCCAGCTATTTGAGGAAAGTCATAGCTATCCTTAATCAGCGCCTCTTCCAGACCATTAATATAAAGATTAAAAAGAAAGGGGGCCAGAACACATCCTTGTCTGACCCCCCTCTTTATAGGAAATGGGGCGGTGCATTCGCCACTCAGACTAAATCGTACTCGCCCCTGGGCATTATTATATAGGCGCCTAAGGAAAAGAGTTATTTGAGCTTCCACTCCCATCACCTCAAGAATCTCCCAGAGCTTCTCATGCTGCACACAATCAAATGCAGCGGTGAGGTCCACGAAAGCTAAAAAAAAAAAAAAAAAGCCTGCCCCCTTTCACCCGCGTGTATTTCCCTACAAGGATGGCTAAGTTTAAACTGTGCTCAGTTGTACCCAGGCCCTCCTGGAAACCATATTGGATATCAGATAGGACTTTATTATCCTCAGCCCAGGCGTGTAGTCGTTCTAAGATTATTCGACCCACGACTTTAATCAAAGAGTCCAATAATGAAATGGGCCTGTAACATCCAGGGTCCTGGCGATTCCCTTTTTTAAAAATTGGCACAATAGTGGACTCAGCCCAAGTTTTCAGAAAGGGAGCAGAACAACTGGCGTTAATTACCTGGGTAATGAGTGGGCCCCATAAAGTCAAATTTGCCTTCAACAAATCAACCGGCACCCCGTCTGGACCGGGTGCCTTGCCACCCAGGCTTGCAGAAATAGCCTGGTTAACTTCATCCAGTGTAAACTGGAGATTACAATATTGGGTGAAAGAATCCAAAGAAATTTTCTCGTGGCTAGTCACAAAATTACCCACAGGGTCATATACCTTTGCAAAGTGGTCGACCCAGAGGTCCTCACTTATAGCGATTTCCATTGTCGGGCCACCTCCGGGGTTCAAGAAGGGTACTTTAACAGCTTTCCAGAAAGCCGAGCCGTCTCCCATTAATGAGGCCTTATGCAGGGATTCCCAGGCATCATTTCGCAAAGCGATTTTTCTTTTCTTAAGCGCTAATCTATAATCAGCTCTTGCCTGCCTCACACCATTTGGATTTCTAGGGGTCTCGTGTAATACCTTTTTTAGCTTAGTATAGGCTTGAGTGCAGTTTGAATCAAACCATCCCTGAGTTTTCCTTTTTTTAGTACTCTGAACAAATAATGCCTCCCTCACAGCTGCTGAAATAAGTTGAAAGGAGGTCAAAATATTAACCGGGGAAGCTGAATCACTTAGGCAAATCTCAAAAGCCGATTTACAATTCCCTAGCACTTTTTTTGTAATCAAGAGAGGGTCCACCAGTGACCAGCGCAAGTTATATCTATTTGTCTTATCCAATATAATGTTAGCTAAGGCCTTGTCAAATTTATCATGCCTAACAGGTTTACTTATCGGTAATGATATAGAAAAGCATAATGGAAAATGGTCACTAAGTGAATTGTCACCAACAGTGAAAGAGCGAAGTCTGGAAGTATGGCTATTTGACAAAAATACATAGTCTATAGTACTATATAGACCTCTTCCGTTGAATGTATAGCCCATAGGAGCAGATCGATCACATGTCTTGTTCGAAAAGCCTAAGTCAAGACTCAAGACCATTTCATTATACAAGTCCCCCAGTGCAGAATGACAAAAATGGGTATTACTAGTCCCCTCTTCATATGTAAAACCACACTGTTTCCCTCCACGTTTGGACACAAAGGACAATTACAATCTCCTCCCACAATAACCATCGTATCTTTAGTACTTTTACTGCGTACAGTTTTCAAATCATTAATCAATTTTGTCACTACCAATCCCACTTTTTCAAGGGGAATATTATTATACAAATTTGCCATTAAGATACGTTGCCTTCTATCAAGATCAATTACAATTAGCTGGTAATAGATCTCCTATCTTTTTTTACATTCAGCATATTTGAAATATAGGTACAAAGCCCTCCTTTTGCCCTTCCGCTTAATCCCTCAATTGCTGGGGTATGGAATGTTTTGTACCCATTAATGTGAATTGCCTCTTTAGTCCATGTTTCCTGGAGGCATAATACGTCGTAAGCTTCTATAAAATCACACCAGATAGAATTACTTAACTTAGAACGCAAACCTGCGAAATTCCACGAGACAAAGTTGCGAATTGCTTCATCCCTCCTACCAGGTGGAATAGTTGGCGCTTCTGTGGTTGATATGAAACCACCCACATTAGCGAGTACCTCGACAGGGGTTGAGAGTTTAAAAACCTCCTGAATCTCACCTGGAGACGTATTACTACAACCTCCGCAGTCTTCCCCTTGCCCTATTCGATCCTGTGAAGCTAATTGGATACCTACGGCTGATTGAAGCTTATCAGGGATAGGTTCGTCTTTATGGAGTCTATAATCTCGTAGTCTCTTAGGGTCAAGCTCGAGCTTCGGGGAAGAGTCTCCTGAATAAGCCACACAATTGCCCAGTCAATATACGCCTTCAAGCGAATTAAAACTTTCAATAGCGATTGCTAAGTGGAATCGCATCACTACACTGCCTAATCCCTGGGAATATTTGCCCCCCCCCCCTCGATTGCCATAGATCTCTAGGTGGAGTCGCATCGCTACACTGCGTAATCCCTGAGAATACTTGCCCCCCCCCCCCTCGATTGCCATAGATCTCTGGGGGGTTGATAAAAGTATCCCAGCGGGAGGATATTTATCTCCTGCGCCGTGATGTAACTATTTCCGGCCCTATCCAGGATTAGTTGCACGAGGCTTGGCGACTTAAAGGTTAAGACCACACAATCACCAGGTAGGGACTTAGATGATTTACCAACCCACCCCACTCTCCGTGCCATTTTAAACTCCGAGAAGAGCATGTCTTTAATCCCAGTCCTGGAACTCACTGAATGTAAGCATTTGTTCCGCAGAGTTGACCAGTGTTCAAAGACATTGGGTAATAAAAGTGGAACATTTGCCAGGACAACTACATAGGGAGTTACTTCTGGGGGGAGATGCAAATTCAAATTTGGGTTGCTAACAGCCCCCTCACTAGTTCTCTGAGAGATCTGTGTGGTAGGATGTCTCAACCCGTCCCCCAATGTAGGCCTCCCGTTAGCAGTTGAAGGCCTAATTACAGATTTTGAACCAGTTGAGCTATGCTGATGTCCTGGTCGGGATAACGTGGGAGATATTGCTCTTTGCTGTGGGAGATTAATCCTAACTGGGTCTTTAACTCCTCATTGTGTCCTGAAAAAATCTCATTTACTGTGGTCGCAGTCGCTATGCTATGTCCCTGCCTACATACACTTTCAGTGGTGTTAACTTTCCTCCTGGTTACCTTTGGTGACTGTTGTTTGTTTTTCAATGTACCTCGGCCCTTCCTTTTCTTAGGCGGCGGTTCGTGGCAATTACCTTGGCATATTTTTGCCTTCTGGCCCCTAGTAGTAACATTTGGCCCACTTAATCTTCTTGCCGGCTCCGAGGATATATTTAACTCAGGATCCACTCCTATAGCCTGTACTTTGGGGGACCGTAGCTTTAACATCGTCCTGCTGATTAAGAAGCCCTACCTGTACACTGCAAATCTGGGGGTTCTGTAGTTCCAACGACAATCTACGCTCTGTGAGCTCTATCTCATGGATAAGTGCAGATTCTGCCCTCAGCAAGAAGGCGTTGTGTCCCCACAACCCCTACACCAGATTTGAGTTTACTCATTTTGACTGGTCCATGTAATTTAAGATCTTGGAGTGTCCACACAGTACCTTCAACGGACTACGATCTTCCAGTCCTTTTCAAAATGTTGATAATGTGGCCCAGCCCGGCCTCGGACGGGCCCGCCCGCGTCCGGCGCTGCGGGAGCCCTGTCCACTATTTGAGCGCCTCCTGGCGCTCTCCACGACGTTGGCGGCGTGCGCGCCGCAAAGGCTGCAGGGAAATGTAGTTTTGACCCCCTCACGGGCCTGGGACCGGAGATGTGACCGGCAATCCTCTCACGAGCAGTCCGCTGTGGCACAAGCAGAAAAGGAAATGTTCAAAGGCTCCCGTGCTGCGGGAGCCCTGGCCACTATTTGAGCGTCTCCTGGCGCTCTCCACGACGTTGGCGGCGTGCGCGCCGCAAAGGCTGCAAGGAAATGTAGTTTTGACCCCCTCACGGGCCTGGGACTGGAGATGTGACCGGCAATCCTCTCACGAGCAGTCAGTCGTAATTGTTCCGAGAAAATGGAGCCCTTCAGCTGCAGAGGTCTGAATGGGTGAGCGGCAATGGCGCCCTCTTCAGCTTCCCATGGTGATGTCAGCCCTGTCATGGTAGAGCTTTAGGCGGTTCACATGGATAACCCTTTTGAGTGTCCTGCTTGTGCCCAGGTCAACCAAGTAGGTGACCTCACTCTTTTTCTCTAGGATAGGGTAAGGGCCACTCCATCTGTCCTGGAGTGCCCTTGGTGCCACTGGCTCCAAAACCCACACCTTTTGCCCAGGTTGAAAGTCAACCAGTGCAGCTTTTTGGTCATACCAGTGCTTCTGAAGCTCCTGGCTGGCCTCAAGATTTTTGGATGCCTTTTCCATGTACTCAGCCATTCTGGACCTTCGGCCAAGCACATAGTCCACAATATCTTGTTTGGGTTCTTGGAGAGGCTTCTCCCAACCCTCTTTTACAAGACAGAGTGGTCCCCTCACAGGATGGCCAAACAGAAGTTCAAAGGGGGGAAAACCCTACTCCCTTCTGTGGCACCTCTCTGTAAGCGAAAAGCAGACATGGTAAGAGGACATCCCATCTCCTTTTGAGTTTTTCAGGGAGCCCCATAATCATGCCTTTCATTTTTTTTTTTTTCTTTCCAAATTAAGCACTGTCTCACAGCAAGCTCCCTGACACCTTCTAGGACCTTACTGGATTCTATTTTTTTTTTCTTTTTTTTCTTTTTTTATTGTATAGAGAGAAAAAAGAAAAAAACAGTGCGAATGCAGCATTAATTACCTGTACATACATTCCAAACATAAAATATAAATTTTCATTTGATCAGCAGAAGACAATCGAGTAATACATTATGCACAATAACCAAGAAATCATAATTTAGAGAGCAGCCAAGGATAACACATAATATTTTAGGCTTAGCTTAAGGAGGAAATTTCAGTTTGTGAGAAGGATGCGATCCAGGAGGAAAAAGGGCCCCAGATCCTTTTCCCTTTGATTCTGCCTTTTCTGCCTCTCCTACCATATAGTGCCTTTTCTAAATTATATATGTGTAAGAATCGTCCCTTCCACTGCTGGAAGGTTGGAGGTTGAGGATCAAGCCAAGCTGAAGCAACACATAGCCTAAGTACTGCCATAGCTATCAAAATTAGTTCTTCACCTTCATTGCCTGCTGAGTCATATACCTCTAATAACATCAGCTGTGGTGTCAAAGGAACATCAACATTAAGAATCTGTTGTAAAAAGCTTGTAATTTCACGACTGATAGCTTCTATACAGTTACAGGTGGCGAAGATATGCACTAAATCAGCCCCAAATATTGAGCATCTGAAACAAGAGGTCCCCTCAGTACCACCCCATTTAGCAATTTTCGCAGGTGTAATATATAAATTGAATAAGGTCTTAAAATGTTGAGCCCGCAGATTGGCAGAGCACAGTACAGTGTCCCACAGTTCTAATGATCTCATAAAGCAAGAATCCTCGACTCCCAACCTATCCTGCCATTTCAGACTATGTTTATTCAAATCATCTGGCACACCTTCCTGCAAACATCTATATATTTGTGTAATTGAGAGTCTGGTATTGCTAGTTAGTAATTCCATCAAAGGTACTTGTCCAAACCCTGCCGCACCTCCTGCTTTTTTAAGGATAAAATCTCTCAGCTGTAAAAATTTTAAAAAGTCCCGGGGCCGACACCAAACCTTTCTCTAACTATATCAAATGATGTTATGTGATCCCCAGCTAATAAATCCCCTATCCTGTATATACCACTCTTACCCCACTTTGCCAGACATGTATCTTGCAATGCCCTGGGCAATTGGTCGTTCCCAATTATCGGAGAGTACCGATTGAACCTACCTACCCCGAGTTTCTTCCTTATGCCTACCCAATTGCGGAAGGCAGCGATCAATACCTTGAAGCGCGTTTTCTTAAAGTAACTTGCTTCATAGAATTCCAGGAGACAACCATTAGCTCGAGCGCCTATCGGTAGTTCATATATCGTTGGTACTTGTCCAGGATCCCCCCTGTCCATTTCCTTGACTCCAAAAAGAGGCCAGTAGTATTGGAATGAGGCAGCTAAATAGGATAGCTTAAAAGACGGTAACCCCCATCCTCCTCTATCCCTAGGAAGGGAGAGATATATATTCGCTCTCCTAGTCCTCCAATAGCACCAAATAAACCTAGCGACCTCCTTCTCAATTTGCTTAAACCAAAAATTATGTATTTCCCAAGGAATTGCGCAAAAAATATACAAACGTTTTGGCAGGATCATCATTTTGATGAGATTACATCTCCCTACTATTGACAGTTTCAGATTATCCCAACGTTGAAGATCATTTTTGATTTTCCCCATTATAGGGGTAATGTTTAAATCCACTATATCATCCACCTTAGCCGAGATGGTAATGCCTAGGTAAACTGCTTTTTCAACAGTTCTATTCTCCATGCCTGTAACAAACCTATTTGTCACGATCTGCGTTTTAGCTTTATTTAATAAAAAGCCCGATTGGGTCCCAAAGCCTTCAGCAATACTTTCAACAGCTGTCATTGCGCGGTCTGGGTCAGATGAAATGATAGCCACGTCATCAGCGTAAGCCAAAAGCTTGGTGTCACCGCCTTGCAGACTAACCGGAATAATTTCTGAGGAGGCCTCCAGACGCCTAAGAAGAGGGTCTAAATGCAGGGCAAATAATAAGGGGGAAGCAGGACAACCTTGTCTTGTTCCCCTGCCGATTGAAAAAGGAGCAGTCTCTGCCCCCATAATTCGTAATCTTGCTACAGGGTTAGCGTATAAGACCTGTATTGCTTTCACAAATGGTTCCCCTAGGCCGTAAGCCTTAAGGGTCTGCCATAAAAAATTCCATGACACCCTGTCGAAGGCCTTCTCTGCGTCTAAAAAAGCTACCCCTATAGGTTTAGCAGCGATCTCAGTAGCACCAAAGAGGGTAATTAACCTCCTAACATGATCTACCGTCCCTCTTCCTTGTATAAAACCGTGCTGCCATACTGAAACAAGATGGTGCATCACAGAGTTCAGACGTGAGGCAAAAAGTTTGGAATAAAGCTTAGCATCGCTGTTTAACAGCGTTATAGGCCTATATGAGCCTAAGTTCATTGGATCTTTACCCTTTTTTAGAAAGATGACGATGTTCGCGATACCCCAGGAACCCGGTGGTGTGGCCCCTTCCTTGATCTCCTGAAATAACCTAAGCATAGGACGGTATATCTCACCGACGAATACTTTGTAAAACTCTATAGGAATGCAGTCAGTTCCCGATGCCTTGCCCGTTGGGAGGGCTTGTAAGGCATTATAAAACTCCTCCTGTGTGATTTCTGCCCCAAGCCGGGCAACCTCCTCCTGTGGAACCCTTCCAGTCGTTTCAAACTCCTGCACTTCTAAATTTGATAAGTGACCTTCACCAGATGAAGCTGAATACAGGTCTTCATAAAATTCTCTAAAAGCCTTTCTAATCTCAGCAGGCTTTGTCACGACTTTACCCTGCATATTTCTAATCCGGTCTATATAGCCTGCTGAAGCCTGCTGTCTAGCCCTGATTGCCAGTAATCTGCCCACCGTCTCGCTATATTCATAGCAATCCTGCTTCTTAGCTAAATATTTTCCCGCAAGTCTCTCAGTATTAAAATCGTTCAGGCAGGCTTTAGTAATGTTAATAGAACTCAGGATTCTTGACACTTCTCCACCACATGACACCGTACTAATCAATTCTGTTTCTAGTCGGGCAAGCTTTTGATAAAACTGTTTGATCTGTTCTGCCTCTTTTTTTCGCTCACTCAAACAGTATTGCAGGATCTCACCTCTTGCTGCCGCTTTAAAAGCATCCCAGACCATACCTGGAGGGGCACTACCACTATTATTATCAAAAAACTCCCTGATCCAGTCCTTCATATATCCAATAAATTTTTGATCTGTAAGCAAAGCCCTCTCAAAAGTCCATCTAGAATATTCCTTTCTTATGCCTTTTACTAAACCTCTAAGACTATCGGGTTATGATCGGACATAACTCTGGGGAAGATTTCTATTCGTGCCTCTTGTAGTATACATAGCGAAGTTAAAAAGTAGTCCAGTCTAGCAAACTTGCCATGTGGGGCTGAATAAAAAGTATAACCAGGCTCAGGAGCTCTAAGTTTAGGCCAAACATCTACCAAACCAATATCCATTACAAGATTTTTAAGCGCCCTCATAGAATGTGGCTTCCGCCCTTTACTAGTGGTCCCGTCTGTTCCCGGATTGTCTCTGGACCCATTAAGATTCAGGTCCCCACACACCACTAACGGGGCTGGCCAAGATGATAATTCATTGGCCAAAAAACAGAATAGCCCTGGATCATCTAAAACAGGAGCGTAAACTGTACATAATGTAAAAGAACCAGTTATATGCCTACATTCCAATAATACCCATCTACCATTCCTAACAACCGCTTTCCTACCAGGGTTAATAACACTGCCTTTAATAAGAACTGCAACTCCCTTAGTCTTCACATCTTGTGTAGTGTATGCTGCTACCTTCAGCCCCAGGGAATTAAGTAAGTTGCTATCGTTCCTGGCAATGTGAGTCTCCTGGAGACAATAGATATCTGCCTTTAATACCTTGAGATCTTCCTGTTTCCTCCTCCTCTTGGCCGCATCATTGAGCCCACATATATTAATTGACGCAATACGAACTTTAGCCATGGTTCCCCATAATGATTGTTTCCAGCTGTTCTGCCATATCTGAATTAATACACATATTGTGCTGTTCCTGCAAATCGTCTTGTATAGCCTTCCTACCGAACTGCTCTCTGATCATTAGTAACCTTATTAAATAGTACCCATAATATGCTTCTCGCTTCTGCTGCAATTTACATTTCACGTTGTCACCATACACCCCTTTCCCCTCCCCCCCACCACCCCTTCTTCCCTCCCCTACCCTTAGAGGCAGCCAGACCAAGAAAGGTCTGCGTGATGGAGACAGGAAAAAAACATCACAGCGCTCCTCCCCCCAAAGCACCCTCCGCACTTTATTAAACCCAAAGTGTTGAAGAGAGAAGAGGAGGAAAGATAGAGAAACAGAGGAGAGAGAAAGAAACACTTGGTAGATGAAATGCATATATAACCTTTTACTAATGTCAGGAAGAAAGAGAAAAACATTTTCATTTAGATTAACCCCACAGTTACATGAAAACCTCAGACATTTCTTTTATCTGACCGGATTTGATCTAGATACTCTCTAGCCTGAATTTCTGAGGTAAAAAACGTAACCGCCCCTCTTACGATCGTCTTCAGTCTAGCAGGGGAGAGTAAAAAGGCTTCAAACCCAGCATCCTGAAAGGGCTTAATCAATTGCTGGAGTCACCATCTGCGCTCTACGGTAACATGACAAAAATCCAGGCGTACAAAAAATGTGGACTCTTTATATTGCTGTCTGGCCTCGGGTCGGGCTTTTTCAAAGATAGCCTGCCTAAGCATGTAATTACCAAAAAAGACCAATATGGCCCTTGGTTGGGTTGTGTCTCTGCCAGAGTTTATATGTCTGGTGAAGGGGAACCTGTGGACCCTCTGGACTTCCCACTCCCACTCTGTAAGCTCAGGGAAGGATTCTTTAAGGAGATTTACGATAAAGGAACGTATGTCCTCCCCTTCCAGGCCTTCTTTTATCCCTAAGAAGTGGAGGTTATTCCTCCTCATACGGTTCTCCATATCCTCCAGCTTCCACATAGCATCGGTAAGCTGAGCATCATGGGTTTTAGTATCCTCTTTAATGTCAGACAGCTCCTTTTCGACCACCGTTGTTCTCTCTTCCAGAAAGTTCATCCGCTCGCCAATCTCCACACAGGTTTTTCCGACTTTTCGTATTGCCCCCTCCAGTTTTTTAGAGGCCTGCCTTGCTTTTTTTCCATCAGCCCGGGTCTCAGCACGATGTTCTTTTATAGTATCCAATATCATGCTCAATGCAGAATTCATATCTGTTATCCCCTTTGCCTGAGATACACCAGTGGGAGATACCATCAGTTCAGTTGTCGATGTCATTGGGCTGGTTATCCTTGTGTGTGAGTAGTCCCACTTCAAGCCAGGGCCGCCTGAGCGCCTTCCTTTATTTTTCTGGGTCTCAGCACACCCTTTACCCCCCTTAGGATTCGTCCCTGATTTCTGTCGCTTCTGTGCTGTTTCTGGTGCTTCCAAAGTACTGGAGCCGGATGAAGACAAGCTATTGTCAAGTTCACTGTGGTCTGAGTCGGTTACGCCTGATAATGACTCCTCGGTAAGGGAATAAAACGTATCTGTCCCATCAGAGATGATATCTCCAGCTGCCTGAAACAGATCTTCGGGACCTATAACAGCACCCATCCCCCCGGAGGCCTCGTCAGTTGGTGGCCCACAGGTTTGAGGGTCAGTCATAGTCTCATTATCATCCTTTCTGTTGTCACCAGGTTCTGTGTCTATTTCTGTTTCTTTTTCCTTCCGAACCTCTTTATTATTCCTAATGGTCTCATCCTGTGTTTCCACATTTACAGTGTTTTCACCCATAACATCCGGGTCTGTACTCAGATTGTGGACAGCCATTTCTGAGTCTAAATTGTCCAGGGGTTCTATTATATGTTCCAGAATACCATCTCCAGTTTTTTTGAAGAATTCGGTAATAGTCGGTTTAGGTGGTATAGAAATTGTATTTATCTTGTCCCCTACAGAGGCAGCCCCCACTTCTTCTGAAACTTTTGTATTCATCCCTTTCCGCCCTGCGGTACGCTCAGCCTGGATCCTCCGTTTCCCTACCCCTCCACTCTCTGCTTGTTTTTTGGCGTTGCGAGGCTCATTTGATTTGCCTGCCAGAGCACCAGTGCTTAAGGAGGAGTCCAGACTGTTAACTTGGGGCAAATGTATTTGTGGTGAATTTCTGATTGCCGCTTCTTTCACTTGCTTTGCCGATTTGGGTGGCATCCTCCCAAACACCAAATTATATCTTGTTATGATGCAGGAATTCTGTAAAGACAGCCTGTGTCCCTCTTTGACTGCAATTCCTGCCAGTGCCCACCAGGTGGAGCACAATGATCTTACTGCTCTCACCAGCCTCTCACTGCTACCCTTACTGCCTCTGTGAACGCAGGAGTCCGATATCCCATCCGGCGTTACAGTCCCAGATCGCCTGCTCAGTCCTAATCCCAGCCATGACATCCGTATGAGCTCTTAGCGCCGACGAGGCAGGTCCAGATGGAATCCCCAAGTCCGCAAGGTGAGTGCACTCGATTATGCTCGATAACGCGCGAAGCACATAGCGGGGGAGAGGAGCTGCTGCTGCAGTAATCACACTGCCGCCATTCTTGCCTACAGCATAACTCCCATAATCATGCCTTTCAGTGTCTTGTTGAATCTCTCAACAAGGCCATTGGTTTGTGGGTGATAGGGTGTAGTAAACTTGTACTGCACTCCACACTCTTATCACATGTGTTTTAGGTAAGCAGACATGAAGTTGGAACCTCTGTCTGAAACCACCTCCTTAGGAAACCCTACTCTGGTGAAGACACCAATGAGGGCCTTGACTACTGCAGGAGCTGTAGTAGTCCTAAGGGGAATTGCTTCAGGGTACCTAGTGGCATGATCCACTACCACTAGAATGAATTTGTTCCCTGATGCTTTGGAGGTTCAAGTGGACCCACTATGTCCACACCTACCCTTTCAAAGGGAACCCCCACCACAGGCAGTGGTATCAGGGGGGCATTTGAGGGGCCACCTGTCTTGCCACTGGCCTGACAGGTGGCACAGGAGCTGACAAACTCCTTTACGTTTTGGTGCATCTGGGGCCAGTAAAAGTGGCTAACTAGTCTTGGTTTGGCCCAGATGTCCAGCTAAGGGAATGTCATGAGCTAAAGTTAGGAGAAACTCCCTGTGCTTCTGAGGCACTACCACTCTCCTAGTGGCTCCAGGGTTGGGGTCTCTGGCCTCAGTGTACAGTAGTCCCTCTTCCCAATAAACTCTGTGGGTACCACTGACATCTCCTTTTTCCTGGGTAGCAGCTTGCTGCCTCAGGCTTTCAAGAGTTGGACAGTCCTGCTGTCCAAGGCACAGCTCTTCCCTAGAGGGTCCCCCTGGGCCTAAGACTTCAACCTGGTAATGGTCAAGCTCCATGGGCTCAGTTCCCTCGGGGGTGTCCAAGTCCTCTCTCTGAGGAGAGGAGTCCTGATCCTTTTTCTGTACAGAAGCTGGTTCCCCAGTCTTCTTACCTTTTCTCTTGGAAGGTTGGGCCATACTTTCAGGCTCCAACACTTCTTTTTCACCCTGTCTCTTGCTCTGTGCTCTTGTTTATACACACACCAATTCAGGGATGTCCAGCATTGCTGCATGGGATTTCAGTTCAACCTCAGCCCATGCTGAGGTTTCCAGGTCATTGCCAAGCACACATGCAGCTGGTAGCTTTGGATAGACCACTACCTGTTTCAGGTCAGTAACCCCCCCCCCCCCAGTCTAATGTCACCATAGCCATTGCATGGTTAGTGGTAACACTGTCAGCATTGGTGACTGAGTAAGTTCTCCCAACCAAGTATTGCTCAGGGGAAACCAGTGTGTCTCTCACCATAGTGACACTGGCACCTGTATCCCTCAGAGCTTCTATCCTAGTTCCATTAATCCAGGGATATTGTAGGTACTTTTTTAAGTTGGGTGGCTACACAGCTACAGTGTCAAACTCAACTTCCCCCTCAGAAACTAGAACTGCTTCAGTGTGCAACCCTAGTTTGCTCTTGGCGCACTGTTGATCCCATCTGTAGACTTGCTACACCAGGAGTAGCTGTAGTAGGACTAGGGGGCCTGCTTGGTGGGGCAAGCAGCATCTCCAGTTGTGTCCCAACTTCTTACAGTTGTTACATCAGGCCTTTAAAGGATCAAAGTTCTTTCCCCTGTATGGATTATTGGGCTGGGAAGGTTTTTGGGGCCCACCCCCTTGTGCAGGTTTTTGGGGCCCTTTAGAAGACTCAGGCTTTTTTTCTTGGGAATTCTCACCCCCTTTCCCCTGGGGAGGTTTTGTGACCCCTTTCTTTTGGTCACCCCAGTGGTTGTTTGTCACCCTTGTCTTGACCCAGTGGTCTGCCTTCTTTCCCAATTCTTGGGGAGAAATTAGACCTAGGTCTACCAAATGCTGATGTAACTTTTCATTAGTGCAATTACTTAAAATATGTTCCTTCATAAACAGATTGTAAAGTCCATTGAAATCATGCACATTGTGTCCAGTTAACCAACCATCTAGTGTTTTAACTGAGTAGTCTACAAAGTCAATCCAGAATTGGTTTTGGGTCTTGTGAGCCCCCCTGAATCTAATTCTGTATTCCTCAGTTGTGAGTCAAAATCCCTCAATCAGAGTTTTCTTCATGAGGTCATAAGACCCAGCATCTGCCCCTGTAAGGGTCAGGAGTCTGTCTCTGCAGGTACCAGATAACAGTTCCCAAAGGAGTGCCCCCCAGTGTGACTTCTTCACCTTTCTCATTTCACAAGCCCTCTCAAAGGCTGTGAACCATTTTGTGATATCATCACTCTCCTCATATTTAGGGACAATCCCTTTGGGGATTTTAGGATCATAAGATTGCTCTCTATCCTTATTTAGTATATTGCTGCCACCATTGATGGGAGCTAAGCCCATCTCTGCTCTTTCTTTCTCTAGAGCCAGCAACCTGGTCTCTAGATCCAGTCTTTTGGTCAGCCTTGCTAAAAGGCTGTCCTCCTCATTGAGGCTGTCCTCAATGTCCTCAGAAATGCCTGACCCACCTGTGTGAGATCTAGGCACAGAGAGGTTGATTCTTGGAGTCAGAGCTATTGGAGTCCTTTTCTCCCTGGCATCAGTGTGGGTTTAATGTGCTGAGAAGTTTGATACCAAACTTCTCAGTTTTCAGTGTAGCCATTATGGTGCTGTGGAGTTCGTAATGATAAACTCCCAGCACCATATACTCTTAATGGCAGCACTGCACTTACAATGTCTAAGAATGGACTTAGACACTGTAGGGGTACAGGGCTCATGCACCTGTACCCTCGCCACTGGTATAGTGCACCCAGCTAGAGGGGTGACTGATCTATGCTAGGGCAGTGGGTTGTAGGCATGGCACACAGGGATGTGTGCCATGTCGACTTTTCACTTTGTTCTGCACCAAAACACGCAGCCTGCAAAGGCAGTGTGAGAGTGTAGTGGTACAGGGCCTCTAAGGGTGGCACAATAAGTGCTGCAGCCCTTAGGGGCCTTCTCTGGTCACAGTGCCCTGGGTACCTGTGGTACCATTTACCAGGGGCTGACCTGTGGCCAGAGATGCCAATTGGGTTTAGGCTTCAATGCAGTTTTAGGGAAAGAACATAGGCCCTGGGTACCTGATTAGCAGGAGCCCAGGGCACACTCAGTCAAAGTACATCAGCAATTGAGCAAAAAGTGGGGGCAACCATGCAGAAAGTGGGCACTTTCTCACAATGTCACTTTTAGAAAGTGGGCATTTCTCTGTGCTTATGACTCTTTGTGCTTTGCTGCCTGACTCCAATACACATCTGGGTAGGATGACCACTACACTTTGTGCATACTTTCTAGACAGCCACCAAACAGGAAGGGCTGGGTGTGACAGGTGATACATCTGCATTCTGATAGTCTTTCTGGGATGGGAGAGGTGTTTCATACTTTACATTTGTGGACTTCTGTGGGTTCCTTTGAAGTCACCCCTTCGTCAAAGACATTTTTAAGTATAAGTACTGGGTCTCTAACCCCATGTTTTCAGACCCTGCGTGTGCATGTAACCAGACGCTGCTGGCTCTACAAGCTGCTTATTTCCAGTGGACTGCTGTGCTGCCTGGAGGAACTGCCATTTGGACTACTTGCTTTGTGTACTAGCCTGCTGGGCAGCTGGAGGGACTGCCACTCTGCTAAAGTAACTTTATGTGCTGGCCTACCTGCTCCTCGCTTTGTGCCCCATTGTTCTCCAAGGGCATAATGGCTTGCCCCCTTTTCTCCGCAATCTCAGGGCTATAAAAGATTGCCCCGAGCACCTCTGCTGTGGGATTGTATTGCCTGTGAGTCCGACAGCAGCGTGCTGTGCAAAGGAATCGTAATTGAGTGCTCCTGGTTCTCTACAACAGCGGGTGGTGTGCGCTGTTTATTGCTCTACTTACTTCCAAGCAGAGCGTGGGGAGCGCTGTCTATTACTCCTGGTTTCTTTTTGTGAAGCCAGGGTGTGACTGACCAACGTAGAGCTATTCCTTAGCCCCGCGAGACGTGCTACTCTAGACTGAGCGTAGGCTGCCAGAAGGAGAGAGCCCCGAAGCCACAAGGGAAGCCAGGGGGTGGGGGGCTAAGGCAGCGCGGTGGAACTCCGCTGATGTGTGGTGGGCAGGGCCTGACCACCCGCAAAAAGACGTACCCGCCTTACTCCCATAAGAGCCTTGGGAGAGGAGACGCCCACGACACTGCCGTGAAGCTGACGTCGCACTGCCTGCTCTGTTGAGGAGCTCCCCATGGTGTGGCTCCAGGAGCGTGTTGCCCGCTCATTGGCAGTTGCGAGTCCCCCTCCCCGTACTGTGGGGTTTACGCAGCTGCACCACACGCAGCTCCCCTTTGCAATTCTGCACGTCCGACCCTCCGTTGGGCCGTACCTTGTTGGTACTTGGGCCGCTGTAGTTTTCAGGGATGAGACCTCGAAGGAAGCCCTCTATTGGCCCTATTTAGGAACTGGTCAGAATTACCCTAATATGGGCAGTAGGTACGCAGGGACTCCTGTGACCTATGTGTAAGACCCAAATAACATATACATTTTTAGTAGGAGCACAGGTGCTGTTTGCCCTATGTGTTTTTATGGTAATATTGTGATTCTTGTGTATTTTTGTTCATATTCTTGCTGGCATCACTTGCAAAGCATTTACTGATGTGCTTTTCTGCTGCATTACATATTTACTGATATGTCGTTTTTGCCTTGCATTGTCCAGGATAATAAGTACTATCTGAGTAATTGCATGGGATGCACAGTACTTCTGAATCTGAAAGAGACACGTTAGTGATAGATTCCTTACCTTAGATTATCCCCAGGCGTCAGACTGGATCCGGAAAGTTTTTCGTCAGCAATACCCCTGCGCGTCGGTAGGCGTCGTGCTGCTCCGCGTACGTCGTGGTCGCCGAGATGACGTCATGGGAGCTATTTAGACGCGCCCACGCGCGCTGACGTCAGTTCTTTCTTTTTCCGCGCCAGCAGCGCAGATCTGAGAGAGAGCAGTACCCCTAGTTAAAAGTTTTAACTTGGTAATTGTTTGTCGAGTAATCGACTCTGGTGCAGTACGGATGCCCGGGTTTAAATCCTGTGGGGCCTGCCGTCGCAACATGTCGGTAGCGGACCCGCACGACGTGTGTCTCTTCTGCTTGGGGCACGCCCATGACCCCGAGACGTGCCCCGATTGCAGCGCCATGGCGCCGAAAGCTTTGCGGTAGCGTTCCCGAAAGTTGTTGGAGGCCCAGCAGTCGGCTCCGCGTCGATCAAGGTCCCGCTCCCGTGGGAGGTCGAGAGACCGGTCATAAAGCCGTTACCTTCGTTCGTCGGACTCGGGGACAGGTAAGTTCTTCCTGTCGGCCATGGGCCGTTTGTTTGGCCCATCGGGTCCCTCCGGAGCGCCTTCGGGCCCCGCAGACCCGTTGGGTGGGTCTGCCCCCGTTCCGCCGCCTTTGGCCTCGGCTACGCTGGCAAAGTACCCTGCGCCGGCGCTGGATCCGGCCTCCGGCGCCGAACCAGAATTGGTCTCTTACCCCCCGATTCCAATTCTTGGTACAGAGTTTCTCCCATTTCCCCGGGCACCTCGTCCTTACCGGCCTCTTCCAACACCGGTAGCTGAAGGAGAGTACTGGGAGGGGTCTGAGGGCCCTCTTGCGGCTCAATGCGAGAACGAGCCTGAATGGGAAGAAGACCTGGAGGGTCCTGTGGATCTGGATTTCTCTCCACACCCTGGCACACTGTCCCCTTCTTCCGTGGCTACGGAGGAGGTGGGGACTTTTTCAGTGGTGCTGCGTAGGGCAGCTCAGGCTCTTAACCTTGAGCTCCCTTCTGTGCCTATCAGAACGAATCTTCTGACTGAGGTGCTGCAGCCAGCGTCGTCCTCTGCGGAGCCGCTGTTGCTCTTCAATGAGGCACTCACTGATGTCCTATTGAGCACCTGGGGCAAGCCTAACACAGGGGTTCCTGTGGATAAGGGGATGGCACGCCGTCATCGCCCGGCGCCAGGCGACCCCAGCTTCCTCACGCAACACCCAACACCTGAGAGTCTGGTTGTCCAGACCTCTGCGCCTCCGAGCGCATTCCCTTCTGCTCCCCCGGACAAGGAATCTAAGAAACTGGAGCAGTTTGGAAAAAAGATCTTCACTTCTGCCAGTTCAGGGTTGCGGGCGGTGAATACAGCGTGCCTGTTGGGCCGCTATTCACATTCCGTATGGGACACCGTGGCACAGGTGCTTCCTCAGTGCCCGGTGGAGGCTCGGGCGGTGCTCTCCCAGGCTGTTACAGAGGGGAGAGATGCTGCAAAATTCACCATCTGTTGTCGACTTGACACAGCAGATTCCCTCGGCAGGGTGCTTTCCACAATGGTGGCGCTCCGTCGTTACGCTTGGCTCAGAACCACTGGCTTCTCCGGGGATGTCCAAAACACCCTGTTGGACATGCCTTTTGATGGCACACGCTTGTTTGGTGACAAGGCGGATAATGCCCTGGAACGCTTTAAGGACTCTCGGGCTACGGCCCAGTCCTTAGGTCTCGTCACCACACGCACTCCCACGGGGTCTGCTTTTCGCTCCTTTCGAGGGCAGGGTCGAGGCGTCCAAACGCGTTCTTTTCAGAGCCGCCAGCCTGCACAGCAGCAGTCTCAGCGTGGCCGAGGTGGGTCACGGGGCCAGCCTGCGGGTCAGTCCACCGCCGCCTCCAAACCTTCCTAGTACGGTCTTTCAGGCCCACCAGACGCCAGTGGGTGGCAGGATTCGCCATCACCTCCCCCACTGGCGCACCATCACTTCAGACAGGTGGGTTCTGCAGATAGTCCGAAGGGGCTACTCCCTCCCCTTCGAGTCTACCCCTCCAGCCATGCCACCTCAGTGCCACCGCATGTCGGGGGAATCACTTGCCACTTCTCCAGCAGGAAGTCGCGGCCCTCTTAGCCAAGGGGGCCATCGAGCGCGTTCCGACGCCAGAAGTAGGTTGTGGTTGTTACTCCCACTACTTCGTGGTTTCGAAGAAGGACAAAGGTATGCGTCCTATCTTAAGCCCTCCGGAACGTCAATCGCTTCCTCTGGAAGGAGTAGTTCAAGATGCTCACGCTTGCTCAGGTCTTGTCTGCCCTAGACCCGCAAGACTGGCTGGTAGCGTTGGACTTGCAGGATGCTTATTTTCATATTCCCATCCTGCCTGCCCACCGGCGTTACCTTCGGTTCATGGTAGGCCACGAGCACTTTCAGTTCACAGTGCTCCCTTTCGGCCTTACCAGCTTCCCTCGGGTGTTCACAAAAGTGATGGCGGTGGTCGCAGCTCATCTGCGCAGATCGGGGGTTTCAGTCTTCCCCTATCTCTACGACTGGCTGTTGAAGGCGGGATCGCCCCAGGCAGTCGTCTCCCACCTCCAGACTACGGCCGACCTCCTGCATTTGCTGGGGTTTTCCATCAACGTGCCGAAGTCACACCTGATTCCCTCTCAAAAGCTCCTCTTCATCGGAGCGGTTTTGGACACGGCGCAGTTCTGAGTTTATCCTCCCGAACAGCGAGTCCGGGACATTCGGGCTATGATTCCGATCTTTCGGCCCTGGTCCTGGGTGTCGGTCAGGAAGACCCTGAGGCTACTGGGCCTCATGGCCTCCTGCATCCTTCTGATCAATCATGCCAGATGGCATATGCGGGCTCTGCAGTGGGACCTGAAGTTCCAGTGGACTCAGCATCAGGGGAATCTGTCCGATTACGTCCACATCTCGGAGGGCACTGCACAGGACTTGCAGTGGTGGCTCACGGACCAGCGTTGGGTCAGCAGCAGATCCCTCTCCCTTCCCCAACCGGAGCACACAGTGGTGACGGACGCGTCCCTCCTGGGATGGGGCTGCCACATGGGAGAGGCGGAGATCAGAGGCCTCTGGTCTCCGGCGGAGTCCAAGCTCCATATCAAACTTTTGGAGCTCAGGGCGATCCTACTTGCACTGAAAGCATTCCTTCCCTCTGTCAAGGGGAGAGTAGTGCAGGTGTTCACGACAACACCACCGCCATGTGGTACTGCAACAAGCTGGGCGCGGTGGGGTCGTGGACCCTTTGTCAGGAGGCTCTACGTCTCTGGACGTGGCTGGAACGTCAAGGCATTTCCTTGGCGGTTCAACACCTGGCAGGTACCCTAAACGCCAGGGCGGATGAACTCAGCCGCAGGTGCATGTTGGATCACGAATGGCCACTTCACTCAGAGGTGGCACAAGGTCTCTTTCAACAGTGGGGAGAGCCTTGGTTAGATCTATTCGCCACCGAAGAGAACGCGCAATGTCAGCAGTTCTGCGCGTTGGAGTTTCCAAGGCGGCACTCGCTCGGCGACGCTTTTCGTCGCGAGTGGTGTTCCGATCTATTGTACGCCTTTCCGCTTATACCACTTCTACCCAGAGTGCTGAAGAAGATCAGACGCGACCTGGCCCAAGTCATTCTTGTGGCGCTGGACTGGGCTCGAAGAGTTTGGTATCCCGAGCTACTCAGTATGAGCGTGGATCCCCCGATCCGGCTGCCTCTTTGGGAGGATCTCCTGTCGCAGCACCAGGGGACGGTCCTCCACCCGAACCTGTCCAGCCTCCACCTCCTTGCTTGGAGATTGAGCGGCGACAGCAGATTTCCATTTGACTTGCCTCCTGAAGTCTGTAATGTGATTCTGGCAGCCAGGCGTCCCTCCGCTAAAACGGTATACGCCTGTCGGTGGAACAAATTTGTGGCATGGTGTGCAGCAAAAGCTGTAGATCCTCTTGCTGCCCCTCTTTCTGACGTCCTCTTGTTCCTTTTCTCTTTGGCCCAGCAGGGCTCTGCTCTGGGCACTATCAAGGGCTACCTTTCTGCTCTTTCAGCCTTTCTTAGGCTGCCTGATCAGCCCTCTCTTTTCAAGTCCCCTGTTAACAGATTTCTCAAAGGCATTACTCACCTTGTCCCTCCTGTTCCTTTTGTCATGCCTCAGTGGGACTTGAACCTGGTTCTCACATACTTAATGTGCGCTCCCTTTGAGCCTCTTCATAACTGTCCTTTGCGGTTATTAACTTTGAAAACTGTGTTCCTGGTAGCCATCACTTCCGCTCGGCGGGTGAGTGAGCTCCAAGCTCTTTCCTGTAAACCTCCTTTCCTGGCGGTTCATCCGGACAAGGTGGATCTTCGACCACGTCCCTCCTTTCTACCAAAAGTAGTCTCTGCCTTTCATCTCGGGCAAACTGTGACTCTGCCCACTTTCTTTCCGCCTCCTTCAAGAGAAGAGGAGAGGCTCCACCGTCTGGACCCAAAACGTGCACTTTCGTTCTATCTCCACCGCACACAGCAGTTCCGGGTGGATGACCAGCTCTTTGTTGGCTACGTGGGCGCCAAGAAAGGCCGGGCTGTGCACAAGAGGACTATCTCACGATGGGTTGTCTTGTGCATTAAAGCCTGTTACTCTCTGGCTAAAAAGGAACCTCCGGTTGGACTGCGCGCCCATTCTACCAGGGCGACAGCAGCTACTACAGCATTGGGACGCGGTGTCCCCCTGCAAGACATCTGTCAGGCGGCCACTTGGGCCTCGTTGCATACTTTCACAAAGCACTATTGCCTTGACAGTCAAGTCCGGAGAGACGGCTTCTTTGGCCGGTCGGTTCTCCGTGACTTTCTGGTGTGATTTCACTTCGCAGACCCACCACCGGGGATGGTATTGCTTGGGTATGTATTCTAAGGTAAGGAATCTATCACTAACGTGTCTCTTTCAGATGCACAAGTTACTTACTTGTGTAACGATATATCTGTAAGAGACATTAGTTAGTGATAGATTCCTTACCGCCCGCCCATCCTCCCCGTTCTACGAACTGTTCTCTAGGGTTCAGGTCATCCCTTTCAGGGCCCTAGTTCTATTGCACCATAGTCTGTCTCTGGCATGGCTCTGCGCTCCTGGCGCGGAAAAGTTGTGTACAGAACTGACGTCGGCGCGCGTGGGCGCGTCTAAATAGCTCCCATGACGTCATCTCGGCGACCACGACGCCAGCGACGTACGCGGAGCAGCACGACGACGCCTACCGACACGCAGGGGTATTGCTGACGAAAAACTTTCCGCATCCAGTCTGACGCCTGGGGATATTTTAAGGTAAGGAATCTATCACTAACTAATGTCTCTTACAGATATATCGTTACACAAGTAAGTAACTTGTGCTTCATGTCGTTTTGGTCTAGTTTTATGTACAATATATTATATATATTTTTTATATAATCCTTTGTGGGGTCTCTTTTGTGGTATATTCATTGTGTTTCTGTGTGTGTGTGTGTTGCACAAATGCTTTACAAATTGCCTCTGATGATAAGCCTGCCTGCTCTCTGCCAAACTACCAGTGGGTGAGCACAGGTTATCTTTGGTGTGTAGTTGGCTTGCCCTGACTTGTGGTGGGTACTGCCAGGCTTAGGTGCATACCATAGCCAACCAGAAACCCCATTTCTAACAGGGTCACTGTCCATACCAAGTCCAAGAAGTGCTCTGAGTATACCTTCACACATAGTACATAAAGGAGATTTGTTCAGCTTAAAGCGCTAAAGAAGTAAAGCCACTCTTTTGGTAGGCACACTTTCTTTGTTTGCATTTTTCACTGGAAGCCAAAACACCTGCATATTTTGTATTCTACAATAAAACCAAACGAAAATGACTAGAAATCTTTGCCTTTGCTGCCCACTTCCGCCGTATTGTTTGTTGTGATGCAGTAACTGTTCGTGTGTGCACCGTAGGCTGAACAAGCATTGGCAAAGCCAATATGTTTTGTCTATGCGAGATCTATTGGCTTAGTCAATGTGTTTTTTACATATTGCACAGCAGCTTGGACTGCTGCGCAACATGGCTTAAAGTAAAAAAACAAAAGTGCCATGACTTGGCAAGCTTTGACGACGGTGGTATAGTGCTTTTATTTTTTTACTTTAAGCTGTTGCACAGCAGCTGCTGTGCAACGTGTAAAACAAACATTGAGAAAGCCAGTAGCTCTCGCATAGGTAAAACCTGTTGGCTTTGCCAATGCCTGTTTAGAATTTATGACTCCAAAACATTGTGTGAGATATAGTTTGTTTCTTGTGGCTGATAATAAAGAACCGCCCACCTCCCTCCAGACCTTATGCTTTTTGACTCTGAAAATCGGGCTCGCATATTCCATGCTTTTACCTTAACCATGACTTATTAGAGTAGAGTGTTAGTCCTTGAGTTGCGCACCTACAGTCTTGGCCACCTAGTGCATTATCACACAAGGATTGTTAGTCCCACTTCGTGCTTCCATCTCGTGCCCATCCTCAAAACCAACCTCCCAATAACTCCTCCCACCCTGGCCCAGCCCCCCTCTCCTTCCCATCTCTAACCAAAAACCTAGTCAGAAGTGGGATTTGATACATCCCGACACAGTGGTGAAATGTGTCCCGGTCCGCAGCTCCTGACGGACCCTCCCCCTCTTCAGAATCTAGTATTCTCCCATCCTCAGCCTTCTGAAAGCAACTAGCACTCTCTTTTTCTACTTAGTTGTTCGCTATTATAAACAAAGTTCTAGTAAAATAGTAGTTCACCCCTGTTCTATCACCAGCTTCTACTTTGCAATTCTATCCTTAACTTATAGTTCATAAGTCTCCTATTGTTCTTCTAATCGTCAGGCTCCTGATCATAGAGTCTGTTCTATTTATTTTTCCTACCTAATAACCATATAGCTACAGTTCCACTGTGATCAGCAAGGCATTCTTCTGTTATTCAGAGTATTTAGTCAGATGTTCTAAAAGAGGTCTTTTTTTTATCCTGGAATGTTGTCAGTAGCCTTTCTCCCCTCTCTCATTATTCTGTCTTTGAGTTACAGCAGGCCCAATTTGGGAATTATGTTCCCCTCTCACACAGAGCCCATCCTTTGTTTATGAACTATAGGGATATTGAATGTCAGCTCTTCTTTCAATATGTGACTGAACATGTTCTGACAGTAGTCTAGAATGTTCGTTCTCTGCTCATTTTCAAGGTCGTTGCAGATTCTAATATTGCCCCTCTGCGATCTGTCCTCAAAGTCCATGCAAATATCCCAGAGCACTTTGATATCCTCTTCCTTCTGGACTTTGTTGTCCTAGGATTTCTCTAGTCCCTGACTCATTGCCAGAATGCCATCCTCATTTGTAGATACTGTGTCTCCCATTGCTTGATTTATTTTGTCATTTGTTATAGAGCAGATGCCATATGTGATTTTAACGCTTGCATCCGGGTGGTCACCATATTCAAGAGTTTGTCATGGAGCTCTCCAGACAGGTATGCAGGTCCCCTTTTGTCAGCAGCTGGGCCAATTCCCTTCGCTTGGTCGCCAGGGTGGTGGGCTGGAGTGTCGAAGCTGCAGTGGCTGGAGTTAGGCTTGAATGGTCCTCCAGCATTCTCTTATCACCCTCTGGGCACCAGTCTTTTTAGATATTGGTATTAATCCAGGAACATCCTCCCAGTAGGTGCCATCTCTGGGTGCTGCCTGAGATCAGCCAGGGAACTCACAGGTTCTCCATTGGGAGTCTTCCATTATTCCCTATCCCCGTGGCATATAGCGATTAAGTAGCAACCAGGGAACTGACCCTCCAGGCACGACTGGAGTTAATTAGGGAGGATCATCAAACTGTAATTGTGACAATCTTCAGCACTTCATCAGGCAGACAACCACCGCCCAGGGCCTTGCACAATCACGCTGCATAAGGCTGGGATCCAAGACTTAGGGAGTTGATTACTGGGCGGTGACCGGTTTAATTCTGTTACTACTACCATGAGCTGAGAAGTGGCTTACCATCCGGCTTCCTTAGGTGCCACTTTCTGTTGGGCCGCAATGCTATACCTCGCCAGGTACATTCTGCACTCCAGCGTGGCCTTGCTTCCGCTTCTTCTGTCTCCACACGGGCTGCAAGATGGTCGCCTTGCCACCTATAATCACTCCTATTATGACAACACATTGATGCTGGGAGGCCATCCTCCACTGTTGCGATCATCGGGGGCCAAGGGGAGCACAGCTTACTGCCGGTAGGAACTCAACAGATACACTGTGCACTTCTCACCACAGACCACACACCATTCAGACTTTATATTTCACCAGGTGGAGTAGATGCAAGCGATTAAAATATTTCAACAGGGTTGTATTTTATTTGCTCAGTGACCATCTCCACAAATGGTTGTGAGTGACATTTATGTCTAGCTAATATCTGTCACTTTAACTGGCATTTATAATGCATCTTGAAAATATCTGCACTGAGTGTAGAGTTTGATATCGGACACCACCCTCTGAGTATGCCTGAACCAGGGAAGCAGAACATATGTTTCACTGTGAACCTATTTCAATATTATAATTGAGCTATTTTACGAAAGGAGTGTTAAAGAAGGCAAGGCAGTAGGTTGTGAAATGTCTTCAGGGGCCATATGACTACAGCCAAGTGTTTGGGCAGAGTGAGGTTATACTAAATTACACATAGAGCAGCAATGTTTTAATTCTTTTGATAAATCCGAAACCAATCTTAATTAAGGCTCCCACTTTTCCTTTTTTTTTTTTTTTTTTTTTACAGATACAGACAGAAAACACAATTTTTATGTCTGCGCTTATTTTTAAATAGACTGAAAATAGTAGTTATTTTGAATGATTCTCACTTTTGTCAATCACAAGTGCCAGGTCAGCTGGGCAGATTGTCAAGTAAGGGAGTTAAAAAAAAGAAAAACAATTTCTTATCTGCAGTTGTACACATGTTTATGCTGTTCTACAGTGAAAATGTTTTCTGACAACTGTATTGTACTGTATACAACTGAACCCTGTTAGCTATTCAAATGTGAGTGTATTTTTATAATTTAAATACATTTGGAATTATAGCAATTGTATCTTCACTTTTACTCTAAACACAAAATAAATATGGATAAATACAGATAAAATGAGATTAAATAGAAATGCAGAATGTAAAAAAAAAAAAAACATAACATTGAGAGCACTAATCTTAATGCAGCCTGCTGCTGTGATTGGTTTGCAGTCATTTAGTCAGAGGTCTCAGATGGTTGCTTTTCATTCTTCTTAGATCAACAGACTGTAATGGAATAATATCACAACGGCGAAGACACGCTACTGCAAGTCTGGTGCTGAGCACTGTTAAGAAACAATGAAATGTTAAACCAACTATATGTATTATTGAAAACGTTTTGAAAATGTTGATTGTTTTTTTTTTCTTTTAGGTCGTTTAAGTCAAATTGGTTTAAAGGAAGGATTTGTTTCTGCTGTAAAGAATATAAGCTCTGTTATCAGTACATTCATCCGACATGCTAAAGAAGAAGGTGAGTAAAGATATTGTCAGTTTTAACTTGAACTGGCGCATACTAAACATACTAAGCATCTTATTCTTTGCACATTTGATATTCACGATCAGTGCATTATCTTCACCCATATGCTGGATCCTAGAACACATTTTTTCAATATGAAGTTTAAATTTTTTAAAACAGACTGAATGAATACATAAGTATGGAATATATTTGATTTAAGAAAAACAAAAGTCCTCCTTTTAACCTTCCTACTAAGAAAAATAAGGAAGAAATGTTTCTCATTGCACTATAAATTATATGTGAAAGTGATCTTTAAGGATTGTATAAACTGTACTATCCCAAAATGACCTGCATGATCAATTTGTTCGCTAATTCATACTTCGCGCTTCAAAGAGGAATTATCCTTGAATAATGCTGGGTGTTTGAGGCTAATTCCTCACATTTTCACCTTTACTTAACATCTTTTGTCAGTAGCCATTAGATCAGCTATTTTTCTCAAAAGGTACAGGTCTATTTATAATATTTTATTCCAGGGTGAATCTACTCTCATCTGTTCACTGTTGCTATGTTCGCTCTTTTTGATAATTGACTTTTCTGTGTTGTAGTAGGTGTAAGATAGCAGCACTCAATTTGCGAAGTATGGCATTTGGACTCTGTATCATTGAGGGTTGCATATGTCAGGAACAGTAATACAGTGATGTGTGTGAAGTTTAGACTTTAGACTTCTATGCCATTGAGCTATGCAGCTTGTCTCGGGAACAGCCATATAGGAAGGGAGCCTGACTGAGTGTTAAGCTGAGCCTTGCAGGGAAAGTTCAGAATTGCAACTTTGTGGTGTCACTGCAGCAGTAGTGTAAGAGGATTGATATTTATCCTTCAGTGGATCAGTGAGTGTCATCATTACCATGAGCGGTAAAGATGTGTCGTTAAAGAAGAGTTTGATGTTGAACTTTAACCACTGACACCATACATCATCAAAGACCCCAGTGATGATGAATGACCGAGAGCTTTGGTGTGAAGAAGCTCAACGCCAAAGCTTTACTCACCAACAATGTTGATATCAGACAAGAGAAGGAAGTCAGTGCCTCCATTACTACAGCAAGGCAAGGTTGCTAGTATACTTCGTACCAGGCATTTTGCAGTCCACTGTAGAGACCCTTCTCACAAGCTCTTTGGAAGGACCACAAAAAAGAAGCAAGAGAAAACAATCTTCACTCCATATTAGGAAGCCCTTCTAATGGAGAATCCATTCATGGAGAATTCGCCTTCAGGCTTGCTGGTAGTTTCGGGTGTATAAGAAAGGTCAATGGGTCTGTATCTTTAGCTTCACTAGACAAGATCAACAGACAAACTGATACTTTTGGTGGGACAACCTGTTAAACCGCTTCAGATCAGTTAAGGGATCTTCTTCCAAAAGACCACTGAAACAAATATATAAAAATAGTAAAGTATGTTATGCCAACTTGGGATCAAATCATAAACCCTGCATGACAACTTCATATCAGATGATAAACAAAGCAAAAGATTGACAGATTTGTCAGTCCTCTGCTAGTCTTGGGTTAATTGGATGAGCTTTTTGCTCAAATTTGCATCCATCAGCACAAATGCTTAATATAAGTTCCCATGTCTCACTTCTGATGAATGATGTTTTTGGGCTCCCAGTCACATGGAGATCAAGAAAATGTCAAATGCAGCCATATTAAATTTAGTGAACACAGAGTACAAGAATGAATATTCAAAGATGCAGTTGCTTATTCATGGGGGAGGACATCACAAGTTAATGTACCCTATTGGCAGAAGCAAGAGAAATGAGCCATTCAAGGACGTGGGGAGCGAATATATATATATATATATATATATATATATATATATATATATATATATATATATATATATTCACTGAAAAAACCATAGGTTTCAGGCACGTTATAGTTAGAAATTAGCATTTAAAAAACCTTAGAAATTCACTGAAAAACCTATAGGTTTTAGGGAATGTTATAGTTAGTTGGACATTTCACTCGTACAAAACCAGAGAAATGCCCCCGTTATAGTTAATTCAGCTAACTATAACTCGCGCCCCCGCAATGCACTGCTGATGACGTCACATATGACATCACTCATGACATGGTCAGTGACATCACTGATGACATCACTGATGACATCATCCAGTGACTGTGTGTTTCTGTAAAGTTTAAATATGTTTAATATATATAGGGAAAGGCGTATTGAAGAATGAGTGGGTGTATAAGTGTCTGAATGGATGATTTAGTAGGTGTGTGACTGACTCTAAAAGTGCGTGATTAAACGTATCTTACTGAATGCATGGGTTAGTGACTAAACTGTGTGAATGTCTGTATCCGTCTGTCGCTGTGTAAGCGGCTGCATGGGTTTGTGAATAGCTACATGAGTGTCTATATGAGTTATTGATTGGTTGTCTGAGTATCTGTATGGCTGCCTGAGTGTTTGTGTGGGTGGGGTGTGTGTGACTCTGTGCATAGATGTGTGAGTGGGTGATTCACTGGGTGCATGGTTTCAAGAGTGCATCTGTGATGGACTGTATGGGTGCCTGAGTGTGTGTATGGGTGTGTTAGTGAGTGAATGTATATCTCAGTGGTACATGTGTGAGAAACTACATATGTGAAAGGCAGTATATATGTGTGTTGGAGTATATAAATGGCTATAAGTGAGAGTGTGTGATTGTGAGAGTGGCTGTATGGATGAGTGTGTACTTGTATCAGTGATTGTATAAGAGCGTAAGAATGTGCTAGTATTTGTATGAGTAAGTGAGCTGGTGTGTGTATAGCTGTATAGGTGAGTAATGGCAGTGTGATTAATTATTTGCATGACTGACTAGGTGTGCGAGTACCTATATGGATGAGTGGTGGTGTGTGAGTGTCTATATAGGTGTATGAGTGCATATGATAGTCCTGTACTGAGTGACCGTAAGTATGAGTGACTGTACGGGTGAGTGAGTGGATGTGTGTGTAGACCTAAGAATCAGTGAGTGGGTATGTAGTTATTGGTGTTGGAGTGTCTATGGTTTTGAGAATGGCAGTCTGTAATTTAGAGTGGGTGTATCAAAGGTTATATTAGGGTGTGAGAAGATGCATCAAATTATCACATGGATGATGTCATCAGTGATGTCATCAGTGATGTCATTTGAGATGTCATCAGTGATGTCACTGACCATGTCATGAGTGATGTCATCAGCAGTGCATTGCGGGGGCGCGAGTTATAGTTAGCTGAACTAACTATAACGGGGGAATTTCTCTGGTTTTGTACGAGTGAAATGTCCAACTAACTATAACATTCCCTAAAACCTATGGTTTTTTCAGTGAATTTCAAAGGTTTTTTAAATGCTAATTTCTAACTATAACATGCCTGAAACCTATGGTTTTTTAAGTGAATTTCAAAGGTTTTTTAAATGCTAGTTTCTAACTATGCCTACAGAGGTAGGACGTGAAGAAAGAAGAAGAAAAGCGCAGAAAGAAGGAAGACAAATGCAGAAAGAGGCAACAGAAGTCCAGAAAGACGAAGAAAAGTGCAAGAAGAAGGAAGAGATGTGCAGAAAGAACCAACAGAGGAGTAGAAAGTACTCCTGTGCCCCCAACTTTTTGCTGATGGGTACTGGTGGTAACTGACTCTGTCTCTGGTGGTAAAAGACACTTAGAATACAGTGAAAACACCTACATACACTAGGGAACACTATGCGTTGGGGTACCCCTGTGATTAGCATGACCTCCTCTGTATTTGCCATGAGTTAGTGCCTGGGTCATTGGATGAGTACATGGGTACTGACTGGATGATTAGAGTACTGCAAGGAGAGTGGATGGTGAATTTATAAGTGCTTGTGTTTTGGCGGAGTGATTGGATAAGTACATGGTGCTCGCTGGTTGATTGGAGGAGTGCATGGGTAGTGACAGGGCGATGGCTGGACTGCATCAGTAGTGCTCAGGGTAAGTTGGAGGATTAATTCCCCTTGAATCCTGAGGGTCCCTATTTGATAAAAGCCCTGGCAGTGGCGGTCCCCGGGGCTTGGGGGGGCCTTGGAGGCCACCCCCAAACATTAAAAAAACAAGCCCTGGGAAGTGGCGGTCCCCGGGGCTGCTGGGGTCCCCGCGGGCCCTGCATATATTTGTTGGCAATGCCCCCGGGACCTGGCCCTCCCGGGGGTCTCAATTAAATGAAGCGCGGTATGCCGCGCTTCATTTGTTTTTACATTTCGGCGGGATTCGCGACCCCAGCGCGAATTTCGCCAATTTTTTTTTTTTTTTTAATGCTTTTTTTGGC
Organism: Calotriton arnoldi; assembly: GCA_963921515.1. Taxonomy (NCBI): domain Eukaryota; kingdom Metazoa; phylum Chordata; class Amphibia; order Caudata; family Salamandridae; genus Calotriton; species Calotriton arnoldi. The sequence goes on from CAWUFW010000030.1 coordinate 3,074,118, forward strand.
CCTTGGGGTCCTTGTGGGGCCCCCTGAGCAGGCCTAGGGGGTCAGGGTGTTTCTACCCTGCCCCCTTTTCTTCTTTTTCACCTTTGTTTCCCTGTTTTCTTGTGACTCGGTTCTACCGAGTCACAAGATGGCTGCCAACACTTCCTGGTTTGGAGTGTTGGCAGCCAATTAAAATGAAGCTCGTGGTCGGGAGGGTTCGCGGATCCACCGCGCCTCTAGATATCGATATTTGTTTTTTTTAAATTTCTCAGCAACTACCGAACGGATTTACACCATTTTTAAAAAGGTCGCTTTCTGAGCCAAGCAGTTCTCAAATAGCGACAAAGCACTTTTGAATTATTCGTTAACTCTGTTTTTTTATCCAGTTGACCACTTGATTAAATGTTACGCTTGGGGGAGAAAATGTGGTGTTACCAAGTTGGAGTTTCTGCTTCAGCTCGTCATTCTGTGATTCTGGTCAAATCACTTAATCTCCTCATGCCTACAACCAAAATGAGTTTGTCCTTGTATGATGTAACCAATGCTCATGTAAAGCACTCCAATATCTGACCAGCCTGCACTATATAAAACTGCAAAAAAACAAAGGATAAAAAGTGTTTTCCACACTTCTGTCATTGGGCTATACGTGGGCTACATCTGGGTGATATTTGTGCTACATTTGGGCTCATTTTTCTCTGGTGGCCATCTTGGGAGACTTCAATTACATTCATTAAACTTTATTCGATCTGATTTAGAAACATAGATCATAAAAGTGTACATAAAAACAGTAAATCCTCTTTCTTAATACAATACAGTGAGAATTAATTAAAACCAGTAGGTAAAAACGGGTGTTACAAAGCCCGGTTCAGAGCAACTTCAGGTTAACAGAATAGTAAAGTTCAATGTTTCGCGAGATCAATCTCATGTACTTCGTGCAAAATACGCAATAAGGGGTCCAAGTAAGATGCAACGCTCCAATACCTGACCAGTCTGCACTATATAAAACTGCAAAAAAACTAAAAATAAAAAGTGTTTTCCACACTTCTGTCATTGGGCTATATGTGGGCTACATGTGGGTGATATTTGTGCTACATTTGGGCTCTTTTTTCTCTGGTGGCCATCTTGGGATACTTATTTGTTATGAAGTTTCCTAATTTCCTCATTTACTGCAGTCTCCTCAGTAGGAAATGCTTTCAGTTTTTTACTTTGATTCCATCAAGAAGGCATTCAGATGTGTCACACATTTGCCATAAATTCAGAATGTTAGCTCTCTAGTTGCTCATTAGATCACTGTAGTAAAGCTACTGCTCACCAGGGAGTTAACTGGAAGTCTACTGCTGGTATTGAAAGTGATTGTTTCAGTCTGCATGTCAGAATTTTCTAATGAAATAGAAGAGGATTTGAGATCTCACTTAAAACATGCCCTAATTTTTCTTTCTGCAGAACTAACCATAATTTCTATGGCAAAATGAACCCCCTCATTTTTTTCCTTTTTAAATTAAATGTTTTAAGTGTTACCGGTTTATTCCAATCAAGATGGCTTCAGGTGTGCCATACGTTTGTCATAGGTAAGGTTGTTAGCGCTCTAGTTGTTCTTAAGAACACTCTGGGAAGCTGCAGTAGAACACAAAGGAATCAACTGACAGTCTCTGCCCTTGTTGGATTTACATGTTTTACTGAGAATGTCAGACTTCGTTCTCACATGACTGAGAAAGATAATGTGAATTTACAGAAAATATGCTCTCATTTTAGCTTCTGGAGCACCTTCCAAACCTCTGTGGGACAAGCATGAGAAAATTGTTTTCTCTCAAACATGATTCATGAAATCCCAGCAGAAGGTTTTTCACAGGGTAAAATCACCCTAGAACACACCACAATTCCTAAAATTAGTATGGTACCATCAACAAATGAATTCTAATGTAACTAAAGTCTGTTATCACCCTTTATAGTTCTCCTTTTGGTGACCCTCAAAATCTTCTATTCACTACAATGCATTTCATTGGGGTGCTATCATGTATATTGGTCCCAAGATGGCTGCCAACACTTCTTGGATGAAGTGCTGACAGCCAATCAGATCTCACGATGACATGTGTGGTTAGGCTCCGCCCAGATATATATAGTTCTTTTTCCTTTAATATTTAAAAAACTACTGAACGGATTTACACCATTTTTGAAAAGGTCGCTTTCTGAGCCAAGCAGTACCTTTATGCCACATTTGGGGTAAATCCGTTCAGTAGTTTCCGCTGTAGCCTTGCACAAAGTTCCCTATGGGAAATTGATTTTTTGACTCTTATTTTTTGAATTTCTCAGCAACTACTGAATGGATTTACACCATTTTAAAAAAAGGTCGCTTTCTGAACCAAGCGCTACCTTTTTGCCAAATTTGGTGTAATTCCGTTCAGCAGTTCGGGCTGTAGCCGTGTCTAAAATTTCCTATGGGAATTAACATGGTGAAAACACGTTTTGGGACCCCCCTTTTTTCTCGGCCCCCGCTTGCCGAATCACCCCGAAACTTTCAAGATAGGAGCGGACCGGAGCGCCCCACGAGTTTTGAAAATTTCGCGAAGATTCATCAACCGGCGCCAAAGTTATTGGAAATAGAATGTTGTGAATTTCCTATGGAAAATAGGTCCTAACTATAACTATCTACTGGCGACCGCCAGTAGATAATATATATATTATCCGTGAAGAAAAATAGCTAGGTATCAACCTAAAAAACAGAACCATAGAATAAAATCATTCAATAGAATGCATTGTCATTGCATAGATCATACAAACTTCAAAAATATCAAAACTTCTAAAAAGAACCCCTACTTCTATATTTACACAGTCTAAAATCACTCTACTTTTCCTTTCCGAAGTCCAATATCATTGGGCTTGCCAATATTCTTTTAATTATAAAACAGCCTCCGGTGTTCTTGAGAAAGTGACTATTAATATTCTAATTGTATTTATATAGCGCATACTATCCCTGATGAGGTGTTGAATCGCTTTTCGGCGAGCAGCACGCTACTCCGGAACTCAAAAGGTTTAGTGGTGGATTAGTATAGGGAAATATGAGTATAGTATTACCGTAGGGAGGTATGAGTTAATTTAAGCGGAGGACATGTGAGTCTGTTAGTTGGATTGACTAGAGTAATGGAGGTATAGAAGCAGGGAGATCATAGTAGTAAGTTGAGCTCTGTGGTGAGTAAAGGAGACATAGAGGAGAGAAGAGCCTGTAGAAAGGGGTTCAGGAGAAAGAGAATCAGAGTAGAAAAATGAGGTTTGGGATGAGTCAAAGGAGAGATAACATGAGGGAGAATTAAGTAGGGTTGTTTGGGAGATCTGTAAATTGATGTTTGGGGTGAGCCAGGAGGTGTTGAGGAGGGAGGAGCCTAGGAAGGGTTATTTTAGAGATCATAGTAGTAGAAAGGGTTTGGGATGAGAGAGTGAAAATAGAGGATAAACTGATAGAGGTGTAGTGTCAGGTGATGGTAGGGCAGTGTAAAGCTTTCGAGAGAGTAATTTTGTTCTTCTACAATAGGACTAAAATAATATATAGATACATGATTACATAGTAAGGGAATACATATGTGAGGAATATAATATATTGAGATTTGTGTTTCGTTTTTGTGGAGTAGTGAAAGGGGATATTGATGTAGTGGTTTTATGTGAACAATTTGTATGTGCATTACTGCTGGTGAGTGGTATTTGAATAGTACAGAGGAGGTGAAATGTTTTGGAGAATAGTATGTGGTGCGTAAGAGGGGATGAACAAGAGTTAGGAGTGTTTGTGTTAGATTTGATCACTAAAATAGGTAATGTTTGTGGTGGAGTGGTGTAAGGATTGTATGGTTGTGTGTAATTGGTAAAAAGAGGCAGGTGTTGGTGGATGGTGTGATGATTTGCTGAGTATAGGTTTTGTCATGATGAAAGGGAATCTGTTAGGAGCAAGCAGAGGATAGAGCTGGTGTTTTGTTTGAACAGGGAGTGTGTGTCTAGCTAGATGCATTAAAGTTGTGTATAATGTGGCTTTGTGCTCTATTAGTGATGTTAATGGTATAGGAAAGAGTTTGTTTTGTGTGAGAATGCAGGTGCCCTAGTGTTGTAGTTGGGGTAGAATTATGTGTAGACTTGGTTTGTGGGGTTTTGTAGTGGTTCAATACACATTGAAAACCGTATGCGGTTTGTTTGTGGTGCATGAGTAGAATGCCTTTGTTGATATTGTATTTGGATGTTGGCGGATGCGGATGGCTGAAGGTGGTAGCTCATAAGTGAAAATTGGGCTGCTTCTCTGGCCCTCGGCCCGACCCAAACAGGCAACTGCCTTTGTCCTCTACTCCCTTATCCTTGAAGCCTGGGATGAGAGGCCCTGAGCCATATGCTTAAAATTGTCCTATTGGTCAATGGAACCCTAGCCCTAACCAATCAGACCCCTAACCCTAGAACCAATGGGAGAACTGGCCCTATCAACCAATCACCGCCCTAGCCCTAACAGCCAATCACAGCCCTAATCCCCAAGTCCAATAGGAAACCCCATCCGCCGATGAGAACCCTAGCCCAAACAGCCTATGCAGCAACCCCTCTGACAAGAACCACATACAACAGCACTTGTAGACCACACAGCACTAAGCTTTTAGTCGACATCTACAAAATTATTACACCACATACATGCCATCTAAGCACACTCATAAGCACGAAATACATCAGACCGGAAGTTGAATAGTAGTAAAGTAATTACCCTGCTAGGACTTTGGTACCTGGCCTGCTACTTACCCAAAAGTGTGAAAGATCGTTAAACAGATTTGGCTCAGAAATGTAAAATATTTCACCCATACAGACAGCAGATGCAGCACAAGCACCTTAGAGAAACTACCCTTGCACAGAGTACTGACAAGCAGCAGGAGTGCAAGCTCATCTCAAGCACAGAAGAATGACTTCTTACAAAACAGGTACCATACATTCGTAAGCAATTCAAGGTTGCTTCAACTGCAAAACAAGTAGCAAAGAGGTAGTGAAAACCTTGTTCACTCTGGAAAACACCCCACACTTCCCAGGATATGATACAACAATGAACCCAGTAAATTAAACCACATTACCACCTCATGGCACCCTTAAACCTTAACTCTATCATCAAAAGAATTATCCTCTGCATAATCTAACATATCAGACTCCCTAACCTCACTCAAAATCACTTCAACACTTGGAATATATAAACAGTGATATATATATATATATATTTAGATAGATAGATAGATAGATAGATAGATAGATAGATAGATAGATAGATAGATAGATAGATAGATAGATATCCACAAAGAGTTCAGAAGCCCAATTCCTGAAACAGACGTTGTAAAGTTCCAGCAGCACATGACTGTTGTTTTCCAAGATAGTTTAGATTATGTCAGCATGAACTACGAGTGGGATTTTAAAAACCTACAACATGAGCAATGGACTTAATTTTGCACACTTGGCTTTTTATTTGAGATTAGTTGCACCTGAGCATTACATTTATGTCTGAAGCAAAGAGACGCTATGCAGCAAAAATTCAAATATACCTCAGACTTGAGACACAAATTTGGTGCACTCTGGGAAATGTATGCCACAATGGATTCAAAGTCACGTGCTGCTGGAACTTTAAATGCAAGTAATTAACATCACCCTGAATCCACCCACCTGTGATCAAGGCAGTATGCCGGAATGCGTAAGGAAGCAGTACATGCTGTGTTCTCTTCTTTGAAATAAAACGTCTGTTGTTTCAGGAATTGGGCTTCTGAACTCTTTGTGGATGTTGAATTGCGGGCAGCTCAATTCCCGTTTAAGCTGAAGCCACCCTGCAGGGTTGGAGGCTCCCTTACATGGAGACTTTGTTGTGTGGATTTAATTTTGGGAGCATGACCCGCTCGCCTCTTTGCCTGAACAAAAGAGTTTCCTGAAACCAGCATGAACTACGATTGGGATTTTAAAAACATACAACATGAGCAATGGACTTAGTTTTGCGCACTTGACTTTTTATTTGAGATTAGTTGCACCTGAACATTACATTTATGTCTGAAGCAAAGAGACGCTATGCAGCAAGAATTAAAATATACTTCAGACTTGAGACACACAAATTTGGTGCACTCTGGGAAATGTATGCGAATATAGCATGTTACATCGCATGCTATTACATCACGTACTATTACAACGCGGTCGTTACAACGACCGCATTGTTAGAACGTGATACCTTTACATCGCAAGTCATTAGATCGACTTGCTGTAGGGGGCGCGCTGGACTTAGGAATAGTATAATTTACTATTCCAACTCCAGCCTGCGCAAAAGTAGGGAAGGTGTTGGTATAGTAAATTATACTATTCCTTAGGTTAGAGCGCCCCCTAGAGCAAGTCGATCTAATGACTTGCGATGTAAGGTATTGCGTTCTTCCAACGCGGTCGTTGTAACAACTGCGTTGTAAAAGAAACGCGATGTAATGGCAGCGTTGTAAACGCTGTTTCCCATGTATGCCACTATGGATTCAATTTCAAGTGCTGCTGGAACTTTAAATGCAAGTAATTAACATCATCCTGAATCCACTCACCTGTGATCAAGGCAGTATGCCGAAACACGTAAGGAAGCAGTACATACTGTGTTCTCTTCTTTGCAATAAAACGTCTGTTTCAGGAATTGGGCTTCTGAACTCTTTGTGGATGTTGAACTACGGGCAGCTCCATTCCCGTTTAAGCTGCAGCCACCCTACAGGGCTGGAGGCTCCCTTTCATGGAGACTTTGTTGTGTGGATATATATATATATATATATATGTGTATATATATGTGTATATACACACACACACACACACATTATATACATCTGTATTCCGCTGTTCGCCGACACCGCAACTCACATTCAGACAGGTGCTGCTACACCGCGGAGACATTGACAAAGGCCGTCATATTTCATATATATATATATATATATATAACAACTCTCTCGCTTCACCCAGGCAGTCGAACACGCGGCGGGTGCCTCCGTAGACAGGGGGTGGGTCCTCCTCTGTTCCACAACAACTACAAAAAACATTTTCAGGAGCACTCTCGGGAGTATTAGTCTGATTTATTGATGCAAATGCATTTCGGCATGGGCCTTCTTCAGTGCATACAAATCATTCTGGAGTTAAGCACAGCTTGCGGTCTTTAAATGTTCCAATGTGTTTACTACTGGTGGGGCTCTGATAAATCAAAGGGCAGCATTTCCAACATAGAAGGTGTATGCAGCAAACAGGAAAGGCATCAATGTCCCACAATGCATTATGTTCGTCAAATTCAATCCTCTCCCAAAATTGGTATATTACAAATATTACCATTACATATTGTCAGTCTTGCTTTGCCGACTCTATAGTCACTCCCTTTAATCTTTATCACACTCGATCGCTGTGCCCATCTCCCTCGCCTGCTGCTTGTTTGTATCCACGGTATTCCCGCAGGTGTCCCTCTTATGATATAGATATATATATATATATATAGATATATATATTTATATATATATATTCTAGACTCCAATGAGCACAATTCCACCTGAGGCGCTCCAAACACACTGTTTTGAAAGGCAAGATGTCTCACTAAGCAGAACATAGATTCTGCACTAAAACAGAGAAATACACCCCACAGCTTGCAAAATCCTTCACATAGTCTAACAGACTCAATTTTGCAAGTACCAGATTAAAAAAAACGGGACTATTCTCACCTGCATCCAGTCGACTGCAGAAAAATCAAGTTACCAGATTCATATCTAGAATGTAAAGGGCAACACCAATGCTGTCCTAACAGGCATGCACCAGCTTTCAGTTTAAGCATGAATGAACTTTAAAACTGCATACTATCACACAAAAAGGGAACGCAATGCATTAAGCAAGGAATACCAGACCTTGGCTCAAAATAACAACAAAATTCACCGTCAATGCCCTCCCTGTGCCTTTGTATCCTTACCATTGTGACCGTTTTTATAGCAAGTAACCTCAGAATGCGGGAACAGATACCAGCCAAGCTCCATAACTTCTTCAAGTAATGCCAACTTTATCCTTCACCTTTACTAAGGGATCTTCAGCTGTTAAACTATTAATCTTCTTTCTTTGACTTCACACCTATTCTCTTGCTCGCCCCTTACTTTTACCTCCTCTATTTGGCTCCTTTACTGTTTGCCTTCTCGCAGTCCTCTTTTGGCTTTCTTGGCTTCCAGCCTCTGGCTCGATTCCACCATTGTTATTTGTCACTTTTTCTCCATTATCGTTTAATGCATCCTTGTTCTTGCACACAATTGCAAACCATTCAAACCTTGCTTTTATCTCTTGCGTTTTTGCAAGTCCCTGGCCATGATCTATTTCCTGCTTTTGAGTTTGTTCTTCTCCTTACAACTAGCAGATGTACAATCACATTTCTGCTCTCTTTTTTCTGACATCCAAACACTGGACTTACAGTTACTGTTCATTTGTTCTCACATTAATCAGCATTTCTTGTTTTGTTTAATATATTTCATATCACTTTTTGTACCTTTTAATCAGTAAATTTGGCAAAAGTACTACACAAATGCAATAAAATAAAAGAAGTCTACAGTAAAACTAACCTACCACTTTTCAGTAAACAGACCACGGTCACCAGCGCTTAGTTTATGAGGGTAAGGATTAGTTGCCTAAAAGGAATGGTTTCTTACCTGTAATCTATAGTTCTCTCTCAGAGAAATCTCCATTGAAATCACAAACACCAAGCAGTCCAGCCCACAAGCGGGGATCCCGGAGCACCTCTCCACAACACATCCTTTCAAGTGCAGACGTTCACCCCTCCTTAGCAAGGCCTGGACAAGCACCCAAGTCATCAAATGTTTTGCAGCCTATAAGGAGTATGCTAATTACCCTGTAAGCATCTATTTGCAGTGTGTAGTACTGCAGATCCACATGCCATGCACACTCCTGCCATCCAGATAAACGAAATATCAGATACTTTTCAGTATCTGTTTTAGTAAATCCTAAGAGCAACCTGAGGTTTGGGGTTTGTGCTTCAGTAAAGGAATTGTATATTGTTTGCACGGTAATCAGTATATTGGGCAAAATGTGCCTCTGTTTCCTCCGTTACAAATTAGATCTGTTAAATCTTTGAGAGGGTGCTTCAGGAGCCCTATACATATGTTGGTGATCGCAGTAGCAAAATCCCAAGTTAAAATTTGATGGTCAAATGCTTGAGCATCTGGGGCTCCACAAAATTCATATATTGTTCAAATCATGACCCCTTGTCTGCAGTTAGGATCCTGTAAACCTTCACATCCTTTGATTTGTACAAATCTGAATTTCTTGCTAATTTTTAAAAGCCATCTTAAGTTGGTATCTCTTCCAGATGTGTCCAATCCAATATATTTAATTGTTCGTGAACAAACTTTAACCATCTCAGGTACTACTTCATTCCAACCCCAATACCTCTTTAAGTGATTCACTATAATGTTCTAGTTGAGTTGCCCAAATGTGTTTCCAGTTGATCTGAGATTTCAACTGAACCACCATGTTAGTGTTTAGGAAACCAACTTCATAATATAGGGGCATATCAGATAGAGACTTCTAGCTGCAGATTCCTTACCTTGTGAATTTCCCTAGGCGTCATACTGGATCCGGAGGATTTTTTTGTGAGCAGTACCCCTGCAAGCCGGTAGGTGGTGTCGATCGACTTCGCGTCTATCACCGTCCGCACCAGATGTGACGTTGCGGTACCTATATAGGCACCACCCAGATGTGCTGACATAAGTTCTTTTTTTTCCGTGTCAGTCCGTGCTGATCCAAAGAAGAGCTACCTTTCTGTCATCTTTTGACAGGCTTTATTCAACATTTTTGTTGACTATTTTTGAGGTTTTCCTCCTCGTGTGTCGAGGATGTCTTCGCGCAAGTCTGGTTTTACACCCTGCAGTGCCTGTCACCGACCAATGCTGGTGATGGACCCACACCTCGTTTGTATAGAGCACGATCACAACACCAAGTCATGTTCCGATTGCCGGTCCATGGCTCCGAAGGCTTTGAGAGAGCGGTCCTTGAAGCTGCTACTTGTGACTCCGTGGAAGTCTAGATCCTGTTTGAGGGGAAGGTCCTGGGATCATTGACGGAGCCTAAAATCCACCTCATCCCAATCAAAATCCTCGGGACACTCCGGTAGGAGGCTCAAAGAGAAGAGCAAAAAGTCCAAGCACTCTTCGACTTCTATTGTCGGTAGGCCAAGAGACGAGGGCGCCTCGGCGTTCTAGGTCTCGTTCCTTTGGAACTTGCAGCTGGACCAACTCCACACTTCCCTGCATTTTTAAAGGTCAGAGCGACCCTCGCCCAAGTGAAAGAGTTCTGTGTACCTCATAACTGGGTGGCCGACCCAGTTGATGCTCCCTCAGGCCCTGCAGAGTCGGAAGGGGCCCCATCTGGTTCCCCAACAGCGGCTTCGGCCCGGGCAAAGGTGAGGCCCCAGGAATCCATTCCAGGATCCAGACTGACACCGGTCGTGCCATCTCGATCTTCCCTGGTGCCAGGCCCAATGGCATTGCTCCCGGCGGCCCGCCAGCCCCTTCTCCATTGTTCTCTCCGACACAGAGGAGCATCGCAGCCTAGATCGGAGCCTTAGCCAAGTTTCCATCAGCTAGTCCTTGGGGAAGACTGGGAGTGGGGGCGTTATTGGATCCTTTAGAATACCAGTCCTATGAGTAAGAGCAGAGTGTGGACTGGTGTGAGGACCTGAGCGAGGCCAGCTGCCTGGGTATGTCTCCAGATGCTGGTTTGCTTTCTCCCCCTACCATGGCTAAGGAGGAGGAAGCTTCTTGCGCCATGGGGATGCGGAGGGCTGCTGAGGTCCTTGACCTTCAGCTGCCCACAGTGGCAGTCTAGACTAATCTTTTGACAGAGGTGTTGCAACTGAGAGTCTCCACATCAGAACCCTTACTCCCCTTCAGTGATGCCCTCACTGACGTCCTGTTGGGTACCTGATCCAAATCCAATACAGGGGCTCCTTTAAATTGGACGATTGTCCGCCACCATCGACCCCTAACTTCTTCAGGCAACATCCTACCCCTGAAGCTTGGTGGTCCAAGCCTCCACCTCCCAAGGCGCTTTCTCTTCTGCTTCCCCAGATAGGGAATCCAAGAGACTGGACTCATTTGGGATGATGTTTTCTTCCGCCAGCCTGGCATTGCGGTCCGCTTGCCTGTTCGGCTGTTATACCCACACTTTGTAAGAATACGGATGCACAAGTGCTGCCACAGGTCCTAGAGGAGGCCCAGGCTGTCACCGACGGGAGAGATGCGGCAAACGTCACAATCCGATGCAGACCGACTTGTTAGGCAGAGCAATTTCCATGACAGTGGCCCTTATGTGCCATGCCTGGCTGAAGACAACTGGCTTTTTGGGGGATGTTCAAGCTTCCCTAATGGACTTGCCTTTCAGTGTCATCCGTCTCTTCAGAGACAAGCCAGATTTGGCACTCGAGAGCTTTAAGGATTCTCGTTCTACGGCCAGGTCCTTGGGCCTCTCTGCTGCCCCACGTCTACCTCAATCTGCCTTTCGCTCCTTTCGTGGCAACGGAAGGGGCTTCCAGCCACGCCAGTACCTGCCCAGCCACAGCGCTGTTCAGGCTCCCCTAGCCTCTGCATGGCCAAGGGCGCTATACCCACGTACCTCGTCGGTCAGGAGGCCAGTGGTCTGGTCAGTCGACCACCCTCCCTACTGCAACAGCCTCTAAACCCTCCTAGTCGGCCCCTTTACCACCATGGACACCCAGTTGGCGGCAGGATTCGCCATCACCTGCCCCACTGTCAGTCCATAGCATCGTCCAGGTGGGTTTTGTCGATCGTCCGAAGGGGCTACTCCCTCCCCTTCAAAACTGCCCCCCCATGCCACCATCTCATGACAGGCTGACCGAGGATCATCTGTCCCTTCTTCACAGCTATCTTGTCTTTAAAAGGATTTTCGGTTCCAGGAGTAGGCTATGGTTATTTCCGCTCCTTTCAGGTTCCCAAAAAGGACAAGGGCCTTCATCCTATCCTCGATCTCCAAACTCTCAATCTCTTCCTCAAGAAAAAAAGAGTTCACCGTGCTTCCCTTTGGCGTTACCAGCGCCCCTCAGGTGTTCACCAAGTTGATGGCGGTGGTTGCAGCTCATCTGCTGAGCTCAGGGGTGCCAGTCTTCCACTTTATATTGAAGACTGGTTGTTGAAGGCAGGCTCACCCCAGGCTGTCGCCTCCCACCTCCAGACTACTGCAAACCTTCTGCACTCGCTGGGGTTCACTATAAACGTGCCAAAGTCACACCTGACTCCCTCTCAGACACTCTCTTGCATCGGAGCTGTTCTGGACACACTGAAGTTTCAGGCTTATCCTCCCGAATGGGGAGTCCAGGATATTCGGGCTATGATACAGATGTTTCAGCCTCTACCCTGGGTTTTGGTGAGACTGACACCGAGGCTGCTGGGCGTCATGGTTTCCTGCACCCTGCTGGTAACACATGCCAGATGACATATGCAGGCTATGCAATAGGGCCCGAAGTTCCAGTGGGTGCAGCATCAGGGGAATCTCTTTGACCTTGTCCAGATCTCGGTAGGGAGTGCGAAGGATTTGCAGTGGTGGCTAACTAACTGTGATTGGGTCAGAGGCAGACCCCTCTCCCTTCCCCAACCTGATCTTACAGTAGTGACAGATGTGTCACTTCTGGAATGAGACGGCCATCTGGGAGAAGTGGAGATCAGAGCACTCTGGTCTCCAGCGGAATCCGGACTCCACATCAACATGCTGGAGCTCAAAGCGATCCGACTGGCATTGAAAGCCTTTCTACCCTCTATCAAGAGAAGGCTAGTGCAGGTGTTCATGGACAACACCACTGCCATGTGGTACTGCAATTAACAGGGCGGGGTGGGGCGTGGACCCTTTGTCAAGAGGCTCTGCATCTCTGGACATGGCTGGAACACCAGGGCATGTCTCTGGTGGTTCAACATCTGTTAGGTTCTCTGAATGCCAGAGCAGACTAACTCAGCTGACGATGCCTAGCGGATCACGAACGGCATCTCTTTCCAGAGGTGGTGCAAGGCATCTTTCAGCAGTGGGGAGAGCCTTGGTTAGATCTGTTCGCAACTGACAAACGCGCAATGTCAGCAGTTTTATGAGTTGGAGTTTCCCAGGCACCACTCGCTTGAAGACTATTTTAGTCTCATGTGGAGCTCAGGCCTCTTGTATGCCTTTCCACCTATACCACTCCTACCCAGAGTTCTCAAGAAGATAAAGAACTACCAGACCCAAGTCATCCTTGTGGCTCCATACTGGGCACGGAGAGTCTGGTATCCTGAGCTTCTGAGCATGTCCATTGATCCTACGATTAGGCTGCCCCTTCGGGAGGATCTTGTGTCACAGCATCAGGGAAGGGTTCTCTACCCGAACCTGTCCACTCTCCACCGCCTTGCGTGGAGATTAAGCAGCGACAGTTGACAGCTTTCGACCTTCTTCCCGAAGTCTGTAATGTCATCTTGGCAGCCTGATGTCCCTCCACCATGACAGTGTACGTCTGCTGTTGAAAAACATTTGTGGCATGGTTTGCAGAAAATCTGTTGATCCCCATTCTCCTCCTCTTTCTGAGGTTCTTTCTCTTGCCCAGCAGGGCTCTGCTCTGGGCAGTCTTAGGGGCTATATATCTGCCATTTTGGCCTTCAACTGGTTGCCTGATCAACCATCTTTGTCCAGATCCCCTATTGTACATAGGTTCCTCAAGGGTCTTACTCATCTCTTCTCTCCTCCACCATTCATTATGCCTCAGTGGGACCTTCATTTGGTTTTAACGTTTTTGATGTGTGCTCCTTTTGAGCCTCTCCACAATTGTCCCCTCAGGCTTCTCATCTTGAAAATAGCCTTCTTTGTAGTAATTACATCTAAACCTCCTTGTCTCACATTCTGTCCTGACAAAGTGGTGCTTTGCACAAGGGCCTCCATTCTACCTACAGTAGTCGCCTCTTTTCATGTAGGCCAATCTATCACCTTGCCTACCTTTTATGCTGCTCCACATCCCTCTAAAGAAGAGGAGCGACTCCACCGTCTGGACCCAAAAAAAGTATTGTTCTACTTCGACTGCACACAAGAGTTCCTAGTGGAGGACCAACTCTTCATGGCGTATGTTGTTGCAAAGAAAGGTAGAGTGGTGCAGAAGTGGACCATCTCCAAATGGGTCATGCTCTGCATCACAATTTGCTATGCACTGGCCAAAAAGTAACCTTGTGAAGGTTTGCGGGCTCATTCCACCAGAGCTAAAGCTGTGACCACTGTGTTTTGCAGCGTGAATCTTTCTGGATTCACTATGCTGTGCATTATTCCGCCATCTTGTGGTTGGGTCCGGAATCGTAGTATTTTCTCTTTTTTTTTATTTTTTTCGTGGCCCAGGTGGGCGGCGACGTCCCACCATTTGGTGTCCTTCGTGACGTCGACGCGCTTCCTGCGGAAGCTCCCACCTTTGGTCGCCATCTTCAGATTCTTTTTTCCGCCGTTGGGTCTGGATCGTTGCCGAAGAGTTCCAGAAGTTTTGGAAGAGGAATCAAGGAAAATCGAAGAAAAACGACGAAAATCAGTTTCAGCTACACCGGACTACAGGTCAGGTAACCGGGACGACGAGGGAGAAGGTTTACGACCGAAATCTCGACGTTCTACGAAGAATGCGCTCGCAGGGGGCTCCCTGAGCGCGGGTATGGACAAAACACCGTTCAAGTTTTGCACCAACTGCCACCACAAGTACGCCCAGAAGGACCAGCATCCAGTCTGCAACCTCTGCTTGCCGCTCGACCACAGCAGCGAAGAATGCAACGCGCGCTCGGCGTTTACACCCAAGACCCTCAGAGTGAGGGAGAGGCAGAGAAGGGCGAACCACAACATGCAGGGGCAGGGACCACCTCCATCGCTCCGGGGCCTCTCCAGTGGAGAGGAGGACAACATCGCCGAAGGACCGGAGGACTGCGCGGTCGTCGAGGTCCATAAGAAAACGTCGAAGGAGGTAAGGGAGTCGTCGACCCCTAAACACTTGAGCGACACTCGAAAGGGTGAAGCTAAAGCCCCGAGCGACACTCGTAGAAGTGAAGCGAAGTCCTCGAAGGGAGCATTGCCGCCGAAACATTCGACGAAGGCAACAGCAACCAAGGACAGTCAGCCGAGCGGATCCTTCGAAAAGGACTCCCAATCGGCAAAAGCCCTCGAAAAACCCAGGGCGTCGAAGGTTGCCCCCGAAAAGGACACCTCGGCGCCGAGAAAGGGGGGGCAGACTTCGTCGTCGACATCGGCCCCGAAGAGAGTCGCTCCAGTCCTCGACGCCGAACAGGCACACGAGATGGAGAGGAAGAAGAGGAGGCTCGAGGCCGAAATGGCGAGCATCCTGCAGCAGAAGAAGGACTTCGACCACAAGATGAGCCAATACACCATCCCGTCGAGACCCGCGCTCGAGGTCGAAATAGACGACGAGGACGCCGAACCACCGAAAACACCCGAACCAGTCGAGGAACAGGGGGACGAAGACTATTATTTCGATGGAGAAGGCGACGAAGATCTGCAATCCTACCGGGACTCGACGTCCTCGGAGGCACAAGACCTCGACGCAGAATCGCCGGAAGAAGGGGTAGACACTTACCCTTCGAGGCCCTCGCCGCCAGACAACATTGGGGTCTACAACATGGTCGTCAAAAAGGCTGCACAAACCTATGGAGTAAAAATGGAAGAGGAGAAGCCCAAGGCATGTTTCCTCCTGGAGACTCTACTGCCTCAACAAACCAGGAGCCAATTCCTGCCCATGCTCCCTAGTGTGCTGGATCAAGGAAGAGAGGCCTTTAGGGAACCAGCAGTATGCAAGGCTGTGACTCCAAGAACGGAGAAGAAGTATAAACATTCTTCACAGGACCCTGCATACATACAAGGATCAGTGCCAGCCGACTCCATAATTACAGCAAAGGCTAGGAAGAGGGCCAATGTGCCCACTAATGCCGGACCACCTCCAGACAAGGAGAGTAGGAGGATGGATCTTACAGGGAGAAAGGTGGAGAGAAATGCAGCAATCCATTGGCGCATTGCAAACTCCAACGCCCTGTTTAACAGGCACGCATACCAACACTGGGATGAAGTGGGGCAGCTCCGAAAGCATCTACCAGATCAGTACCAACAAAGGGCAGCTCACCTGGTAGAAGAAGGCAAAAGCATGGCGAACACATGCTTGAAATCAGCCTTGGATGCTGCAGAGACGTCCAGCAGACTGATGATGATAGGGGTGACCGAGAGGAGACACGCATGGCTCAGAATTTCTGGATTCAAGCCAGAGGTGTAAAGTAACATCCTGAATACACCCTTTAACGGCGAGCAACTGTTTGGCACACCAGTTGACGACAAGTTAACGCAGCTCAAAAAGGACAACGAGACAGCAAGGTCCATGGGAGCGCTGCAGTTCAGAGGGATGAGAAGAGGGACACCTACGAGAAGGCCGGGTGGTAGAGGAAGCAACGTGCCTGCCACATCGCACCAAACGTTCCAGCAAGGCTATCAAAGGAACAACCAAGGCCAGCAGCAGCAAGGACAGCAGCAGCAAAACTAAACTGGCAGTACCAGCCCCTGGGCCAGTCCTTTCGAGGGCGCGGAAACGGACGAGGACAGACTCGAAGAGGAGACCAACAGCCCACCTCCAAGTGACTTCACCATCAAGCCAACAACCACCCTAGCAACACCTCGGGGTGGGGGCAAGGACAAACAGAAAAACAAAAACCTGACGTTCCACAAGAAACAGTCCCTTGAACATACAACACCGGTAGGAGGCAGGATAAAGAACTTTCTCAAGCAGTGGAGGAAGGTCACTACAGACAAATGGATACTAAACATCATACAATACGGATATTGCATAGAGCTGGAAAAACAACCTCCAAAAAGAAAACCAAGAAACAAGGCTCACGCAGCAAGGGAACTTTCGCTCTTGCAACTGGAGGCGAAGGAACTGCTCAGCAAGGAGGCGATAGAGGCAGTACCGCACAACCAAAGGAACAAAGGGGTTTACTCAACTTATTTCCTTGTGCCAAAGGTGGACGAAACACTAAGACCTATCCTAGATCGGAGATTCTTAAACAAATTCATAAGAACTCAAAGATTCAAGATGACTTCCCTACAGGAGGTAATACCACAAATACAACAAGGGGATTACATGGCAACTATAGATCTTAAGGACGCGTACTTACACTTCCCCATCAACCACAGGCACAAACATCTACTAAGGTTTGTGATCAACCAGACTCGCAACCAGTTCACAGTACTGGCATTCGGACTCAAATCCGCACCAAGGGTGTTTACAAAGTGCCTAGTAGCAGTAGCAGCGCACCTACGAAGGCAAGGAATACACGTATATCCCTACCTCGACGACTGGCTCGTAAAGGCAAGCTCGTACAGCCACTGCAAAGAACACATCCAGCAGGTCGTACAAACACTGAGCCAACTGGGTTTCTCAATTCATTGGGAAAAACTGTCAACCAAACCGGAGCAGATCAAGATATTCTCAGGGGCCGAGATCAACACCATACAGGCCAAAGTGTTCCCCAGCAGGAAGAGAACAATGGCGATACTGAAGGAAACACGTCCTTACCGCAAGGGGCAAGTTCTGACAGTGAGGATGGTGAGCAAGTTAATGGGAATGATGGCGTCATGCATCCACCTAGTCCCAAATATCCGACTACACATGAGATCATTCCAGGAATGGATTCAGCAGCAATGGTCACAGGCAACAGGGAGTTGGGAAGATCTTGTGGTTGTCACACACGCAGTGCATCAGGAAATGGCGTGGTGGAACAAGGAAAACATATCACAGGGGAAGCCATTCACACAACCAACTCCAACAGTGACCATCACAACGGACGCCTCCCAGCTGGGGTGGGGCGCACACATGAACAAGCTCAAGGTGAGGGGTCTATGGTCGCAGCAAGATGCGGTCAGACACATCACCTACCTGGAGCTAAAGACTGTATTCCTAGCCTTAAAAGCCTTTCAGAAAGAGCTGTACAGAAACAGGGTGTTGGCCCAAACAGACAACACAACCACCATGTTCTACATCAACAAACAAGGAGGAACACAATCAGTGGCACTATCAGGGCTAGCACAGGAAATATGGAGATGGGCCATTCCACTAAAAATAGACCTATTGGCAATACATCTCCCGGGGAAGGACAATGTGGAAGCAGACCGACTCAGCAGGCAGACGTCGGCATCCCACGAGTGGGAGCTCAATCAACAGGAAATAGAGAAGCTATTCCAAAAATGGGGTACACCGCAAATAGACATATTTGCAACACACCAGAATGCAAAATGCCAACACTTCGCATCCAGACAACCAGACCACCGGTCACAAGGGAATGCGCTATGGATAAGTTGGTCAAAGACATTTGCATACGCTTTTTCCCCGATACCACTGATACACAAGGTACTCAGCAAATGCAGAATCAGCAACATGACACTAATACTGATAGCACCTCAGTGGGCCAGACAATCCTGGTTCTCACAGATAGTGGAAATGGCACAAGAACCAGCACACAGGTTCCCAAGAAGAAAGGACCTGTTAACAATGCAGAACGGAAAGGTGCTACACCCAGAACCGGAGAGCCTCAGCCTAGCAGCATGGCTCCTGAAGACTTAGAATTTGCACACCTCAAACTACCACCAAGTACCATGGCAGTACTCGGGAGGCAAGGAGACCTTCCACAAGAAAGTGCTACGTAGCAAAGTGGAAAAGGTTCTCCCAATGGTGCATCAAGGAGAATCTACAACGGAAGATCACAAGGGAATCAACGGTACTAAAATACTTAACACACCTGCTACAAAGCGGATTAAGCTACACATCCCTGAGGGTGCACTTGGCTGCGGTAGTGGCCTACACAAGAGGAGAGCCGGGGAAAAGTTTCTTCACCTCTCAAGTTGTGAAAAGATTTCTGGAAGGGGCGAAAAGAATCACACCCCCAAAGAGGATGCCAGCACCAGCATGGAACCTCAATGTAGTGCTAACTCAATTGATGAAGGCACCCTTTGAACCTATTCACAAGACTACACTGCACATGCTCACACTAAAGACAGCCTTCTTAGTGGCTATCACGTCACTACGAAGAGTAAGTGAGTTGCAAGCGCTGACACTCCAAGAACCCTACTTGCAAATACACAAGGACAGGATTGTGATGAGAACGGACCCACACTTCATGCCAAAGGTGGTGTCTCGGTTCCACATTAACCAAACAATCCAAATACCAGGTTTTTTCCAAAAACCTTCCACACGAACTGAAAGGGTGCTGCACACACTAGATGCCAGAAGGGCTGTAATGCACTATATAGAGAGGACAAAGTAGTGCAGGAAAACAAAACAGTTCTTTGTCTCCTTTGCCAGCAGTTTTCTGGGACGACCAGTCACCAAGAATACGATTGCACGATGGATTGCGCAGACAATTCAACTCTGCCACAAGCAGGCAGGACAACAGTTACAAGGAACAGCTCAAGCTCACTCAGCAAGGAAGAAGGGAGCAACAATTGCGTTTCTAGCAAACATACCTATCCAAGACATTTGCCAAGCTGCAACATGGTCTTCAGTGCATACGTTCACTAAGCACTACTGTGTGGATATTCAAATGAACAAGGAAGCGCAAGTGGGACAGAAGGTCTTACAACACATTTTCAGTAACCAATGCTCATCTTCCACCCAGCCACCGCAATAAGGACAAAACCGCTACTAAGTCTATGCACAGCATAGTGAATCCAGAAAGATTCACGCTGCAAAACGTATAGTTTCTTACCTGTCGGTGTAGTTTTGCAACTTGAAGACTTTCTGGATTCACTAGCGATCCCATCCTCCTCCGCCAGAAAGATGAGACATGAGGACAAAGGAGGCTAAATTGCATACATAGCTAAAGGGATCAAGCAAAGCGGATAAAGAAAAAAGAATCTGAAGATGGCGACCAAAGGTGGGAGCTTCCGCAGGAAGCGCGTCGACGTCACGAAGGACACCAAATGGTGGGACGTCGCCGCCCACCTGGGCCATGAAAAGAAACAAAAAAAGAAGAAAGAGAGAAAATACTACGATTCCAGACCCAACCACAAGATGGCGGAATAATGCAAAGCATAGTGAATCCAGAAAGTCTTCAAGCTGCAAAACTACACCGACAGGTAAGAAACTATACGTTATTACACAGAGTTCCAGTCCTGGACATCTGCCAGGCAGCAACGTGGACCTCATTGCACACTTTTATGAAGCACTGCTGCCTGGACAGTCCGATAGGCAGGGATTGGCACTTTGCCCGTTCGGTCCTGCAGGACTTTCTTGTTTTAAATTAGATCTCAGACCCTCCTCTGGGGATGGTATTGCTTGGGTATCTATTCACAAGGTAAGGAATCTGCGGCTAGAAGTCGCTAACAGATGAACAGATTACTTAACTTCAGTAACGCCTTATCTGATAGAGACTATATCTAACCGCAGATTCCTTACTGACCCACTCATCCTACCCGCTCTGCGAACGTAAAAATCTTCCGGATCCATTCTTATGCCTGAGGAAATTCACAAGGTTAGGAATCTGCACCTAAATATTGTCTCTACCAGATAAGGCATTACCAAAGATAAGTAACTTGTTTATTCAGTGTACTTTGGGGTAATTTCAGAATGTTTTTACGAAACCTATTTTTGGTGGAAGATTACATCAAAAGTAAGTATGACCCAAAATCTCAGAGCCATATATCGCCACAGTTTGTGCCCTAATTCTGTATTCTTTCAGCATAGGCAGTATGGGGCCGCCACCCAATTGTTTTTTTCTTCTAGCAAAACGCAGTATGTCCACTGAACATTGTATAAGCAGGTCTATACATTTATAATCATCACAGATGCTTATTCCTAGTTAATTGATGGCAGACACCCATCAAGCTTAGAATTATCTAAACACAGATCACCTCTATAAGAGGTGATCTGCATTAAGTGATCTGTGCATGTGGATAGGCCATACATGTGATCTTTCTCTGATTGACATACGCCTGTTAGTCTTATGGAATGTGGCAGTAATCTGCCTACCATGAGAGAAAGCAGTCTGCTGGAGGCCAAGGAGGTATGAAACCCTCAACTGATGTTTATGGTGCATTTTGTGCCTTAATCGATCAGAGGAGTCATTTCCTGAGCCCACATCTGTTGATTAATGGCACCTTGTGCCTGATGGGTGAATTGCTGTAGAAGAAATGTTAAATTAAGTTTACCGCTTGATGATGACTTGGACATCAGAAATTTGTGGGTAAATCAGTGTTCTTTAGAAAGAATGTTATCCAGTGTAAGTGCATGTTTACTCTTGCCACTTATAGAATAATAACCAAAGACCAACAGAGGAAACCTAAACAATGGAATACAAACACATCATCCTAGATTCCCTCTCATCCAAAACATTTTTGACTCTTGAAGATATGATCACATAAGTTGTATCTAGAATGATTAATCCATACACAGATAACCTGATTTTGATCATGGATAAGTTTGGACTTAAAAACCTTGAAACAATAGAAGTCCAAGTCAGAAAGTATCATGAAGCAACTTAACCAAAATGGGATAGCACTTAAAGGGGTAGGACGTAGCATGAATCTAAACCCATCTGTGGAGAGCCCAGAAAAAGTATGAATTGAGAGCAAGAAGTTCAACATCTGTTATTAGAAAAGGATGAACCGTGCTGAAAATACAAAAAAAACTATTGAATTTGGTTAACTGATTGGTGAATCTTTTCAGCGAATAACGATCCAGATGTAAACTGCATACGTTTTGTCCTCTTTTTTTAGAGACATTTGACAAACTAGAACTCACCCTTGCCCAGACTCCCTGAACTCATGCAAATGTGGAATAAACACATAAAATCAAGCCCATGTTTACAGACTTTACAGTAATCTCACATTCAGAATTGTGCAAAACCATCCTTAACTGAGACTGTCTATCCACATCACTTTTCCAATACCTGCCTTCATCACAGAAGTAACCAATGCTTTCCCCAGTCTACCTAAAAAACTGACAAAAATTTATTTTTATCACCCTGTTTCTTTCTGTAGCTTTTGGCAGGGTGAGCCATTCTACGCTATTAAATTCTTGATGGTTAAGTGTGTTTTCATTGAGTAGTTCTATGCATTTCAGCACACATTCCTAAGCTGGGTTTTGCTCTTGATAACCACCTTAAAAATCTCCGACTGCTACTCCCACACTTCACCGCTCCAGTTGGTGAGAACACCAGAGCTCATATTCTCTCTAACATTCTTCAGTTCATACATGGAGCCTGTTAGTTCTCCAGCCTCAATATCTCATACAACATCTACTCTGATGACAAGCAGCTTTTCTTAGAATTGTCATCTGCTGACAATATTGCCTTCCTCTCTCAAATTATGGAAGTGTTATTCCTGTATGACCCATCACAACCTCAAATTAATGTACTAAGAAATGGAATTTCTACTGAACCTCTCCAGCCAAACTGTTCAACTTTGGTGCTATGATGGTTGAATACTCTCAACATTCTAGATTGTTGCCTATTCATCATTGCCTGTGCCAGATACTTGGGCTTTAAACTGAGTGAGAAGCTCAATCTCCATGCCTGCATAAACTCCCTAGCAAAAGGAGCTCAATTCCAAACTAATTTTTGCACGGTATTAACATTTACTATCCAATGAAGACGCTTTAGTTATTGCAACACAATCCTGATCTCCCTTAACTGTCTGCCAGTTGAAACTAGAAGCACTCTTAAATTGTCCTACATTATCCACAAAACCTAGCGCTGAGAGTCTAAGTTACCCAACATATAAACTGGTTGTCTAAGGTGGACAGCAGAAACTATGAGCACTGACACCCTTAAGCTTGAATTCCCACTTTGGAGAGCAAAAAGGATCCTCAAACAGTCTATCTCATGACGTGCACCCAATATATGGATACAGCATGCTTCTAGAACAAACTCCTTCTAACGAAGTATTCAAAAGTGTAATGAGAAGGCTACTATATCTGATTGAGACATCTAGCCGCAGATTCTTTAACTTGTGAATTCTTCCCAGGAGTAAGACTGGATCCGGATTTCTTTCCAGCAGTCCCTCTGCGCACTGCGGGACGGCACCTTACGACTCCGGTTGTGACGTCAGTGGAGTCATATAATTCCCCTCTAGCGCAGACATCTGTTTCTTCTTTTTTCACGCTGTAACACGTATCTGGAGAAGCAGTTCCTCAGGCCATTTTTTCTGGCCTACTTCGACGGTTTTGTCAGTGAGAACAGTGTGACTTACTTCAATGTCTTCAGGCTTTAAGCCTTGTGGGTCCTGTACACGACAAATGTTTGTTACAGACATGCATAATGTTTGTATGTGATGTTTGGGTGAACACCACGACTCCGAGGATTGTGGCTCCTGCCAGAGACTGAAGCCAAAGGCGCACAAGGAATGCCGTATTAAGTTGCTGGTGGCACGTCTGTCGCTGTCCTCAGAGACTTCCCGGCCTCGGTCTTCTCATGCGGAGGTCCGTTCGCGGGGCCTTTCCAGAAGCCGGAGCTGTTCTCCAGGACATCTTACTTCAGGGACGTCCAAGGGGATGTGCAGGCGTTTGAAGTTGCGACACCCCCGACTTCACCGCATGGAGATTCTGTCTCCCAGAACTCCTCCCGCTTGCCAATTGAGGAGGCCGTTTGTGACTCAGCCTCGCGTCTGCCCGTCTTTCCAGGGCGTGGATGTCCCAGATGAGGGAGTATTATAGCTCTCTACATCTCATCTTTGGAGCCCCACCTTCCACTGGAGCGCCCACGGGCCCCAAGGAGGTAAGGGGAGCCACGCCGGTGTTTTGTCCTCATTGTTGGTTAAGCCATTTGATTCTTTGGGTCGGTGCAGGAGCCCTTCAGGAACTCCCTTCGACGTCCGTTATTGATCAGCTGACTCCAAAATTGACGTCACCGATCGAAGTCTCTCCTCTTCATATTGGCGTCGGGTGCACAGTCGGTAGAGCAGATTGGGAGGAATGTGGCTTTTTCACTTCCTTCTCAGGGTGAGACTTCTGGGAGTCGCCTTGTGGCAGGTGATGCAAGGGAGTCTGGCCCTTTTCAGCTCATTTCTGAAACTATTCCATCACAAGTGGAAGAGAGTTGAATATCTGCACTTGGTGAGGCTAGTGGGCTGGAGTCTTCCTCAGCCTCGGGGCACTTTCACCTCCTAGTCTCACTACTGAGCAAGTTCCTCCTTTGCAGATGTGTTGAAGAGAGTAGCTGCAGTTTTGGACTTGTATCTACCTACGGTGGAGGAGTCCACCAACCCTCTTATTGATGGTCTTTATCACAGTCAGGGGAAGAGCCTGTTCTTCCAAAAAGTGAGGCCCTGTCCGACATATTGTTGGGTACTTGGGCCAAGCCTGACCCAGGGTGTGAGAGGCTGGCTCAGTATATGATGTACACTTATGTAAGTGGACACCTTGCACTTATCCAGACAACACTTATGGTGATTTTAGTGGTCTTAGACAACCTTAGAAAGCTCTCTAAGTGGTAGCTGTGGAAAGCAGCCTTCAGGCTTCGTCCAGAAGGAGTGTAAAGCAGCTTGTTTTACCAGAACACAAACTTATAGGTATAGATTTGTGAAAAAGAACCACACAGTGTATTTATAAAAATATATATTTATTATAAGACACTCACTAACACATACAGATATCTCCTAGCCGGAGATGTACACAATACTTTGCAATAGAAACAGATAAGTAGCAGAGAATACACAGTGGCCACCAGGGGGGACCAAACCATATACTGAAAGTGTTATGCGAACCACGACTCCAGTCAAGACAATAGTCAGAGGACGTAGAAGTGCCGGGGACCCAAGGAACCACCCAAGGTGACTATCTAGGAGCCCCACGGAGGTCGTGTGCAGTGTAAGAACACTACTGCGTCCTCCGTACAAATCAACGTGTAAGTAACTGTTGCAATTTTAAAGAAGACATACCCTTCCCAGTGGACCCTGAAGAAACCCTGTGGAAGACAGAAGGTTGGAGAGCCACCCCACCCGTGGATACCTTAGGAACCAGGATTCCTGCCCCAGGGGAACCGGGTGCATAGGTGTGAAGTGGTGTCGGAAACCGCCGTCGAATCCAGTGGAGGACTTCAGGAAGATGCCGCTGCTGGAGAAGGTGAAAGTGTCCGGTGGAACCCAAAGGTGGATTCAAGTCGAGGAGTATCTGAAAGCAGAGGAGACAGAGTGTATGCCACTTGGAAGTGACCTGGAGGCACGGAAGACAAATTCCCACCAATGTCGGGTGTTGTAAAAGAGTTGACTTTGCCCTTGGAACTGCAACTGTGAGGACCAGGCGACGCTGTGGAAGACCAGGAGCCGTTAACGAGCTGTCCCACGTCGGATGTCGAGAGTTGAGGGAGGGGTCGGTGTCCGGTTTGAGCACCAACAAGCATTGGCAACTGCAAACAACGTGGAAGCAGAAGAAGGTTTAATGTCGGGACCTGCAAGTTCCAGGAGACTCGCCACAAGCAAGGGAGTCCGGGCAGGCCCAGAGCGATCAGGGGAGCCCAAAAGAATTCAAAAGTGACCCTCAAGAGGACCCACAGGCCGGAGGCACTGGAGTCGCAGAGGACCTCAAGCAGCTCTGTGCAAGTGATGCAGTGAGGACAAAGATCTTGGTCACTGGAGATGCTTGAGGTTGGGGGTACTTGGAGCCCGAAGATCTTGGTGGAAGGAAGCCAACAAGCATTTGCAACTGCAAGTCGACGTGGTGCACAGGGGTTTGGTTCCTGCGGCTCCGACGAGGGATACTGGCCTCAAACTTGGTGAGAGAACAAGGCAGGCCTCGAGAGATGTGAAGAACCACGACCTGTGTTGCTCAGCCTTCCGGAGTCCGTAGGAGCTCAGGATCAGCAGACCGGTCAGCTTAGTTGCGGTGCCTGCAGATGCAGGGAAGTGACTCCTTCACTTCAAGGGAGATTCCTTCAGGTGTCTTGGATGTCCACAAACCCAAGATGGGTTCCTGTATGGAGCACAGGCACGGACGTTGCAGCAGACGAGCAGGACGAAGAGATCAGGAGCAGCAGGAGTCTTCCCGGTTGGTACCTTGATGCCCAGAGCGAAGTCCAGAGTGCCCAGACGGTTGAAGTCCAAGTGGTGGCTGAATTTCCAGGTCCAACCTGACGCCTGGGGAGAATTCACAAGTTAAGGAATCTGAGGCTAGACTGTGTCTCCACCACATGATACATTACCAAAGGTAAGTAACTTGTTCTTCAGCAACACTTCCCAATATGATTTGCAGTCATGAAGCTTATAAGTACTATTAAATCTCAGCAAACTCTAGGGCTCGTGTGAACAAGAACCACAGCCCAGCTAATCCCTTTTCTTATTATAATTAGAGGCACACATCTGTCTGTCTTATGTATATGATGTATGTATTTTGTATGTGTGAGAAGCTGGCCTGGTATATGATGTCCACTAATGTAAGTGGGCACCTTGCACCAGTCCAGACAACCCTTATGGTGATTAAGAGGTCTCAGACAGCCTTAGAAAGCTATCCAAGTGGTAGCTGTGGAGAGCAGCCTTCAGGCTTAGCCTTGAAGGAGTGTAAAGCAGCTTGTTTTACCAGAATGCAATCTTATAGTATAGATTAAATGAAAAAGAGAACCACACAGTTATAAAAATATGTATTTATTAACAACACTATCTAGTAATTTTACAGTATCTCCTACACGGAGATAAACACAAACCACACAATACTTAGCAAAGAAATCACAGTAAATAGCAATAATACACAGTGGGCCTCTAAATAAACTGGTCATCAATTTAGGCCCACCATCCTCTGAGTTATTTATGACAACCCTGTTCAAAGAGATTGTCCCTGGTAATTTTGTCTATTACTACTGTTCCTTCATGTTTTTAAGCAGCCACTCTTGGGTTGTGGGCCAGTAACGTCGACATAAAATCCTCAAATCTATCGGGTCATCCCTGGCTCAGCAACGCGGGCTTAGGAACTAGCCTATCACTAACATTGGAATTAGCTGGCAAGGGGTGCAATGAACTGGGTGTGCAAATGACACGACGAACTGCAGATTGCAACTGTCAACAACGAACTTTTGGATGCCCACTTATAGACTCCAATGCTATTTAGATCAAACCCCTTAACACTAACTTTAAAGGAACAGGCATTGCCAAGGAACGCTTAGGAGTTTATACTCCCCAAAATTATTTTTGCACTTTCGCTATCTTACGCACCTTATTGGCTGTACTGTATGCCTGCTTTTACTCTTCTTGTAATTTTATGGAAACATTGCAAATTTTAAATGCATTTAACTAATTCTAGTATTATAAATCATGTTGTTTGCAAAGGTTTTAATTAATCACGCAATAAAGAGATTATCATTATCATTAATACACAGTGGGCCCCAGGGGGGGAACAAACCATATAATAAGAAAGTTTTATAAGAACCACGACTTGAGTCAGGACAATGTCGAGAGGTTGTAGAATCGCTGGGGACCTAAGGACCCACCCAAGGTAAGTAGCTAGGGACCCCACGGAGGACGCGTGCAGTGTGAGAACACGACCGTGGGTTCCGTACAACTCCACGTGTAAGTCGCAGTTGGATTTTTAACGATTTAGGACCCTTCCCAGAGGACCCTGAAGAAACCCCGTGGAAGACAGAAGGTTGGAGAGCCACCCCACCCGTGGATACTGTAGTACCCAAGTTACCTATCTTAGGGAAGCTAGGTGCATAGGTGTGAAGTGGCGTCGAAAACCGCCGTCTAACCCACTGGAGGACTTCAGAAAAGTGTCGCTGCTGGAAGGGGAGAAAGTGTCCGTTGGAATCCAAACGTGGATTCTTGATGAAGTGTACCTGGAAGCAGAGGGGACAGAGTCTGGGTCACTCAGGAGTGACCAGGGGCTCGGTAGACGAATGCCCACCGATGTCGGGTGCTTCAGGATAGTCAACGGTGACCTTGACTGTGCAGCTGCGGGGACCAGGCGACGCTGAGGACGACCAGGAGCCGGATACGAGCTGTCCCACGAAGGATGTTGAGTGCTGAGGCGTCGGTGTCCGGCGGGCGCACCAACAAGCCTTGGCAACGGCCACCCACGCAGGAGGTCAAGAATGTGTACGGTACGGACCAGCAAGGTCCAGGAGACTCACCACAGTCAGGGCAGGCCCGAGCAATCGGGGGAGCCCGAGGAAATCAAAGGTGACCCTCAAATGGACCCATTGGCCAACAGCACAAGAGTCACAAGAGGACCTTGAGCAGCTCACCAAAAGAGGCAGGCCCCTATGCACACGTTGCGGTCTGGCTGAAGATTCTGGTCACAGGAGGTGCTCGGGGGTTGGGGCTACTTGGAGCCCGAAGATCTTCTTGCAAAGATGTCAACAAGCCTTTGCAACTGCAAATGTGACGCGGTACCCAGGGGTTCGGTTATTGCAACCCCCACTCGAGCTGCTGGCCTCAAACTTGGTCAGAGGGGAGAGCAGGCCTCGGGCTGAGGAAAACCACCATCTGAGTTGCAGAGCCCACGGAGCTCGGGATCTGCAGACCGGTCGTCTTCGTTGCGGTGCCTGCGAATGCAAGGGAGTGACTCCTTCACTCCAAGGGAGATTACTTCGGTTGTCCTTGATGCTTTACAGGCCTTGGAAGGTTCCTGGAGGATGCACAGGCACAGACGATGCAGCAGACTGGAAGGGAGACGAAGTCAGGCCCAAACGAAGTCCAGTGAAGTCCAGAGTGCCCAGACGGTAGAAGTGCAGTGGTTTCAATTCTGAATCTTGTCCACGACGAATCTAAGGACCTACACCCAGGTAAGCCCTTAAATACCCTAAGGAAAGGGTTGGAAACATTCAGGGGACCCTCCCAAGAGAGGGCTTGGACAAAGGGGAGGTTACTCTCATGTCCTTTGTCCAGTTTCTCACCAGAGCAGGAGCCAACGGCTCCCAGGACTGGTTTGAACTGGACTATGCACAGGGACATCAAATGTGCCTCTCATGCAGACTTTCAGGCTCCGGCAAGCGCACCCACCCAGTCCTAATACACTAAATCCTGTCTGGGAGGTGGTCAGACCTCCCTGTGACAGGATGCCTATTGTCCTGCCTTCCCCTGCTCGAGCTTGGCTCAGCAGCAGGAGGGCAGAAATGTCTCTGGTCGGCAGCAACCATTTTGTGCTGTCCGGAGCTAGAAGGCTGGTACCGGAACCACCGAGAGCCCCATGGATGGCTCTCCTGGTGGGTGGAATCCTACCTCCTACACCGGTTACCGGTGTGAGTGTATGATTCCAACATGTTTGACACCCAAAACGATAGGGTGCGTTGCAGCCGTTTTCGAGATGGTCATCGCACGGTCACGTAATGCCCCTCTATATTAGTATATGGCTGCTTCACTGAGAACCCCGGAGAATGGACTCCGTAGGCTGCAGGGGTGTCCTGCTCATGCAGGGGCACCCTCTCACTTAGAAACAAGCACCCTGCCTTCAGGATTGTAAAGGCCTACTATAGGGGTGACTTATAGGTTTTAAGTGCAGTGACCCTTAGATATAGTAAACCTATATCTTTAGTAAGAGTTGCATGCACCAACTTACACAGGCTGCAATGGTAGGCCTGTAGTTCCATTTTGCATTGCCTCTCATGGGTGGCATAATACATACTTAAGCCCATGGGAGGCCTCTGGAGTACCTATGCCCTGGGTACATGGGTACCAATTACTAAGGACTGACAAGGGTTCCCCAGTATCCAATCTGGAGTGTACCTAAGTACATAACATAACAGTTTAGGGAGAAAGCAGATATACTGGGGTCCTGATTAGCAGGGTCCCAGTCAGACTAGTCAAAAACAGCATCACATCAAGCAAAAAGTGGGGGTAACCATAAGAAGCAGATCCTACGTTGCTACAGTATGTATTTTAGTTGTAGCTTCCTTTGTTTGAGGCATATGAGCTGTAGATCATATGCTATGCATAGATCGCCATCTAGTGTTGGGTCCGGATGTTTGCACTTTGTTTTTCTTCGAAGAAGTCTTTCCAGTCACGAGGTAGGTGACTCCTCCTTTCGGTGATAGTGCGCATGGGCATCGACTCCATTGTCAAATTGTTTTTTTCCGCCATCGGGTTCGGATGTGAATTGTTGCGCTTCGGTTCGGCACCGTTTCTTCGGGCCCCCTTCGACGGTCAATCCACTACCCTCGACGGTATTGTTTATCGATCGCGTTTCCCATTCTCCACATATCGTTTGCTCTCGAAAACCTTTGATCAGAAGATTCGTGGAAGGCCGTTGAGCCTACCCGCGCCGGGGTCGGTAGCAGCTGATGGAACAGACTCCATTCAAGTTCTGTCCAGGGTGTCGCGCTAAGTTTCCGCACACCGACTTGCATAAAGTGTGCAGTCTTTGCCTATCCCTGGAACACGACGAGAAAGTCTGCGAAGCGTGTCGGTCGAAGAAAACCCTCCGTGATCGTCGGGCTTGACGTCACGAAATGTACCTACAAAGCGGCTCTGCGCAGGACCTCCTCGAAGACGAGTCCAAACACGAAGAATCGCAAGCGCAGGAAGCCGAAATGGAGGAGGAACACATCTCCGAAGCCGACTCCGATGCCGAAGACCTCACACCGGGACAACGGATCGTGAGTTAAGAGACTTCGTTCCCATACCATCTCCTTCATAAAAAGTCTCCGGTCCCGAGCGCCCGCCTTCGGGCTCGGCCCCGAAACATAAACAACAGCCTTCCGGCTCTACCCGTCCCTACGCTGGTGCCAACCCGAAACCTTCGGCGTCGAAAACAAAACACCTTCTGGTTTCCGTGCCACCGTTGCCTAAACCTAAATCCTCGGAGCCGAAACTTTAGACGCCAAAACCGGCATCTAAAGAAACTGCAACTAAAGAGCCTCGGACCGATAATCCACCTTCAGATCCGAAATAGAAGTAGATCGTGATTAACCCAGAAACTGGACATATTCATGCCAAACTTCCTGAGAAAAGGAAAATGGGCCTTCAAGAAAACTACCACATTCCTCTAAAGAAGAAAAATGTGGGCACTAACCCTTCTCCACCATATATTCCACCTTCTTCACCCATTGATCCAAATTTATTGATTACACCTACACATTCCCCTCCACCACCATCACCTTACCCAAAAGATACAGGGGATGGGGATATGGATGACTATGCACCACAAGATGCACCACAGGATCCTGATACATGGGATCATTATAATGTCCCTCAACCAGATAATGACCCTGACTTATATCCATCCAGACCTTCTCCTCCAGATGATAACATTGGGTACATTGAGCTCCTTAACAGAGCTGCACAATATCATGGAGTAGAGCTTCATAAAGAGAATATGATAGATACATCTAGCCGCAGATTCCTTAACTTAGAATATCCCCCCAGGCATCAGACTGGAAAACTTTTTTCCCCAGCAGTACCTCTGCACGCCGGGGGGGCGGCGTCGCCCGGGTCTGTCCTGACGTCGTCCACCGAAGTGACATCAATGGAGCCATATAAGTACCCCCCCCCCCCCCGGCGTGCTGACTTCAGTTTTCTTCTTTTCCACGTCCCAACGCGGATCCGGGAGAAGCGGTTTCTCTGGCCTGTTTTGCTTTCATGACGCCTTTTTGCGTCGGGAACAGTGTGCCGATGCCTGCGGGCTTCAAGTCGTGTGCGTCCTGTTGGCGGCAGATGTCAGCGACGGATCCACATGAGATCTGTATGTTGTGCTTGGGCGAGCACCACGACTCCGCCGAGTGCGACGTCTGCCGGCAGCTGAAGCCGAAGACCCTGCGGGAACGATGGATGAAGTTGATGTCCGCCCGGTTGTCCCGGTCAGAATCCTTGCAGCGCCGCCCTCCGTCTCCAGCGGAGGGATCCAAACGGCGCAGTTGTTCTTCCCACGCTGAGGTTCCTGTTTGGGACAGGTCTCGGAGTCGTTCCCGTGGACGTCGCTCGCCTGCCTCAGGTAAGCACCGGAAGAAGTCACGGAGGTCGTCGACCTCACACAAGCGTGACGTCGGAGACCGCTGCTCCCAGTCTTCACCGAACACGGGCCCTCAGGTGTCGGCCCCAGCCTACCCACCGTTTCCTGGTGCGTGTGCGACTCGGACCCAGATGGAGGCCTATTCCAGGGCTCTGCAGGCCATCTTTGGGTCACCCCCTCTCCCTGGCGCGCCTTCGGGTCCCACAGTGGGGGTAGGGACTCAGGTCGGGGGTTCGCCGGCGGGTTCGCCCTTGGCGCAGACCGAGTACCTTGACTCCGGTTCCGGGATCGCTGCGACGTCGGGACACGGCCCGGAGGGGCATCCCACTGCGACGTCTAGCCCTCCTGATGTGTCTTCGTACAGCCCTGCGGGGCTCCCTGCGTCGTCGCTGGATGCGGCTGCAGCGTGGAGCTCGACTCCGAGTCGACGTCGTTCCTTCCCGCAGTCTCCTGCCTTGGTGGAGGTCGAGTCGACGCCGGGTGGACGAGTGCTCTTCGGGGGTCATCGGTGTCGATCCAACACCGTCTCGACGTCGGTTCTGTCCCCGGCTGTTCCCCTGCTGGTAGAGGACGTGACCCAAGTGGGTTCTCCACCCCTAGGGTTTTTTCACAGCTCCATGGAGCAGGGGCCCATGGCGGAGCAGGGGCCCATGGGGCACTGGCCGGCTCATCATTTTGCAGGGCCTCTGTCGCTGGGTGGACGGCTTAGCCTGCAGCCGTCCCCAACGGATGACTTGCTGTCTCCGCCTCGGATGCTGGTGCAGAGTTTGCGAGGGCGATTCGCAGAGCTGCGGATATCTTGCAGATACAGCCGCCCTCTGTCTCCCTGTCTCCGGATTCTTTGTTGGATCTTCTCCACCAGGGCACGGTGGATGTGGAGCCCTTGTTGCCTTTTGGCGGGTCATTGTATGATGTCCTTTTGTGGACCTGGGCGAGGCCCTCATCGGGGGACCCCATGGGTCATGCTATTGCACATCGCCATCACCCGGCTCCAGACGACCCTGCCTGTTTGTCCCTCCATCCTAGGGCTCAAGGACTTGTAGTCCAGGCAGCGCTCCCTTCCTCTCCCCCTCCGTTGCTTCCTCCCACTCGGGAGTCTAAGTGGTTGAAGTCGTGTGGCCGCAGTGTCTTTGCGTCCACCAGCTCAGGCCTTCGGTCCCTGAACATGTCCTGCGTGTTTGCTCGGGCTTCTTTTGCCATGTGGAACTCCGTCGAGCAGCTCCTTCCCTCTTTGCCGGAGGGCCCTCGTGCTGACCTGGTCCGGATTATTCGGGATGGCCGCGACATGGCGCAATTTTCTGTCCGGTCGGCTATGGACACTACTGACTCCATTGGTCGAGCTATGGCCAGGTAAGTTGCTCTGCGTCGCCATGCGTGGCTACACGATGGCGGTTTCCCTGAGAATGTTCAAGAGCGACTCACAGATCTGCCCTTCGATGGGGTCCATCTGTTTGATGATCATGCCGACTCAGCGGTCCGGCGCCTCCTCTCTGGATTTCGATGAATGCCAGGTTCTTTTCGTCCTCTTGGTGGACTTGTGTTTTCGTATACAGTGTTGTCACTGCTTTTATGATTTCCGTCTCTGGGTTCAAGACATGATTACCCAGGAGAGCTGTATGGCTGTTCCACCGTGTTTTTTCCTTCCTTTGGTGTAGCTGGGCCAGCTGTTTCTATGATTCTTTTCGACCTCTGCCTATGAGCTTGTCTCAAGAGGTTTCCCTTGCTTTTTTAAAGGGATGTGACTTACCCTATGTGGGGTATTCGTTCGCTATTGTGTAGCTGCTCTTCCTTGAAAGGAAGTTTGGAGGCTCCAGTGGAGCTCTCTTTGTTATTTTCTTTCCCTCTGGGGATTTTTCCTGTGGGTTATGCTGTGGGCCTCTCCTTTTGTCCCACACTTCCTGCTTTAGTGGAATGCCTCCTCTGTTGAAGACCCACGGACTGGCGTGACCCTCTCCTGGAGCTTCTATATTGCTGCCTACGGTTGTTCCATTGCACTCTTATGCGTCTGTAGATGCCGCCTGCTCCGGTGTATTGTTGGGGTTCTGCCGTATCAGGCTCGACCCAGGGGGGGTTCACGTCCTCCTGCCTTGCATTGGCTCTACATTCTGCCCCTAGCACCTTGGCCTACTTGGGCGTGGGTACGCGTCTCTGTGGGCGCTTTGTTCCGTTCCGCTCCAGCTCGGTTCTTTCTGTGTTCTGGGCGGGCACCACATGTGGGTCCACACTGGGTGTGTGCGCTATCATGGGGGACCCGTAGTGTTCCTTGAGCCACTGTCTTGGCTGCGTTGTCTTCTTCCCTGGTTTTGGAAAAGGCTTGGGCACACCCTGTTTGGGGTTTGCCTCTGGGCAGTAGAGTTTTCACCAGGGCGGATCCCTGTTGCGTTTTACATCCCTTTGCTGGTTCCCGGCCTGGGCTCTAGTTTTTCTGTTTGTTGCCGCACACGGCTCAGGTGTTTCTCCTCCTGGCCTCTGCTGCGATTTTCGACAGGCGTGTTCTGTCCCCGGATGATCTCTGGTATCATCCTGTCTATATATATATATATATATATATATATATATATATACTTTTTCAGACATTCTGTCTGAGGGTTTCTGACTCCTTCTTCTTCCTTAGGGAGGTGGTTAGTATTCCGCCTGTTTCGCGATGACTCGGTCTTTCCTTCCCGATCGGGGGTTGGGGGTCGCTCTCTTTTGTGGATGGACTTGTGTGTCCTGATACGTTTCCCATCGGTGCCGTTGGTACCTTTTGGGTGACTCTCTATTCTCTAGGGGTACTCTTCCAGTTTCCCCTTGGTTGTCACTTTCTTGACTTTGTCATCTATTTCTATGTGCTGTGTACGCACACGAGAGGGCAGGCATGCGTGCGGGGTTTCCCAGCAGTGGTTTCTGGAGATTGTCCCAGATTTCCTCTCTCCCTCATGGGAGATAGCTTGGGTGTGTCCGGCTTGCCGGTGACCCTTAGTCATTGCACCTGTGGGTGCGGTTGACTGGTTGCCTACCTAATGCTGAGCCCACCGTTTCTGTCGGCGCGCATCGGTTGTTGCTGTTACGCTTCATTGGCCTATGCATTGTGTGGTGTGGTTTTCACGGTACATGATGTCTGGTCCGTGTATTCTTGTAATTCACATCGACGTATCTCCTGGTAGTCGTACTTTGTATGTCTCGGCATGATGCCTTCTGCCCCTGGTGTTTCATTTGCTGGCACCTGATGCTGTGCCGCTCGAATTGTGTGTTCTGTCATATTGTTTGAAGTCCCTTCACTGGAACCTTGCCTCTTACGAATCCTGGGATCCTATACTTAGTTTCCCTCTTTTCGTAGCAGTTATGGCATTCTGCCATTGTACACTGACCCTTCGGGTTCTGCGATTTCGTTTCGTCCCTGTCTGGTAGTGGACTCGTACCGTCCTCTGACGGATTGTGGTATCTTGCTTCCCTTGCTCATGCTCCACCCTGCACTTTGTGGTCTGGTATCGGCTACGCTGGCATTGCTGTCCCCACCTTGTTTTAGTCAATGTTATTGACGGATTACTTCCCTTGGGAACTTGGTGGCTTTCAGTCGCACACCCTCCTCCACTGGTGTATGGCTTTGGTATCTATTCTAAGTTAAGGAATCTGCGGCTAAATGTCTCTATCAGGTGAACGAGTTACTTACCTTTGGTAACGATGTATCTGGTAGAGACACAGTCTAGCCGCAGATTCCTTAACGCCCACCCATCCTCCCCGTTCTGCGAGGGCCTTTCCAGGTGGGGTTCTACCCACTGGCCTCCTTACAGGTGCAATTGGTCTCCCTGAGGGGTGTTCTGATTAACCTGCCTCCGGGGCAGGGTGTGTCATTCTGTTTTGGCACATTGGCTCTCCACCCATTTTGGTTCTTGGGTGGCTAGGTTGCATGCTTTTCAATGCTTCTCCACCCTGGTTCCTCTGGCGTGGAGATTCTCATGTTCTTCTACCCTCCCTCCGCCCTCGTCTGTTTCTGCCCATTACTTTGGGGTCTCCTTGTTTATGCTGCAGTCGAATGGGTTGTGCTTCTATTTGCCTATGCTACAGTTCATAGGTCATTGTGTGGGGTGTGGTGGGCATCCTTTGTTGTCGCTCACTTCTGGTCACTTGTCATGAGTCGTGTTGTTCAAGTCTTTCTGTCCTTTACAGTTACAGCCTGTGGTTACTGACTGTCTTTCCTCCAGTTCCATTCTGTGGTTACAAATTGCCCTTCATTTGTCATGTCATTCATTTCCACTGCTGTTGCCTCTTACGGGGGGCACAGCTCTTTGCTTGGGTGGGACTTTTCTGGGGCGGGTGCTCTGTTCGCTCCCTCCAAGTGTAGAGTGCTCTTTCGACATGGGGATGTTTCTCCTCATCTCTGATTTCTTAAAATGTGTTGTTTCAAAGATTGTGTTCTTTTTTGGCACACTGTTCCTATACTCTCACAGTTTTTTGTAGTGGCTCCGCGTTGTGGTGCGGAAAAAGTTTTCACAGTAGAAAACTGACGTCAGCATGCTGGGGGGGGGGGGGGGCTTATATGGCTCCATTGACGTCACTTCCGTGGACGTCGTCAGGACGGAGCTGGGCGACGCCATCCCCCTGGCGTGCAGAGGTACTGCTAGGGAAAAAAGTTTTCCGGATCCAGTCTGACGCCTGGGGGGATATTCTAAGTTAAGGAATCTGCCGCTAGACTATGTCTCTACCAGATACATCGTTACCGAAGGTAAGTAACTCGTTCGTCTAGAGGAGGAATTTTTGCTTGAGACACTGAGTTCATCTCAAAGGGCTACACAAACATTACCAATGTTAAAGGGGATGCTCAAACACACTGAGGACATCTTTAAAGACCCTGTAAGAGCTAGGATCATCACACCCAGAGTAGAGAAAAAAATACAAATCTGCACCTAATGACCCTGTGTATATCAAAGGCCAGTTACCCTTAGACTCTCTGGTCGTTTCCAATGCTCGTAAGAGAGCTAATTCTCAAACAACAGGTGACGCCCCTCCTCCTGATAAGGAGTCCAAATTATTAGATGCTTCGGGCAAAAGGATAGCCTCACAAGCGGCTAATCATTGGCGCATTGCCAATGCCCAAGCATTGTTGGCAAGGTATGATAGAGCTCATTATGATGAACTCGAAAAGCTCATTGAATTCCGTCCTGATGAACATAAGGCTAAAGCCAGTGACCTTATTCAGGAAGGTAAATTAATAACTAATACCTCTATCAGGTGTGCGTTAGATCAGGCAGCTACAGCAGCTCGGGCGGTAAACACTAGTGTACTACTCCGTAGACATGCTTGGCTAAGGATTTCAGGGTTCAAACCTGAGGTACAAGCCTCTATTCTTAATCAACCTTTTGATAAAGAACATCTCTTTGGTCCAGCTGTCGATGTATCACTAGAAAAGATGAAGAAAGATACCGAAGTTGCTAAGTCCATGGGGGCCTTACAATCACCTTCTAACAGGGGTTCCTTTCGTCGCTCATTCTATAGGGGCGGCTCCAAAAAGGTGTCTACAGAGAATCCCTCCTCCTCTTACAAGGGCAACAATCAATCGCCCTCTTCGAGCGGTTATTTTAGAGGAGGATATAGAGGAAACAACGGCAAGGGAAGAGGCAGAGGTAATTCAACATGCACCTCCCCTGCAAACAACAAAACAGTGACTTATTTCCCATACCCCCCGATCATTCCACTCACGTCGGGGGACGTCTTTCCCAATTTCTACCCATTTGGAATAGCATTACATCAGATAAATGGGTTCTACAAATTATCCAATCTGGTTATTGCCTGGAGCTTACAGGCACTCCACCGAACATACCTCCAAGGTCACACCTCATGTCACAAGAACATCTCAACCTTCTAAAGCAAAAGGTTCTTTCTTTGTTGCAAAAGGATGCAATAGAACCAGAACCAGTCCCTTTACAATACCAAGGAACAGGAGTGTTACTCCCTCTACTTTCTAATTCCCAAAAAGGACGGCTCTCTGAGGCCTATATTGGACCTCAGAGACCTAAATCTATACATTCAGTCGGACCATTTTCATATGGTAACACTCCAACAAGTGCTTCCTCTACTTCAGCAAGGTGACTTTCTATCCACTCTGGATTTAAAGGACGCTTACTTTCAAATACCTCAGGTTTGTGGTAGCAGGCCAACATTATCAATTCAAAGTCCTTCCCTTCGGAGTGACAACCGCTCCCAGGGTTTTCACAAAATGTTTGGCAGTAGGCGCAGCCCATCTGAGAAGACATGTTCACGTCTTCCCATACTTAGACTACTGGCTCATAAAGGCCAGTTCGCACAACAGCTGTCTACGCCACACACAAAAGACTATGCAACTGCTTCACCAGCTAGGATTCACAGGAAATCTGAACAAATCCCATCTCCAACCATCCATGTCTCAAGCAGATCTAGGAGCTACTATAGACACACAAAAAGCTCTAGCATACCCAACTCCAGCCAAAGTCAGGAATATTCAAACCCTGATGATGTCTCAGTTCCAGCCTCATCACTCCTTACCAGCTCGAGTGTTCATGCAATTACTGGGAATGATGGCGTCTTGCATTTTCATAGTTCCCTACGCAAGACTTCAAATGCGTCCCCTACAGGAATGCTTAGCACGTCAGTGGAACCAGGCTCAAGGTCAGTTATCAGATCTAGCGTTGGTAGACGCCCGAACCCATCGCGCTCTGCAGTGGTGGAACACACAAAACCTTTTAAAAGGGCGGTCCTTCAGCGACCCGGTTCCACAGATAGTGCTGACAGCAGACGCATCACTGACCGGTTGGGGAGCGCATCTTCAAACCCACACAATTCAGGGCATGTGGAGTTTGCAGCAGAAACAGCTTCATATAAATCATCTAGAGCTGCTAGCGATTTTTCTGGCGCTGAAAACATTTCAAGTTCAGCTAGTACGCAAGACTGTCCTAATTCGTACAGACAACATGACAGCCATGCACTATATACAAAAACAGGGGGGGACACACTCTCTCAAGCTGTCACAGTAAGCATTGACCATCTGGAAATGGGCCATACATCACCAAATATATCTCCTGGCGGAACACCTTCCAGGAGTAGACAATCAGATGGCAGATCTGCTCAGTCGTCAGACACAGCAGATCCACGAATGGGAACTACACCCTCAAGTTCTCCTCCCATTCTTTCAAATGTGGGGCTTCCGAAACATAGACCTGTTCGCCACACACCTAAACGCAAAATGCCCAAACTTCGCGTCCAGGTATCCACACCCATTGTCCAAAGGCAATGCACTATGGATGAATTGGTCAGGGATATTTGCTTACGCTTTTCCACCTCTCCCACTCATTCCATTAGTGGTTCAGAAACTCAGACAAGCGTCCCTGACACTAATCCTAGTTGCTCCCACGTGGGCACGTCAACCCTGGTTCACAACCCTATTGGAACTCTCAGTAGTTCCTCACCAAAAGCTACGTCTTACACCCAGTCTCCTCACACAGAACCGTGGAGACATAAGACATCCAGACCCCAGTCAACTCAATCTGGAACCTGAAGTCCTAGAGTTTGGCTATCTTAATCTACCGCCAGACTGCATGAATATTATCAAGGAGGCTAGACGTCCTACCACAAGAGCCTGTTATGCAGCAAAGTGGAAGCGGTTTGTGATATATTGTAATAACAACCACATCAACCCGCTTGATGTTTCTGTCCAAAACATTATATGTTATTTGTTACATTTACAACGTTCCAATTTAGCATACACGTCCATACGCCTACATTTGGCTGCAATAGCTGCATACCTCCAGAATAGACAACATCTATCTCTTTTTAGAGTGCCTGTTATAAAAGCCTTTATGGAAGGACTCAAAAGAGTTATTCCCCCGAGACGTCCACCTGCTCCAGTGTGGAATCTCAACATTGTTCTCACCAGACTAATGGGTCCACCATTTGAACCATTGCACAGATGTGAACTGCAATTTCTCACATGGAAAGTTGCTTTCCTCGTTGCCATCGCATCACTCAGAAGAGTGGGTGAGCTTCAGGCTTTAACTATAGAAGAGCTCTTTTTACAAATGCACCAAAACAAAGTGGTTCTTCAGACTAATCCTAAATTCCTTCCTAAAGTCATTTCTGCTTTTCATATCAATCAATCTGTTGAGTTACCTGTGTTCTTCCCTCAACCAGATTCAGTGGCAGAACGTGCCCTACACACATTAGATGTGAAGAGAGCATTGCTTTATTACATAGAAAGGACAAAACCTTTCCGTACCACAAATTAACTATTTGTCGCTTTTGCTCCACCACACAAAGGCAATCCCATATCAAAATCAGGTATTGCAAGGTGGATAGTCAAGTGCATTCAAATATGTTATGCAAAAGCAAAACGAACATTAACAGTTCTCCCTAGAGCACACTCTACACGCAAACTGGGGGCTTCTATGGCATTCTTAGGGAATATACCAATAGATGACATATGCAAAGCTGCAACATGGTCTACACCTCACACATTTACAAAACACTATTGTGTAGATGTGTTAGCAAGACAACAAGCTAGAGTGGGCCAGGCAGTTTTACGTACACTATTTCAGACCACTGCAACAGATACAGGTTAGCCACCGCTTTGGGAGATAACTGCTCTGTAGTCTATGCATAGCATATAATCTACAGCTCATATGCCTCGAACGGAAAATGCTACTTACCCAGTATGCATCTGTTCTTGGCATATAGAGCTGTAGAGTCATATGCGCCCACCCTCCTCCCCGGGTACTTATACCTGTTGCAGTAACATCTTACTTAGATACATGCATTCATGGACATCTCCTTTTACTACTCTTACTAACTCCATTATCACCCTCTGCGGAAAAACAATCTAACAATGGAGTAGATGCCGATGCGCACTATCACCGAAAGGAGGTGTCACCTACCTCGTGACTGGAAAGACTTCTTCGAAGAAAAATAAAGTGCAAACATCCGGACCCAACACTAGATGGCGATCTATGCATAGCATATGACTCTACAGCTCTATATGCCAAGAACAGATGCATACTGGGTAAGTAGCATTTTCCTTACTCTTTGCCTTCTAGTTGCTCTATTACTCCATTTTAAATTCCTGTAGATATTGTGAACGGGGTGTATTCGATGTGTAAATGGTAGCTTGGCATCTCTCTATGTTAATATCGATTTATGTGAAGCGCCCTGTTTCACTCTGGTTCTTGTCCTTTCTATACAAAATCACTAATAAATGAAGAAAAGGTACTTTATTAATCTAATCTTAAAAAAACCATTAGAAAACAATGAAAAAACGGTCAGTGAATTTTCAAGTTTGCATACCTAAAAGATAGAGAAAATGAAAAACAATATTGCCGACTTTAAACTTGAAAACCTATTTTTTTAGATGGATACTTCTAACCGCAGATTCCTCACCTCTTAAAATAATTTTCCTGGGGTGAGGCTGGATCCGGAAGCTTTTCACAGCAGTGCTTTCACGCACAGATAGGTAGTATTGTGCGATTCTGCATTGACTTCGTTCTGCCCCTGAAGTGACAGAGCAGAGTCTTTATAGGTGTAGGAAGCTGACTTTATATGTAGTGTACCAAAATGAGGTACACTATGCAGAAAGTCCAGGGGACCCTATTGGTTTACAGGGGCTTACTTTTACAATCCCAAAGTACACTATCTGAAAGAGACACGTTAGTGACAGATTCCTTACCTTAGAATATCCCCAGGCGTCAGGCTGGATCCGGAAAGTTTTTTGCGTAGCAGTACCCTTGCGCGTCGGTAGGCGGCGTCGTGCGGCTCTGCGTCCGGCGTCGGGATCGCCGGGATGACATCGCGGGCAGTACTTAGACGCCACCCCTGCGCGCTGACGTCAGTTCTTCTTTTTCCGCGCCAGTAAGCGCAGATCCGGGAAAAGCAGTGCCCTAGTCATTTTTTGACTAAATTTTTGGTGATTTTTTCACTGTTTTTCTAAGCGAGTCTCTCGACTCCGAAGGTGTCGGTAGGGATGCCCGGCTTCAAGCCCTGCGACGCCTGTGGTCGCATGATGTCGATCACAGACCCGCACTTAGAGTGTCTCTACTGCCTCGGCCGCGACCACGACACGAAGTCGTGCCCCGACTGCCGGGCCTTGCACCCGAAGGCTTTGCGAGAGCGGTCTCGAAAGCTCCTCGAGGTCCGGCAGTCGGCTCCGCGCCACACCAAGCCCAGGTCACGTGAGAGGTTGAGGGGCCGGTCGCGGAGTCCTCATCGGTCGTCGGGGTCCAAGTCTTCGCACTCCTCCGGTAAGTCAAAGCATAAAAAGTCTAAGAAGCGTCATCGCTCGACGACTTCGCCTCGCCGGTCTCGCGACTCGGCTGAGGCTCCTGTCGGCACCGTCCCTGCGGCTCCGGGAGTGCCTGTGGAGCCGCCCCCGCATTACCCGTCCTTCCCGGGTGCAGGGGCGACTCCGGCCGAGATACAGGAATTCCTGTCGGCCATGGCCTGCCTCTTCAGGCCTCAAGGTCCCCCCGGTGCGCTTTCGGGCCCCGCGGGCCTTGATGGGGTTTCCCCGGCGGCGCCGGCGACTCCGGTCCCGGCGCCGCCTGTCACACCAGCCTCGGTCCTGGCTTCGGCCCGGCCTCGATCCCGGCTCCGGTGCTGCCGCAACCCCCATCGACGCCGGTTGACCTAACTACACCTCCGCCGGCGCCGATGTCTCCGGTGCCATTCCCGACGCCGCCC
Source organism: Calotriton arnoldi (assembly GCA_963921515.1). NCBI lineage: Eukaryota > Metazoa > Chordata > Amphibia > Caudata > Salamandridae > Calotriton > Calotriton arnoldi. The sequence goes on from CAWUFW010000030.1 coordinate 3,116,719, forward strand.
GGGGCTTCGGGCGGCGTCGGTCCCCGGTTCTCTCCGGACACAGCGCCGGACCGACGTCGCTCGACGCCGGCTCCGACGCCGATGAGACCTTGGGTCCCACGTGTCCCTCCTTCTCCTTATTTTGAACCTGAGGAGGACGAAGAGAACTGGGAGGGGTCGGATGACCCTCTCACACAGCAGTGTGAGTTCGAACAGGACTGGGCTGAGGAACTTGGGGATGCCAGTGGTCTGGACACCTCCCCTGACTCTGGCATGCTGTCTCCTCCTTCCGTGGCAACGGAGGAGGGAGCAAATTTTGCAACGGTGTTGCGTAGAGCAGCTGGGGCCTTACACCTCCAACTGTCTACGGTGGCTGTCAGGACTAACCTCCTGACGGAAGTGCTTCAGCCGGTGGCTACCTCCTCGGAACCACTACTGCCGTTTAATGACGCGCTTTCCGATGTTCTTTTGGGCACCTGGTCCAAGCCCGCCACAGGGGCTCCTGTGGATAGGAACGTGGCCCTACGCCATCGCCCGCTCCGGGCGACCCCTGTTCCTCTCCCAACACCCCTCTCCTGAGAGCTTGGTTGTCCAAGCCTCTGCTTCCCAAACCGCCTTCCCTACCGCTCCTCCGGATAGGGAATCCAAACGCCTGGATCAATTTGGGAAGAAGGTCTTTTCTTCCTCCAGTGCTGGCTTGCGGTCTGTCAACACCGCTTGCCTTTTGGGCCGATATTCCCACTCTCTGTGGGACTCGGTTGCGCAAGCTTTGCCCCAGTGTCCTGAGGAGGTCCAGACACTGCTTTCCCGCGCCATTGCGGAAGGAAGAGATGCGGCTAAATACACCATCAGATGTGGCCTTGATACCGCCGACTCGCTGGGCAGTTCGATTGCAACGACAGTGGCGCTGCGCCGTCACGCCTGGCTGAGAACCACTGGTTTCTCGGGTGATGTCCAAGACACTCTTATGGACATGCCCTTTGATGGGGTCGGTCTTTTTGGGAACAAGGCAGACCATGCGCTGGAGCGTTTTAAGGACTCGCGGGCTACGGCCAAGTCCCTGGGCCTTTCTGCTGTACGCCCTCCGCAGCCATCTGCTTTTCGCCCCCGTGGCCACGGATGGGGCGCCCAGACACGTCCGCTGCGCAGCCACCGACCCGCGCAGCAAGCGTCTTCGCGTGGCCGAGGACGTGGCTCCCGCCGTGGCGGGTAAGGCAACCAGCGTGCGGGTCAGGCCACCAACCCCGCCCCGTCCGCGGCCTCCAAGCCCTCCTAGTCCTTCCTTTCAGGTGCACAGCACGCCAGTAGGGGGCAGGGTCTGCCATCACCTTCACCACTGGCGTGCCATCACCTCGGACAGGTGGGTCTTGGACATTGTCCAAAGGGGCTACTCCCTCCCCTTCGAGACCACCCCCCCCCCCCCGCCATGCCACCTCAATTCCACCGCATGTCAGGGGATCACTTGGTGCTTCTTCAGAAGGAAGTTGCGGCCCTCTTGACCAAGAGGGCCATCGAGCGCGTTCCGACCCCAGAAGTAGGTCGTGGTCACTACTCCCACTACTTTCTGGTGCCCAAAAAGGACAAGGAGGACATGCGTCCTATCTTGGACCTCCGGAACGTAAATCGCTTCCTCCGGAAGGAGAAGTTCAAGATGCTCACTCTAGCTCAGGTCTTGACTGCCCTCGACCCTGGAGATTGGTTGGTAGCGTTGGACTTGCAGGACGCATATTTTCATATCCCAGTCCTGCTGGCCTACCGGCGTTCACGGTGGGCCTCGAGCATTTTCAGTTCACCGTGCTCCCTTTTGGCCTTACCAGCGCCCCTCGGGTGTTCACGAAAGTGATGGCGGTGGTCGCAGCTCATCTGCGCCGGCCAGGGTTTCCAGTCTTCCCCTACCTCGACGACTGGCTGCTGAAGGCGGGCTCGTCCCAGGAAGTCGTCTCCCACCTCCAGACTACGGCCGAACTCCTGCACTCGCTGGGGTTCTCCATCAACGTGCCGAAGTCGCATCTGATTCCTTCTCCACAGCTCCTTTTCATCGGAGCAGTTCTGGACACGACGCAGTTTCGGGCCTATCCTCCCGAACGGCGAGTCCGGGATATTCAGGCTATGATTCCGATCTTTCAGCCTCTATCCTGGGTTTCGGTACGGATGACCCTGAGGCTGCTGGGCCTCATGGCCTCCTGCATCCTGCTTGTCGATCATGCCAGATGGCATATGCGGGCTCTGCAGTGGGACCTGAAGTTCCAGTGGGCGCAGCACCAGGGCAACCTGTCCGATCACGTCCAGATCTCGGAGGGGACTGCAAAACAGTTGCAGTGGTGGCTCTCGAACCGGCAATGGGTCAGGGGCAGATCCCTCTCCCTTCCCCAGCCAGAGCACACAGTTGTGACGGACGCGTCCCTGCTGGGATGGGGCGGTCACATGGGAGAGGCGGAGATCAGAGGCCTCTGGTCTCCGGGCGGAGTCCCGGCTCCATATCAACCTTCTGGAGCTCCGGGCGATCCGACTTGCACTCAAGGCATTCCTTCCCTCTGTCAAAGGGACGGTAGTGCAGGTGTTCACAGACAACACCACCGCCATGTGGTACTGCAACAAACAAGGCGGGGTGGGGTCGTGGACCCTTTGTCAGGAGGCTCTGCGCCTCTGGACATGGCTGGAACATCAGGGCATATTCCTGATGGTTCAACACCTGGCAGGTTCCCTGAACGCCAGGGCGGACGAACTCAGCCGCAGGTGCATGATGGATCACGAATGGCGTCTTCACTCGGAAGTGGCGCAAGGACTCTTTCTACAGTGGGGAGAGCCTTGGTTAGATCTATTCGCCACCGAAGAGAACGCGCAATGTCATCAGTTCTGCGCGTTGGAATTTCCAAGGCGGCACTCGCTCGGTGACGCTTTTCGTCGCGAGTGGAGTTGCGGTCTGTTGTACGCCTTTCCGCCTATACCACTTCTACCCAGAGTGTTGAAGAAGATTTGGCGCACCGGGCCCAAGTCATCCTTGTGGCTCCGGACTGGGCTCGAAGAGTTTGGTATCCCGAGCTACTCGGTATGAGCGTCGATCCCCCGATCCGTCTGCCTCTTCGGGAGGATCTTCTGTCGCAGCAGCAGGGGACTGTCCTCCACCCGAACCTGTCCAGTCTCCACCTGCTTGCGTGGAGATTGAGCGGCGGCAGTTGATTCCTTTCGACTTGCCTCCCGAAGTTTGTGATGTGATTCTGGCAGCCAGGCGTCCCTCCACTAAGGTGGTATACGCCTGCAGGTGGAACAAGTTTGTGGCATGGTGCACAGCAAAGGCTGTGAATCCCCTCTCTGCCCCTCTTTCTGAGGTTCTTCTGTTCCTTCTTTCTCTGGCCCAACAGGGTTCTGCCCTGGGTACCATCAAGGGCTATCTTTGTGCAATCTCGGCCTTCCTCTGTGCAATCTCGGCCTTCCTCAGGCTCCCTGATCCGCCCTCTCTTTTTAAGTCCCCTGTTGTTAACAGGTTTCTAAAAGGCATTACACACCTCTTCCCTCCTGTTCCGTTTGTCATGCCTCAGTGGGACTTAAACTTGGTTCTTACCTTTTTTAATGTGCGCTCCCTTTGAGCCTCTCCATAACTGTCCTCTTCGTCTTCTTACGATGAAGACAGCCTTTCTGGTGGCCATCACCTCCGCTCGGCGGGTGAGTGAGCTCCAGGCTCTATCATGCAAACCTCCCTTTCTGTCTGTCCATCCAGATAAGGTTGTTCTTAGGACGCGTCCGTCCTTCTTGCCAAAGGTGGTTACTGCCTTCCACATTGGGCAGACCATCACTTTGCCCACCTTCTTTCCACCTCTGCATCCTTCCAGAGAGGAAGAGAGGCTCCACCGTCTGGACCCAAAACGTGTGCTTTCCTTTTATATCAACCGCACACAACACTTCCGGGTGGATGACCAGCTCTTTGTTGGCTACGTGGGCGCCAAAAAGGTCGGGGGTGCACAAGAGAACCATCTCCCGCTGGGTAACCTTGTGTATCAAAGCCTGCTATTCTTTGGCTAAGAAGGAGCCTCCTGTTGGGCTGCGTGCCCATTCCACCAGGGCAACGGCTGCTACCACGGCTTTAGGCCGCGGTGTTCCGCTGCAGGATATATGTCAGGCAGCTACGTGGGCCTCGCTGCACACGTTTACCAAGCATTACTGCCTTGACAGCCAGGTCCGGAGGGACGGCTTCTTTGGCCGTTCTGTCCTCCGGGACTTCCTTGTCTGATCTTTGTTCGCAGACCCACCACCGGGGTTGGTATTGCTGGGGTATCTATTCTAAGGTAAGGAATCTGTCACTAACGTGTCTCTTTCAGATGCACAAGTTACTAACTTGTGTAATGATATATCTGTAAGAGACAGTAGTTAGTGACAGATTCCTTACCGCCCCACCCATCCTCCCCGTTCTGCGAACTGATTTCTAGGGTTAAGGACATCCCTTTCAGGGCCCTAGTATTTTTTCAGACACCAATGTCAGCTTCTTGCATGGCTCTACGTTCCTGGCGCAGAAAGTCGTGTACAGAACTGACGTCAGCGCGCAGGGGCCGCGTCTAAGTACTGCCCGCGACGTCATCCCGGCGATGCCGACGACGGACGCGGAGCCGCACGACGCCGCCTACCGACGCGCAAGGGTACTGCTAAGCAAAAAACTTTCCAGATCCAGCCTGACGCCTGGGGATATTCTAAGGTAAGGAATCTGTCACTAACTACTGTCTCTTACAGATATATCGTTACACAAGTTAGTAACTTGTGCATTAGTGGTAGTGTGGTCGAACAGTTTAGGCGTATCAGAGGGGAGTGGTGAGCATTTGTTGAACAAACAGTCATTAAATGAGGCACACACTCAGTAAGAAATCCAAGACCAATTTTGAAAAATAACACAAGGGTTTATATAATATTTAGACTCAAGATCTTCGGAATCACTTTATCGTTTTTACACAGCAAAACAGCTGGTTAACAAAACTGTCAGGTTTGAGGCATGAGCCTCGAACGCAGTAATGTTATCCTATGAAAGGAAAAGACATGTACTGCATACAGGTATTTGCAAACGGTTGTAGATGGTACCCTTTAGGACTTAAGGTGCTTGGGGGCTAAGCACCATAACCACCAGCAGTTCGAGTTTACCTGACCTGGTGTGTCTGGATGCAGAGGTGCTGGTCGCGGTGGTAGCCTCAAGCGCGGTCAGCTGTCAAAGTTTAAAGGAACCTGTCAAAACAACAGAGTCCGCAAAGGGGGACTTGGGGACAAGTCCGGCGGAATTTAAAGGGGGCTCAGCTCGTAGGGAATCCTAGGCCAAGGGGACATAGTCAGAATACGTGTACTCTGGCTGTGGGGCTCAGGTGCAGAGGTGCTGGCTGCTGGGCCACTTTAGCATTGGAGGCTCTCACATTTCTTGGTGTAGGAAAGTAGGATCTGCTTCTTATGATTACCCCCACTTTTTGCTTGATGTTGCACTGTTTTGGACTAGTGGGATCCTGCTAATCAGGACCCCAGTCTATCTGCTTTCTCCCTAAATTGGTATACCTGTACTTTGGTACACTCCAGATTGGATACTGGGGTACCCTTATAAGTCCCTAGTATATGGTACACATGTACCGAGGGCATAGGTACCCCAGAGGCCTCCCATGGGTTGAAGCATGTATTATGCCACCCATGAGAGGCCATGCAAAATGGAACTACAGGTCTGCTACTGCACCCTGTGTGAGCTGGTGCTTGCACCACTTGCGTTAGATATAGGTTTACTATATCTATAGGTCACTACACTTAAAACTTATAAGTCCCCCTATAGCAGGCCTTAACAATCCTGAAGGCAGGGTGCTGGGTTTTACGTGAGAGGGTGCCCCTGCATGAGCAGAGCCCCTCTGCAGCCTTCGGAGACCATTCTCCCGGGTTGTCTGTGACTCAGCCGGACATATAGATAGAGGTGCATTATAACCTCGCTGTAAATGCTATCTCGAAAACGGCTGCATAGAAACATATCATGTTTGGTATCAAACACCTTGGAATCATACCTCCACACCGGTAACCGGTGTGGGAGGTATGATTCCACCCTTCTGAAGTGAACTTCGTGGGGTCACTGGTCTATCCGGTGCCAGCCTTCTCGACCCGGTCAGCACAAAATGGATGCTGCCGACCAGAGACACATTTCTGCCCTCCTGCTGCTGAGCCAAGCTCGAGCAGAGGAAGGCAGCACAATAGGCATCCTGTCACAGGGAGGTGTGACCACCTCCCAGACAGGATTTAGTGTATTGGGGCTGGGTGGGTGCACTCTGAGAATGCCTGGAAGTCTGCACCTGGGGCACATTTGGTGTCCCTGTGCATAGTCCAGCTCAAACCAGTTCTGGGAGCCGTTGGCTCCTGCTCTGGCTCGAAACTGGACAAAGGACATGGGTGTAACCACCCCTCTGTCCTGACCCTCCCCTAGGAGGGTCCCCTGAATCTGTCCAACCCTCTCCCGTGGGTACAAAAGTGCTTACCTGACTGCAGCTCTTTAGATTTTACGTGGACAAGATTCTACAAGAAGAAACCACTGATCTTCGACCGTCTGGACATTCTGGACTTCGACTGGGCCTGACTTCGTCTCCCTCTCTGTCCAAAGCTTTGTCTGTTCCCTTGCTTCATACAGGCTCCGTGCAGGACCTGTGGTGCACTAAGGACCACTGAAAAATCTCCCTTGGAGTGAAGGAGTCACTCCCCTGCATTTGCAGGCACCGTAACGCAACTGACCGGTCTGCTGCTCCCGAGCTCCTGCGGACTCTGAAGACTTCGGCAACACAGGAGGTGGGTTACGAAGGTCCCTGAGGTCGATCTTCCCTCTCAGCAAGTTTGAGGTCTCTTGGGGACTGCATAACCCGAACCCCTGTGCACCGCGTCTGTTTGCAAGTGCATATGCTTGTTGGCGATGCTTGTGCATTGGACTCCGTGTACTCCTGACCTTGAGCAGTATTTCCACCAAAGAACTCCGGCCTCCTCGCACAAAGTGCTCTGTGGGCTGGTACTTTGTGATCTTGCTAGAGTTCCCCTCGCGACTCCTGGTCATTCAGCCTGTGGGTCCTCCAGAGGGTCATCTTGAATTCTGTTGGGCTTTCCTGGTTGCTCCAGACTTGCCCTGACTCCCCATTGCTTGGTGAGTCCCCTGGACTTTGTTGGTCCACACCGTAACCTGCTTGACCTTCCTGCGTGGGTTGCTTTTGCCAAGGCTTGTTGGTGCCCCAGCCGGACACCGACCCCTCAGCACTCGACATCCTTCGTGGGACAGCTCGCATCTGGCTCCTGGTCGTCATCAACGTCTCCTGGTCCTCGTGGCTGCAGAGTCAAGCATCCCTTCTTCGCACCTGAAGCACCCGACATCGGTGGGCATTCGTCTTCCGAGCCCCTGGTCACTCTGAAGTGACCCAGACTCTGTCCCCTCTCCTTTCAGGTTCCTTTCTTCCAGAATCCCGGCTGGGATTCCACCGGACCCTTTTCACCTTCACGGCAGCAGTACTTCTTCGCAGCCCTCCATTGAGAGCGACGGCAGTTTCCAACACCACTTCAGACCTATGCACCCGGCTCCTCTGGGATAGGTAACTCGGGTACTACGGTATCCACGGGTGGGGTGGCTCTCCAACCTCTTAAGTTCCACGGGGCTTCCTCGAAGTCCTCCTAGAAGGGTCCTTAAACTGAAAAATTGCAACCGCGACTTCCCCATAGAATTGTACGGAGCCCGCAGTCATGTTAGCACACTGCACCGGTCCTCCCTGGGGTCCCTATCGACTCACTTTGGGTGGTTCCTTGGGGTCCCAACAATTCTACGTGCTCCAGACCTTGCCTTGACCCGAGTCGTGGTTGTTATACCACTATTTTAGTATATGGTTTGGTCTCCCCCTGGAGCCCACTGTGTATTGTGCTACTTACAACTGTTCTATTGATCTCGTATTGTGTGCTTTGTGTTCTATCCTCGTGTAGAGGATACTAGAGAGTGTTATATTAAATAAATATATATTTTTATATAACTACTGTGTGGTTCACCTTTCGTTTGATTAATTCAGGAGGTGATATTCTGGTAAAACAAGCTGCTTTACATTCCTTCACGATTAAGCCTGAAGGCTGCTCTCCACAGCTACCACTAGGATAGCTTTCTAAAGGTTATCTTTGACCTCATACATCAGAAGGGTCATTTGGACTGGTGCAAGTTGCCCACTTTAATTAGTGGACAGCATATAACAGGCCAACTTCTCACACTTGGTATACCTGCAGAAGAGGGAAAAGAAACACAGCAGGGCCACTCTGTGTGGAGCTCGCCTCTCTCGAAGTCCCTAGACATGCAGGTAATTCTTTGTGGCAGTTGTGTCCGGAGAGGACACAAGCCTTGGTGGCCACAAGTGCCCCGGTAGTCAAGGTATTGGTGTAGAGGGGCTCCTGTAGGGTCTAGCATCTCAAAACTCACCAGAGAGATGGGACTGACCTCCTAGAGCCTCAGGGACCGCCTCCTGTCACGCTGCTCCTTCAGTGGGCCTGATGGCCAACAGCACAGGTAACCGTACAGATTCTTTCAGTGGCTGCAGTTGCAGGGGGATAGCTCCTCCACCCCAAGCGATATGCTGCTTGGTTGTTGAAGTTGCTGGATGGTCCTCCACAGCTTTGGGAGGAGTTCAGCTTTTGGACGAGCCGGATCGGTGCAATTGTCTAGGTTCCAGCAGGAAGGCAGGGTTTGGCGCCAATGGTAAAGTCCTCAGTTCTCGCAGTGACTGTACTTCTTTCTCCTTCCTTCAGTTCCCAGTAGATGAATCTGAGTTCCTGGTGTCAGGGGAACCCCTAAATATTGAATTTAGTGGGGGGGCGTGGCCAAGCTGCAGACCGAGATGGCCGCGCGGCGTTGAAGCTCCGCCAGCCGACCGACGACATCCGAGCTTTCCCCCATGCTACCCGCACGAAACACAGCGGAAATGCCACGGGGACCACGGCTAACCTGTGGTGCGACCCGGTGCCTTGTTACGGCGCCTGGGAACAGTGGCGGCGACGCTGGGCTCCTGTGCGCCGAGGATGCAGCCGGAGTGAAGATGGCGGCCTAGGGGTAGACGGAGACGGACCGGGCCCTTGAACGCAGCTGATGAAGCAGAGTTCCCGCGGGACCCAGGACATTGGTACCGGTGAGTGCCGCGGGTGCCGGTCTGGTGTGCCCCCGACCCCCCCCCCCCTCTACCCCTGCACACAGGCGCGAGCGTGCTTTGCTCGTTTGAGGCCGCGGGTGAGCCGGCCGCATCATAGCGCGCTCCCCGCCGGCCCGATTGAAAATAAGCGGTGATACTGAGCCGCTTGGGGGTCCACGGGGGGGGGAGTTGGTGGTGGCCTGTTGCCCCCGGTGCCTGCTGCCTCTACCGCACGGTCCCTGGAGGCCGAAGGCCCTACTTAATGCGCACCGGGCCTACGATCAGATCGGGCATAGACCCTGCTTCTCGACCCCACGGCCCAGTTCTACCGGGCCGCTGCTGTCTCTGTGGCCCATGAAAGCGCTCCCCTGCCTGGCTGGCACCTAAATTTGCTGCACTGGAACTGCTGCACCACACAGGCCCAGGCCTGGATTGAGAGGCGTGTACAGGAAACATTGCTGCACTGCTCTGCTAACGCCCCCGATACCACTCTTGCCTCTTTGCGGGGATTGCGGGGCGGACACGCCATTACACCAGGCTCCCTGCACTACCCTCCGCGCCTAAGCGTTGACCAGCATTGAGTTGTGGGCCGCTAATAACACCGGCGCCAGCACGGGGCCCTGACGTCCTCCATAGCACACATTGGCGCGACCTCTGCTCCCTCCACTAGTTCTACGGCATGGGTCGTAAGGACCCGAAACAACGGACACTGTCATTCGATAAGCCTTCGGAGAAACAGGCGGAAGACGGTGCAGAGATGGCGGAGCACGGCCAGGGCACTGAGCGGGATGAGACTGTTGCGGCCCCTCCGGCGGCATGGCTGCAGGAAATGAGGGCTGGTTTTCGATCATTGGATGGTCGCTTTGATTCCCTAGACAAAACGCTTGAAACGATGGGCGCCAAGATCCAAGCTCACGACAGGAGGCTGGATGTGGCCGAGGCACGAATATCGGACGTGGAGGATGGCGCTGCGCAGACAACCAAGAGACTGGACAGAATGGAGCGCATCCTAAAGGAAGTGGCCATTAAAAATGAAGACCTCGAGGCACGCAGCCGCCGGAACAATCTACGGATTCTGGGTGTCCCTGAGTCCACAGCCACTCGCCGCCTCGACACCTTTGTGGAAACTCTACTTTCGGATTTGTTTGGTCGAGACTCTTTCACATCTGGCTTTGTGGTGGAGCGAGCCCATCGCTCCTTGGGGCCGCGTCCCAACCCGGGCTTGCCCCCCCGTCCCCTCATTGCTCGCCTCATGAACTTCAGAGATCGCGACACTGCTCTTTGCCTGGCACGCGAGCTGGGAGACACGACCTGGCAAGGTTCCAAGATTGCCCTATACCTTGACTTCACCATTATGGTGCAAGATGCCAGACGCAAGTTCAGCGGAGTGAAGGCTGCTCTTCGCAATCTTGGCCTCAAGTATGGCATGCTCTACCCGGCCCGACTCAGAGTTGAAACGGGGGGCCGGACACGCATTTTCGAGTCACCACATGAGGTCCAGGAGTTCTGCCACACCTTTAAGCGCAACAATGAGCAACCACATAATGACAGAGACGATCCGCCTCCTACCCAGAACGTATCGGCCATCAGTCAGGAACTGTTTTCCGAACCTGGTGTGGGGGGGCCTGGCTGAGCAGGGACCCTACGGTTCTCTTGAAGTTTGCATGGGGACTGCAAGACGTTAATGTTTAATTCATTTGTCATAGTTGGTCGACTGACGTGGCGTTGCCACCCCCCTGGGTTGATTCCCCGGGTCCTTTACTGGATAGTTCTAATGTACCTCACGGCAGTTGTATTTTTTCCCAGCACAGTTCATTGGTACTATGGTGTTTCTTTTTTGCAGGTTGGGATTTGCCTCGCCTTTTTGTTAGTGAGGCTGGGTGGGGGGAGGGGGGTTTGGGTAGGGTTGCAGATTCTTTGTTTGATTGTCCTTTTCTATGCTACATACATACAGATCGTCATATTCAATGTACTCTTCGATTGGCTGAGACTTTCCTTTGACCACAAATGGCGCAGTTAGGTTTGTCTAAGGGCCCCGCCAACTTATCCCTGCTGTCCTGGAACGTTAGAGGCCTAAATAACACGCACAAGCGGAGACAAGTGGTGCATTACCTCGCCCGGCACAAAATCGACATTGCCTTCCTCTAGGAAACACATTTACCAGTCACAGATCAGGCACGGTTTGCTTCCAGCTGGGGGGCGCATAGATACTTTGCCAACTATAGCAACTATGCCAGAGGGACGGCTGTACTTATTCACAAGAGGGTCCCCTTTAGCTGTCAATTGCTGATCAATGATAAGGAAGGCCGCTACACCATTGTCAGGGGGTCCCTGATGGGTCACGGAGTGGCGTTGATATGTGTCTATGCCCCCAACACAGATTCCCCAGAATTTTTCTACACGTTGCAGGCGCATCTGACAAAATTAGAGTCATCTTTGATACTGATGGGTGGGGACTTCAACCTCCTGTTCAACCCTACACTCGACAGCACTTCCCGCTCGGCGGACTCCAGGCCTAGGGCAAGGCGCGCGCTATTAGATTTATGTGAGCAGCTCTCCCTAATAGATGTCTGGCGTAAACGCAATCCGACTAGCACACAATACACGCATTATTCAGGGCAACATGACACTTGGACCAGGATTGATTTCTGGCTCCTCTCCCCGGAGGTTTCCTAGTGGTTTCGGGCGACCACTACTTTCCCCAGGACATATTCAGATCACACCCAGGTCCAGCTGACTCTGGGTGTCCCTCGGCCTGAGGGTTTTGAAAGGCAGTGGCGGTTCCCTGGACGCGCGCTCTCGGATGCACTTTTCTGCCATGAGGTTGGCGAGGCCATTGAGGATTACTTCACCAACAATACCGGCTCAGTAGACACATGGGCAGTGCTGTGGGAGGGCTTCAAGTCCTACATCCGAGGGGTCTGTATCTCCAAACACGCGGGAGTGCTCGGTGCCTTACGCACGACACTAGCAAGGCTGGAGAGCGAGCTTGCGGACTTAGACAGGGAGGCCACGGTGGGTTCGTCCGCCCCGCTGCAAGATAAAAGACTGGCCCTGCTCCTGGAATATAGAGAGACGGCTAATCAAGAGATTCTTTATTTAGGCAAATATCAAGTGGCTAGACGTTATGGAGAAGGCGACCGACCAGGCCGCACTCTAGCTCAGGTATTACGGCCCCCATATAATAAAGCTTTCATCACCGAGATTCGCAATTCGGACGGGGTTATGCTCACGTCCCCCACGGACATCGTGGAAGAATTCCGGTCCTACTATGCCGCGCTGTACACTTCCAGGGCAGATGTGGACCCCGCTGCGCGGGAGGCATATTTGGACGAGATAGCCCTAGTCTATTTAGAAAAAGACATGCAGGACTTCCTGGCTGAGCCGATCACAGTGACTGAGGTGCGCGGTGCGATTAAAGCGCTTCGGGGGTCCTCTGCGCCCGGGCTGGATGGCTTTACCGGGGAATTTTATAAGACTTTTATGGATCAATTGGCCCCGAAATTGATTGAAGTATATGCCGAAGCCTTAGAGCAAGGGGCTTTGCCCCCCACGTTAAGCGAGGCAGTTGTTATCCTCCTTCCCAAACCTGGAAAGGACCCCACTCTTTGCGGAGCGTATCGACCGCTCTCTCTATTGAACATCGACTATAAGATACTGGCCAAAATTATCGCACATAGGCTCTCACAGCTAATGGAGCACATTATTTCCCCAGCTCAGTCCGGCTTTGTTCCCCACCGATCTACCTCCCTGAATTTGCAAACGTTGTTTGCGGCGCTACATAGGATCAGCCCTGAGGTACCAGCTGTGGCTATACTTCTGGACACGGAAAAAGCATTTGACACGCTGGTATGGCCTTTTTTTTTATCCATCATGCGACGCATGGGCATGCCGGCCGGTTTTATAGGCATCACGAGCCTGCTGTATAGTCGCCCGAAGGCACGCTTATGTTTGAATGGCACACTGTCGGAGGAGTTTTCGCTCACCCGGGGTGCACGACAGGGCTGCCCCCTGTCCCCCCTTTTATTCATACTTGCTATGGATCCTCAACGACCGCGTGACCTTCTACACGCCCACACGCCAGCTACGATCAACCAGCCACGCCCTCGCCACCGTACCACGCATCCGCAGAACCACCGCCGGAGGAAGATCCTTCTCCTACCTGGCAGCCAAGACCTGGAACTCCCTCCCCACTCACCTTCGGCGAACCCAGGACCATCTCTCCTTCAGGAAGCAGCTCAAGACCTGGCTGTTCGAGCAGTAACTTACCCCCTCCCCCAGCGCCTTGAGACCCTCCCGGGTGAGTAGCGCGCTCTATAAATGCCGTGATTGATTGATTGATTGATTGATTGATCCCTTAATACGGCATTTCCAAGAAAAGCATCTGCATAGGGGGCTACAGTTTAGGACGGGCCCTCTGTTGGTGTCCTTATATGCGGACGATACCATTTTATACGTTAGGGAGCCGCGCCTGAACCTGGACCCGCTTGTCCGAGAGATCCTACGCTTTGGGCGGCACTCAGGCCTCGGTATTAATTGGCAGAAATCTATCATATTCCCTTTAACCGTCTGCACTACCCCTTGGCCCTGTGAATACCCTCTGGAGTGGTGTACAGACTCTGTGAGATATCTGGGAATTCAGATCCACTTAAATCCGGCTCAGATCATACAACTTAACTACGGTGCAGCCATTGTAAAGCTGGAGGCGCAGGTGGAACGATGGTTGCGCCTGCCTCTATCCATGGCGGGTAGAATAGCTGTGATAAAGATGATGGTCCTGCCCAAATTTCTATATTTTTTAAATAATATCCCCATCCCACTCACGAAGGGCTTCTTCAGTACTTTGCGGTCCCACCTGCTTCGGTTGGTATGGGGCGGGAAACAGCCACGGGTCCGATGGACAACACTCACCCTTCCGTATGACAGGGGCGGCTTCGGGGTGCCGAATTTTTATTTATACTATTTAGCGGCACAAGGTAGTTACGCCTATGCCTGGTATCACCCTGACGCCAGGATTCCATTTCTGAGACCAGAATCTGATTTTGTCCTCCCCGACCGGTTGGCGAACGTCCTCCCCACAGGAGAGCCCAGAGATCCCGTAGATAGCCAGACGGTGTCAACCACCAGCTGGGCTTGGAGCAGACTCCAGCGCTATACTGGGGCTCCTGCGTTATATGCGTCGGCTCTCCCGCTCCCCAATGTCCGTCTGCTCCCCCTCACGGGTGAGAGGCTTGTACAGCGTACGTTAACCAAATTCGACATTGTCAAGATGGGAGACCTGTACCCGCGTGGCCATGTGTTTTCTCCCACGGAGGAGACGCGCTTCCAGGAGGCCACGTTCATGGACCGGTTTGTGCTGCGTCGCCTCTCCTCTGCCTTGCGGGCGGCGTTTACCGGCTATTCGTTGGAACCGGTCTCGTTTGAGCCTCTGTCTCTAATTATAGAGAGCGACTGTGGAGTACATCTGGTATCTAAACTCTATAAGCTTTGTAGTGCGCAGATCCCCGTTGCAGACGAGAGGCTGCGGGCGGAATGGGAGACAGACCTGGGACAACCAATCACAGACGATCAATGGGCCGTATGCTGCGCTGCCACTGGTAATATATCCCTGAATAGTCGGCATAAGCTGCTGCATTTTAAATTTTTACGTAGACTATACATGACACTGGCTAAGGTACATAAGATAGCTCCCACCAGGCCCCACACTTGCCCGAAATGCGGCGCTCAGCAGGCGGACTTTGCCCACATGACCTGGACCTGCCCCCTCATTGGTTCTTACTGGGCGGATGTGCATACCGCGCTGGGGTCCATGCTTGGCATGGAACTGACTCCCATACCGGAGATAGCACTCATGGGTTATACGGTCAATTTTCCTAAGAGGGTCCGACGACTGGCCTCCCTTGGGCTTCTGTTGGCAAAGAGAGAGATAGCATTGCGATGGGGTTCCAGAACTTCTCCTACATTACAGGGCTGGTTGCACAGTATGGCGTATTGTAACATCAATAGCGAGATCTACGCCAGCACGCAGACAGGCACGGCCCGCCCGATCTGGGGCCCATATAAGACATATGTTGATAACCTGCGTAGCGAAGCAGCCACACAACTAAGTTCAGGCTTAGTGATCCTCCACTGCACCACATCATACTGTGTATCAGACAGCCCACACCACCGAGCTTGGCTCTCCTTCGTCCTCGTGGCGGTCGTATGCACCCCCATCCCTTGCTAATGCAGGAGACACCATACATGGGGGAAGTCCTGGGCTACACACACCCAAGAGGTTGGGAGGATAGATATAAGCTACCTGTTACATATAGCTGATGTACGCTGTCACCTTGATGTCGCCATGTACTTTCTGTGGTTTGTATCGGCTGAGACTATGTTGATTCGCCAATCGCAATTGCCTGAATACACCATGATTACTTACATTGCACTGACTGTCTGTATTGTTATGGATAATCGATAAATAAAGTTTAAAAAAAAAATAAAAAAAATATTGAATTTAGTGGTGTTATGGGAAGTGTAGGGTAGTAGCCAATGGGCTACTTACTTCTAGGGTGACTACACCCCCTATATGAACACTTCCTGGGGAGAGTGGGCATAAATCTGACCCAGAGTTCCTAGTTTCACCAAATCTAAGACAGTGAAACCCTTCTTTCGTTGTTCACTTCAGGCAACCCACCTTAGAGGTGTGAGTAGCCTTTATGTAACAGCCTTCTGACTGTCTAATTTTTCTGCCTGCTCTGGTGCTAAAGGGGCCTCAGGGTGGACATTCACCAGGTCTGGTGGAGGGGGGCTTTGTCGTATATGCAAGGCTGCAGAGGCTTTGAAGCCTTTGGCCTTGACATACTAATTTGCTAGCCATCCTGCTGGAGGAGGTGTGAACACCTTCCTCCAGTTCAGGCATTGTTTCTGGCCTCTGAGAGCTGGGCTTTCACCTACAGGGGGTCAGAAACTCGTCTGTGGTGGCAGGCTGGATCATAGCAGTCAGCTAGCACACTAGAGGACTAGTAGGTTTTCAGGGGACACCTCTAACGTGCCCTCTGGGTGCATATCATAATAATCTAGTACTGGCATCCGTACTGATTTTTTAAGACGAGGTGTTTGATACCAAACATAAGTATTTTCAATGAAGCCATTATGTAGCTGGGTAACTCGTAATTACCAATGCACAGTATATATGCTCAAGGTGGCTTCCTGATTACTTGCAATGTCGTGGCAATGGAACCAAACATCACATGGGCATATCTGCTCATGCAGGTAGTCCTCACATATAATATAATGCACCCTGCATTAGGGCTCTAAGGCCTGCTGTAGGGGTGACCTGCATATAGTATATGCATTGTACAAAGGCATGGCACACAGTGAGTGTGCCATGTCGTGATTTCAAAATGGTTTGCACCATTTCACGCATCCTTAGATGGCAGTTTGCTTTTAATTTTGGTGTCGGCTCCTTTGTGTGGCATAATATATGCTTCAGCCCATAAGGACCCTCTTTAACCCAGGCTGTTAGTACCAGGGGTATCATGTAGTATGAACTTACAGGGTTGCTAAAGTCCTTGCCAATTGGATTACAATTAGACATTTATCTTATTGTTAGGGAAAGAGCACTGGCAGCCTGGTTAGCAGGGACCCAGTGCACTTTCAGTCGAAAAGCATCAGTACCAGGGCAAAAAGTGGGGGCGACCATGTCAAAAAGGGTACTTTCCTACAGTAGGCACCACACCTATGCGCTGACGTCTGTTCTTCCCTTTATTTCGTCATTTGCCTAATATTTTTGTCAAAACTTAAACCAGTGTGCAAGGGAGCTATGTCCCCTCTGAAGACTACAGGATTTAAACCATGTAGGGTCTATTGCAGTTAAATGTCTACCTTTGGTGTTTGAGCTCAGGTCATGACTCCAAGTTATGTTAGGAATGCGCCTTCATGAACTTGAAGGGGATCTGGGAAGGGGAAGCAAAGCTGTACGTTGTAGAACACTGAAACAAACAACGCAAGTCCCGCTCCTCTTCAAAGTCGAGAGTGTGGACCCGTTTCTAAGGTAATTTCCCCAACAGGTCCTCATCTAGGTCAAATCCTTCGGTAAGTTTAAGTCGAAGAGGAAACACAAAAAAGCCAAGGGGGACTAGATCACTTCCCACCACTCTCTAGCTTCAGAAAAGTCACATGGGCATCAACATACCACTTGGTCTCACTCCCGATCCAATTGATCACGATGCACCCCAAACTCCCCGGCCATTGGCGACTTCACACCAGATTGAGGGCTTCAGGAAGGCCATGTTGCATATCTTTGGGGCGCTCCCTGTTCCCTTTAGTGTGTCTTGAGCCCAAAGGAATCCACAAGGGCCTCCAGTCTGGTTACTGCCAGCGGATCTGTCCTCAGCGCTACCAGTGCCTCTCAAACCTGCTTCAAGTTCCGCACTAATGTCAGTGCCAATTGCCCTCTGGTGCCAAAATCTGAGACAGTCCCTCTGACATTGACACTGTTACTGACACCACCGGCACCATAAGAAAACCCATACCGATTTCGGTCTTTGACACCAAGCTGAACTCATTTCAGCCTCTACAGAGGTCGCGCCTGGAATCTATATTACAATTCCAACTTAAGTCTGATTCTGACTAAATGCTAACCCTGCAGCAGAGCCGCCATCAGATGCTCCACCAACATTTTGGTTCACACTCTGATCAGTCTCCCACCATTTGGAGATGACAGTGGTGACAATGGAGATGTTACCTCCACACTAGGATGAGGACAATTTATATATGAACTTGATATATATCCTCTGATACTGTGTTGATTTCTCCCCCTGAACCGCCAATGGTGGAAAGCGCTTCCGTTGTTATGGTCATAAGACGTGCAGCAGAGAAAACCCAAGTTGACTTCTGGCGCACACTACCCCTAGCCCCCATTGGGAAAGTAGCCTTGTCAAAGATGGTGGTGGTATCTCGCCTCCTCTATTATTTTGCAAACGTCCCGGTGATCCCCCCGCAATCCTTTTTCCGGGAGTTAAACTCCCTGCTGGTATCACTGATTTGGGGGAGAGGACACCGCAGGGTTGTCCTGGCGACTCTACAACTCCCACGCGACCAGGGCGGTCTGGGAACCCCATCCTTCGAAGCCGACTTCCTCGCAGCACAACTGCAATGGCTATCGCGCTGGACAGCGGGGCGCCAAATAGAAGAGACGGACACGCAGGCGGGACCCCTGACGATCCCCGCGGTGCATAGGCTTCTACTCCCGGGCACTAACCGAATCCGGCCCATCCCATCCTGGTGAAAGTAGCGAGGTCCTGTATGCTCAGACTCAACCGCGTCTCCCTAGCCATGTCACTGTATTTCCCACTATTGCCACTAGCTGGGCTCCCCAAAGGGCACGACCATTACACCCCCCGAGACATGCAGGTCTGGACAGAATATACACTCACAGAAGTGGAGTCACTATTTACGTAGGACCAACTGGCCACCTTTGAGATTCTAACAGAGGGAAGCGGGCTCCTCCCAGGGCAATTCCTCCTACACAGGCAGCTCATTTCCGACTGTAGGAAAATATGGGATCTGACGGACGGAGAGCCACCGACATACCCCACTCTACATGCGATATTAAACATGGGCACAGGGCGCCACCTAATCACATGGATTTACAAATCCATCATAACGCTCACGGCCACGCCGCTAAAGCGACTCAGAGAGAAATGGGAAGAAGAATTTGGCTGTGCACTTCATGACAAGGAATGGCTTACAGCCCTAGAGCACCATAAGAAAGTATCGCGCAACCAGCGCTTCAAAAATATTCAATCTAACATACTACACCGTGCGTACCTCACCCCTGCACGGCTTCAGCGTTTTTATCCTACAGTGCAATTCGAATGCACCTGCTGCCACCAGCCCAGCGCTACATTTATGCATATGCTTTGGACATGCCCTGAACTGCAGCCCTACTGGTCTGAAATACACACCACCTTACAGACAATCACTGGCCTGACCAACCTCAACACATAAGAGGCATGTGCCCTGGGAATATTTAAGCGCCAAAAAAAGCGAAAAATAGAAACACGATTCGCAGTGTGAGCCCTGCTTCTAGTGAAACGCAGCATCACAATGCACTGGCGCTCTCCCACGGGTCCTCCAATAGAAGCATGGAGGGGGGCGACCATAAAATGGGGCGCAGCAGAAGAAGAAGCGATCAGGCTAGAAGAGGTAAAGGGAATACGCCGCAACCCCATCTCCATGGAATGGGCAGCCTACACGAGTTCAAGAGCCTCTGGCATTGGCTAGACCTTGGCTAGAGCTTCAGGGCATATCCGTGGTTGTAAACCACCAGGCAGGATCTTTGAAATCCAGGGCAGACAAACTCAACCAATGTGACCTTGTGGATCACATTTGGCAGGTCCATCCCAAGGGGGTGCAGGGAATCATCCAACGCTGAGGATGAACCCTGGTTGTGTCATTTCTCCACCGGCGAAAACGTGTTATTTTTCAACTTATGCGTGTTGGATTTCCCAAGAAAGTTCTCCTTAGGAGATGCATTCCGGCTAGAGAGGAGCAAGGGGCCTCCTAAATGCCTTTCTGCTTTTTCTGCCTCAAGTTCTGTGCATGATCTTTAATGACCTAGTGACTCTGGATTGGACCAGGAGAGTGTGATATCTGGAACTCCTGGCATGAGTGTCTGTCCTCCGATCAGGCTGGCACTGTGGGAGGGTGCTGCACTTGTGCCTGCACTATCTACACCTCCGTGCATGGAGATGTGCAGCGGCATTTGACTGTATCATCTATCTCCTGAGGTGATGTTAATCTTACTGTGCAGCGCCCCTCTACAAAATCAGTTTGTGCATGGCACCTAGATGAATTTGTAGCCTGGTGTGGAGCTCGCCATACACAGACCCATTGCAGGCTAAACATACTGATGTTTGTTTGTTTTGCTTGGCCTGGCAAGGACTTGCAGTGGTGCCCATCTTTCAACCTTTTTGCATTTACCAAACCAGCCTCCCTTGTTTAAATCACCTGATGAAGTTTTTAAAAGGTTTGAAAAATGTTTCCTCCTCAAACCCTATGGGAGGCCACAGTGGGCCTTCAATTTTGTACTGACTCCTCATGTGTGCTCCATTTGAACGTATGCAAAGTTGCTGGTCTCCTCCTGGCTGAGCCTCAGGACCTTTCTGTGCAACTGCACTGCACCACCATTTTTGCAGACAATTGGTTAACAACCAGAGCATGCTTTTTTTTCTAAAAGTCGTGACTCCTTCTTTCTTTGGCCAGTCCATCACCTCTGAATGTTCTTTGCTCCACCTCACCTCTCAAAAAAGGAGGAGAGTTTCCATCGGCTGGACCCCAAAAGAGCTTATAACTTTTACATTGATCGCACCAAAGAACAGCAGGTGGACAGTCACCTCTTACTGGGGTTCTCTGGGGAGAAGAGAGGCAAGACAGCGCAGAAAAGGACTCTGTCAAGGTGAACAGTCCTCTGTATTCAGATCTGCTACTCCTTGACCAAGAAGCAGCCTCCAGAAGACTTAAGGTCTATTCCACCAGGGCCAAGATCGCTACTGCTGCTTTGATATGCGGAGTGCCTGTTCTGGATATGAGTTAGGCAGTGATGTGGGCATCAGTGCACACCTTCACGAAGCACCACTGCCTTGACAGCCGAGTCCGATGGGAAGGGCATTTCATCTGTTCGGTTTTGTCTGACTTATTGGTCTGAGCCATTCCACATACCCACCACTTTGGAAGGTACTGCTTTGGTATCTATACCAAAATTAGGAATCTGCGGTTAGAGGAATCCATATGAGGAACACTTACCTTCAGCAACTCTCTTTCCGGTGGGTTCTCTAACCGCAGATTTCTCACTACCCTCTGACCTTTCTGTTCTGTGGAATGGTCTTCATTCCCATCAAAAAATGCCCCAGTCCAGAGACCTGGACACAGGTACCTCTGGTCGCTTTTAGGGCTCTGCATCTGTGGTTGTGGACAGAGTAACGGAAGAAAAAAACAGATGTTAACATGCTGGGGTGGCGCCTATATAAACTCCGTTACGTCACTCCTGGGGCACAACAAAGGCACCACCTACCGGTGTAAGAGCACTGCTGTGAAAAGCTTCAGAATCTAGTCTGACACCTGGTGGATTATTGTAAAGGTCAGTAATCTGTGGTTAGATAAGAGTTTCCACTAGAAAGAGTGTTACCGAAAGTAGAAAACGTGTTCATATTTGACAAGAGAAGTTCACCAACCAAGATATAATAGTACAGGGCCACAGCCCACCTTTCCTGGGTAGGTACTAGAAAAAGCAATTTGTGATCTTCTCAGAAAACCCATCTTGCCAGGCGAGGAAAGACCATGGTACCCAAGCACTTTACTTGATAGCACTGGGCATTTCCCTTAGCATAAACCTAACCCACAACATTTTAACAGGGATGATGGAGAAAACTCCTTCAATGAAGGAGGATATTTTCACACCTTTGTTTCCCTGCAAATTAAAACTTACAAACAGCTATTACAATAGTAAAAGTTAATACTCAAGACACCTTCTGCATATTTAGTCTTACAAATCATCCTTTATCGAACTGCGAACCTACTTCCTTAAACCAGTGCCTGTTGCTTATATACATCCTATTCTGTGACTTCACCGAAGTCATAATTGAAATAATCAAGCTTAATTGCAAATTTAGGCTCAAAATATAGAGCCAAAATCAAGTTAATTTCTCTTCAACTCCCAATATCAGCTTTGCTCACGAAAACTTCTAGTATCTGGAACCTGATTTTAAGTGGCTTCCAAATCCTTGAAAATAAAGTTAAGCTAAATCAAAAATGACACCATTAAATCTTGAAGCTCTCTGAAACTAGAATCAGACAGCACTGTAACAAAGAAACCAGCAGACAAATGACAGCGTAATTCTACCGGCCGTATACAAGAAGGTATTGGGCATGTTTACCATAGACAACTAGCTATTGATAAGAACAGTTGCTCTTGGGAAGCTCAGGTGAAAATTGTAATCGCATTTATATAGTGCTTACTACCTCTGACGATGCGTCAAAGCTCTTTTCGGCGAGAATCACGCCACTCAGGAACCCAAAAAGGATTAGTGATGAGTTAGTAAAGGAAAATATGACATTTATTTGAGCAGTGGACATGTGAGTCTGTTATTTGGGTTGAAAAGGATAGTGGAGAGATAGAAGAGGGAGGGGTTTGCATTTATATAGCGCTTAGTACAGTGTTTCCTTTGCCTTGTGGGCTACCTTAGCTCTGTGAACAACAGTTACTTAACACATACTGCAGTTAAGTTGTAATTGTACCTCTGTATTAATCACTTATAATCAGCACTCCACACACTAAACAATATGTAGGCTTGGTGCAAACAAAACTCACAGCAGTGCAATGAGCAATTTGAAGTTGGCTGAAAAGCCAACATTGTTTTTTCTGAGGACAGTGAGCAAATTTCTCTTTGATCAACAATAAGCTGGTTCAAAATTTTACGTGCCCAGATTCCCCCAAGAGAAGACTGAAAAGGAGAGGAAGGATTGGGATGATAGCCTGAAATCTGGCAGGTCAAATATTCAGATGTAGTGCTGTGCATGAATTAGTGACTCTGGTTCCTGATCTGGTGCATTCACAGGCAACTAGTGAAGACCCTGCAAAAGAGGGAACATGAGCTCACACGAAGAAACTGTTGGGAGAAGGTTGGTGATGTGAAGGCCACATTCATGATTACGGGTCAGGTGTATTGTATACTTGTAAGGGAATCATTCCATTTTTATTCGTAGAATGCGTAGGGTTCCAACAAAACATACCTGCATTGCAACCGGACCTGGTGACTCCATTTTGGTGTTGAGGGTTGCTTTAAGAGGACAATGAGGGAAGTTGAACGCTATCTCTGAATAGAGTGAGTTCTGCATCTCTCTGCTGAGACTGCCAGAAGTAGTGACAAACCAGGCTCAATGTGATCCTTAAAAAAACTGACTGCTACCCAGTCGGGAGTTCACTAACACAAAATACAAATCTCACACAGATCACAACATAACCATATGGTAAGCTTGTACAACCACTACTATGGCTGGTTTCAAGCCAACAGATTAGTAATGAAAGAATCTGTAATCTTTGTGTTAAACCACGGAGCACTGCTAACCAATGGATCACCACACCCAACCGAGAATTGACCTTTACACAGCCTCTCCCAGAATAAGATAAGCTGTGCAGACACCTGAGGTCACACAGTGGATGCGAAATGAGTGAGAAGCTCTCAATAGTCCCTTGTCCTGCTTAAAATCCCCCTTATATCTAAAACGCCTTTGTCTACCTTCTAACACATCTCAATCCTCTACAAATTCTTTCTATATATATCAGCAGTCTTGCCTAGATAAGCAACAGAAACAACTGTTGCTCCTCTCCCTGCAATGTGTACACCACCGAAACTGGACCCTGGCGGAGCCAGAGTCGCGCTACGGAAACCGCATGCCTTGCTCAGCATGACCAACCCGAAAGTCACACGGTACCCCTCACCTGGCACGGATATATCTGGTTGGGCCAGGACATGCCTGCTCGTATCTTATGTTTGCTTTGTTTCCTGCAGGTCGCCTCGCAGGTGCATGAAGGCTGGTGGCACCTGTCCAGCCTACTAGTGGGAGGACAGAAACTTCATCAAGCGCATTTACTTTAATGCAAGATCCCAAGACTGCGCTCATCAAAGAGGGCTCTCTGTGTGACTCGCTTGTTCTCTGCCACTAGCCTTGTGATGGGATAGTCACTGAGTGAGGTCAGACAGATTATTTTTTTAACCAGAATAATTCTGGGGCATTTCCAATATAACTGACAAAGTGCAACAAAGGAATCCATCTTTTTATTTAAATCCTGCAACCCCCATTTTCATTGGCCCCTAAATACCCACAAAAATGTGACCAATCATTCTTGTTAGTTGACTAACCTATGAGAGTTAGCTCATTAATTATTTGGCTGACCTAATTGTTACTGAAGCATACATCTTACTACAGATGCCTCACCTTATGAATTAGCCCTTCCGGTCTTCAGACTGGTGCAGATAAACCTTTCCCCAGCAATAGCTGCCCAGCACCTCCAGGCAGCACCATTGGAGTACAGTAGGGCCCAACCAGGGTGCTCACTCCAGTTCTGGGTCCTACACCACACTGCCCTCTCTGCCTGATTAGCTAAATTCCTCAGCATTAGACAGTGATTAGGTCAGGTTCCTCCTCTAAAACGTTTCGATTTCAAGCCTAGTCACAGGTGCAGAAAGATGATGTCCTTTTGGACCCACATGACAACTGCATACGGGCTCCTGATCGGTAGTGCAATGTCAAGCCCTGTGATTCTTGTCCTGCCAAGCAACTGAAGTCCTTCTGCGAGTGGAGGTCAAGTTGTTTGTGGCTGAGGCTCACTTGGAGACACCTAAGCAATCTTCTTCACCCACAGGTAAGTCACCTGTAGGAAGCAATCTCCTAAAGGATCTTGCAGTAAAAGGCAAAACTGGAGTTATAGACCTTTCAGCCAACAGGTGTGGTTTGAGGGCTTCTGACCTGCAATGATGAATCTGTTCAGAACAGCTTCCTCACCGTCTAGCTGGCATCAGGGTCGAAGCACATTCCTGCGGGCTTAGGGACTGCACTGCCAAAAAAAGTCAGAGCCTAGCAAGGCACTGTCCTCCGTTCAGTCTGAGCCCCCTTTCGTGTAGATTACAGAGCTGCTCTCAAAGTTGTTGCTGTCACAGAAAATTATCTGTGTGGTGAGTGAGAGTTAAGGTGAATTTTAACTAAGTCCCATTAGCAGAATACCTCCATAGGGCTTAGAGATTTGACCAAATAGAGTAGATTTTCAGCTCTGACTCTGAAGCCCACAAAGTACCTGATTAAGAATATGGCTGCACAGAGAATGATGATTCTGAGACCTCCTTACCCATTTAAATAGTGATGCTGGTTTATGTCTGTGCAAAGATTAATGCAAGAGGCCTGGACACTTCACCAGAAGAGAACATTCCTTACCCCTCTGGTCATGCTTCAGTGAAAGTTTCATCATTTTACAACATGCCTAAAGCAGTTGGAGCCTTAAAAAGTTAGCTTTAACCTCTAGGGAGGCAATGTCTAACATTTTGACTGAGATGTTGCACATCTCCGTAGCAAAATCCTTTCTTCTACTCAATGGAGCCCTCTTGGATTCTTAACAATGAAACTGGTCCTGTCATGGTAAAATGGGGGAAACTCTTTTCAGACTCAGCAGTCCACAGACAGACTGCAAGATATAGTAGGCTTATTCAGCGTGATCAATTTTTGTCCCCTCTTACGCTACCTGATAGTCTTGTTCTCTAAAGGTTGTTCATCAACCGGAGCTAAAACACCTTCCCTATGGCACTTCTGATATAGAGTCAAAGAAACATGACTGTATAGGCTGAAAAGCCATTGCTTCTGGCAGCCTGACCATCAGGACTACTGATGCCACTTGCCTTCTGGGTTTATATGTTCATTGCTTGTGGAAATCCGTGATGCATACTGTGAGAAGCCAGCCAGACCACATGAAAACGCTGTTTATGGACTTGGCCTGTGACAGTTTGGATGCATCCAAACACATCCTGAAGTGTGGCCTGCACTTTTTGAACACCATCTCTCTATTTATGGGCACAACTGCCGCACTGAATTGGCTTATTTGGAGGAGTTCCACTAGGTTCTCCGGAGAACACCAATTTATATTAATAGAGATGCCCTTTGATGGTGAATGGCTATTGGAATAGGAAGCATACTCCTCCCATTAAAGAAAAAAGAAAGTTGAGTGCATTGGGCCTAGCCTTCCCAGTATGAATGTTCCACCAACAATGTAGGAAGTGTTGGGGCTGCTTCAGGGCTGTGCTGACCCAGCAGGGACAACTTTATTTAGTTCCTTTCAGGATAGGGGTGGCTGTATTGGATGACAGCAGCAGATTCAGGCTCTGCCATCCTCTACTGGTTCTATTTTTTTATTTTTTTTTACTTTGACACTCAACCATATAGTGAGGAATCTACAACAAGATGTATACATCAGAAGGAAAATTCACCTTAGGTAAAAAATATTTGATTGATAATTAATCTTCCCACAGATTTCTCGCCACTTCCCCTGAGGAGTTAGCGCCATGACTAATAAGATCCCATGGTAGGCAAACATGTTATGTGCTGTAATTGTCGCTGCTGTTGCTTTCTCTGTCATTCCTCTTTGGTGCACGGCAAATGCTCAGGTTGGCGCCTAATATACTCCTGTGTCGCCATATCTTCACTGCTGTAGCTGCATGGTGCCACCTGGGCCCTGGAGAGATATTGCTGGAGAAACGCTTGAAGCCTGAAAGGGATAATCTGATAGAGAATCTAGCTGCAGATTCCTTACCTTAGAATTTCCCAGACAGCAGGCAGGATCCGGAAGACTTATTTGAGCAATACCCTTGCGCGCCAGTAGGTGGTATCGGTCGGCTCCACATGGCGGCGGCGTCCGCACCAGAAGAGATGTCCGCGTCACCTATATAGGCACCACCTCGGCGTGCTGACATCAGTTCTGTTCTGTCAGCGCCAGCTAGCGCAGATTCGTGAAGAGAGCTACCCTCTGTCACTTTTTGACAGGCTTTTTTTTCGATGTTTTGACAATTTTTAGTATGTAGGTTTTTCCACAATGTCGAAGAAAACTTCTGGATTCAAACCGCGCGGCGCCTGCCATCGTGCCATGTCGGTGACGGATACACACTTAATTTGTCTCTGGTGCCTGGAGCACGACCACGGCTCAAAGTCGTGCTCTGACTGCCGGGCCATGGCTCCGAAGGCTTTGAGGGAGCAGTCTCTAACGCTACTTGTGGCTCGGCGCTTGGCTCCACACTGTTCACCCCGGAGGTCTGGTTCTGGGTCCCAGTCGAAAGGAAGGTCCAGGCAACTTTCCGGGAGTCCCAAGTCCTCATCCTTCCTTTCAAAGTCATCTGGTTGGTCAGGTAAAAGGCATAAGGAATCCAGTTAGTCGAAGTATGCTTCAACTTCTCCCCGTCCATCTGCCGACGTGACGGAGGAGTCTCAACGCTCTAGTCGTCCTTCTTCGGAACCTGCGCCTGGTTCGGCTCTACGCTTCCCTGCCTTTCCAGGAGCCAGAGTGATCCCTGCCCAACTTAAAGAATTCCATGATGCCATGTGCCCAGCATGCCTTCGGGCCCGGAGGCTCAGAGGGGGTTCCTTCGGGTTCTGCGCCGGCAGACCCGGTGGTGGATCAGGCCCGCACCAGTCGTGCCACTGTTACTTTCCCGCGCACCGGCCCTCGCCGAGACTCCTGGCAGCACCAGCCCCATTCTCTCCCAAGCAGATCAGAAGAGAGAGATGCGGCAAAGTTCACCATTCGCTGTGGGCTTGACACTGCCGACTCACTGGGCAGAGCGATGTCATCCACAGTGGCTGTTCGACCCCACGCCTGGCTGAGAACTTCTGGCTTTTCTGGGGATAGGCCCTTTTCGTCCGAGACCTGACAGACATGGCCCCGTAGAGCTTTAAGGACTCATGGGCTACGGCCAAGTCCTTGGGCCTCTCAGTGACCATCCATCCCTGTCTACTTAAGGGGCTTTCAGCCGTGCCAGCCACAAAACCACGCAAGTTCAGCAACCTCTGTGTGGCTCCTTTCGACCCCATGGGTCTGTCGGCTAGAGGTCGAGTCAGTCCACTCCTCCCCCCTGCAGCTTCCAAACCTTCCTAGTCGGCCCTTCAAGGTCATGGGCGGCCAGTTGGTGGCAGGATCAGTCGTCACCTCCGACACTGGCAAAACATCACATCGGACAGGTGGGTTCTTCAGATAGTCTGAAAGGGCTACTTCCTCCCCTTCGAGACTACCCCTCCCTCCATGCCTCCAACTTACGACCTGCTGACGGAGGACCGCCTGAATTTGCTTCAGGAGGATGTCAGGACTCTCTTGACCAAGGGAGCCATATAGAGGGTTCTGGCACCAGAAGTAGGCTGTGGTTGCTATTCCCGATACATTTTGCACCCTAAAGAGGACAAGGACCTTCGTCCTATTCTAGATATGTGAGCCCTCAACTACTTCCTCAAAAAGAAAAAGTTCAAAATGCTCACTCTGGCTCAGGTCTTGTCTGCCTTAGATTCCGGAGACTGGATGGTAGTGTTGGACTTGCAGGACAGGACGCCTATTTTCACATTCCAGTCTTGCCTGCCCATCGATGTTACTTGTGACTCACGGTAGGCCACAAGCACTTTCAGTTCACACTGCTCCCCTTTGGCCTTACTAGCGGCCCTCGGGTGTTCACCAAGGTGATGGTGGTGGTCTCAGCTCATCTGCGCAGATCTGGGTTACCAGTCTTCCACTATCGCTACGACTGGCTGTTAAAGGCAAGCTCGCCCCAGACTGTCCTCTGCCACCTCCAGACTATGGCAAACCTCCTGCTTTTGCTGGGGTTCACTATCAACATGCCGAAGTCACACCTGACTCCATCTCAGATGCTCCCTTTCATCTGAGGTATTCTGGACACTGCAGTTTCGGGCTATCCTTCTGAAGGGTGAGTCAAAGATATTCAGGCTATGATACAGATGTTTCAGCCTCTATCCTGGATTTCGTTAAGACTGACTGTGAGGCTGATGGGCCTCATGGCCTCCTCCATCCTGCTAATGACACATTCCAGATGGCATATGCGGCTCTGCAGTAGGACCTGAAGTTCCAGTGGGCGCAGCATCAGGTGATTCTCTCTGACATGGTCCTGATCTTGGAGAAAACTGCACAGGACCTGCAGTGGTGGCTGACCAACCGCGATTGGGTCAGAGGCAGACCCCTCACCCTTCCCCAACCAGTTCACATAATAGTGACAGATGCGTCTCTCCTGGAATGGGGCTTCCATCTGGGAGAGATGGAGATCAGAGGAGTTGTGGAGTCCGGATTCCGCCGGAGACCATTCAACTTGCTGGAGCTCCAAGCAATTCGATTGGCATTGAAAGCTTTTCATGTAGTACTGCAATAAACAGGATAGGGTGGTGTCGTGGACCAATTGCCAAGAGGCCGTATGTCTCTGGACATGGCTGGAACAGCAGGGCATATCCCTGGTGGTTCAACACCTGGCAGGTTCCCTGAACTCGACCATCGATGCAGATCACGAATGGCGTCTCCATCCTGAGGTGGCGCAAGGTTTCTTTCAGAAGTGGGGAGAACCTTGGTTAGATCTGTTTGACTCCGACGAGAACTCGCAATGTCTGCAGTTTTGCAGGCTGGCGTTTCCAAGGCGGCACTTGCTCAGTGACGCTTTTCGTCTCGAGAGGAGCTCAGGCCTCCTGTACGCCTTTCCGCCAATACCACTCCTGTCCAGAGTGCTCAAAAAGATCAGGAGCGACCAGGCCAAAGTCATTTTTGTGGCTTCGGACTGGGCATGGAGAGTCTTGTATCCCGAGCTTCTCCAACTGAGCATCGATCCTCCGATTCAGGAGGATCTTCTTTTACAGCAGCAGGCCAGGGTCGTCCGCCCGAACCTGTCAACTTTACGCCTTCTTGATTGGAGATTGAGCGGCGACAGTTGATAGCATTTAACCTTCCTCTCGAAGTCTGCAATGTTATTTTGGCAGCCACGCATCCCTCTCCCAAGACCTTGCACGCCTGCCAGTGGCAAAAATTCGTAAAATATTGTACAGGAAGGTCTATTGATCCTCTTTCTGCTTCCCTCTCTCAAGTCCTTTTTATTTTGACCCTTGCCAAGCAGGGCTCCGCTCTGGGCGCTCTTGAAGGATATCTTTCGGCCCTGGCTACCTTTTTGAGGCTGCCAGACCAACCCTCTTAATTTAAATCCCCTATTGTAAATAGATTTCTTAAAGGGCTTGTACATATGTTCCCACCTGCCCCATTCATCTTGCCTCAGTGGGACCTTAATTTGGTTCTCACCTTCCTCGTGTGCTCCGAACCGCTGCACAACTGCCCCCTCTGCCTGCTTACCATCAAAACAGTGTCTTTGTGGCAATAACTTCGGCCAGGGGGTGAGCGAATTGCAGGCTTTGTCATCCAAGACTCCTTACCTGACCATCTTTCCTGATAATTTGGTGCTTTGCACTAGGGCCTCTTTCTTACCGCAAGTAGTAACGCAATTCCACGTGGGGCAATCTGTCACTTTGCCCACTTCTATGCTCCTCCGCACCCCTCTAAAGAGAAGGACCAACTCCACTGTCTGGACCCAAAAAGAGCCCAAAAAGAGCGTTGTCATTCTACCTTGACCGCACTAAAGAGTTCCGAGTGGACAACCAACTCTTCATGGGGTACATTGGATCAAAGAAAGGTTCTGCAGTGCAGAAGAGGGCTATCTCACAAAGAGTCGCCCTCTGCATCAAGATTTGGTACGCTCTGGCCAAGAAACAGCATCCTGAAGGCTTAAGGAGCTCATTCCACCAGAGCTAAGGTTGCGACCACAGTGTTGCAACATACTGTTCCAGTCCTTGAGATTTGTCTGGCAGCAATGTGGGCATCTCTGCACATGTTCACTAAGCACTACTGCCTGGACAGTCAAGTCCGCAGGCACAGCCTTTCTGGCCGCTCTGACCTGCAGAACTTCTTGGTCTAAACTTGTCCGCAGTCCCTCTTCCGGGGATCGTATTGCTTGGGTATCTATTCCGAGGAAAGGAATTTGCAGCTAGATGTCTCTATAAGATGGACAAGTTACTTTACCTTCGGTAACGCCTTATCTGGTAGAGACACGATCTAGTCGCTGATTCCTTACCCATCCTCCCCGCACTGCAGACAGGTTTTTATGGTCTGGGCTGATCCCTTTCAGTGCCCTAGTTATTCTAAACATACCACTGTCAGTACACATCATGGCTCCGTGCTCCTGGCGTGGAAAGTTGTGAAAAGTAACTGATGTCAGCACGCTGAGGTGGCACCTATATAGTGACGCGGACATCACTTCCGGCGCAGACGACGCCAACGATGTCACGCTGAGCCGACTGCCGCCACCTACCGGCGCGCTAGGGTATTGCTTGACCAAAAGTGTTCTGGATGTAGCCTCACACCTTGAAAATTCTATGGTAAGGAATCTGCAGCTAGAGCATCTCTCTGTCAGATAAGGCATTACCGAAGGTAAGTAACTTGTCCATTCATAATGTGAGTAATTTGAGGGAAAATTATAAATCCACCAGAAATATTGTTACAAAAATAACTTTCATCTAACTTTGAATCCTTACTAGTGCCACTTGCAAAATATGTTCATTTCATTCTAATGCATTTGTCTCTGAAATCACATCCTTCCTATCTGATACCATGCACATGATTAACTCTTTTTGACGCATTGATTACTTTGGACATTAAATCCTTACATATATAGGAATCCCTCTATTTAAATATTCCTCCGGCTCGAAGCCTTGGAAGTTATTTAATTTTATTAATAGCATCTGGGCACCCTCACATATTGACATCATTCTTTGTGAAACTTGCTGCTCTTTCTAAACAAGCATTGGCATAGCCAATAGGTCTCGCCTTTGGGAACTTATAAGTGTTTAGTTATCCAGCACAATATCCTTGGTGCAACATCAACTGTTGCATGGCTAAACACTTATAAGGTCCCAAAGGCGAGACCTATTGGCTATGCCAATGCTTGTTGGTTCTGTTACAGTCTATTACCTGATGACACCCAAGCCTTGACCTTCTTGCGTTCCTTCATGCGTCACCTGTATGAAAGCACATTCTATCTCACAACCATCTGTAACTTTCATTGTCTACTGCAAAATCCCACAAACACATGTTCTTCCCCTCATTCACTGGACCAACACCATTACCTATGATTTAACCCTTTCTGGTTATCCAGGTCTCCTTTGTCCTCAGCCATGAATATAAGAATGCACTTTAAAACCTAAGTGTGAGTGGACTTTATTGCTGTCTGTGCGCCTAAGATGTACTATTGTCACCCCTGCCAGCCAAGACTAATTAACACACTAGATTGGAGCACCGTTGATAACAGTAACAGATGGCAACAAAACTTTACTATCTACAGTTATGAACTTAGTCACAGTTATCAACCTTACCCAGTCACCTCTCATTAACAGTAACAAGCAGGCTGGCTTTAGCACAAACCAGAACATATTGAAGTTTCTCTGTCTCTTCTTTAATAGAATTCATCACTATACTTTGCAATCAATCATGAGCATCATCCCACGGGAGCCTCTTTTAAATAAATGAACTTCAATAATTATTGTTGTTTTGCTTTTAAATTAAAAATGAATAAGGTTTGTAAAAATGCATCCAATGTAGGCTGGAGACGAAGAATAACAAACAGAAGCACGTCACACAAAGCACCATGCGCAAAGTATGCCCCGGATCGAAACAAAGAAAACGCTGCACTTGACCCGCACATTCTTTAAAAGCTTGGAGAGTGGTAACATTTACTTGCCTGGGGGGAATCAAGGGGAAGAGAAAACGAGGTGCCGCCACCACCCTCACCTCTAACTCCACGGTCTGGCAGCCCCTCTGTATCCATGTCTAAGCAGGGGAGAGACGCTGAGGAACGGTGGACGGAAGCGTAGTGCCCTGCTCTTAAACTTAACCACTGCGAGGAAGAGCCTGCCGAAAGCCTGTGGTGCAGCATCCAGTACGGCCTTGAAGAGAGGAGCTTGATGGGACCGGAGCAGCTCGACCATAGCAAAGGAGAATCCATCCCAGTCGGGGAAGCAGGAGAGCGTGCCATTCCGGGTCCGATGAAAAGCCACCGTACACAGTAAATAAAAATAAATAAAGCAAATTACGGTCATGGAAGCGGGAGGGCAAGGTGGATGCCGCCACAAGCACGAGTGAGAGTGCTTGAAAAGTGAAGACCGATTGCTAAAGGCCCTCTCCTAGAGCAGCGCATGCGCGCTGCCTAGGCGAGACCTAAACAGAATAGTTTCTTTTAAAAAACAACTGTTAGATTCCCGTAAAGGTTGCTATGTTGGACATGGCTTTTCCCCAGTGACTGGCTAATCTGTAAATGTCACTTCGTCCACAAAATTTTCTGATTCCAAATTTCTTCCTTCTGCGCAATAACACTCCCACATACCTTAAAAGAAAATTTACCGGTTGCATGAAGGAAGGTTACCAGAACTCGATAGACGGTTGATAGAATTCTAACATTTAAAGGCCTGCGCCTAGTCCATGTGACGTATTGGTTGCTGAGGTTTTGTACAAAAAGGAAATTGTGGCAAAAAATAATTGTAAAACCAGAGGACCTACTCCCTATAACACTCTATTGCTATATGTTAATCAATTTTATGAAATAATGCTTAATCAGTTGATAGCTTGGTTGTGTACGTTCTGTATAGTTCACTTGATCTAGGTACTCAAACAAAATGTAAATTGCGATCCTTACACTGGCGACACGTTCAACAGGTTGCAACGTAGATCATGTTTAAATGTTTCTTAAAGTTCAGTATTGAATAATCAGTACCACGTTTTATTTCGAAAACCGGTCCAGAAATGCATTCTATAGCCCCATTACGTTTTTTGCGTTAATCTATTCGTAGTAATACTTCAAAGTATGTGCTTTATATTTTAAATTCCATTCCATATATCATTTGTCATTCCAAACCTAAACACAGCTCTTCTTCAGGGGTGCATGACTGTTAAACAGTTCGGCAAATCTTTGTCCATGATTTCTTTCCGATGGTCTCACAATCTGTGTTGATAAAATAACAACCGTCTGAAGGAAAACATGTTCGAAGCTTTGTAGAACTCTTTAACTGTCTTGCCCCCTGAAGAAAAGCTGTTTTGACTTGAAATGCATTGGAGCTACTAATGATGAATATTTAAAAGGCATTTAAAACTTGAAAGATATACCGTGAAGCACATTACTCTAGATATACATTGTGTCCTCAAAGGTTTTATTTATTACCAATCTCTTTGCAGATATGCCGTGGGAGGTGCAGTTGGCATCTGTCTATGCACTTTGTGACATGGCCTCCGGTGACCCAGCAGGAGTACTTGAGACCCTACAGACTTGGAGGGGAATAACTACAAACGACATCCCTCCAGCGGTCCTGAAATATATTGCAGAAATCTCTGCACTCTGTCGGCTTCAGAACTAGAACAAACCAAGAAGCGGATGCCTAGCCTTGAAGTGCCTTTTTTTTTTTTTTAAATAAATTAGAGTTCTGTATGTTTATATTCGGAAGAGACAATGTAGAGAAGGCGAGAATATTTGTATTTAGTACAAACAAGCTTTTATGCACAGCTATTTTTTATGCTCAAGAAAGATTGTACATAGGTCCCTGTAAATAACACATATATTAATTAAGATAGGGCGGTGAAGTGTGCTGTTCTAATTGCTTGAAAATGAGCTGCTTTTGTAAAAGAAGGAACAAAAAAACCTTTTCTCTTAAAAAAGATAAAACTTTTTGCATTTTGGCTATCTGGGGGGACACTAATTATCAAACAGTTTGGAAAACATTTGCTTTGCAGTACTTCCTAGCTTTTTGCAAATTACAATAAACCTGTTAAATTATGGTTAGCATTCATGATTGCAACGTTGATCACGTTTTTACAAAGGAATGAATCAGAAATATGTACAACAATCAAGTGTACAGTACATAAACTAAGACGCATGGAGGTACCCTAGGGATCTCTGTGTAGGTATGTATAGTATCCAATAATGTGTTTCACATTTTATTTTGTTCCACTTTTGGAATGTTAGTGTTTCTATGAAGAAAATGTTTATACTTATAAAAGGTTAGAGTTTTTAAGCATCTGTATTCTCATTTCATTGAATCGAGGATGTGTATTTTTTTATAATAAAAAGCCAAAATCTATTTTAATGTGTTTGTGATAATAAAAACTAGCACTCATCTGAATTTTAGTTGTCACTATATTTATCTCCAATTTATCGTAAGGCAACGCCATTTGTTTAGAGCAAACTAGTTCGGATATTTTTAAGCAAATGTGTTAGTTATTGTGTCAATGACGTCTTGCATAGCAAATGTTCATTACCTTTCATGAGTGTATCTGTCACTACAGCCTCTTTCTCATATCGATTTTAATACTATATTGAATAATGGAATGTAGTCTGGAATATGGGCTGAGCCTAGGCTTTTTGAGGATTGGGCATTGGTCGCCTATCTTAGTTTTGCTAACTGCTGCGTCGTTAAGTGTATTTTCTACCATAGACGTTTACCCATGAGGTGTATGGGTCCTCGAGGAGTCAGAGACTGGTGTTTTAATTCCTGCTGAGTCTGCATTAGAAGCTTCACCCCTCTGCATCCATTAGCATCCCAAAATCCTTTCACAGATATTGCAAGGGCTTTCAGTGATTTGCTGCTAGACCATCGGGTGCATAGCATCTACTTTTAGAGGAACTAACATTGAAGTAAAAAGCTTGCAGTTTTATGGTTCCAAACAATCATGACTAACAATATTTTTCATCATCCACATTGCAAGGTAACTGTTTTAACTAGTTCACGGGGCCACAGGAGAAGCAGGGAGTTACTGGCCCTCGACCATGGTATTTGGACCTTTTACCACTGGTGTCCAGGGTCCATGCTGCTATGACACTGCTAACTAGACCAAACCTACCGTGCTTGACTGTCGGGGTAGCGAGGGCAAGAAGTCCAAGGCATCTCAGGAAGGTAGTGTGGTTGGGGTGGAGGGGGAAAGAGGCTCAGAACTCAAACAATAGACGCAGTAAGTGAATGTCCATCCCAGCCCCCCCCCCCCCCTTTTTTTCTCAAAAGAAAAAAGAAGTACTTTAATTACACCCAAACTTAATGCGGTGCTTTCGACTGGCCAGTGAAAGATCAGGAGATAAGGTGTGCGATATGACAAACAGGTTTATTAATGTTCATCCACAGATTTCACCCTGTTCGTGAGTCTTTTCCTCTCATTGTTAATCTTCATTGTCTGGGTTTGTCACTATAGTCTTGCTTGTAAATCCCAATTAATTGCCACACTGTGCATGGGTTTCCTTGAGGTTAATCTTTACCCTGCGCTTGAATGGCACCCACTCCCTTTTACCTACAGGATTTGGGCTCCTCCTGGCTTCTCACTCCCAGAATTTCTCCAATTTCTGCTGGGCTCTAGTGTCTTCCACCTTTAAAGATGGACCTATGGTAAGGAAATGTGTTTTGTCATAGTCTGTCTCCATCTCTACTGACTGGCCTGACTTTTATAGCTGCCCCGCTGTTTCCTTTCTTTTTTCAGCCTCTTTCATTCTCATTAGTGTAGGATTTTCCTAGCAGCTTCTTGTCTCTCTTCTATGTATAGCAAACCCAATAGTGTCCTTCCCTTCAGTGCTACTTTTGTTTATGGACCAGTAAGTCTTCGAATAAATCATAGGTGCAGGCTCACTATGGCAAAGTGGAGCTGCTTCCCTGTTTTTTGTAATCTTTAGTTCAGTGCATAATCTTAGACTGTGCAATTCTTGTAAACAGATGGCAGTTTGGCAGTTACCTTTGTTTCCAGTAATACAGTAAGATCCCTTCATTCTACATTCACTAGCAAAGTAGCAACAAGGCGAGATTGAGTATGTCGATTATATAAATATAATGACATTATTGGGCCAAAATCTCTTTAAAATATTTATGCTGACAAAATGCACACATGGCCTTTCTATGCACACCTTTAGCACTCCATCGTGTACACACACAGGACAATGTATACTGTACTCTGCACTCTCAGTCAAAACGTCGATTTCAATGCACAACGTCAGCACATTCTTGCTCCTACACTGCACACTCATTTTTGACCATCCTAAAGTACATTGTACAGTATTATTCACACTTTGTGCATGCGCACACTGCATACCTCTACTCTGTTCGCACTGTGCACTCTCTGCAATACTCCCTGCACCACCTGCTAGACCCTGCCAACCAGGCTCTACACTTGTTTATGCCTGCTGTGCGCATTTAGTTACATGCTCCGCAACTGTCCCTGTTGATAATTTTATTGCTGTTGAGTAAATAAATAAAATACTTTGTGGACACTGAGGATCTTTTTCAACAACTTCCCACAAAAGCTCATCACTTCTCACCCACATAGTTGTCATTTGCACCTTTAGTTTTTTTGCATACATTTACTAACCCTTTGTTTTACATTTCATTGCATTTTTCTACAAAGGTATTTTTAGGTCTCGCCTAGGCAGCGCATGCGCTGTCTCTCCGAGACATCAAGTAATCTGTATGTTGGGTGAAACTCCGCCCATTGCCGGGAAAATTGTCCTGCCGCTTGCCATTAGTTTAACTGTGGCATTGCTCTTCTTAGCTGCCTTTTTATTGGCTGTTGATTTGATACGTACTTCCGTTTATTCCGGAAGCAGCACTGCCTAACTACAGTTAAGTTCCGCTGCAGGGCTGTATCTTTTAATGTATGGACTACTTCGTTTTTTTTGCTATAGTTCACTGGACGCATGCGTTTAATGTGCACGGCCGCTTTGTCTCTCCCCACCCCGAGATGCTCGGGAGCCAGCCTCGTGTTTCATGGAAGGCTTAAGCGGGCTCACGGTTAGGCTGCAGGCTGCTGTACTTCATACACCTCAAAAGAGGCTGCGGGGGAGAAATGCACTCACGCACGTAAAGAAGATACAGACCGAGGGAGACAGGCACACCCACCCACGTGCACTCACACATACACATATAGACTAGCTGTCAGTAAAATGAAGTTACGGCAATCACGGTTTGCATACTACATATGTACTACAAGCGACAATTATAGGCAGAAACAAACACTCCTGACAGCTGTCCCAGACGTTTTAACAAATCGTCCATCTGCCCGGGCCCGCGTTCAGGGGCTTCCAATAGACTCCTCCGGAGAGCCTGCAATGAGCCGCCCAGTCAGCTTCACTGACTGATGACTGCATAGATTGGGCATTAAACAAACACGCTGATTAGATACCACTTTACTAGTGTGTAGCGCCGCTGCCGGGGCGGCCGACGGGCAGTGTTTATGAGCTGTCTGAAGCCCGTCAGCTCCATGGAGTTTGCGCCTTATCTGCCGCTGAAAGAAGGGACTGGTTTCGTGTGTTTCTTCTGCCGCAGATAAACCCGAGCCATCGGGAGCGTGTACTTTAACAGATTATCAAACTGATTGATTTTCAAACTGCATGCTCCATGTGGGATGCTTTTTTTCCATCGTGTCAGCTGATTTATTTTTGGATAAGAATCAACTCGGAGGCAACAGGGCAGCATCATGCTGCAAAAGTTGCTGATTGAAAAATACCATAATCGTGTTGTTTTTTTATATATTTATTTTTAATTTTTTGCATCTTGTGTCTCTGAAATGGGCTCGGGACCCGCCTCCTCACTGTAGCGTCATACTTACATGCAGCTTTAAATGCTGGTTGTGGGTAACATTTCATAAAGGACAGAATGTGTTAACCTATTGGGAGTTCATGTAATGTACCAGTGATGTGCAGAAGGTTAACATGCATTTATGTAGATTATTTTTATTTTTCCTGCCTATTCATTTAGCACACGACTGTGTCGTTATGTATACAACAAATAACAGCTCATGGAAAGGTCGAATAGGCTGGAAGATAGCGTTCTTTTGTTAGAGAAGTAGGTATGTTTGCAGTGATTTAATGTGATGTATCTAATTGGAAGCATGTTACATGCAGTTAAAATAATTAGACTATACTATTAACTCTTTCTTCGAGAAACCTTTTTTTGTCCGGTCAAATTAGAAGCCAGCACAGCCGAATGGCATATGATTTTAGAAACATTTTCCTTCTCGAAGTGTCTGTTCAAACGTCGGTCGATGGTCTGTGCTCGAATGTCATTACCGTCTCGTGGCTGCTTGGTGACCTGTGAAGGCAGTTGCTCAGTCCACTTCAGTAGGACTGCTGTCAGAAATTAAAGGCACATTGAACAGCGTGGGCTGAAATGGCAATGACTGAATGAGCGACAACGCTGTCTTTGTGGGAGGCCCACCCCAGCATACTTACTTTTATTCTCGCTTGCTGCGTGTGGATTTACTGGTGGAGCATTGAGGCAATTTTTATTTATTTTACTATAATGACACCTAACCTACATATAAATGCACCACGCTCTGATACTTGGTGGCAAGGCGTGTTTTAAAAGACTGCGTACATAATCCAGTGATCCAGAGGCACATGAGACCAATTTGATATTAGGACCTGATATGAGTGGTCTAATGGAGTATCATGAGTTGGTATTTTTGTCATTCAGAGGGATTACTCATGGGTTTGCTACAAATACTGACCCGAGGTCCAGCTTTGGGAAAAACTAGACGTTTTTGAAGAATTGCTCAAAAACTATTACAATTGAGAGGAAGGCCCTGGGAAGTGGCCACCAGAATGCGAATTGGTTAGATAGGTAATGTTGACACTAAAAATCAGTTAAGGTGGCAGCTGTGATTGTGACATTAGAGGAAACCACACATTTGAAAAACATTGTCTTGCTTTTATGGAGTACGGACAAAAACAAAAAATCTCATTGCAGTGCTAAAAACAAAGCAGTAAAAGATTAATTTCTGTATACAATGTTTCTACAAGACATAGAATTAAATGCTTGTTGATTCATCGTAATTTTGAGATATGTTAGTCCCTTACACATGGCAAACCAAGGTGTCCACGGGACGCAGGATGATACACCAAACAGGTAATTGTATATGGTGAGAGTAATTCTCCTCTGGGTGGTGCCAAGACCAACTTTGTATTTTAATTAGTAACAGTAGGTCGTGTAAACTGTTACAGCTCCTTTTAAAGTCTAGCTTAACTGCACAGAACCTTTTTAATGCCAAGAAGTTTGAGTTTATCTTGCAGAACAGGAATACCCTGTTAGAAAGTGTAAACAGAACCTTAAGGTTCCCATATGGCTGTGTTCCCATACCTGGCATGCCACGCAGTTTGGTGCTTACTTTCCCTCCATGTTAAAGAACAGTAGATGTTTCAGCACCCAGGCTAATGTGCTGCATAGCTAAATACATATAAGGTCCCAAAGGCGAGACCGATTGCATTGCAAATGCTTGTTTTTATATTGATATTTTAACCACCTAGTTACCTACATTTTTTGCTGTTATTTCTTCACCACCCATACTTGATATGCATATAGGAACATCACCTCTGCACTTCAGTGTTGCGGGAAGATTATCTCCATGCTTTGAGGGCATTGAGTGTTAGGTCACCACATTTGAGATGTGTGGATAAACATCAGCTCTGTAGTAGGAGGGAGCTGGGACATCTCAGTACCTGGGAGAATGGAGGAGCTCGTCTGCAATTTTGACACCAAAGGGAGGGGTCACCTTTTTGTAGATGAGAGAAAGGAAAGATACATGAAGGGCAACTTGAAGAATATTTCATAGGCTGAGAGAAAGTAATGGATCTGATAGAGACTTCTAGCCACAGATTCCTTATAGTAGAATTATCCCCAGGCGTCAGACTGGATTTGGAAAATGTTCTTGAGCAGTACCCTTGTGCGCCAGTAGGTGGCGTCATTCGACTCGGCGTGGCATCGTCCATACCAGAAGTGACTTTCACTGTGCCTATATAGGTTCTCCCCCCCTCCCCCTCCGGCTGCTTATATATCTCCTAGAATGGGGAGTGATTCAATTATGGACTGTGGAGGCTGGAATCAGTACGTAACAAATCAAAATTGGAGTGTTGCCTCCCAGACCATTAATCCAATTCTACTTATGGTAGAAGGAACCAAAACATTGTTTCCTCTACTGTCTTTGATTTGACCTGCTATTATTTCAATCTTTCACCCAGGTTGTACACTCCTATGTATCACGTCTGTATGTATGACTTACGTCATTATTCTGAAATGAATCACTGTAGCTTTTCGTGAATCATAGCATTTGTCTTTTGCTTGTTTTTTTAAAGAAAGATTTTTTTTAAAGAAAACATACTATACATTTGTGGATATGTTGACGAGACAAAACTTATAAAAAACATGACTGACATGACAACATTTCTTAGATACATGTAAAGGATTAATCCATAAAACAATTACTATACAACAAAGATATTACCACATCTTAAATACTGTTCATGAATTGATTTGCGGGCATGCAACAGAACATATGTAGTTGCTTGTCTAGTGTCCTGAAACGTGTTATCATTGGGACCTCTGCCACTTGTGTCCTCTTTGTGTGTAGTGTTGAACACTACTGTTAGGCTCTATTGTGTTTGGGGCCAGAGCACGAGTTTATACCCGGATGGGATCCCAGATACCATCTCTCAGAGTGCACTACTGGTGTGCACACAATGCATCAATTTATGGTCGCTCTTAGCCCCGTTTATATTTGCGTCAACGCGTTTCGACCTTCAAAGATGGGCCTGTGGGTAATTTCAGGGAAGGTCTTCTTCAGGGCAGGTGGTTTTATGGACACTGGGGGGACTTTAAAAGAAACAATTACTGTCTTGGGTGTGTCCTGCATGTCACAACCTTAAACGTTGTGGAAGAGATCCCACTTGTTCGCAAAAATTGGTGGGGGACGTACCGTTGTGCTAGATATGTTGTCACCGCCTTGTTTGGTGTTTCTAGCTAATTCCTTTTGTCCTTGTTCCTGAAACAGGAGCAAAATCTTTTCTAGAGGCTGAGGATTTACTTAAATTTCATGAAGCTTAAGAGGGATAGAAATCATACCTTGAAATGTGTGGTATTTGGAGCCTTCGTCAAAGTTGGTCCGGGAGCCTACAGGAGAGCAAAAGGTGTCTTGTCAAGTTGTTAGTTAAAACACTGGGAGAGAGATGACATGGTAAAGCTCGGCATGCACTTTTTGATTGGCCCGGCATCGTAGCAATGTGCTGGCCCTGTTGTGAATTGGTACTGTGGGGGCATTTCATGGTGCTCATGGCAGGGATGCTGTTATGTGCGAGTGCATGCATTAGTGAGGTGATGGCGTTAAACCCTCTGCATAGTGTGGCTCTTGTAGAACTCAGCATACTGGATGCTCAGTCTGTGTGGCGCTGGGCATCTTGTGCGGACAAAGCAAACACAAGGAGATGATGGACGGAGCGCTGAAACTTTTCAGACACTCACCCCCAGTCACAGATCTGGGTTGAATCCATCATCATTCTTTAGCTCACTTCGCCACCTCAGTTCAGACCCAGCCATATGCAAATCAGTCTTGACCCTGTGCCTCATTGGAACAGTCCAGCCCGAACTGCCAAGCCAGGTCTTCCCTGAACCGGAAACAAGCATCCTGGGACCGGTTTCTGGGTAACACCCTTCATCAGCCAGGCTAGCTTGAATCCAGTGGAAAAGTGAGCAAGGGACCCACGTCTGGGCATACCCTGCCAATTTGCGGGGCATGCTGACATCAGTTATTTTTCTTTCTGCGCCAGTCAGCGCAGATCTGGAAAGAGCTACCCCATCAGTCACTTTTTGATTGTGCTTTTTTGACATTTTGTTGAAGTTTTTTGGGACTTCTTCTCCTGGAGTGGCAGGGATGTCCACTAGGAAGGCCGGCTTCAAGCCCTGCAGCACTTGTCATCAACAGATGGACCCGCGTCTTGTTTGCCCCTGAAGCGTGACCATGGCGCGAAGACCTGCATCGACTGCCGCACCATGCACCCCAAGGCCTTAAGGGAGCTGTTCCTTAAACTCCTTGCTGTCCAGTTCGCGGTGATTGTCTTGATCCCGGTTGAGAGAGAGGACCCAGGATCGGTAGCAGAGTCCAAGATCCTCGTCGTGCTCAAACTCGTCAGGCCACTTGGGTAAGTCCCACAAAAAGAAGAAAAGCAAGAAGTCAAAGAGGCCTTCGACTTTGCCTCGTCCATCGCGGCCTTCAGACAAGACAAGGGAGCGTTGTCATTCAAGGCCAAGCTCCACGGTTGATCCTGCGCCTGGGCCGACTCAGCGCCTCCCTCAGTTACAAGGTGCTGGAGTGACCCCCGCTCAACTTCAGGAGTTTTATGAGGCCACGCGCCTCATATTTGAGCGGCTTGCTCCGCCGGCTCACCTCCAGCCCTGTGGGTTCAGGAGGGGCCCCTACTGACTCTGCGCTGGTGGCTCCGCCCCAGACGCCTTTCTGCCACCTTGGATTCATGGATAGATCCGTATCCGTGATGGTCGTACCACCTCAACCTTCCCTGGAGCCGGTCGCGATGCCGATGCTCCCAGTGCCGCCATCTCCATTCTGATCCCTGGAGCCAGGCCTGAGCCCAAATCCTATGGGCTAGGACTCGGGAAGGATTGGGAGGGGTCGCTGGACCGTGAATAATACCAGCCCTTGGATATCAATGTGGACTGGTGTGAGGACTTGGCAGAGGCGAGTGGACTGAACACTTCTCCAGATATTAGCATGCTTTCTCCCCCTACCAAGGTTACGGAGGAGGGAGTGTCATTTACAATGGTGGTGAGAAGGGCAGCTGAGGTCTTGGACTTTAGCTTACCCTTAGTGGCAGTCTAAACGAACTTTTGACAGAGGTGCTTCAGCCGGGAGTGACCCTCTCATAACCACTTCTCCCATTTAATGATGTCCTTAGAGATGTCCTGCTTGGGATTTGGCCCAAGCCCAGCACAATGGCTTCTGTGAACAGGGAGATTGCCTGCCGCCATTGCCCCGCCCCGCACCAATTACCTCACACAACACCCTACCCCGGAGTGCTTTGTTGTTCAAGCCTCCACTTCCTGTGTAAATCCTGGTGCATTCTTTACCGGTTAGGGAATTCAAGAGGCTGGACACCTTCAGCAAGAAGATGTTTTCTTCCACCATCCTGGCACTGCAGTCTGTGAACACCATGTGCCTTTCGGGCCTTATTTCCATGCTCTATGGGATTCGGTTGCACAGGTACTGTCCATGGTTGTGGAGAAGGCCCGGACCAAACTTTGCCAAGCTGTTGCTGAAAGTAGACATGCAGCTAAGTTCACGATCAGATGTGTCCTGGATGCCACCGACTCGCTGGGGAGAGCAGTTTCCTCAACGGTGGCCTTAAGGCGCCACGCCTGGCTGAGAACTGGCTTTTCAGGGGAGGTCTAAGCATCACTTATGGACATGACCTTTGGTGGCTTCCGTCTCTTCGGAGACTTCCCGTCTCTTCTGCGTTGGAGCACTTCAAGGATGGGCAGACTGTAGCCAGGTCCTTGGCCTTTCCATGGCACCTTGCCGCCCCCAGTCCGTCCTTTGCTTCTTTTGTAGTCTTGGAAGGGACTTCCAGCCATGTCTATACCCTCCCAGCCTCCACGGCTCGCAAGCTTCCCCGCCTCTACGTGGTCAAGGACGCTGCACCCAAAGGACCTCATGGGTCGGGCAGGCAGACGTCGAGCCAGTCCACTACCACCACCCCCATAGCCTCCAAACCCTTGCTGTCTGCCCTCTTACCATCATGGGCACCCAGTGGGAGGCAGTATACGCCATCACCTGCCCCACTTTAGGTCTATAACACCAGGCCAATGGGTTCTTCAAATTGTCCGAAGTAGCTACTCCCCTTCGTGATTCTCCCTCCACCCATGCCTCCAGCTTGTGACAGGCTGGAGGACCATCTTACCTTGCTCCACCAGGAAATGATGGCTCTCTTGGCCAAGAGAGCCATAGAGGATACTAACACCAGAAGTAGGTTGTGGTTGCTTATCCCATTACATTCTGGTGCCCAAGAAGGACAGAGGCCTTCATCCTATCCTTGACCTGCACCCTCTAAATTTCTTCTTCAAGAAGGAGACATTTAAAATG
The DNA here is from genome assembly GCA_963921515.1 of Calotriton arnoldi. Classification (NCBI taxonomy): domain Eukaryota; kingdom Metazoa; phylum Chordata; class Amphibia; order Caudata; family Salamandridae; genus Calotriton; species Calotriton arnoldi. The sequence continues at coordinate 3,161,374 of CAWUFW010000030.1, forward strand.
GTCAAGCTCGCTCAAGTCCTGTCTGTACTGGACGCGGAAAACTTAATGGTAGAGTTGGACTTGCAGGACGCATACTTCCACATTCCCATGGTTACCTGCGGTTCACTATGGGCCACGAGCACTTTGTTTGCTGTGCTCCCCTTTGGCCTTACCAGTGCCCATCGGGTGTTTACCAAGGTGATGACAGTGGTTGCAATTCTTCTGTGGAGACCAAGGATGCCAGTCTTCCCCTCTCTTGATGACTGGCTGTTGAAGGCTGTCCCTCAGGCTGTCGTCTCTCACTTCCAGACTACAGCAGACCCCTTGCATTCACTGGGGTTCACTATCAACATGCTGAAGTCACACCTGACTACCTCTCAGAGATGCCCTTTCATCTGAACTATTTTGAACTGGCTGCAGTTTCGGGCCTATCTTCCCAAAAGGCAAGTTCAGTATATTAAGCCTATGATACCGATGTTTCAACCTCTCCTGGATTTCATTGAGACTGACTCTGAGGTTGCTGGGATTCATGGCCTCGTGCATCCTACTTGTGAAACATGCCCGCTGGTAGATGCAGGCTCTACAGTGGGACATGAAGTTCCAGTGGGCCCAGAATAAATCTCTTTGACATGATCCAGATCTTGGAGGGAACTGTAAAAGATCTGCTGTGGTGGTTGACAAACTGCGATTGAGTCAGCAGCAGAACTCTCTCCATTCCCCAACCAGATCTGACGGTAGTGACAGATGCCTCACTCCTTGGATATGGGGTGGCCATCTGGGAGAGGTGGAGATCAGAGGCCTCTGGTCTCCAGCGGACTCCGGACTCCACATCAACCTTCTAGAGTTCCGGACGATTCGGCTGGCATTAAAAGCCTTTCTACCCTCCATCAAAGGAAGGCTAGTATAAGTGTTCATGGGCAACACCACTGTCATGTGTGGTACTGCAACAAACAGGGCGGGTGGTGTTGTGGACCCTTTGTCAAGCGGCCCTGCGTATCTGGACATGGCTGGAACAGCAGGGCATTTCCCTGGTGGTTCAACACCTGGCAGACTCTCTGAATGCCAGGACGGACTAACTCAGCTGAAGATGCCATCTCCATCTGGAGGTGGTGCAAGGTCTCTTTCTGCATTAGAGAGAGCCTTGGTTAGATCTGTTCACCACCACCGGGGATGCGCAATGTCAGCAGTTCTGTGCGCTGGAGTTTTCAAGTCAGCTTTCGCTTGGACACGCTTTTCATCTTGAGAGGTGCTCAGGCCTCCTGTATGCCTTTCTGCACAGACGACAACTGCCCAGAGTTCTCAAGAAGATGAAGAACAACCAGGCCCAAGTGATCCTTGTAGCTCTCGACTGGGCTCAGAGAGTTTGGTATCCTGAGCTGGTTTGGTATCCCAAGCTGTGGAGCATGGCCACTTGTCCTCCGATCCAGCTGCCCCTTCTGGAGGATCTTCTGTCGCAGCCGCAGGGGAGGGTTCTTCAACTGAACCTGTAAACACTGCCTTTATGCTTGGAAATTGAGCAGTGACAGTTGACAGCTTTCAGCGTTCCTCCCTAAGTCTGCAATGTTATCTTGGCAGCTAATGCATCCCTCCACCAAGACGGTATACGCCTACCGTTGGGGAAATTTGTGGCATGGTGGGCATAGAAACAGGATGACCCTCTTTCTGCTTCTCTCTCAAGTCCTTCTCTTTATCCTTTCCTTTGCTCAGCATTGCTCTGGTCTGGGCACCTTAAAGGGCTATCTTTCTGCTATCTCAGCCTTTCAGCCGTCCCTCTTCAAATCTCCTATTGAATATAGGTTCTTGAAAGGTTTGCAACATATGTTTCCTCCTTTCCCCTTCATCATGCCTCAGTGGGACCTTAATCTAGTCCTGACGTTCTTGATGTGCACTCCTTTAGAGCCCTTCCACAACAGTCCTCTCAGGCTCCTTACCATCAAGACGTCCTTCCTGGTGGCAATAACATCTGCCTGGAGGGTCAGTGAGTTTCAGGTTTTGTCATCCAAGCCTCCATTCCTTGGCATCTACCCAGACAAGCTGGTTCTTTGCACTAGAGCTTCTTTTCTTCCAAAAGATGTTACTCCTTTTCATTTTGGCCAGTCCAGCACCCTGCCTTCTTTTTACGCTACGCCACATTCCTCTAAGGAAGAGGAGTGACTCCGCCGACTGGACTCCAAAAAAGTGTTGTCGTTCTACCTTGGCCCATAAGAGAGTTCCGGGTGGATGACCAACTCTTCACGAAGCGAAAAAGGGAAAGGCAGTGCAGAAGCAGACCATCTCCAGATGGATTGTGCTCTGCATTAAGATCTGCTACGCAATGGCCAAGAAGCAATCCCCTCAGGGCATGCATGCATGCTCATTCCACCAGAGCCAAGGCTGTGACTAGTGTGTTGGCACGTGGAGTCCCGGTCCAGGACATCTGCCTGGCAGCAACGTAGGCCTCTCTGCACACATTCACAAAACACTACTGCTTGGACATTCTGGTCCGTCCCGATGGGCACTTTGCCCGCTCGGTCTCTCAGGACTTTTATGAGTGAAATTATTGTGCAGACCTACCTCTGGGGAGGTATTGCTTGCGTATCTATTCTAAGGTAAGGAATCTGCGACTAGAAGTCTCTATCAGATGAACAAGTTACTTACCTTCGGTAATGCCTTATCAGGTAGAGACTATTTAGCTGCAGATTTGTTATCGACCCACCAATACTACCCGCTCTGTCAACTGATTTTTCGGGACAGGGTTTTCCCCCCCTCTCTGGGTCCTATTTGCCACACCCGTGGCCAGTGTTCTTCGTGGCTCCGCACTCCTGGGGTGGAAAGTCGCAAACAAAAACGTCAGCGGGCTGGGGTGGTGCCTATACAGGCACCACAAATGTCACTTCCTGGGCAGACACTGACAATGTCACACGGACCCGAACAACGCTACCTGTTGGTACGCATGGGTACTGCTCATGAAAATATCCAGATCCAGACTGACGCCAGGGGTTAATTCTAAGGTAAGAGTCTCTACCAGATAAGGTGTTACCGAAGTCGAGTAACTTGTTCAGCATGTTCACCAGTCTTTGCATGTGGAGCTTGCTGTTCACCTGTGGGCTAAAGACTACCAAAAGGAACTCTCACCTGGGTCTGACCTTGCAGTGCTTTGTATTGCTTTCAATCCTATGAAATGTGAAATGCAAGGAGCCCACAAGTTTTTGACCAGAGGCACACCAGGGAGCCAGATTAGTAAGTTAAGAGCAATGTGTTTTAGGGCTACTACAACGTTTTAACTCAACCTAGTGTTTAGGACAGAACCATAAGTTTGCAGCCAATGTGTTACACATGACATTTTTATAAATTTGAAAAAATGTTACATTAAACCATTTAAATGGGGCACAATAGTGGAAATGCTTGGTGGATAGCTACTGTTTATTTGAATTAAGTTGCATAGGACTTACATTTTTCATTAAAGCTATGCTGAGAAAATATTTTCTGATGGATACTTTTAATCGCAGATTCCTCACCTTATGACTACCTCCAGGTGGCAGACTGGTTCTGGAGATTCTTTCTCAGCCATTCCCTAGGTTGCCTTTAGTTGATGTCATGTGGTTCCGCGTTGGGTCAGTTCCCCCCCAGAATTGCTGTTGGAGCCACATATAAATGCCATCCCTTCACATTGTTGTTTCTTTCTTCCCAAGTCTTCCAACGCTGATCTGGAGCTCCCTCCATTGTTTTAATGTCAGTGACACAAAGTTCTTTGCAACTTTTTCTCAATGGGTCTCCCCCTCCTAAAACAACTAACTACAAACTCTGTAAAGAACGCCATAAGCAGATGCCGGTGACAGACCCACAGGAGGTCTGTCTCTGGTGCTGTGCTCCTCACATGACTCGAAGTCATGCAACAGCTGTGCTTGGATGTTTTTAAAGGCCATCTGAGGCCGGCCAAACTATACATCAGCAAACACTGCAGAAAATCATGTAAGGGCCAGTTTTGCTCGAAGTTGAGGACGTGTTCTTGCTTTTGGGGTTACTCTTGAGAGAGTGGTCATCTTCCCATTCGAAGTCATCAGGTAAGTCAAAGTCAAAAAGGAATGCAAGAAGTCAAAACGTTATTCTCTTTCCGCCCCTCTCTGAAAGGAAGACGAGCGGACATCATGGTGCCTCTCGATCATGACCCTGGTCCCCGACCACAGAGCAGATTCCCTAACACATGCTGATTCAGCCTGAGTTTCCAGGCCCATTGGCGACTCGGCAACAGGTTAAAGCCTTCAGGCGAGCCATGTTGCAAGTTTTTGGCACCCATCCCGCTCCTTGACCACGCTCTGGGGCTGACGCTTACTCCCACTCCTCAGCTAGCACCAATATCCTCACTGGTTCCCCATGCATCAATGCCACCGATGCTAGAGGAAGAACAGATTGTCCTCTCTGACACAAGCCAATCTGCCACAGCTATGATGGAAGTTGCGCCCACCATGACTTCAACCACAACCCGTTCAGCCTCATTTGGACTTGGATGGGACACTTCCTTAACTACGATTCTCTGACCCTTTACCCCATGATGGCGATGACATTGACTCCCAACGTCATTAGGAGGAGGATTTATTTTAGTTTTGCAAGAGGCCAGTGATAGTGATGCATCCCCTGACCCTGGCCTCAATTTCCTACCTTGGACTTTCCAAGCTAGCAACTTGACACACGTCTTACAGGCAGGATAGAACTCCTCAAAGCCCCTCCTTCCATTCAATGACAGCCTTACGGACAGCTTGATGGGCACTTGGGTAAAGCCTGGTTCTTGTCCTCCGGTAAACGAACAAGTCACAAGGTAACATAGACCTGCCAAGAGAGACCCCTCTTCTTCATCCAGCACCCCACCCTTGAAAGTCATGCAGTGCAATTGTCAGCTAGCATGCTGAACTCTAACTCTTTCCCTACCACTCCTTCCGGTCCAGGGAAGACATGGCTTGGCAGTTCGGGCTGGACTGTTCCCATGAGGCACAGGGTCAGACTGATTTGCATATGGCCATGTCTGAACTGGGGTGGTGGAGTGAGCTAAAGAATGATGATGGATTAAACCCAGATCAGTTGACTGGGGGTGAGTGTTTGATTGGCTCAAGCTGTTCCGTCCATCATCCCCTTTTGTATCGCTTTGTTCGCCCTAAGTTGGCGGGGGCATGCCCAGACGTGGGTCCCTTGCTCACTTTGCCACTGGATTCAAGCAAGCCTGGCTGATGACGGCTGGAATGCCAGAAACCGGTCCTAGGATGCTTGTTTCCGGTCCAGGGAAGACATGGCTTGGCAGTTCGGGCTGGACTGTTCCCATGAGGCACAGGGTCAGACTGATTTGCATATGGCCATGTCTGAACTGGGGTGGTGGAGTGAGCTAAAGAATGATGATGGATTAAACCCAGATCAGTTGACTGGGGGTGAGTGTTTGATTGGCTCAAGCGTCTCGTCCATCATCCCCTTTTGTATCGCTTTGTTCGCCCTAAGTTGGCGGGGTATGCCCAGACGTGGGTCCCTTGCTCACTTTGCCACTGGATTCAAGCAAGCCTGGCTGATGACGGCTGGAATGCCAGAAACCGGTCCTAGGATGCTTGTTTCCGGTCCAGGGAAGACATGGCTTGGCAGTTCGGGCTGGACTGTTCCCATGAGGCACAGGGTCAGACTGATTTGCATATGGCCATGTCTGAACTGGGGTGGTGGAGTGAGCTAAAGAATGATGATGGATTAAACCCAGATCAGTTGACTGGGGGTGAGTGTTTGATTGGCTCAAGCGTTCCGTCCATCATCCCTTTTGTATCGCTTTGTTCGCCTCTAAGTTGGCGGGGGTATGCCCAGACGTGGGTCCCTTGCTCACTTTGCCACTGGATTCAAGCAAGCCTGGCTGATGACGGCTGGAATGCCAGAAACCGGTCCTAGGATGCTTGTTTCCGGTCCAGGGAAGACATGGCTTGGCAGTTCGGGCTGGACTGTTCCCATGAGGCACAGGGTCAGACTGATTTGCATATGGCCATGTCTGAACTGGGGTGGTGGAGTGAGCTAAAGAATGATGATGGATTAAACCCAGATCAGTTGACTGGGGGTGAGTGTTTGATTGGCTCAAGCGTTCCGTCCATCATCCCCTTTTGTATCGCTTTGTTCGCCCTAAGTTGGCGGGGGTATGCCCAGACGTGGGTCCCTTGCTCACTTTGCCACTGGATTCAAGCAAGCCTGGCTGATGACGGCTGGAATGCCAGAAACCGGTCCTAGGATGCTTGTTTCCGGTCCAGGGAAGACATGGCTTGGCAGTTCGGGCTGGACTGTTCCCATGAGGCACAGGGTCAGACTGATTTGCATATGGCCATGTCTGAACTGGGGTGGTGGAGTGAGCTAAAGAATGATGATGGATTAAACCCAGATCAGTTGACTGGGGGTGAGTGTTTGATTGGCTCAAGCGTCTCCGTCCATCATCCCCTTGTATCGCTTTGTTCGCCCTAAGTTGGCGGGGTATGCCCAGACGTGGGTCCCTTGCTCACTTTGCCACTGGATTCAAGCAAGCCTGGCTGATGACGGCTGGAATGCCAGAAACCGGTCCTAGGATGCTTGTTTCCGGTCCAGGGAAGACATGGCTTGGCAGTTCGGGCTGGACTGTTCCCATGAGGCACAGGGTCAGACTGATTTGCATATGGCCATGTCTGAACTGGGGTGGTGGAGTGAGCTAAAGAATGATGATGGATTAAACCCAGATCAGTTGACTGGGGGTGAGTGTTTGATTGGCTCAAGCGTTCCGTCCATCATCCCCTTTTGTATCGCTTTGTTCGCCCCTAAGTTGGCGGGGGTATGCCCAGACGTGGGTCCCTTGCTCACTTTGCCACTGGATTCAAGCAAGCCTGGCTGATGACGGCTGGAATGCCAGAAACCGGTCCTAGGATGCTTGTTTCCGGTCCAGGGAAGACATGGCTTGGCAGTTCGGGCTGGACTGTTCCCATGAGGCACAGGGTCAGACTGATTTGCATATGGCCATGTCTGAACTGGGGTGGTGGAGTGAGCTAAAGAATGATGATGGATTAAACCCAGATCAGTTGACTGGGGGTGAGTGTTTGATTGGCTCAAGCTGCTCCGTCCATCATCCCCTTTTGTATCGCTTTGTTCGCCCTAAGTTGGCGGGGGTATGCCCAGACGTGGGTCCCTTGCTCACTTTGCCACTGGATTCAAGCAAGCCTGGCTGATGACGGCTGGAATGCCAGAAACCGGTCCTAGGATGCTTGTTTCCCGGTCCAGGGAAGACATGGCTTGGCAGTTCGGGCTGGACTGTTCCCATGAGGCACAGGGTCAGACTGATTTGCATATGGCCATGTCTGAACTGGGGGTGGTGGAGTGAGCTAAAGAATGATGATGGATTAAACCCAGATCAGTTGACTGGGGGTGAGTGTTTGATTGGCTCTAGCGTGCCCGTCCATCATCCCCTTTAGTATCGCTTTGTTCGCCCCTAAGTTGGCGGGGGTATGCCCAGACGTGGGTCCCTTGCTCACTTTGCCACTGGATTCAAGCAAGCCTGGCTGATGACGGCTGGAATGCCAGAAACCGGTCCTAGGATGCTTGTTTCCGGTCCAGGGAAGACATGGCTTGGCAGTTCGGGCTGGACTGTTCCCATGAGGCACAGGGTCAGACTGATTTGCATATGGCCATGTCTGAACTGGGGTGGTGGAGTGAGCTAAAGAATGATGATGGATTAAACCCAGATCAGTTGACTGGGGGTGAGTGTTTGATTGGCTCAAGCGCTCCGTCCATCATCCCCTTTTGTATCGCTTTGTTCGCCCTAAGTTGGCGGGGGTATGCCCAGACGTGGGTCCCTTGCTCACTTTGCCACTGGATTCAAGCAAGCCTGGCTGATGACGGCTGGAATGCCAGAAACCGGTCCTAGGATGCTTGTTTCCGGTCCAGGGAAGACATGGCTTGGCAGTTCGGGCTGGACTGTTCCCATGAGGCACAGGGTCAGACTGATTTGCATATGGCCATGTCTGAACTGGGGTGGTGGAGTGAGCTAAAGAATGATGATGGATTAAACCCAGATCAGTTGACTGGGGGTGAGTGTTTGATTGGCTCAAGCGCTCCGTCCATCATCCCCTTTTGTATCGCTTTGTTCGCCCTAAGTTGGCGGGGGTATGCCCAGACGTGGGTCCCTTGCTCACTTTGCCACTGGATTCAAGCAAGCCTGGCTGATGACGGCTGGAATGCCAGAAACCGGTCCTAGGATGCTTGTTTCCGGTCCAGGGAAGACATGGCTTGGCAGTTCGGGCTGGACTGTTCCCATGAGGCACAGGGTCAGACTGATTTGCATATGGCCATGTCTGAACTGGGGTGGTGGAGTGAGCTAAAGAATGATGATGGATTAAACCCAGATCAGTTGACTGGGGGTGAGTGTTTGATTGGCTCAAGCGTTCCGTCCATCATCCCCCTTTTGTATCGCTTTGTTCGCCCTAAGTTGGCGGGGGTATGCCCAGACGTGGGTCCCTTGCTCACTTTGCCACTGGATTCAAGCAAGCCTGGCTGATGACGGCTGGAATGCCAGAAACCGGTCCTAGGATGCTTGTTTCCGGTCCAGGGAAGACATGGCTTGGCAGTTCGGGCTGGACTGTTCCCATGAGGCACAGGGTCAGACTGATTTGCATATGGCCATGTCTGAACTGGGGTGGTGGAGTGAGCTAAAGAATGATGATGGATTAAACCCAGATCAGTTGACTGGGGGTGAGTGTTTGATTGGCTCAAGCTGCTCCAGTCCATCATCCCCTTTTGTATCGCTTTGTTCGCCCTAAGTTGGCGGGGGTATGCCCAGACGTGGGTCCCTTGCTCACTTTGCCACTGGATTCAAGCAAGCCTGGCTGATGACGGCTGGAATGCCAGAAACCGGTCCTAGGATGCTTGTTTCCGGTCCAGGGAAGACATGGCTTGGCAGTTCGGGCTGGACTGTTCCCATGAGGCACAGGGTCAGACTGATTTGCATATGGCCATGTCTGAACTGGGGTGGTGGAGTGAGCTAAAGAATGATGATGGATTAAACCCAGATCAGTTGACTGGGGGTGAGTGTTTGATTGGCTCAAGCGTTCCGTCCATCATCCCCCTTTTGTATCGCTTTGTTCGCCCTAAGTTGGCGGGGGTATGCCCAGACGTGGGTCCCTTGCTCACTTTGCCACTGGATTCAAGCAAGCCTGGCTGATGACGGCTGGAATGCCAGAAACCGGTCCTAGGATGCTTGTTTCCGGTCCAGGGAAGACATGGCTTGGCAGTTCGGGCTGGACTGTTCCCATGAGGCACAGGGTCAGACTGATTTGCATATGGCCATGTCTGAACTGGGGTGGTGGAGTGAGCTAAAGAATGATGATGGATTAAACCCAGATCAGTTGACTGGGGGTGAGTGTTTGATTGGCTCAAGCGTTCCGTCCATCATCCCCTTTTGTATCGCTTTGTTCGCCCTAAGTTGGCGGGGGTATGCCCAGACGTGGGTCCCTTGCTCACTTTGCCACTGGATTCAAGCAAGCCTGGCTGATGACGGCTGGAATGCCAGAAACCGGTCCTAGGATGCTTGTTTCCGGTCCAGGGAAGACATGGCTTGGCAGTTCGGGCTGGACTGTTCCCATGAGGCACAGGGTCAGACTGATTTGCATATGGCCATGTCTGAACTGGGGTGGTGGAGTGAGCTAAAGAATGATGATGGATTAAACCCAGATCAGTTGACTGGGGGTGAGTGTTTGATTGGCTCAAGCGTTCCGTCCATCATCCCCTTTGTATCGCTTTGTTCGCCCTAAGTTGGCGGGGGTATGCCCAGACGTGGGTCCCTTGCTCACTTTGCCACTGGATTCAAGCAAGCCTGGCTGATGACGGCTGGAATGCCAGAAACCGGTCCTAGGATGCTTGTTTCCGGTCCAGGGAAGACATGGCTTGGCAGTTCGGGTTGGACTGTTCCCATGAGGCACAGGGTCAGACTGATTTGCATATGGCCATGTCTGAACTGGGGTGGTGGAGTGAGCTAAAGAATGATGATGGATTAAACCCAGATCAGTTGACTGGGGGTGAGTGTTTGATTGGCTCAAGCGTTCCGTCCATCATCCCCTTTTGTATCGCCTCTTCTTCATCCAGCACCCCACCCTTGAAAGTCATGCAGTGCAATTGTCAGCTAGCATGCTGAACTCTAACTCTTTCCCTACCACTCCTCCGGATAGGGATTCAAAGCTCATTGAGACCTTTGGGAAGCGGATGTTTAAATCTCAGGTCAGTCAGTTGCCTCTTAGGACTGTATTCGCATGCATGACAGGACATGTTGAGCACAATTCTTCCCCTGGTCCCAGACGACTGATGTATTATTTTGACTGAAACAATATAAGACGGACAAGACATGCAAAGTATGGCATTAGGTTGGGACTGGGTACCACTGATTGCTTGGGTAGGGCAGTGAGTACAAATGTGTTGCTTCAGCACCACCCATGAATATGATCTGCGGGTGTCCACTCGATTCTAGGCCGGCAGGACAGCCGAAGGTTTACGGCTCCCTCACCTCACCTCCTATAGTCTGGCCTTCCACTTTTCCAATGTAGCACCTCATCTGCACTCCGGCCAGGATACGCCATGGGTATGCCTGGAACATTGCCCTCTCTGGTCTACAGCGGAGTTATTACACTCGTACCTCTGAGCCATGGACCGGTGGGTGGCTTAAAACCCCGATTATGGCAGCATTGGCGTGGGCCTGGGTGGTAGCATATCACCTCCTGGGAGTATTCCCTACTTACATCAGAGGGCCCGACTGGCACGACCCCTCCCTCCGTATTGGTGGGCGCTCATTTCACTGGATGGCTTGGAATAAGGGTGGCATACAAAGACTCAACCAAGTTCTGGATGGTGGCAGACTCAAACCATTCCGCAAATTATGGACGGAACTCACACTACGGAGCCCTGGGGTTACCATCAACTACCTCATTGTCTCCCCACGATGTCTGGACTGCGGTCCACAGTTACTGCTATTTCCCCTGCTCTTGTACCTCTGCACCTTTGGTCAGTATAGAGGGCTGGTGTATGCGGCCCTCATTAAAGGGCAACATTCTCTTCCTTCCCTCACAGCCACCAGACTCACATGGTAGACCCTTTTGGGGAAAGCCTACTCCCGGAGAGCTGGACGTTCCTGGTAAACGATGACAGGATCCTCCAAGAATCTTGGTTGAAATTCTTGTACTTTAAAACCCTACACGACTGGTATTGGACCCCAGCTTCATAGGGCAAATCTTCTACCACATGACCTCTGCTGGTGATGTACGTTAGCTCACTGCGACCTCTACCACTTTGGTGGGCCTGCCCAGCTATTGAACCCTACTGGACACTGGTCTGGAATCACCTACGATGCTATAGCACGCTCCAGCTCACTCCTTCCTCCCATTTTGCTCTCCTTCACGACTTTTTAGACCTGCCAGACATGACTTCCCATGTCTGCAGGTGGCTTACTACGGCCAACTGTGTATCTTGCTCCACTGGCGGCTACACTATTCCCTCACTCACAGAATTTTTACTCGAACTTTACCGCTTAGTAGGCTATGAGACACTTACATACAAGTTGAATTGCCAACTTCATGTTTTTGAAGCTGTCTGTTGTCTATTAGTGACAGGAGTCACAGTGTTCCTTAACGAGCACCCTGACTGGGTGTAGGGCCAGGTGCCCAGTAGTAAGGAGTTTGGCATAGGGTTACGCTACCTGAAGGACGACAGACCGAATGACTGGGTGGAACCCGCACCATGTTGGGTGCTGACATGCACCTGTTCCTTGTCCTCATAGTCCAACATGCCTCCCAGGACTCTACTTGCGTTCCTGGCTGGCTTTAGAACTCTGGGCGGTTTACCGCTGCGAAACAGTAGGAAAGTGCCTGTGCTACACTTTAAACATGGTGGAATTGGCATATTCCTATATTTAACTTATCTACAAGTCCCTACTACATGGTACTAGATGTACCCAGGGCCTGGAAATTAAATGCCAATAGTGTTCCATCAACTACATTGGCAGTGCAAACATGGCTTTGGCCTGCTATTGTTGCCAGACTTTGACAGTTTAAACACTGCAATTTTTCCAATCAAAATAAACCCTTTTGACAAGTTAAAACCTGCCTTTTAAATATGAAGTCACCCCTATGTAGACCTTGTAGTCTTCAAGGCATTCAGTCAATCAATCAGTAGATTTGTAGAGAGCTTCTTGTCACCCGTGAGGGTATGCAAGTGCTGGCAGGGTCCAGTTGATTAACCGAATAGCCAGGTCTTCAGGGACTTTCAGAGCTCTGAAAGAGATGGGGAGGCCCGTAGATGAAAGGGTAACTCGTTTCAGGTCTTCGTTGCTAGGTAGGAGAAGGAGCAACCGCATCTTCTAAGTCAGATGCAGGGGGGTGAGGGTTAGAGAAAGGGACGCAGAGGTGTCTGGTGAACTGATGGAAGTTAAGGCGGTGCTTCATGTAGGTGGGTTCGCAGTTGTGACCTCCTGATCAGAGACCTGCTCTCTCCCCCAGCAGCTCCGCTGTTGTGTCGCTGCCCTGTGCAGGTAGGTGTTCGAGGCCCTCCTCCACCCGCAGGCTCCTGCCTACACCTCATCCCTGGTGGTCCAGTGGGAGAGCCTTGCTCTTCTGCTGGTTCCGATGTTGTCTGTATTGTGTTGTGCCCGTTTTCTGTCTTTTTGTTATTGTACCAGTTTTCTGTCTTTTTGTTATTGTACCAGTTTTCTGTCTTTTTGTTATTGTACCAGTTTTCTCTATTTTTGTTATTGTGCCCATTTTCTGTCTTGCTGTAATTGTTCCTCTGTATCTTTTATTTGTTATTTGGTTATTCTGCCCGTTCCTTTTTCTGCCGCTGCTGCTCCAGCGGCCCCTCCCCCTGCTGGTCCCCTCTCTCGCTTCCCAGCTGCGCTTCCCTCCACCTTTCCTATTTAATGGCGGCTACTGCTCGGGTGTCTGAGCAAGACCTCTGACCTCCTGGTCAGAGACCTACTCTCTCCCACAGCAGCTCCGCTGTATTGCCGCTTCCCTGTGCAGGTAGGTGTTCGAGGCCCTCCTCCACCAGCAGGCTCCTGCCTGTGCCTCATCCCTGGTGGTCCAGTGGGAGAGCCTTGCTCTTCTGCTGGTTCCGCTGTTGTCTGTTTTGTGTTGTGCCCGTTTTCTGTCTTGCTGTTATTGTGCCTCTATTTTTTGTTATTTGTTGTTTTGTTATTCTGCCCATTCCCTTTCCCGCCGCTGCTGCCCCCGTGTCCCCTGCCAGTCCCCGCTTCCGCCTCCCAGCTGCGCTTCCCTCCCCCTTCCCTATTTAATGGCGGCCGTGTGTGTGGGCGCGCCGCTGGTGCGCCAAAGGCAAGCCTGTCTGCGCCCGTCGGCGCCTGTCCGCAACCCGACCGCGACCAGCGCCAAGGACCCTGGCTCTCCAACCACCCACTGCTACAACTCATCTGACCTCCTCACACTCAACCCTGGAAGGAACACAACTGCCAGCTGGCCACGCCGAACACCACCCGCGGCCAGTTCTCCTGCCATCACTGCCACCAAACCTCCACCACCCTCTGCACCCACACGGCTGCTGCCCCCACACCGGACGCCAGCACCCCCAAAGCCCTGAAATGCATCCTCCTCAACATGCGCTCCCTACACAGACACGCCGCAGAGATCTTGGATCTCATCGACACCCTCACTCCAGACATCGCCTTCTTCACAGAAACGTGGACCAATCCCACCTCCGGCCCTGACATCGCCACCGCCATCCCCGACGGATACAAGATCCAGAGGAAGGACCGCCCCAACCGCCCAGGAGGAGGACTTGCCATCGCACACAAGAGCTCCTTCCGACTCACCACCTCCAGCTCGAGCAACAGCCCGCCCACCACCGAACACCTCCATTTCCAGATCCAGACCAGCCCCAGAATGACCCTACGAGGCACCCTCGCCTACAGACCTCCCGGCCTCGAACCACGTTCACCACTACCATCGCAGACCACATCGCACCCCACGCCATCGCCTCCATGGACTACATACTCATCTGAGACCTCAACTTGCACCTCGACAACCTCAGCGACCCCAACTCTGCAACCCTCTTGGACAACCTCGACAACCTTGGACTGAAACAACTAGTCACCACCCCCACCCAAAAGGCAGGACACACCCTCGACCCCATCTTCGCAGAAGGTAACAACATCCACTTAAGCCATACCTCGCAACCCCCTGGACGGACCACCACTGCGTACACTTCCATGTCAACAAACCCACCGCCCCCAAACCTGCACCCCGCCCTCAGCGAAGGAACTGGAGCAAGGTCACCGAGTAGCAGATCAACGCAACCCTCAACCACGATGCCCCACCCACCTCAACCGACGCCAACCTCCCAGCCAAAGAACTTCACAGATGGATCACCAACTGCGCAGACGAGCTCGCACCCTACGTAACCCCGACAGACCGCGCCCCAGAAAGGCCACCTGGTTCACCGCTGACCTCCAAGAATGCAAACGCACCTGCAGACATCTCAAGAAGAATTGGAGAAACAGCAAATCCTCAGAAGACCGCATCACCTACAAGAACGCCATGGCAGAATACCACCCAACGCATCAGATCCACCAAAAGGACCTTTATCCAGAACAAGATCCTCGCCAACTCCAGCAACTCAAAGGAACTCTTCAGCATCATCCAGGATTTCACCAAACCCCCCAGCGAAACCACGGACATCACCCTCTCCCAGGACCTTTGCAACAAGCTTGGGTCCTACTTCCATCTGAAAATCAAGGGCCTCTACGACAACTTCAACGACCAGACACCTGACTCCGAAACCACTTCCTCCTCTAGCAACGCCAGCCAGCCCACCATCTCCTCCTGGACCCCAGTCACCACCGAAGACACCGCATCGACCATGAAAGTCATTCACTAAGGAGCCCCCACGGACCCCTGCCCTCCGCACATCTTCCACAGAGCCGCCGCCGTCTCCATCGCACCAGAACTACAACACACCATCAACGCCACCTTCAAAACCGGCACCTTCCCCGACGACTGGAAATGCGCAGAAGTCTGGCCCCTACTCAAGAAGCCCTCAGCAGATCCTATGGACCTCAAGAACTACCGACCCATCTCCCTCCTCCACTTCACGCCCAAAGTCACTGAGAAGACCGTCAACGTCCAACTAACGAAATTCATCAAAGAGAACACCATCCTCGACCCCTCCCAATCCAGATTCCGCAGCAACCACAGCACTGAGACCGCTCTACTTGCCGCTACAGATGACATCTGCACCCTCCTCGACCAAGGACACACCACTGCCCTGATCCTACTCAACCTCTCTGCAACCTTCGACACCGACTCCCACTGCACACTCACCGCCAGACTCCATGACGCCGACATACAGGGAACCGCCCTTGACTGGCTCCGTTCCTTCCTCACCGGCAGAACCCAAAGAATCAGACTTCCACCCTTCCTCTCCGAACCCACAGAGATCAACTGCGGAGTACCCCAAGGATCGTCGCTCAGCCCTATGCTCTTCAACATCTACATGGCTCCCCTCGCCGCCATCGTCGGACATCACGGACTCAGCATAGTATTCTACGCTGACGACACCCAACTCATCCTCTCCCTCACCAAGGACCCCATCACCACCAGACTCAACTTCCAGGAAGGATTGAAGGACGTCGCATCCTGGATGAGCAGCAGCTGCCTGAAGCTCAACTCGGAGAAGACAGTGGTCCTCTTCCTCGGACCCTCCCCATCTGCATGGGACTACACCTTGTGGCCCACTGCCCTCGGAAGCCCACCCACCCCCACGGCCCACGCCTGGAACCTCGGCATCGTACTAGACTCCTCCCTCTCCATGACCCGACAGGTCAACGCCGTCCGCATCCTTCGGAAGACCTTCAAATGGGTCCCCCCCGAATCAAGGAAGACCGTCACCCACACACTCATAACCAGCAGACTGGACTACGGACACGCCCTCTACGCCGGGATCAATAAGTCTCTGCTCCGCAAACTACAGACAATACAGAACACCACAGCCAGACTCGTCCTCGGCATCCATTGACACAAACACATCACCCAACACCTGCGAAACCTCCACTGGCTCCCCATCGAGAAGAGAGTAACTTTTAAGATACTCACCCACGCCTACAAATGCCTCCACAACACCGTACCCCAATATCTCGATGATAGAACCTCCTTCCACGTACCCAAGAGAAACCTCCAACCCGCCGACCTCACCCTCGCTGAACCCCCGTGCATCCGCAGACCAAGAATGGGTGGAAGAACCTTCTCCTACATCGCGGCCAAGACCTGGAACGAGCTCCCGATCGACCTCAGACGTGCCCCCGCCCGGCACATCTCCAGGAAGACTCTCAAGACCTGGCTCTTCGACTGACCGGAGCTGCTCCCCTCCCCCAGCGCCTTGAGACCCTCACGGGTGAGTAGCACACTTCAAAATTCCTTGATTGATTGATTGTAGGGCTTTGTATGCATGGGTCAGGAGCTTGAACTGGCATAAATTCTGCACAGGGAGCCAGTGAAGTTCCCTGAGGTATGTGTTGATGTGGGTTTGTCTAAGGAAATCCAGGACGACTCTGGTTCTGGCATTCTGTATAGTCTGTAGTTGGAGGAGGTGAGCTACGTTCCCTCCGTAGATAGCGTTGATGTAGTCCAGTCGGCTAGAGATGAGGGCCTGGGTGATGGTGTGTCATGAGCTTTGCGGTAGCCATTTGAATATCTTACGAAGCATGCGGAGGATGATGAAGAAGCAGCAGGAGGAGGAGACTGAGTTGACCTGAGTCGTCATTGTTAGTGTTGTGTAGTTCCTAAAAATACATAGGATCTGCGCGTTTGTAGGTAACAAACTAAGGGATTGGTGTGTAGACTGATTCCGGACACCCCCACAGGATATGTCGGCCTGTAGACCAGCTAGCTCACAGTGCCACTATAAGCCCCCTAACCTTACCAAGGAGCAAATAGTTCCTGGCAACCATCCAACATGACAACCCTTGATCCTTCAGGGTTCGTGGAAACAGTACAGTACTTTTCGCTCAGTCATTCGTTCTCACTTCGTCTCAGAGAGATAAACAGAATAAACGTTGGGGACGTTTTCAATAAGCATTTATTGAACCAGCGTTATTCTAGTAGAAAACATGTTTGCTGCGACAATCTTTAGACAGAAGCAAATGTAATAGATTACAAGCACCAACAGAGTAGATAGAAGGTAGAATTCTACCATGGTGCTAAAACAGTGAATATATGCAGGCATATAAACATAGCAGTAATCAAGCGTACTCCTATGATGCGAACCCTACTAAGTGTACTTAGCATGTATGTGGGTGTGAAGCCAAGAATCCCCTAGGAAAGAGCCAACCTCATTACCTGATGGGAGAGAATGAAGGACCCCGTCTTGGTCGCGAGTTGGACACCCCGCAAGTGATGTGAGACCCCTGCATGTTGAAGCTTTAGCAGGCCGGGACCTCAGTGTCTTGTGTCAGCATGGAAGTGTCTCTTCTGCTTATCTAGTGAAGGTATGGTTCTTTTATACCATAAAGATAGCCTCGGGTTCCTACCACAATCGATATGTTGTGAGCATGATTATGTAAATGAGCCTAAATCAACACCTGCATTTATGCAAAGTAGTTCTGTCTCCCTAGGATGAAGATGACCATGACTTTTATACAGAGTATGTTAATCCTGTTATGTACGTCATGTGCAGGGGACTTTTCTAAGAATCCTCATGCATAATAAATTAGGCTAGTTTTAAGGAAACCAATCAACCCTTGACCTTGCCAGGTAGGTCGCTCCCCCGCCACACAGCTCCACCTGTGTTGTCCTGCCCGCTGCTGGTAAGCTCGCCCCTCTGCTGTTGCCTCGGTGCCCGTTTTGCCTTCTGTTTCCCCTCGTGCCCCCATTTCCTGTGTCCATTTTGCTTTCTGTTTCCCCTCGTGCCCCCATTCTGTGTGTCCATTTTGCTTTCTGTTTCCCCTCGTGCCCCCATTTTTTGTGCCCAATTTTGCTTTCTGTTTCCCCTTGTGCCCCCATTCTGTGTCCATTTTTGCCTTCTGTTTCCCCTCGTTGCCCCCATTTCTTGTGCCTGATTTTGCCTTCTGTTTTCCCCTCGTGCCCCCATTTTTCTGTGCCCAACTTTGCCTTCTGTACCCCCGTTGCCTCTCTCCACTCCCGCCGCTGCGTCCCCTGCGGCCCCGCCCCCCTGACTGCCCATTCGCTGCCCCTGCCTCCCGCCTCCCAGCTGCTCCTCCCTCCCCCCTCCCCATATATGGCGGCCGCTGCGCGGCGCGCCAAAGGCGCGCCTAAGGCAAGCCCGTCTGCGCCCGTCCGCGCCTGGACCGCGCCCAGTGCCAGAACCCCTGGGCCGCACGCCCCCCGCTCCAGCCTCGAGGACCGACGCCTTTACGATGCCACCACACTCCACGCTCTCAACCCCGGACGGACACACAACTGCTTCAAGGCCGCCCCGAAACGCACCATGGCCCCTTCACCTGCCGGAACTGCAGCTACACCAGCCTCAGAGCCACCGAAGCGCCCGCCAAGAAGGACCTCAACCACCTCCGATGCATCCTACTGAACACCCGCTCCGCACGCAAACACGCCGTCGAGCTCTGGGACCTGCTCGACACATCATCACCAGACGTCGCCTTCCTGACAGAGACCTGGATGAACGACTCCTCCGCACCCGACATCGCCATAGCTATCCCAGACGGCTATAAGATCACCCGCAGAGACCGCGTCAACGGAGTAGGAGGAGGAATCGCCATCGTCCACAAGAACTCCATCAGGGTCTCGACCAGCACCGACGACTTTCTCTGCACCGCCGAACACATGCACTTCCAGATCCACACGGACCCCAACACCACCCTTAGAGGCACCCTTGTCTACAGACCCCCTGGGCCCCGACCCCAGTTCAGCGACTCCATCGCCGACTTCATCAGCACGCACGCCCTGACCTCTACCGACTACATGCTCCTCGGAGACCTGAACTTTCACCTGGAGCACAACAACGACAGCAACTCCACCACCCTGATCGACAACCTCGCCAACCTCGGACTGAGACAGCTCGTCACAACACCGACTCATTCCGCCGGCCACACGCTCGACCCCGTCTTCTCCTCAAGCTCCCACGTCTCCTTCAGCCACACCACGGAACTCCTCTGGACCGACCACCGCTGCATCCACTTCACCTTCCAGAAACCCACCACACACCACCGCACCCAACAGATCCCACGCCGCTGCTGGAGCAAAGTCACCGAAGACCAACTACGGGCAAACCTCGCTCTCAGCCCTCCCTCCGACCCATCCAACACCAACGACGCTGCCTGCAACCTCAGACGATGGATAGACGACTGTGCCAACACCCTCGCCCCGCTGAAAAACTCACCTACATCGACACCACCAAAAGAGCCAGCTGGTTCACCCCGGAACTCCTAGCTTCCAAGCGTACCTGCCGGAAACTAGAGAAGAAATGGCACAGTGATAAGACACCGGACAGCCACGCAGCCCACAAAGACGCCATCCGTAACCACCACCACCTCATCAGGTCCGCCAAGAGAATCTCCTTCAAAGACCGCCTCGACAACAACGCACACAACAGCAAGGAGCTCTTCAACATCGTGAAGGAACTCTCCAACCCCAGCTCCAACACCAACGACATCCCGCCGTCGCAAGCCCTGTGCGATTCCCTCGCCACCTTCTTCCACCGCAAGATCGCCGACATCCACGACCGCTTCAACACCCAGACAGCCCCTACTAAGATAGATACACCAGAGCCGCCGCACACCATCGACCATGACCCCTTGCCAGCCTGGGCCAGCGTGAACATCGATGACACCATCAAGATCATGAGCACAATACACTCCGGCTCCCCGTCAGACCCTTTCCCGCACCACATCTTCAACAAAGCCAGCAGCTCCATCGCACCCCACCTGTGCAACGTTATCAATCTCTCCTTCGAGACCGCGACCTTCCCAGAGAGCTGGAAACACGCAGAGATCAACGCCCTACTCAAAAAACCCAAGGCGGACCCGAGAGACCTCAAGAACTTCCGGCCCATCTCCCTGCTTCCGTTCCCAGCCAAGGTCATCGAGAAGATCGTCAACAAACAGCTAACCCGATACCTCGAAGAAAACAGCATCCTGGACCCATCCCAATCAGGGTTCCGCAGCAACCACAGCACTGAGACTGCCCTCATCACCGCCACCGACGACATCAGGACCCTGCTGGACAACGGTGAGACCGCAGCCCTCATCCTGCTGGACCTCTCCGCCGCCTTCAACACTGTCTGCCACCGCACTCTACGCGCACGCCTCCACGACGCAGGGATCCGAGACAAGGCCCTGGAATGGACCACCTCCTTCCTCGACGGCAGAACCCAGAGAGTCCGCCTCCCACCTTTCCGATCCGAAGCCTCCGAGATCATCTGCGGCGTACCCCAGGGATCTTCCCTCAGCCCAACACTGTTCAACATCTACATGGCCCTGCTCGCACGCATCGCCAGACAGCACGACCTCAACATTATCTCCTACGCCGACGACACTCAACTGATCCTCTCCCTCACCAAGGACCCCTCGCCGCCAAATCCAATCTCCATGAAGGAATGAAGGCCGTCGCCGATTGGATGAAGATCAGCCGACTAAAGCTGAACACGGACAAGACAGAGGTCCTCATCCTCGGCTCCAATCCCTCAGCCTGGGACGACTCCTGGTGGCCAACGACGCTGGGAGCAGCCCCGACACCCACCGACCACGCACGCAACCTGGGAGTCATCCTCGACTCAACGCGCTCCATGGCCAAGCAAGTCAACGCAGTCTCCTCCTCCTGCTTCAACACCCTCCGCATGCTTCGCAAGATCTACAGGTGGATCCCGACAGATACAAGAAGAACAGTCACCCAGGCCCTCGTCAGTAGCAGACTTGACTATGGGAACGCCCTCTACGCGGGAGCCCCGGCCAAGCTCATCAAGCGACTGCAACGCATACAAACGCCTCCGCGCGCCTGATCCTCGACGTACCACGCCACAGCCACATCACCCCCACCTGAGGAACCTGCACTGGCTCCCCGTCGACAGGAGAATCTCCTTCAAACTCCTCATCCACGCACACAAGGCACTCCACAAGACTGGCCCAGCCTACCTCAACAGACGACTCTTCTTCTACGTCCCCAACCGCCAGCTCCGCTCCGCCGACCTCTCCCTCGCCACCGTCCCTCGCATTCGAAGAACAACCACCGGCGGCAGATCCTTCTCACACCTCGCCGCCAAGACCTGGAACACCCTTCCACTAAGCCTACAACAGACCCAAGACCTGCTGACCTTCAGGAGGCTACTCAAGACCTGCTGACCTTCAGGCTACTCAAGACCTGGCTGTTCGACCAGTAGCAGCACCCCCCCCCCCTTTTTTCTCCCCAGTGCCTTGAGACCCTCGCGGGTAAGTAGTGCGCTCTACAAATTCTGTGATTGATTGAACATTTATTCAGCACATAACTGGGTAAAAGGTCAATGCTAGTACCGTTATGCAGAGCAAGGTTGGACAAATGTAGGTGAAAGGTCGTTTAGCTACTTAGGCCTAGGTTGGGGTACATAACATTAGCTTGTTGGTTAGCTTGTTTTCCAGATTGATGCCTAGGTTCCTAGCTCGGTCAGTAGGGGTAGGAGTAGGTCAGAGTTCTGAGGGCCCCCAGGATGTGTCCCATGGGCAGCTTTTGTTTCTGAAAATCAATACCTCTGTCTTGTCCGAATTGAGCTTCAGGCAGTTGTCCTTCATCCAGTTGGCGACGTGTCATGCAGTTGTGGAAGTTGGTCTTGGTGGTGTCTTCAGAAAGCATGAGGTTGAGTTGTGTGTCGGCATAGGATATGATGTTGAGTCTGTAGGTTTTGGCGATGCTGGCCAGAGGTATCATATAGGTGTTGAAGAGAGTAGTGCTGAGCGAGGAACCTTGGGGTACTCCATAGATGATTTCCTTGGGTTCAGAGGTGAAGGGTTTAGGCAAACGTTTGCATTTCCCCGGTGAGGAAAGAGGCAATCCATCAGAGGGCGGCTCTTTGGATGACTATGTTGTGCAGCTTTGTGATGAGTGCGTGGTGGGAGACCATATTGAAGGCTGCTGGGAGGTCTAGGAGGGTCAGAGCCGCAGTCTCTCCTTGGTCAAGTAGGGTTTGGATATCATCAGTAGCTGTGATGAGGGCTGTCTCGGTGCTGTGGTTGCTGCGGAATCTGGATTGGGAGGAGTCAAGTAGGAGGTTCTGTTCCAGATGTGAGAAGAGTTGTTGGTTGATGACTTTTTCTAATACTTTGGCTGGGAGCAGGGAGACCGGTCGGTTGTTGAGTTCACTGGGGTCTGCCGAGGGTTTCATTAGTAGGGCGTTGACTTCTGCATGTTGCCAGTCCTCGGGGAAGGTGGCCATGGCAATTGAGGTCTTGAACAAAGTGGTGAGTACGTTGCTGATTCTGGCTTTGCCTAGGCTGAAGATGTGGTTAGTGCATGGGTTGGTTGGGGCCCTTGAGTGAACCGAGTTCATGATGGAAGCGGTGTCCTGTGGTGCGTACTGGCTCCATTCGATTAGTCAGATGTCTGTGGTCGGGTCGTTGTGTTGCGTGAAGAAGTTAATGGCTGGGGTTAGAAATTTCTATAGATGTTGGCAATCTTGTCGGGGTAGAAGGGCCAGATGTACAACCATTCTGTTTTGCGGGTCGCAAATAGCTATTTTGTGCGACTCACAAAATGGAATGTACTGTGTCAGACACATTAGCGATTCTCAATGGGGTCACAAATGACCTGCCTCATCAATATTCATTAGGCAGGTTGCAATTTGCGACCCATTGGGAATGGGCTACAATCACAGGTATGGAGACCTGCTGGGGACAACAGACCACCAAAAATAGAATGGTCCTAATGCCTCTTCTTAATTAACAACAAATGCCTCTTCTTAATTAACAACAAATGCTATGGACCTGAAATGTATTGGGTCTGTTGCTACACAATTTAAACAAATTCATTCTTATTCGAGAGAGAAAGGAGTAAATATGTATTTTCATATACACCAGAGAGAAAACAAAACACTTTTTTTACGGTACAAAATCAGCTTTATCTTTTCTTTTTGAATAATAAATCAATAATGCATGTAAATACAAACGACATTTCAATCGACGGTTGCTCTGAAAGGGTGCATAGAAGAGTGATCATGTGCAGAGTGAATAATAGAAAGAAAATTCTGTAGAGAATAGGGAGGGAACAATTTCTATCATCTTTCACATAGATACTGGCTGGTGTCTTTTAAGATAATAAACCAGTGTTACAAGATACTTTTTTCTCGCCAGTGTCCGTATTGAAAGATAGTGATCGTAAAGTCTAGATGCACAATCCAAAGGGGACTAATACCTTGTAATCCACGCCAAAAATTAAATAGTGTTGATGTTTGGACCCGATTTCGGCATAGAGGGTTAATTTATACCTCCGCATTTGGGTCTTCAGGACAATATGACATGTGTAAGGCAACCTAAATAAAGTGAGAGAAACAATTAGATAAAATCTCACTGGTATTTGGGCTCTCTCTAAAAAAAAAAAAAAAAGGAAGAATGGTACATACTAACCGTATAATGACCCCAAGGGGTCAAGATTGCTCAATCGCCAGCTTTCACGAGTGAAAAGTCTGCAATGTAAACATACAAGTATGGATATAGGGTGGTTTCTGTTATAGGCCAAAATGTTTGCTTGGGATAAGAAACGGAGATCAAAACTTACCACCGCAGTGGTGAGGCATTATTAATGTCTCTCAGTCGATCCATTAAAAATACAGTTTGGTGTACAGGGATGTCACCGTATTATTTTTGAGTACGATCCCCGCAGACTAAAAAGCCGTGATCCTCTACAAGATAAAAAATTGTGAAAAAAAGGGAAATAAGTGTTTCTGTCTATGAATACCTGTTTGAGATCGTTGCATCTTTTCTCAGCGCGCTGCTCAGAACGGCATCTATTTGAGAATGCCAGGCGCATTATGCGGTCAGTATGTACCAGTTTCTCTTTTTTAAGAGAGCCCAAATACCAAGGAGATTTTATCTAATTGTTTGTCTCACCTTATTTAGGTTGCTTTACACGTCATATTGTCCTGTCTAAATTAACCCTCTATACTAAAGTTGTGTCGAAACGTCGACACTATCTAATGTTTGACCTGGATTACAATTGATTAGTCCCCTTTGGATTGTGCATCTAGACTTTACGATAACTATCCTTCAATACAGACACTGAAGAGAAAAAAAAAGTGTCTTGTAAACATGCTACTACACACTGGTTTATTATCTTAAAGTTACACCAGCCAGTGTCTATGTGAAAGATGACAAAAATTGTTCCCTTCCTATTCTCTCCTGAATTTTCTTTCTATTATTCACTCGGCACATGAGCACTCTTCTATGCACCCTTTCAAAGCAACTGTCGATAGAAATGTCTTTTGTATTTACATGCATTATTGATTTATTGTTTAAAAAGAAAAGATAAAGGTGATTTCTTCCCCTAAAAAAGTGTTTTGTTTTCTCTCTGGTGTATATGAAAATACATATTTACTCCTTTCTCTCTCGTATAAGAATTAATTTGTTTAAATTGTGTAGCAACAGACCCAATACATTTCGGGTCCATAGCATTTGTTGTTAATTAAGAAAGGCCTTTAGAACCATTCTGTTTTTTGTATCACATTATACCCAGGTCCTTTGGTGTGTCATGGGTTACCTCATTAGTTTGTAATGCTTTTTAAATAAAGCAACTTTTTATTTCAAATGCAGCACGTTTTCCTTAAAGGAAAACGGGATGCGTTTAAAAGAAAAAAAACTGCAGTTGTTTTGCGGTCGCAAAACAATCGTACTTCACCCTGCGACTCGCTATTAGGAAGGTACACCCTTGGCACTCCCCTTCCTAATAGCGACACGAAAAACCCTATTTTGCGAGCCAGTAATAGGTTACTGACTTGCAAAATAGCGTTTGTACATGCTTCAACCCTTTTAGCGGACGCAAACGTCCCGATTTTCTATTTGCGACCGCTAAAAACGGTTGTACATCTGGCCCGAAGTTTGCAAGGTTGTCACTGAGTTGTTTTGGTGGGGGTGGGGTAATGTTGTTTGTTGCAGCTGAGGGGTTGGAGAATTCTTTGACGATGTTGAAGAGTTCTTTGCTGTTATTGGAGCTTGATTTGATGCGTGAGGCTAAGACCTTTTTCTCCGGTTCTCTCAACTGTCTGTAATAGAGGCTGAGGGCACTATGCATGATATTTAAAAGTAGGACAAATAGAAATGTAGGGTTAACATGTCCTTTCATTAACTAACACCCAAAAAATGTTCTTCACTGTGGCAGGCCTAGCTGTCCTATGTAGAAATTCAGAGTACAGTTTAAAATCCTAACACTATCGCGGGAATGAGACTAGCTACAAAAATAAACAACTATTTATAATATTTATTAAAATACAAGTCATTGGTGAAGTCAGATTTTTAATAAATATTAATGAACATTAACTTTTATACTGTTACCTTTTCCCTGACTGATGTTCCTAGAGGTTAATTTCCTCTCCCAATTATGCCAGGCGCTAATCAGCATTTTAATATGTCTGAAATGGCTCCCCCTTAGCAAACAATAGACTGACCTGAATAAGGCAGAGAGGACTTGGTAAACCTCCCAGAATAGGAAGGGTGGAGGCCTGTGAGCACCGTTTTCGACATTACTGTCTCAAAGCATGCTTGAGAGATCTGCTGGGTTTATATAGAACACTTTGGGGCACACTTGAAAGGTAGAGAACA
Organism: Calotriton arnoldi; assembly: GCA_963921515.1. Lineage (NCBI taxonomy): Eukaryota > Metazoa > Chordata > Amphibia > Caudata > Salamandridae > Calotriton > Calotriton arnoldi. Next base: position 3,187,097 of record CAWUFW010000030.1, read on the forward strand.
GAATGGCAAGATATTTCTTGTGTAACCACTGTCTGCCGAAGGTCCTGATTTGTCCCACCTGACTTTTATCTTTGGGTTTACATATAACAGTGGGGGGCACTCTTGAAAGAAGCAAAAACAAGATAGCAAAGCAATTCTTGTGTATCCACTATCTGGTTGCTGGACCACTACCTCTAGGTTTATTGGTATTTAGAGGCTGCTTTAAACTGAACCTTAGTGTTAGATGTGGAGGTACACTAGGATTACCATAGAACATTCCCCACACATACCCCCAGCTTTCAGAGCCCAAGTTAAAGTTGATTGAAGACTTTCACCATCTTGAACATTCCCAAAGTGGTAGGGTTGGCCCCGAGAACTTTTACTCCGTTGTTTTGTACTTGACCAGAGTCATTCCCATCCAGGGCTTTAAGTGGGATGAAAAAACTGCGGGGTCTCTCAAAGGGGCGTGGCCCATGTAATTAGGGCGTGGCTTAAAAACACCTAAGCAAAAAATCTGTGCTAAGCATAGTGTGCCGCCCGACTTGTATTTTGCTGTTTCTGTCATTGCATCCAGATATATGATACAACAAGTAACATCATACCTACAACAAGCCAGGACTATTGGCTTTGTCAATGGTTGTTAGTTGCATAAGATAAATAAGCAGCAACTATGGCTTGTATATAATATTGAAAAAGCTTCCACTTACAGCCCTGGTGACACCACGACAATGTAAGCTGCTCCTGAGTTTAAAAAAGAGAAGGGAAATCCAGAGAGAAAATGACTCTTTAAAGGATTTCCCTTCCCCTACAGCTCACCTGGCATGACGTCATGCCGTAACTTCTCCACTAATGAGAAGTGAGCAGTGTGAGCACGGCGCACCATCGATGTGCCTGCTGTCACTGCAGTCCGGGGAAATACGGCCCTCCTGTGCCAGGGCACAAAACAGAGCCCGATAGAGACCCGTTTCGAGGCCCCCTTTAAAAAACTGCCGGTGCTCAGCACCGGTGAGACCCAGCCCACTTAAAGCCCTGTTCCCATCCACTAGCTAGTGCTAGACATACATATACACCTCCATGCAGCCACTTCAGAAAAATCCTGGACCTGGGGAAGATCAGAATATGACTGAACCTCCTTACTGTGGCCTGAGAAGAGCCGTGAAGGACTGTACCTGCTCTCTCTTGTACCCAGGACAAAGAAGTAGACTTTAAGTGTCATAAGGCTGACCTCCTGTTCAAGCTACAAGGATGCGACAAGCTACAAGAGGCCTTTCCTGCAACTGTCTAGATGACCAGTGGTGGCTGGACCAGGACTTGGCCCTACTGTTGTCCTCTGCCTGATAACCTGCAAGTCACGGAGTGCCTATCCTGAGGTCCCGGGGGCTATAGAAATACACTCCTGTGGTGGATTGGCACTTAAAGGAGTCAGAAGGTAACATCTTTGATTAGGTATAACTTGGTTGGTGTATCTGACACGTGTTGCATTACGGTCAGCATCAAATTGCGCCTATGTCCCGTTCAACCACAACCAATGACAATCATTGGCACTTTGTGCATCTTGGTAATGCCCCTACTTAAAATGTTATCCCTCCAGTTCCCTTTATTGGATTTTTGTCATTTTGGTGTAATTTTGTTTATTCAGTTTTACTCTATTTTTCTAATTTGATTTGAGAGTTTTACTGTGATGCATTTTAACTTTATTACTGCTTTTGTACTGCATAAATTCTTTACACATTGCTGTAGGTTAAGCCTGTCTGCTCTGTGCCATAGCTTCCCTGGAGTTGAGCTGAGGTTTATTTAGTGATTTTTAGGGTTCACCCAGGCAAGGGTTGTGATTATTTCTTGAGGTGGGTAGTCACCCACCCCAAATAATAACAGAGTATCTTGCAGAGCACTTTAAGGTCAGCAGAGCAATGGTGCACTACCTTCGTCTTTCTCTGCCAGTGCATCAGCCTTAATATGACCCCTTTCTGGTAGAGGCTTCCAACTGCAGATTTCTTACCTTGGGATATCCCCTGACGCAAGACTGGATGCAGAAAATCTTGAGCAGTACCTCTGTGCGCCGATACGTGGCATCTATCGGCTCTGCATCGTCCCGATTGGAAGTGAAATTGCAGTGTCAAAATAAGCACCACCCTGGTGCACGCACATCAGTTCCATTCTTTCTGCATCAACAGCACAGATCCAGAGAGCTACTTCGGTCATTTTTTTACTACCTTTTTGCGACATTTTTGTCGATTTGTTTTGAGCTATTGCTCTCAGTGTGCTAGACGTGTCCCCTGCAAAACCTGCAGGGTTTAAATCTTGTGGGGATTGTCAGACAGTTGTCTATTTCTGATCACCACTTGGTAGGTCTCTGGAGCATGGGGTCAGGCGACAACTTCAAGGCCTGCATCAAGTGCAAGTCGATGCACCCCAAAGCAATTCGCGAGCAGGGGATGAAGCTCCTGGTGGCGCAGCAGAAGGTGGCTCTGCGCTGTTCCCAGAGTAGGTCTCGGGTGTCCCAGAGCCATTCCTGCAGATTATCGTCTTCAAGACCTTTTCCTCCAAGTCTGGTAAGTCCAAAAAACACAAGAGAAAGTAGTTGAAACATTCTATGGCTTCCCCAGCAAAACGCTGTGCTTCTAAGCCCTGCTCCCACAAACCCTCTGCAGAGCTAGCCTCCGGCTTTCTCCTCCGAGCCCTGTTTTGGAGAATGGCGCATCCTTCACCACCGTGATGCACAGAACGGTGGAGGTCCTTGACCTACAGCTGCCAGCAGTCAAGTTTAAGACCAATGTCTTGACAGGGGTGCTTCAGCTAGGAACAGGTTTTGCTGAACCTTTTCTCCAACACTCTTCAATGAAGCTCTTACTGACGTTCTCCTAGGGGCCTAAGCCAAAACATGCACTGGGGCTCCTTTGCGCTGCCTGATTGACTGACGCCACCGCCTTGCCCCAGGAGACCCAGCCTTCCTCTCCCAGCACCCATCCCCTGAGAGCCTGGGTGTGCAGGCCTTAATGGCAAAGATCAACACAAATGTGTTACCTTCCAGTCCACTGGACAGGGAGTCAGAGTCTGGACACTTTTGGGAAGCATATTGTCTCTTTCATTAGCCTAGCCATACGGTCGGTGAACACCACATGCCTCTTGGGCTGATATTCCCTTGGTTGTGGAATTCGGTTGCACAGCTGCTTCCCATGCTTCCAGAGGAGGGCCTAGCCATCCCAAACCAAGCCTTCGTGGACAGCCGGGATGCAGCAAAGTTCGTCATTAGGTGTGCGCTGTATTCCTCGTACTCCTGAGTAGAGCCATGGCCTCTACAGTCATGCTGCATCGCCACACCTGGTTGCAGTCTTCTGTTTTCCCTGGGGATCTCCAATCGTCCTTCATTGACCTGTCCTTCGATGTCTCTCATCTATTTGGTGACACGGCTGACATGGGGCTCGAATGCTTTCAATAGAGCTTGGTCACCACCAGGTTTATTGGTCTTTCTCTAACTGCCCGGTTCCAGCAACAGTCTTTTTGCCCGAACCGCGGACATGGTCGGGGCACATATGTGCGTACGCAATTCCAGCCATACCGCCGGCCATTACAGCAGACTAGCCAGTTCTTTTGTGCAATGAGTCGCGGATTTCAAAGCGGATGCAGGTGTGAGACCCAGCTGCTGTCCAGTCCCCCAACCCTCCAGCTGCCACAGCCTCTAGGTTTCTTTGGTGTGCACTCCATCCAGCACAGCCACCCTGCGATTACCTCCAACAAGTGAGTGCTTCATATTGTGCAAAAGGGGTATGCTTTTCCATTTCTGGAAACCCCTCCGCCTGTGCCACTATCCCAAGAACAATTGCAAAAACAACTATTGATGGACAGAATGTAGAACAATGTCATACGTTCACCCCAGTACAGAGATCTGGGCCTAAATCCATCGTTTTTTTGCTCCCCATGCCATTCCAGTTTGAACCCAGCCATATGCAAATCAGTCTTGACCCGGCGCCCAATGGGAACAGTCCAGCCCTGACGTGGGTCCCAGGCTCACTGTGCCACTGGATTCAAGCTTACCTGGCTGATGGGGGTGAAACCCCCCAAGAAAACAGTTGTGGGTCCCGGGCTCACTGTGCCACTGGATTCAAGCTATCCTTGCTGATGAGGGGTGAAACCCCCCCCAAAAAACAGACGTGGGTCCCGGGCTCACTGTGCCACTGGATTCAAGCTATCCTGGCTGATGAGGGGTGAAACCCCCAAAAAAGTCAGATGTGGGTCCCGGGCTCACTGTGCCACTGGATTCAAGCTATCCTGGCTGATGAGGGGTGAAACCCCAAAAAAGAAACCGGTCCTAGGATGCTTGTTTCCGGTCCAGGGAGGACCTGGCTTGGCAGTTCAGGCTGGACTGTTCCCATGATGCACAGGGTCAAGACTGATTTGCATATCAGGTCAGGTCTAAACTGGAGTGGCATGGTGAGCAAAAGAATGATGGATTTAACCCAGATCTCTTGACTGGGGGGGATGTTTTGATTAGTTCTGCATTCCGTCCATCAACTGTGTGTCTTTTACTATCCCAAGAACGGCTGATCGAGGACCATCTCTCCTTGCTCAGTCAGGAAGTACAGGCTCTTCTGGCCAAAGGAGCCTTTGAGAGGGTGCCTGCATCAGATGTAGGGTTTGGTTGTTATTCCCTCTGCCCCCAAAAAAATGGAGGCATCTGTCCTGTATTATATCTGTGTCCTCAACTACTTTCTGAGAAAAGGGAAATTCAAAATGCTGACATTGGCTCAGGTTCTGTTTATGTTTATGTTTTGTAAAGCGCCTGGATGCCCGAGGGCTTCCCCGCGCTGATGAGTGCTGTGCTGAGAGCTTTGACCAATTGTAAATTAGCATGGGAACGGCCAGGTCTTTAGGTTTTTCCTAGAGGAGGCTTCGTTGGGCAGTGATCTGAGGTTGAGTGGATGATCATTCCACAGCCTCTGTACCATATAGGCAAATGATCTGCCTCCCCATCTTGCCCGTTTGACTCTGATTGTACTCAAGAGCTGCAGATGGGAGGATCTTGGGTGTCTACTAGGAGTGTACATTGAAATCAATTGTCTGAGCTTTACAGGACCTTTTTTATTTATGGCCCTGTAAGCAATACAGTAGGAGTTGAACTTAGTTCTGGCTTCAATCGGAAGCCAGTGGAGCTGTTTGAGGGATTCTTTTACTGACTTGTGTTTTGGGACTTTTAGTAAGAGCCTTGCTGCCGCATTTTGCACCACCTGGAGTCTCTTTATTACATATTTTGGTGAACCTGTGTAAAGAGAGTTACCATAATCCAGGCGGGACGTAATAAGAGATTGAATGACAGTTTTCCTTAAATGATCTGGGACCCATTCAATAATCTTCCTAATCATTCTGAGTAACGCAAAGCATGTTCCGGACAGTTTATTAGTTTGATGGTCCGTTGTGAGCGTACCCTCCAGCCAGATGCCTAGATTTTTATAACGGGTTTGGGATCTGGAGGGTTGCCCATATTACTTTGCCAGTGAAACAGGGGTTTGTGTATAGTTGGATTTCCCAGTATCATGAGCTCCGTCTTTTCTGTCTGCCCTGGACCCTAGATGGTATCACTGGACCTGCAGGATGCATATTTCCAAATGCACATCCTGCCAGACCCCTGCAGTTCACGGTGGGCCATGAGCATTTCTAGTTTGCTCTGCTCCCTTTTGGCCTTACCAGTGCCCTTCGGTTGTTTACAAAAATGATGCCTGTGGTTGAGGTCCTTCTGCGGAGGTCCGGAGTTCCAGTCTTCCCCTAACTCAACGACTGGCTGCTGAAGGCAGCCTCGCCCCAGGCAGTGGTCTCCCATCTCTAGACTATGGCAGACTTCCTTAATTTGCTGGGTTTCACTATCAAGGTGCCGAAGTCACACCTGAGCCCCTCTCAGACACTCCCTTTCATCTGAGCCATTCTGGACACAGTGTGATTCCATACCTATCCTCCGGAGCGACGAATCCAGGACATTTCAGCCTCTATCCTGGATTTCAGTGAGACTGACTCTGAGGCTGCTGGCTCTCATGGCCTGCATCCTGCTGGTGAAGCTTGCCTGATGGCACATGCAGGCTCTGCATTGGGACCTGAAGTCCCAGTGGGTGCAGCATCAGGGAAATCTCTCCAACCTGGTCCAGATGTCAGAGGGGACTGCACAAGATCTGCAGTTGTGGCTAACGAATTGCGATTGGCCCAGCGACAGACCCCTCTCCCTTCCCCACCCTGGGCTGATAATGGTGACCGATGCATCACTTCTGGGTTGGGCAGCCGCCCGGGAGAGGTGGAGATCAGAGGTCTCTGGTCTCCGGAAGAGTCCCCACCTCCACATCAACATTCTTGAACTGAGGGTGATTTATTTAGCATTGAAAGCCTTCCTTCTATCATAGGGAGGTAGGTTCAGGTTTTCACGGATAGCACCCGCCTTCTGGTATTGCAACAAACAGGGCTAAGTGGGGTCATTGACCCTCTGCCAGGAGGTGCTGCGCATCCAGACTTCGTTGAAGAACCGGGACATCAGGTCGTGCAGCACTTAGCAGGCTCACTTAACGACTGGGCAGACAAAGTCAACTGTCGATGCCTTGCGGATCATGAATGGCGACTACATCCAGAGGTCTCTTCCACGTATGGGGAGAACCTTTGCTCGATCTGTTCGCCACCGCTGAGAACGTGTAATGTCAGCACTTCTGTGCGTTGGAGTTTCCAAAGCGGTCCTCGCTCTGAGATGCATTCTGCCTCGTGTGCAATTCAGTATTCCTGTACGACTTTCCGCCAATATCACTCCTTTCCTGAGTTCTCAAGAAAATCAGGACCAACCGGGCCCAAGTCATTCTATTGGTTAAGGATTTGACACAAATATTATGGTATCCTGAACTCCTGAGCATGAGCATCCGTCCTCCGATCAGGCTACCCCTTTGGGGGATCTCCTTTCGCAGCAACAGGGCAGGGTCCTAAACCAGAAACTGCGCAATCTCCACCTTCATGTGTGGAGATGGAGCTGTGGCAGTTGAGGGTTTTCAATCTTCCTCCGAGGTCTGTGATGTCATTTTGGCAGCCAGGCGTCACTATGTGTGTAAGTTTGCCGCTTGGATGTTTTCTTCTTGGTGTTCCTCACACCAGGCAGACCCCCTTTCTGCAATGCTGTCGGAGGTGTTGCTGTTTGTTTTATTTTTAACCAGGCAAGGCTTTGTCCTGGGCACTGTTAAGGGTTACCTGTCAGCCTTTTCGAATTTCCTGATGTTGCCAGGTAAATTCTCCCTGTTCAAGTCACCTGTTGTGACTTGTTTTCTGTAAGGTTGGCAACACTTGTGTACTTCTACCCCTTTCATGATGCCCCGAAGGAACCTCAATCCGGTCCTCACAATTCTCATGTGTTCCCCTTTTGAGCCCCCACACAGCTATTCCCTGCTTCTATTGACTACTAAAACAATTTTTCTAGTGCCCATTACATCGTCCAGGAGGGTCAGCAAGCTTCAAGTTCTCTCAGTTTAACTTATGTACACCAGCGTTTTCCCTGACAAACTGGTTGTTCGGATGCATGCCTCTTTCTAGCCGAAATTTCTCACTCCATTTCATGTAGGCCAGAGCATGCCACCACCTTCTTTTTTCTCTCCACCTCATCCTTCCAAGGAGGAGGAGAGACTCCATCACTTGAACCTGACAAGAGCTCTCTATTTTTACATTGATTGCACCAAAGACCATCAGGTAGACAATCAGCTCTTCATCTGGTTCATTGGAGCGAAACAGGGTAAGGCTTTGAAGAAGCGGATCATCTCTTGATTGATTGTACTTAGCATTAAGATCTGCTACCCATTAGCTAGGAAACAGCCTCCTGAGGGTCCACTCCCCCAAGGCCGCAACTTCTACATTGACACGCTGGGTACCTGTCCTAGATATCTGCCAAGCCTCTACGTGGACATCACTCCACACTTTCATGAAGCACTACTACTTGGACAGTCAGGTCCATCAATTAGGGCATTTTTCCCTCATGGTCCTCCACGACTTTCTTGTTTGAGCCAGATCGCAGGCCCTCCTCTGGGGAGTTATTGCTTGGGTATCTATTCCAAAGCAAGCAATCTGCGGTTAGAAGTCTCTATCATAACAAGTTACTTGCCTTCGGTAGCACCTTTTCTGGTAGAGACTATCTAACCACAGATTCCTCACTTACCCTTCTATCTTCCCTGCTCTGTGAACTGGGCTCCTGACCCTAAGATCCCATTAGGCACTGCACACTAGTCAAATATTGGTTTTTATGTTGCTCCACGTTTTTGGCACAGAAATAGTCATGACAGAAACTGATGTCAGCATGCCAGTGTGGTGTTTATATGGGCACCGCAGCATCACTTCCACATGAATGATTCCAACCCAGAGCAGGTCAACAACCCTACCGGCACGCAGAGGTACTGCTCCAGATTTTCCTGATAACTGGGGAATATTCTAAGGTGAAGAATCTGTGGTTAGATAGTCTCTATCAGAAAAGATGTACCCAAAGGTAAAAAACTTTTCCTTCGAGGCTTCGGAAGGGGCACACAGAAGAGACAATGCAGAAGCCTTCCTCCACAACAACAGACCTCCCATCCCTTTTGAGGAAGAGGTCAGGGACCGGGCCGACAACGTCCATGTCCGTAGAGGCAATGTACTAAACCAGTCCCCTGCCACTTTTAAACCCCTTTAGTTTGCCCTCACAGCACACTGCCACCCTGTTGGAGGCAGGATAAGGTATTACCTTCTAGGGTTGTGAAGCTAGCATTGGACAGGTGGGTACTTCAAATTTTCAAGGATGACTGTGCCCTACCTTTCCTCTCAACCCTTCCTCATTTGCCACCTACATTGCACTGACTGCCAGAGGACCACTTGCCCATCCTTCAAAAAGAAGTTCAAGCCCTCTTTGACAAGGGGGCCAATAAGAGGGTCTGGCACTGAAAAGAGGGATTTGATGCTACTCCTGTTACTTCCTGGCGCCGAAGAAGGATTGAGGACTTCATGCTATTCTAGACCGTCACTTTCCGAACTTCTTTTGCAAGAAGGGCAAACAAGTTCAAGATGCTTACCCAGGCTCAAGTTCTGTCTGTCCTGGATTTAGGAGACTGGATGGTGGTGTTGGATTTGCAGGATGCATATTTCCTGGTCCTGCAATCCCACAGATGCAACCTGTGGTTGCAGGTGGACCACAAGCACTTCCAATTCTTTGTGCTCCCCTTCGGCCTTACTCGTGCCCCTTGGGTGTTCGCAAAGGTGATGGGGGTTGTTGCAATGTATTTTGGAGGTTAGGATTGCCAACCTTCCCATAATTTGAAAATCACCTGTTTAAGACAAGTTCACTTCAGACAGTTGTAATCCACCTCCAGATGCCAAACTTCCTAACATCTTTAGCGTTCTCAATCAGTATGCCGAAGTCACCCAACTCCTTCGCATCGCCTCCCCTTCATCAGAGTTAGTCTAGATACGATGCAGTTTCAAGCCTTTCCTCTGCCTCAAGTCCAGCACAAGTTTATGATACTTATGTTTCGACATTTGACCTGGATTTTGGTGGGAGTGGCTAATACTTTGGCACCAGAAAAAAGCAAACACCCTAGAGTGAGGCAGGTATCATCTCCTTGGTACACAAATGATTTAAAGTTGATCAAAATTAAATGCAGGCATAAAGAGCGTACCTGGAGAACTGATTATAGCTCAACCCTCAGGAAGGATTATTGTTTAGCCCTCGAGGAGTATAAGACCGCCATAAAACAGGCCAAAACAGCCTATTTTACTCAAAAAATCCAGGAGGCCACTAACTCCTCGAAGGAGCTATTTAAAACCGTCAAGTTGCCCGAGAGATGCTGTGTTTGCTCCGGATCAAAACTTTGTGAATGATCTGGCTGTGTTTTTCAAAGCAAAGTTCAGAGCGTATACAATGATTTTGCAAACACAGCTGTAGCAGGTGGCATTATTCATCAGGGAGATAAATCAGAGAAATCATCACAAGGAAGCTTCACACAATTCTCTGTGTTGGAGAAAGAAAAGGTCCATGAGCTTTTGCTTCAAACAAAATCCGGGTCTCCTCTTGACGCTTGCCCCCCATACATTTTACATCTGGCTGCAGAGGAGATTGCTCTCTCCCTGACGCCACTGTTAAATCACGTCACTAGTACCGGAATTTTCCCATCTGACTGGAAAAGGGCTTGTATAAGACCTATACTGAAGAAGCCCTCGCTTGATCCTCTGGAGGCCAAAAATTATCGCCCCATCTCGTGTCTTCTTCTGCCGTCCAAGGTTCTGGAGAAAGCCATGAATGTCGAATTAACATCATATCTAGATCATAACAACTTACTAGATTCCACTCAACATGGCTTTAGAGCCCGGCATTCCACTGAGTCTGCCTTGATACTGGCGACAGAGGAAGTTCGTAAAGCAATGGATGGGGATGGGTGGGCGGCCCTTATCCTGCTTGACTTCACAGCTGCCTTCGATACGGTAAATCACAAAGTGCTGATACATAGGCTCCAGAAGGTTGGCATCAGTGGAAAGGCCCTAACCTTACTATCATCTTTTCTGTCAGATAGGGAACAGCTAATACATTGGAATGGACTTAAGTCACACCGGTTCACTCTCCCGGGTGGAGTCCCTCAGGGCTCTGCTCTATCTCCCACCTTGTTTAACATTTATGTGACTCCTTTAGCCAGCTTAATAAAGAACCACGGTTTCTCGCTTGTGTCCTACGCTGACGACACACAGTTAGTGGTGTCCGTAACACACAGTGTAGACGCTACGGCGGAACGTTTTCGAAACTGCATCACAGATTTGATGATCTGGATGAACCGCAACTTTTTCAAACTAAACGCGGGTAAGACCGAAGTTGTGGAATTTGGCACAAAAGCATCTGTTTGGAGTCAACCATGGTGGCCCTCTGAAGCTGGAACGTGCCCGGTGCCGGCACCCAAAGCAAGAAACTTGGGTGTCCTGATAGACAAAGACCTCACTCTTGCTCCACAGATAAACCAGGTGTCCTCAGCCTGTTTTTACACCTTGAAGGTCCTCCGGAAGATCTTACCCTTCATCCCTTTCTCATTGAGGAAAACGGTGGTTGGAGCTTTGGTGCTGTCAAGGTTGGATTATTCCAATGCTCTATATCTGGGAGTGGGGGCAGCCCAGCTTTCCAAACTCCAATCATTACAAAACGCAGCCGTAAGAGTATTACTTAATCTTCCTAAGCACCACTCCACATCTGCCGGGGTAAGGCTACTACACTGGCTTCCAGTCAACCGACGGGTGGATTTTAAGGCTCTGTGTATAGTCCACAAAGCCTTTTACGGAGGAGGGGCGTCTGATTTACAAGCTCTCTTCCCTCGCTATAATCCATCGCGCCGTCTTAGATCCTCCAATGCGGGACTGGTGTCATGTCCTAAGATAAATAGAGTGAGGTGGGGGGGAAAGCGATTCTCATACTTAGCTGCAAAATTGTGGAACTCACTTCCGACACCACTCCGACTTCAACCAAGTAGAATACTTTTTAGGAAGCAAATTAAAACATGGCTTTACTCTCAATGCTAACCGATCTAGTCTCACTCGCAGGTACCTTATCTTAGCGCCAAGGCGCCTCGGCATTAGTGCGCTTTATAAATGTCTAGTCAGTCAGTCAGTCTGAGACTTATTGACCTCCTGACCTCCTGTATCCTGCTGTAGGCCTAGCCAGGTGGCACATGTGGACTCTATAGTGGGATCTGTAGTCTCAGTGGGCTCAGCAGCAGGGACACCTGTTAGATTGCACCCAGGTGTCGCCAGAGACCCTAAGAATCTGCAGTGGTTACTGCTAGGCCACAATTGGACCAGTGGCAGACCCCTATCCCTACCTCAACCAGAGCTAACAGTTGTGACTGATGCATCAGTGCAAACTCAGCCGGCGCTGCCTAACTGATCGCAAATGGCAATTAAACTTAAAGGTGGCCAGGGCATCTTCTGCCAAAGGGAAGAACTCTGACTCATTCTTATTGCCACTGCACAGTATCCAAACTTTTGCTAGTTGTAGTTCCCAAGGCAATTCTTTTTTTTCTGGAGTGGAGCTTGGGACTCCTGAACGCCTTCCCTCTGCTACTTTTCATGCTCAAAGTTCTGAACAAGATCAGGAACGACTGGACCCAAATCATCTTAGGGCCATGGATTGGGCCAGGAGAGTGTGGTACGCAGAACTTCTGGCCATGAGCATCTGCCCTCCAATAGAGCTGCCGCTTCAGGAGTACCTTCTATCACAGCAGCAGGGCAGAGTTCTGCATCCAGCCCTGCACACCCTACACCTTCATGCGTGGAGATTGAATGTTGAGAGTTAACAGGTTTTGAACTTCACCATGAAGTAGTGGATGTCATACTGGCAGTCAGGCGTCCATCTGTCAAAATCATCTATGCTGGATGCTGGCAAAAGTTTGTTGACTGGTGTATCTCACTGCAGTTACAAGCAGATTTGGCTGATGTTTTAGTGTTTGCTCTCTCTACCACAGCAAGGACTTGCTATGGCTACTATACAAGGTTAATTGTCGGCTTTATCAGCTTTCTAATGTTTGCTTAAATCAGCCATCATTGATTAAATCACTTGCTGTGACAGATCTTTTAAAAGGGCTGACCCACATGTACCCAAAAAACCTTTTGTGATGCCGCAGTGGGACCTCTACCTCTACTAACCCTGAAAACAGTGCTTCTCATAGCGATCACATCAGCTCGTCCCTTGAGAGAATTACAAGCACTATTTGCCCCCAAAATGTGTACCACCTTCTTCCTAGACAAACTGGTGCTCAGGACAAAGGCTCCATTTCTGCCAAAGGTTGTGAAGCCTTTCTGCACTGGACTGTCTGTCATCCTTCCGATTTCTTTGCTCCACCTCAGCTATCCAAAGAGTAAGAGAGACTCCATCACTTGGAAACCAAGAGAGCACTCCGCTTCTATATTGAACACACCAAGGAATATCAGGTGGATGATCATTTCTTTGTGGGATTTGCAGTAGCTCAGAACCTAAGGCAGTGCAGAAGAGAACATTTTCAAGGAAGATAGTTGTCTACATAAAGGTCTGCGCACTGGATAAGAAGCAGACCCCAGAGGGTCATTCCACCAGAGCCAAGGCTGCTTCCACTGCATTCACAAGTGGAGTGCCTGCCTTAGACATCTGCCAGGCTGTGACATGGGCATCTATTCACATGTTCATGAAGCACTACTGCCTTGATAACCAGTTCAGACGAGAAGGGCACTTTGGCCGTTCTATCCAACAGAACTTTTTGGTCTGAGCCATTCCACTGACCGATCACCTGGGAAGATACTGCTTTGGTATCTATCTACAAGGTGAGGAATGTGTGATTAGGATTATCCATCAGAAGAATAAGTTACTTACATTTGGTTACGCTCTTTCTGGTGTATACTCTAATTGCAGATTCCTCTCCAACCCTCCCTCCTACACGTTTTGTGGAATGTACTCTTTTCTACATCTAAAAAGGTTCCAATTAGAAATCTGCACACTGTCAAATCTGATTAATGAAAAGCTCTGATGGTGCAGACATAACAACGAAACTGACGTCGACCCACAGGGGGGCATTTATATGTTGTCCCAAAGTCAATTCTAGGGCGGACCCGATGGAAAGCCTCATGAAACCACCTACCAGCGTGTAAGGAAATTGCTGAGATAAAAATCTCCAAATCCAGTCTGGCGCCTGGGGTCATTAGCAAGGTGAGGAATCGGCAATTAAATAAAGTATCCATTAGAAAGAGAGTTATACTTGAATGTTTATTTGTATACTGATCTTGTATTCTGGTCTGCTAAATAGCTAATCTGCAGAGCTATTTATGTGTGAACATAATGAGAAATATAATATTTCAGTGCAGAACAGATCTATGAACCTGTAGTTTTTCCACTCTGACGTAATTGAGATTTAAATTTGTTTTAAGAAGAGGCCAGATATATCAAGGCCTGTAACTCACTAGAATGTGATGTGGGTAATTACAGTTACTATTAGTTTTGAGTGGTGTACTGGGGCTTTTTGCAGTCACCAATTCTCTCGCCTCATACAGAGAACACTCATAAACTTGGTATTTTATTGTAATTTTCCTGCTGTAGACACGGCAGAGAAAGCTAGGCGATCAACCATTTTGGAATGTGAGGTCGCACTGAGAAAGCTGCTTTATGTCTACGAGGCTGTTTACCTTCCATGTTTTGTGAAATATGTGAAAATGCGCTCTAGTGCCGAAAGCTTGTGTGAGAGCAAAGAGGGTTAAGATCTTTGGATTTTCTGTCCTAAATCCTGAAGCAGTAGACTCGCTTTCAGCTCAACGGAAGGGTTGCTACTGCAAGATAAACTGCTGTGTATTACTATCAGAACCACTGAGCTGATGTTCACGCAGTAGAACATTTATTCTCGAAAGCAATTGCTCATGACTTTCTACCTGCATGGTAAGTGACGTTTTTGTTTTAAAATAAATGTCTTACGGCTACAATCCTTGTTATCAGCATATATGCCTGGCCTATTGAGAGTATTGTAGCAGTAACTCCTGGAAGATAAACATTAGAGACCTTTGGGGGGAATTATGAGGGTTAATGAGTGCCAGGCAGACAAGAAAGGTTATTGGAAAAGGCTGAACATTAGTACGGGGTCAGCAGGCTTAGGAGTTGGGCACAGAGGACTGGTGCTGCTACTAGTGGGAATGAAAATGAAGCACTAGGCAACAACACATGATTCGGGCAAGTGGACAGGTTGACTTGAATCAGTAAGAGGGGCTCGAGAAACCTGGAATGATTTACACAAAGCTTTCAGAGAATAATATGTTGGCCCTGGGGACTCCACAAAAGAGATTAGAAGGAGAGGGCTAGAGTACTTACCATGGTGGGAGAAGTAGAATACTCGCCCTTGGACTTGCAGGCATATACCGACGGGACTATTCACAAAGGTAATTTACACTTGTAATTTACACCTGTGATTTACTCTCTTACTTTCGGCTATTTACAAATCTCAATGTAAAGTTACTCAAAAGTATAGAGTTGCATGCATGTCTCCCCCACTCCGAAACAAGTGGTGGAGCCAAATTTGCAAGTGTAAGTTACTACTGCCAAAACGAAATAATAGTACACAAGGCCAACCACTTGTACTGCAACATTCTCCTATAGAAAATAATGGAGGTAGGGACTTAAAATTATGGGTTTGCGTAATATCTGAGAGGGACTTTTAGCCACAGATTGCTTACCTTAGAATTGTCCCAAGGTGTCAGACCAGATCCAGAAATTTTGTGAGCAGTACCCTAGGGCGCCAGTAGGTGGTGTTTTTCACCTCCGCGTCAGCATCATCCGTGCTGGAAGTGATGCACGTGGTACCTAAATAGGTGCCAGCTTGGTGCGCTGACATCAGTTCTTTCCTTTTTTTTTTTTTTCTTTTTCTTTTTTTTAGACAACCGAACATACAAAAACTTATAATAAATACATTTAAACAATATACTTTCAACATTTCGGTACGTATATAAGGAATGTCAATTATTTCTCTATTTTTTTTCCCCTCCCCCCCTTTAAACTACCCTCCCCCCCCTCCCCGCAAAACCAAAGGGTGCAGATTGGATTGAGCCTTTCTGTACTCTAAACCATAGAGTTAAATCACAATTTTTTTTTCTTTTTTTTAAATGTTTTTAAATGTAAAATTTTTTTTTTTTTTTTCCCCTTTAACTATCCCAGCAGTAAAACTAACTTAGATAAATTAAATTAAATCATATCACGCCATAGCTTCGTTAATCCAATTGGTAATTGGTAACCAGATTTCGAGCCCCCTTTTTTGACTCTTAACCCCCTTCTCATGTATATCGCTTTCTCTCAGCGGTAGGTAGCTAGCAGTTTCACCAGCCAAACATGTACAGAAGGAGGTTCTTTGTCTAACCAGACAGTAGCCAAGCATAGCCTAAACACCGCCATAGCTGTAAATAGCAAAATCCGATTTGGGTTGGTCAAAGCTTGATTGCTTACTCCCAACACAATTACTTGAGGCGTGAGGTCCACCTCAAACCCCAACATGAGCTTAATATAAGTACCCACCTCGCTGACCAAAGTTGATAGTTGCAGGCACGTTGCGAACATATGCACACTGTCGGCGGCACAGAAGCCACAACGGGAACAGTGAATACCTGCGGAGCCTCCCCATTTAGCTATCCGTGCTGGAGTGATGTATAAATTCAGCCATGTTTTAAAGCATTGAACTTGTAAATTTGCCGAAAAAAATGCGGTCTGGCTCAATACTAAAGAATCCTCACATTCCCCTACCCCTGCTTGTACCATATCCTGCCAACGATTGAAATGTTTAATAAGATCATCCTCCATCAAATTGCTAAGAAGTTTGCAGAATTTAGATATTGGTGATGGAACCCCTAATGCCAGATCCAGTAAGGGAACTTTATGACCCTGAATTGCCTTCTTAGATAAATAATCCCTTACTTGTAAAAATTTAAAGAAATGAATATTTCCAATCCCGAATTTCCTCTTGATAAAATCAAACAAGTGCATTGTATTGTCCGCCATAAGATCACCAATATGCCTTATGCCCCTATTCATCCAAGTTCTCATATATCCATCTCGGAAAATTTCCGGCAGAAGATCGTTATCAGCCAGAGGGGTATATCTATGAATCCTACTTATTTTAAGTTTATTTCTGACTGCCGTCCAGACCCTAAATGCTCCCAGCAGAATTTTAAATTTCACTCTTTTAAAATACGCAAAATCGATATGTCGCATTAGGCAGCCATGGGCCTCTGCCCCTAATACTAGCCTATATATTGAGGTGTAAGATGTTTCATCTGATGCCACCATCTCTTTTCCCAGTAGTTCAGCCATCTGTTGTAAAACTGACGCCCAATAATAAATCTGTAGATTTGGGACAGACCACCCCCCGATCTCTGGGTAAAGTCATATATTTTAATGCTCTGCGGGGACGTTTCCCGGCCCACAGGAATTTCGATATTACCTGATTGAAAGCAGAAAACCAAGCCTTATTTATTTCGACTGGGATAGCTCTGAAAAAGTATAAAAGTTTAGGTAAAAATAACATCTTAATAACGTTACATCTTCCTAAAAGAGTGAGGTGTAAGCAATTCATTCTATTAAAATCTGATTTAGTCTTGTGTAGCAATGGCTCCAGGTTAATTTGTACAATTTCGTCAGTGTTAGCAGAAATCTCAACTCCTAGATATCTGGCCTTTCCCACTACCCGTGTATCAATCAAGCCTGCTCTAGAATTTTTCACAATCATCGTCTTATTCTCATTGAGATGATACCCAGAAATTTTACCAAAGTCTTTGGCCTCCCTTTCTACCTCCTTAATAGCCTCCAATGGATTAGCCACTATTATCGCAAGATCATCAGCATATGCTAAAATCTTGGTATCTCCGCCAATAGACTGAACGGCCTGTAACTTATTATTCTCTGCAATTTTCCTAATTAAAGGATCTATATACAACGCGAATAATAGCGGGGAGCAGGGACACCCTTGCCGTGTACCACGGGAAACATTAATTACATCGGATGTAGCATCCATCATGGCTATTCTAGCCACAGGTTCCTGATACATACACCTGATAGCACCAATAAAACCTTTGCCCAGACCTCTCCTTTCCATAATTGCCCATAGAAAGGGCCAGGAGACCCTATTGAACGCTTCTCGGCATCAAGTAATATTGCCGCCATAGGGTCTCCCGTAACCTTTGTATAGTCAAAAGCGTGATTATACGTCGAATATGTTCGATCGTACCCCTGCCCGGGACAAACCCATGCTGAAAGGGGGAAACTAACTTCTTGATGACTGCGGCTAACCTTTTTGCCAAAATTTTAGAATAAATTTTCACGTCGCTATTAACCAACGTAATTGGTCGGTACGAGCCCAGTTCCTTAACAGATTTACCTTTTTTGGGGAAAACTATAATATTAGCATATTTCCATGAGTCGGGGGCTACCATATCTAATTGTGCTCTACAAAATTCCTCCCACATAAATGCAGAGATCTGAGTCTTAAACTTTTTGTAGAATTCCCCCGGGATTAAATCGGTTCCCGCGGCTTTGCCTGATGGAAGGGAGTCTATAGCTTCAGTTACTTCTTCAATTGTGATTGGCTTATCTAAGCTAGCTCTCTCTTCCAGAGAAAGCTGACCCAAATCTTGCCCCCTTAGATAGTCTTCTATTTCTTTGTCCCCCACCCAGACATCATCAGTATATATTTTTTGATAGAATTTTTGAAATGAAGTGAGAATAGCATCGGACTCACTTACCATACCTACGATAGGGTCTAATTTCCCTGATCTGTGTTTGAACCGTTTTTTCCCTCGTACGTAAAGCTAGTAAGTGACCCACCCTCTCGCTATTCTCATAAACCCTACTCCTCCAAGCCATAAGCTTGCCAGCCGCTTTTTTGAGGGAAATTTCCGTAATGGCCGATCTTGCGAGAGTAATCTTAAGTTGGGCTGCCACTGATTCTGCCCCAACAGACAATACCTCTATCAGTTCTGCTTCTGCCTTACCCAGATCCTCATACAAGGTCTGTAACACAGCTTTCTCTTTCGTTTGAGCCTCCCAGCTGTACCTAGATGTTTCTCCTCTGATCCCTGCCTTTAATGTGTCCCATACAATATTTATATTGGTGCTCCCAAGATTCTCATCCATAAACCTAGGGATCCATTCCTCCACCTGCTGTATATACCCTTCTTCGCTTAACAAAGCCCTATTAAATGTCCATTGTATCTGAGTGGATCGGCGCCCGATATCTATTTCGATCACCAAAGGATTATGATCTGACATAACCTTGGGGTACTTACTTATTGAACAGCCTTGTAAAAACTCATGTGACACAAGGAAATAATCCAATCTTGCGTGCACTAAATGTGGTGCTGAAAAATATGTAAAGCCTGGATCAGATTACTTTTTTACCGCCCAGACATCTACTAACCCGTGCAGTGATTTAAGTTGGGAGAGTGATTTAAAAACTTTAGGTTTACGACCTTGATACGTCATTCCACTATGGTTGGAAACCTGACAACTCAGGTTAATATTCAAATCCCCACATAATATCAGAGGAAGAGGCCACCCTACCAGTTCAACCTTCAGCCAATCGAAAATTGCCGGATCATCCAGCACTGAACCATATACAGAGCAGAGAGTAAACGTTTTATTTTCCAGGCTGACTTGCAGAATTACCCATCTTCCCATTTTATCTACGGATAATCGCGGAAAACTACCCAATCCTTTTGAGCCAGTATTGCCACCCCTCTAGTCCGAGTTTCTTGTGTCGTGCAGGCGATAAGTTGATAGCCTGCCAACTCTAAAACTCCTTTCCTACAACCTTCAATATGTGTCTCTTGAAGACATAGAATATCTGCCTTCAAGTATTGAACATCATAGCTACATCTCCTTCTTTTTGTGCATCGTTCAGCCCGCATATATTAATAGATGCGATTCTAAGATTCCTCATTACAAGATAAACTACAATTCCAAAGCATATAACAGTACAATACAAGAGATACCCCACTAAAGTACCAGGTGCTCAACACCGTGTAAAGATTCCACCCTAACTCCCTTTGGTTTCTATCATTCCCACCCTCTCCCCATCCCCTACAAAAAGGCAAAAAAGGTCCAAGGACCCTTGTGATGCCTCCTGCATGTGTTGTGCCCCCTAGCCGCTCCCTGCCAAAAGAGAACCCATACATAGAGAGAAAAAGACAAAACATAAGAAGAAAAAAAGAAAAGAAAAAAAAAAAACATAACAAATGAATATTCAATTACATTAGCTATCTACTGCCATAACTTATTTCTTAGAGAGTTCTTTCAAGAACTCCTGAGCCTGAATTTCCGACGAGAATACTCTCGTTGTACCGTTACAAATTACTTTAAGTCTCGCAGGGTTCTGTAGAAAGACTTCGCAGCCAAGTTTCTGAAATGGTGTAATAAGCAGGCGAAGTCTCCATCTCCTCTCCACCGTAGCATGACAAAAATCAGGTCGGACAAAGAAGGAATGCCCTTCCCCCACCCTCTGTGCGTTGGGCCTAGCTTTCTCGAAAATAGCTTGTCGAAGGAGAAAGTTGCCGAAGAATATAAGAATGGCCCTTGGTTTTCAGCCTGCCCAGGCCTCTTTTTCAACATGAAGGGGAATCGGTGCACCCTCTGGACTTCAAGCCCCCAATTCCAGTGGGCCAATTCGGGGAAGGCCTCCTTAAGTACTCTCAACATGAAGCCACGAATATCGTCCCCTTCCGCATTTTCTGCAATTCCAAGTAATCAGAGGTTATTTCGACGTTGTCTATTTTCGAAATCCTCCAACTTCCAAAGAACATCGGTCATCCTACCTTCATTAACCGATGCTTGTTGCCCAGATATCTCTGTGCTGGCCTCAAGTTGCACAATTCTTTCTTCTAACACCGTGGTGCGTTCTGATATTTCCGAGCAGGCTTTGTTGACTTTCCGCACTGCACCTTGGAGTTTCTTGGTAGCCAGATGAGCCCTCTTATGCTCATATCGTGCCTCGGATTGCATTTGCTTTAGAGTTGAATATATTAGCTCCATAGATGGGGGTGGTATTTGAGATTCCGCGCTGTCTTTAAACTCTGCTAGAAATTCAGGGCTATCGCTGAACCCTAGCGCCGTCCTCAGATTCCCTTTCAAAGTGGGTGGCGGAGTAGTCCCATTTGAGTTGACTTGATTGACTAAAGTCCGAGGTGAAGCCCTTGCCTTTGTCTAACCCTCTTGAGCTCCTCTTCTTGGTGCGAACAGGCGCACGCTTTAGTGTACCAAATTTCGTGGGTGAACTGCCACTGTACACCCCGGTCAGATCATCTCCAGTTCCATCCTTCTCGCTGTTAGAAAGCTCAGATTCGTCTGTCAATGAGTAAAATTTATCCAGGTCTGGAGTCGCTGGGATTTTACCTTCTCCCTGAGCACTAGCCACATTTTTCCACTTTAAGGCCTGTGCAAGAAGGAGTTCACCTGGAGCTTAGCGTGCTAATCGCCTTGTCCAAACCTTCTTGCTGTATAGTGCCCTCGGTTCTTGGCGTCCCCTCCTCTGGATCCAATGAAAGTTTGCCCGGCGTTTCCATGGGTGACTTGGCAGATCTAATGGCAGATTTGTCCAGCTCTATAACCTCCAGAGCCTCTAGTGCAGTCTCTGCTATGTTGTGATTGTTATTATTGGGCAGCCCTCCCCTTAAGACCTTATTAGATCTATCTGCGTTTGTTTTTACAGGGAGGCTACCTTTTCCTTTGCCGTTGCTTTTTTTCCCGGGTATTTGCAGACCCCGGCCGGCAAACATCCGGGGACCGTTTGTTGTTTTGGTCTGGTGCCCGTTTCGCTCGACCGCTGTGCCCCGACATCCCTTGCGTTACCTGCCCCGTCTTTGCAGAGTTCCACCCTTTGCAGGTCACTTCTATTCGGCGTAGGAGTCAAGCCTTTCTCCTCCGTGATCGCGCGCCGAGTCGTAGATGCTCCTTTGACTCCAGCGAGGGCGCCGTTGTCTTTCAGCGCGGGCTTCACTTTTGCCGGCATGATGCAGTGATCAGAGCCCGTTAGTCTGATTTCCACGGCTACAATGTTACGCCCGGTCTCCACCGCTCCGATCTCTGGCAGCCTTCCTGTAGCAACAAAGTATCGGTGAGCCTCCCTGAGCCTCCGGATCGCTTTTCTTCTGACACCGGTCACCGCCGAGAGAAACGTCTTCAAGGCGCGAACTGTCAGCGCACCGATTAGCCACAACCTCATCAGCTCTACGTCCTGCAATACTTCAGATCCGCTAATCCATCAAGATAACAGTGAGTAGTCAATAGCGAGCTAGCACATTAGATTAAAGGCTTTTTCTCGCTCTTTCTGAAAGTAACATCAGCGTGGCAGGGAGAGCGGCTTTACACAACACTCACGCAGCCGCCATCTTGCCTCTCCGACGCTTCTTGCCTCTCCGACGCTCGACATCAGTTCTTTCCACACCATATATCGCAGATCTGTAAAAAGCTACACCTCAGTCACCTTTAAACTAGCTTTTAAAAAAAATATTTTGTCGACTACTTTTGAGGGGGAAAAAATCATTTTTCCTGGTATGACAGGGATGTCTCCCTAGAAACCGACAGATGTCTGTGACAGACCCCCACTTGGTCCGTCTATGGTGCCTCCAGACAGACCATGACTCAAGCGCCTGCGTGGAGTGGCTTGCCATGCAACCGAAGATGCTGAGGGAGTGCTCCCTTAAGCTCCTCTCAGCCAGACGACCCAGCAACAATCAAGATCTCGATCACATGGGATCGCTCCCAAAGCCGCACCCAATGGCCGTCGTCCCAGTCATGAATGGGAGGGATTTGGCGACTCTCATGAATATTGCCTACCATTGGATGATAGTGAGGACACCTGGTATGAGGATCTGGTGGATGCCAGTTGGTTAGACACTTCACCGGACACTGGCTTGGTTTCACCTTCTACTGTGGAGGAGGGAGTCTCTTTTGCAATGATGGTGCGTAGGGAGGCTGAGGAATTGGACCTTCAGTAGCCTTGACAGAGGTGCTTCAACCAGGGACTACCCCTCCAAACCCTTGCTCCCCTTGAAAGAAGACCCCTATGATGTCCTCCTCGGGGCCTGGTCCAAGCCCTGCACAGGACCTCCTGTGCACAGGGCAATTGCCCGCTGCCACACCCTGCTCCAGGGGACCCCAGTTTCCTAATCCAGCACTCCACTCTGGAGAGCTTGGTGGTCCAGGCCTCCACTTCCTCCACCGGATAGGGAATCCAAGAGGTTGGATATCTTTGGCAAGAGAATGTTCTCTTCCCCCATCCTAACACTGCAGTCGAGGAACACCGCATGCCACTTGGGCCGTTACTCCTACACAATGTGGGACTCAGTTGCGCAAGGGCTGCAAATGATCTCGGAGGAGGCCTGAGCCATACTCTCTCAGGCTATTGCAGACAAGAAAGATGCAGCAAAGTTTGCCATTCATTGTGGTCTGGACATAACTGACTCGCTGGGAAGATCTGTTTCTTAATCAGCCTGGCTGAAGACCACTGGCTTTTCCGGGGTTGTCCGAACATCGCTTATGGACATGCCTTTTGATGGCTCCTGTCTCTTTGGAGAGAAGGCAAACACAGCGTTAGAACGCTTTAAGGACTCCAGGGCTACGGCCTGTCCTAGGGGCTCTCTATGGCTCCTTGCCGCCCCCAGTCTGCCTTTCACCCCTTTTGTGGCCACGGAAGGTGTTTCCAACCACGTCAATACCCTCCCAGCCACAACGGCCAGCAAGCTTTCACACCTTTTCGTGTCAGAGGACGCAGTTCCCACATACCATGTGGGGCAGGTAGCCAGAGGTCGGGCCAATCCACCACTCCTCGGCAGCCACAGTATCCAAGCCCCTTTAGTTTGCCCTCCTACCATTATGGGTATCCACTGGGAGGGCAAG
This sequence comes from Calotriton arnoldi, assembly GCA_963921515.1. NCBI lineage: Eukaryota > Metazoa > Chordata > Amphibia > Caudata > Salamandridae > Calotriton > Calotriton arnoldi. The sequence goes on from CAWUFW010000030.1 coordinate 3,210,465, forward strand.
ATACACCTTCACCTGCCCCGCTGGAGGTCAATAACATCAAACCTTTGGGTGCTACACCCATGCCATTCACTTATGACTGGTTGACGGAGGACCATCTTTCCTTACTCCTCCAGGAAGTGTTGACTCTCTTGGCCAAGGGAGATATAGAGGGGTTGTCGGCATTAGAAGTAGGTCATGGTTGCTATTTGCTCTACTTTCCGGTGCCCAAGAAGAACAGAGGCCATTGTCCTATACTAGACCTGTGCCTTTTAAATCACTTCCTCAAACAGGAGAAATTCAAACTGCTCACACTCTCTCAAGTTCTGTCTGCCCTAGACCCGCAGACTGGATGATAGCGTTGGATATGCCGAATGCATATTTTCACATCCCTGTCCTGCCTGCCCACAGACATTACCTGCGGTTCTTGGTGGGTGACAAGTGCTTTTGGTTTGTTGTGCTTCCCTTTGGCTTTACCAGTGCCCCTCGGGTTTTCACCAAGGTGATGGCTGTGGGTACAGCACACCTGCGGAGGTCTGGGGTTCCAGTCTTGCCCACCTTGACAATTGACTGTTGAAGGCTGACTCGCCCCAGGCAGTTGTCTCCCACCTCAATCAATCAATCAATCAATCAATCATGTCACTTATAAAGCGCACTACATACCCGCGAGGGTCTCAAGGCGCTGGGGGAAGAGGGGGGTGGTGCTGCTACTGATCGAAGAGCCAGGTCTTGAGGAGTCTTCTGAAGGCCAGTAGGTCTTGGGTCTGTCGGAGGTTGGTGGGGAGGGTGTTCCAGGTCTTGGCGGCGAGGTGGGAGAAGGATCTACACTAGGGGGAACCTCCTGCACCCACCGGAGTTCACTATCAAGTGCTGAAGTCACACCTGACTCCCTCTCAGGCTCTCTATTTCATAGGAGCTGTTCTGAAAACTGTGCAGTTTCGGGCTTATTCTCCTGAACGATAAGTCCAGGATACACAGGCTATGATACCGATGTCTCAGCCTCTATCCTAGTTTTCGGTGAGACAGACTGAGGCTGCTGGGCCTCATAGCCTTTGACATCCTTCTGGTAGCACATGTCCGTTGACAGATGTGGACTCTGCAGTGGCACTAAGTGCCAATGGGCATAGCATCAGGGAAATCTCTCCGACATGGTCCAGATCTCGGAGGGAACTGCTAAAGACCTGCAGACCACGATTGGGTCCGCAGCAGTCCTCTCTACCTTCCCCAACTTGAGCTGACTGTAGTGACAAATGCGTCACTTTGGGAGAGGTGGAGAACAGAGGACACTAGTCTCTGGTGGAGTCCGGACTCCACATAAACTTGTTGAAGCTTCGGGTGATTCGCCTGGCATTGAAGGCCTTTCTACCCTCCATCAAGGGAAGGCTAGTGCAAGTGTTCACGGACAACACTATTGCCATACAGTACAGCGATAAGCAGGGTGGGTGAGGTTGTGGACCCTCTGTCAAGAGGTCCTGCATCTCTGGACATGGCTGGAATGCCAGGGTATTTGCCTGGTGGTTCAACACATGGCAGGCTTTTTGAATGCCAGGACAGTGGAACTCGGCTGACGATGCCTACTGGATAATTCATGGCGTCTCCATCAGGAGGTGGTGCAATGCCTCTTCCAAGAGTGAGTAGAACCTTGGCTAGATCTATTCGCCACTGCCAAGAAAGCACAATGTCAGCAGTTCTACACACTGGAGTTTCCAAGGTGGCTCTCACTCGGGGACACTTCATCTCAAGTGGAGCTCCGGTCCCCTGGATCCCTTTGCACCAGTACCACTCCTGCCCAGAGTACTCAAGAAGATCAGGAACGACCGGGCCGAAGTCATACTTGTGGCTCCGGATTGGGCAGGGAGAGTCTTGTATCCCGAGCTGTTGAGCAATAAGCATCGGTCTTCCGGTCAAGTTACCTCTTTGGGAGAATATTCTGTCGCAGAAACAGGGGAGGGTTCTGTACCCGAACTTGCACACTCTCCGCCTTCATGTGTGGCGATTGAGCAGCAAAAGTTGACAGCCTTCGACCTTCCTCCTGACATCTTTGATGTTATTCTGCCAGCCAGGAGTCCCGCCACCAAATCGGTATATGCATGCCCCTGGGACAAAGTTGTGGCATGGTGTGTATAAAAAAGCATTGATCCTTATCTGATCCTCTTTCTCAGGTCCTATTATTTGTTCTTTCTTTGGCCAACAAGGGTTCTGCTCTAGACACAGTTAAGGGCTATCTTTCAGCCATATCTGCGTTTTTGCAGTTGCCGGACCAACCTTCCTTATTTAAGTCACCCATTATGATGAGATTTCTCAAAGATTTGCAACACATGTTTACCCCCGGCAATTCATCATGCCCCAGTGGGACTTGAGCCTGATCCTCACTTTCCTGATGTACGTGACTTTTGAGCCTTTACACTGCTGCCCTCTTTAGTTTTTAACCATCAAAACTGCTTTTCTGTTGGCCATTACATCAGCCAGGAGGGTCAGCATGTTGCAGGCTCTCTCGATGCATCTGCCTTATACTACTTTTTATAGGGAACATCTGATTCTCCGGACAAATGCCTCCTTCCTCCTGAAGGTAGTCACCCCTTTCCATGTATGCCAGACAATCACCCTACCTAACTTTTTTGCCCTACCTCATCCTTCTAAGGAAGAGGAGAGACTCCACCATCTGAATACAGATAGAGCTTTGTCATTCTACCTTGACCGAACAAAAGAATTCTGGGTGGATGACTGTAGGAAAGTAGGATCTGCTTCTTATGGTTACCCCCACTTTTTGCTGAATGTGATACTGTTTTTAACTAGTCTGACTGGGATCCTGCTAATTAGAAACCCAGTCTATCTGCTTTCTCCCTAAACTGTCATGTACTTTGGTACACTCCAGATTGGATACTGGGGTTCCCCTGTCAGTCCCTAGTATATGGTACCCATGTACCCAGGGCATAGGTACCCCCAGAGGCCTCCCATGGGCTGAAGCATGTATTATGCCACCCATGAGAGGCCATGCAACCTACAGGCCTGCCATTGCAGCCTGTGTAAGATTGGTGCATGCACCACTTACTTAAGATATAGGTTTACTATATCTAAGGGTCACTGCACTTAAAACCTATGTCACCCCTATAGCAGGCCTTAACAATCCTGAAGGCAGGGTGCTTGGTTCTAAGTGAGAGGGTGCCACTGCATGAGCAGGACATGCCTGCAGCCTACGGAGTCCATTCTCCCTGGTTGTCAGTGCATCAGCCATTTACGACATATAGAGTGGCATTATGCGACCGCGTGATGACCAACTCTAAAACAGCTGAAAGTAACCCTATCGTGTTTGGTGTCAAACATTGTGGAATCATACCCCTACACCAGTAACCAGTGTGGGAGGTATGATTCCACCCCTCGGAAGCGAGCTTCGTTGGGTCCCTGTTGTTCCCTGTACCAGCCTTCTAGTCCCGGGCAGCACAAAATGGTTGCTGCCGACCAGAGACACATTTCTGCCCTCCTGCTGCTGAGCCAAGCTTGAGCAGGGGAAGGCAGAACAATAGGCATCCTGTCACAGGCTGAATCCCTTGTGGGGGCTGCTAATCCCGAACCCCTGTGCACGGCATTCATTTGCAAGTGCATCTGCTTGTTGGCATTTCCTGAACAAGTGCATTGGGCTCCGAGTATCCCCAACCTCTGGCACCATTTCCTACCAAGAACTCTGGCCTCCTTGCACCGAGTGCTCCGTGGGCTGTTGTTTGGTGAAATCGCTCGAGGTCCTCTCGCGACTCCTGTGCCTCTGGCCTGTGGGTCCACTTGAGGGTCAACTTTGCTTTTCTTGGGCTCCCCTGGTTGTTCCAGGCCTGCCCTGACTCTCCTCGCTTTGGTGAGTCTCCTGGTCCTTGCTGGTCCGAACCATAACCATCCTTGATCTTCTGCATGGGTTGCCGTTGCCAAGGCTTTTTGGTACTCCCGCCAGACACCAACCCCTCGGCACTCGACATCCTTTGTGGGACAGCTCGTATCCGGCTCCTGGTTGTCCTCGACATCTCCTGGTCCCTGTGGCTGCAGAGTCAAGAACTCCATCAACACACCTGAAGTACCCGACATCGGTGGGCATTCGTCTACCGAGCCCCTGGTCATTCCTGAGTGACCCAGACTCCTTCCCCTCTGCTTTCTGGTACTCTTCAACAAGAATCCACCTTTGGATTCCAACGTACACTTTTCTTCCTTCCAGCAGAGCAGAGGCTCTTCTTCCAAGTCCTCCATTGGGTTCGACAGTGGTTTCCGACGCCACTCCGGACCTATGCACTCTGTTTCCCTGGGATAGGTAACTTGGGTACCTCTGTAACCATGAGTGGGGTGGCTCTCCAACCTCCCAACTTCCACTGGGTTTTTTCAAAGTCCACTGGGAAGGGTCCTTAAACTCTAAAACGTCAACCGTGACTTCCCCATAGAATTGTACGGAGCACGCAGTCCTGTTCCCACACTGCAACCGTCCTCCGCGGGGTCCCTACTTACTAACCTTGGGTGGTTCCTTGGGGTCCCAGCGATTCTACAACCTCTAGACACTGTCTTGACTCGAGTCGTGGTTCTTATACCACTATTTTAATATATGGTCTGGTCCCCCCCTGGGGCCCACTGTGTATTAGTGCTATTTACTGTCATTTCTTTGCTTAAGTATTGTGTGGTTTGTCATTATCTCTGTGTAGGAGATACTGTGTCGTACTAGAGAGTGTTATATTAATAAATACAAAGTTTTATAACTACTGTGTGGTTCTCCTTTCATTTAACCAATACTATAAGGTTGCATTCTGGTAAAACAAGCTGCTTAACATTCCTTCAAGACTAAGCCTTAAGGCTGCTCTCCACAGCTACCACTTAGATAGCTTTCTAAGGTTATCTTTGACCTCTTAAATCACCATAAGCGTTGTTTGGACTGGTGCAAGGTGCCCACTTTAATTAGTGGAAAGCATATATCGGGCCAACTTCTCACAATGACCAACTCTTTGTAGGGTACGTTGGGGCCAAGAAAGGGAAGACTGTGCAGAAACGAACCATCTCTGGATGGATTGTGCTCTGCATAAAAATCTGCTACGCATTGGCCAAAAAGCAACTTATATCCTATCAGAGAAGCAACAATCAAAGTGTTTAAGCCAATCCATCAAATTCAGAAAGTTGCCCCAAGCAGTTTCTTTTGAACAAGTTCTTTATTCATCATTTCTTCATACACGAACAGCCAAAAGGGCAGCCGTGCTTTGCTCACAATCGAGCTTCATAAGGGCTGCAACATGCTTAATTAAAAAGGTTTTTTTTTAACGTTTTTTAAAAACCTCAAATCAGTTACATACAGACAAGTTCAAAGCAAAAAAGATAAACGAAGCACAATACAAAACTGTGCATAACAACAAATTAAAAAACATTGCTAAGGAACAAATCCAACAACAGTAGTCTGGCAGACACCAAAACGTCATTGTATCAGCAAGTCCATCTAAATGTTACTAACACAAATTACAAAAGAGCTAGCAAAAGGAGAAATAACCTAAAAAGTAAATGTATAGTACAAAAATCATGTACAGTTTTTAGATGTTTAAAGATCAGAAGAACATACACCCATTACATCTTCAGATAGTACAACATAGCCTAATCCACACAACATATTAAAGAATTAACTCATATTATACATTAGTTTTCATACCCTACATTTCGACAAACCGCCAAAGGGTATAGGAGAAATGTAAGCACCATTTGCTTCTATCTCTCTTCTATGTGAATGACGTCTGTCGTACGGGCCCTAATGTAGTATACCACATCCAAAAACTCAGATTTACTTCTTCAAAAAATGGTGCAAATATAAAAAGGTCCAAAAGAAAATTAAAAAATGAGTGGAGTGTATAAACTAAACATTGAATTTATATTAATTGAAGACGGGCCAATGGACTGTTTGAAAAGTCACACAACAACGAAAGAGTCGAAAAGGGAGAGAAAGGAGGACACCTAATCAAGATTCAGATTTGTAAGTATATGGTCTCTATTTGACTAACTCACCATTTGATATATGTAGGTTTTTACAGGACAATCCACCACCAGTAATCACCTATAAAGTACTGCAGATTGTCTTACCATGAATCTCATTGTAGTAAAATTCCAATACAAATTCTCCAGAACTAAAGTGCATTGGTAGACAAATTATCCTAAATGAGCAAAGCAGCAACCATCCAAATATAACACTGTAGCGTACTCAAAAAATATAATATATATAAAAACAGCAGGTGAGGGTAAAATAATATATCTAATATAGACATCTATGGCAGATTCCTTACCTTTGAATTTCCCAGGCGTCAGACTGGATCTGGAAGATTTTTCTTCGAGCAATACACACCGGTAGGGGGCATCGGCCGGCTCCACGTGACATGGTTTGCGTCGTCTACGCCATTTTGCCGTCTACGTCCCCTACATAGGCGCCAACTCGGCACACTGACATCAGTTCTTTTCTTTCTGCGCCAGCCAAAGCTGATCCGTGAAGAGAGCTACCCTCTGTCACTTTTTGACAGGCTTGTTTCAACTTTTTGTTGAGCATTTTTGGTGCGTAGGTTTTTCCAATATGTCAAAGAAGACTTCTGGATTTAAACTGTGCGGCGCCTGCCACCGCACCATGTCAGTAACGAATTGGTGCCTGGAGCGCGACCATGACTCGAAGTCGTGCTCTGACTGCTGGGCCATGGTGCCGATAGGCCTTGTGGGAGTGGTTCATAAAGCTGCCTGCGGCCTGGTGCTCAGAACCGCGTTGTGTGCCCTGGAGGTCTCGTTCTCGTCAAAAGGAAGGTCCAGGCACCGCTCTGGGAGTCCTAAGTCCTCATCCTCCCACTGGAAGTCATCCGGTAGGTCAGGTAAGAGTCATAAGGAACATAAGAAGTAAAAATGTGCTTCGACTAAACGCCATCCGTCCCCTGACATGATGGAGGAGTCTTGGCGCGCTAGGCCTTTGCTGAACCTGCGCATGGGTCGACTCTGCGCTTTGCTGACTTTCTGGGAGAGGGAGCAATCCCCACCCAGCACAAAGAGTTTTATGATGCCATGAGCCTCATATTTGGTCAGCCTTACCCTCCCAGCATGCCTCCAGACCCTGGAGGCTCAGTGGGGGCTCCATCGGGTTCCGCGCTGTCGGCTCCATTGCCAATGTCCCACCGTGGATCTGGGCTGACACCAGTCACGCCACTGAGACCTTCCCTGGCTCCAACTCTGTTGCTGAGACTCCAGACACTGCTGGCGCCAGCCCCATTTTCATCCCCCGATGACCCATAGCCTGCTCGGCGCCTACCGACGCCGATCCCGGCATCGATCACACAGTGTCCTAAGTCGGTTCCTCAGCCTTATTTTGAAGGGTGAGGGATGGAGGAAGTTTGGGAGGAGTTGCTGGACCGTTTACAAGACCAGCCAGAACAAAAAATGGACTGGTATGAGGAATTGGGTGCTACGGAGGAGGGAGCTTCCTACACTATGGTGGTGCAAAGGGCAGCTGTGGTCCTGGACCTTCAGCTTCCATCTGTGGCTGTCAAGACACACATCTTGACGGAGGCCCTGGAGCCGGGTGTCTCCTCTTTGAAACCCCTCATGCCTTTCAATGAGACTTTGGCTGATGTCCTATTGGGAACTTTGTCCAAGCCCAGCAGAGGGGCTCCTGTGAATAGGACAGTCAGCCGCCGCCATCGCCCAGTACCGGGCGACTCAAATCTCCTCGCCAACCACCCTACCTTGAGAGCTTAGTAGGCCAAGCCTCTACATCTCAGGGCGCGTTCCCTTCCACACCCCTGGGCAGGAAATCCAAGAGGCTGAATAGTTGGGGCAAGAACATTTTTTCTTCCTCCAGCCTTGCATCGTGGTCAGTGAACACTGCATGCCTATTGGGCCGTTCTCCCACTCCCTGTGGGAAACGGTTGTTCAAGTGCTGCCACAGGTCTTGAAGGAGGCCCTGGCCATCCTCTCTGATGCAGTATAAGATGGGGTAGATGTGGCAAAGTTCGCCATTCGATCTGGTTTAGATACAACTGACTCGCTGGGCAGAGTGATTTCCACAACAGTGGCTGTCAGATGCCACGCCTGGGTCAAAACATCTTGCTTTTCTGGGGATGTCCAGTCTTCGCTCATGGACATGCCCTTTGATGGCACCCGTCTCTTCGCAGACAAGGCAGACACCGCGCTGGAACGCTTTAAGGACCCATGGCTACGGACAAGTCCTTGGGTCTCTCAGTTGCCTCTTGTCCCCAGTCTGCCTTTTGCTCCTTTCGTGGCTACGGAAGTGGCTTTCAACCATGCCAGCCATACCCCAACCACAGAGCAACGTAAGTTCCACAACCCCTGCACGGACGAGTTTGCGGTTTGTTCTGACCCTGTGCGTCAGGTAGTCAGAGGTCAGGTCAAGCCTCTACCCCCCTGGCAGCTTCCACCTCCAAACCCTCCTAGTCTTGCTCTTCCAGACCATGGGCCACCAGTTGGTAGCAGGCTCTGCCATCACCTCCACCACTGGCACAACATCACTTCGGACATGTGGGTTCTCCAGATTATTTGAAAGAGCTACTCCCTCCCCTTTGAGACCACTCATCTATCCATGCCTCCATCCTTCCACCAGGTGACGGAGGATCATCTACTTGTGCTCTAGGAAGAAGTCATGACTCTCTTTGCCAAGGGACCCATAGAAAGAGTTCCAGTGCCATAAGTAGGCTGCAAATGCTATTCCCGCTACTTACTGGTTCCAAAAAAGAACAAGGGCCTTCATCCTATCCTAGACCTCCGGGCCATAAACTACTTCCTAAAAAATGAGAAATTTAGATGCTCACATTGGCTCAGGTCTTGTCTGCCCTGGAGACTGGATGGTAGCATTAGACTTGCAGGACGCATATTTACACATCTGCGTCCTGCCTGCCCACAGGCATTACCTGCGATTCACAGTGGCCCACGAGCACTTTCAGTTCACGTTGCTCCCTTTTGGTCTTACCAGCGCCCCTCAGGTATTTACCAAGGTGATGGCAGTGGTCGCAGCTCATCTGCAGAGATCAGGGGTGCCAGTATTCCCCTATCTCGTCAACTGGCTGTTGAACTCGGGCTCGCCCTAGGCTGCCATCTCCCATCTCCAGAATATGGCAGACTTCCTACATTTGCTGAGTTTCACTATCAATGTGCCGAAGTGACACCTGACTCCCTCTCAGATGCTTTCTTTCATCAGAGCTGTTCTGGAGACAGCGCAGTTTCGGGTCTATCCTCCCGAGCGGCGAGTCCAGGATATTCAGGCTATGACACCGATGTCTCAGCCTCTATCCTGGATTTGCTGAGGATCTCTGAGGCTACTGGGCCTCATGGCCTCCTGCATCCTGCTAGCGACACATGCCAGATGGCATATGCAGGCTCTGCAGTGGGACCTGAAGTTCCAGTGGGCACAGCGTCGGGGGAATCTCTCCAACATGGTCTAGATCTCGTAGGGAACTACAAAAGACCTGCAGTGGTGGCTGATGAATCGCGATTGGGTCCGATGCAGACCCCTCTTCCTTCCCCAACCAGATCTCACAGTAGTGACAAATGCATCACTTCTGGGATCGGGGTGGACTTCTGGGAGAGGTGGAGATCAGAGGACTCTGGTCTCCGACAGAATCCGAACTCCACATCAACGTGCTGGAGCTCTGTGCGATCCGATTTGCATTGAAAGGAAGGCTAGTTCAAGTGTTCACAGACAACACCACTGCCATGTGATACTGCAACAACAGGGCGTAGTGGAGTCATGGACTCTGTCAAGAGGCCCTGAATCTCTGGACATGGCTGGAACAGCAGTGCATATCCCTGGCATGTTGTCTGAACGCCAGGGAGGACGAGCTCTGCCGTCGATGCCTAGCAGATCATGAATGGCATCTCCATCTGGAGGTGGCACAAGGTCTCTTTCAGCAGTGGGGAGAGCCTTGGTTAGATCTGTTCGCCTCCGCAGGGAATACGCAATGTCAGCAGTTTTGTGCATTGGAGTTTCCAAGGTGGCTCTCTCTCAGAGATGCTTTTTGTCTTGAGTGGAGCTCAGGCCTCCTGTACACCTTTCCGCCTATACCACTCCTTCCCTGAGTTCTCAAGAAGATCAGGAACAACTGGACCCAAGTCATCCTTGTGGCTCTGGACTGAGCACAAGAGTCTGGTATCCCGAGCTTCTCCAATTGAGCATCGATCCTCCAATCAGGCTGCCCCTTCAGGAGAATTGTCTGTCGCAGCATCAACGGAGGGTCCTCCACCCAAACCTGTCAACTCTATGCCTTCTTGTGTGGAGATTGAGAGGCAGCAGTTGACAGCTTTCAACCTTCCTTCCAAATTCTGGAATGTTATTCTGGCAGCTAGGCGTCCCTCCACTAAGACGGTATACGCCTGCCGGTGGAAGAAATTTGTAATATATTGTACAGAGAAGTCTATCGACCCTCTCTCTGCTTCCCTTTCAGATGTTTTATTGTTTAATTTGACCCTTGGCCAGCAGGGCTCTGCTCTGGGCACCCTGAAAGGGTATTTGTAGGAGGATGGCTTAGTATATGGTGCACACTAATTTAAGTGAAGCACCTTGCACTAATACAGGCAACCCTTATGGTGATTTTAGGGGTCTTAGACATCCATAGAAAGATTCCTAAGTGGTAGCTGTGGAGAGCAGCCTTCAGGCTTATCTTGAAGGAGTGTTAGGCAGCTTGTTTTACCAAATCTAATCATGTAGTGTAGGTTAAATGAAAAAGAACCACTCAGTGTATATATAAAAATAAGTCTATTTATTAAACAACACTCACTAACACATTGGTATCCTACCCAGAGATATAAACACAAATACACAATAATACTTCAATTGCAAATAAGTAAGTAAGCACAATCACAATACACAGTGGTCTCCAGGGGGAGACCAAACCATATACTAAAATAGTGGAGTGCAAACTTTATCCGAAGTCGGGACTTGAACCAGCAGACTCAGAAGAGCTGAGAAATCAAGGAACCACCAAAGGTAAGTACCCAGGAATACCACGGAGGCTGTGTGCAGAGTGGAAACAGAGCCGGATACTCAATAGAAGTCAACGGGAAAGTCACGGTGCAGTTTTGAAGAAGGACCCTTCCCAGTGGACACTGAAGAAACCCTGTAGAAGACAGAAGGTTGGATAGTCATCCCGCCCGTGAATACCCCCAGGATACCTACACTAGGGAAGCCAGGTGCATATGTGCGAAGTGACGTCAGATACCGCTGTACACCACAATGGAGGACATCAGTAAAGATGCCGCTGGCGAAGACTGTGCAAGAGTCTGGTGGAATCCAAGGGTGGATTCTTGAAGAGAAGAACCTGCAAGCAGATGGGACAGAGTCTATGCCACTCAGAGGTGACCAGGAGGCATGGAAGAGCAATGCCCACCGATGTCGGAAGATGCAGGAGCGATGATGGTGACCTTGTCGCTGCAGCTGTGAGGACCAGGCGATGCTGAGGAAGACCAGGAGCTGTGCACGAGCTGTCCCACGTCAGAAGATCCAAAACTAAGGGAGACGATGTCTAGCGGGAGCACCAACAAGCCTTGGCAGCTGCAACAGGCGTGGAAAGCGAAAGGCACAGGAGTCGCAAGTTGGCCTCGAGCAGCTCACCAAAGATGAACGCCCACGATGCAGAGGATGCGGTGAGGATGCAGATCTTGGCAGGAAGAGATGCTGGAGGCTGGAGCTTCTTGTAGCCCGAAGATTTCTGGCGTGAAGAGCAAACAAGCCTTGGCAGAAGCAAGTTGACACAGTGCACAGGGGTTCGGTCCAGGCGGTTCCAACGAGGGATACTGGCCTCAAAATTGCAAAGGACAGATCAGGCCTCGAGGGAGTTGCAGAACCACCACCTGTGTTGCTGAGCCTTTCGAAGTCCGTGGGACGTCAGGAGCAGCATACCGGTCAGCTTCGTTGCAATGCCTTTAGATGCAGGGGTGTGACTCCTTCTCTCTAAGGGAGATTACTTCAGATGTCATTGATGCCCACAGGTCTGTTGAAGATCCTAGATGAAGCACAGACACAGACGATGAAGAAGACTTGCAGAACAGTGAGACTAGGAGCAGCAGGAGTCTTCCGTGACGCAGTCTCGGTTCCAGGCAAAGTCCAGTGAAGTCCAAGTGTCCAGATGGTCAAAGAGTGACATGGCTTCAGGCTTGAGTCTTGTCCCACGATGAATCTGAGGACCCACCCACAAGTAAGCCCTTAAATACACTAGGAAAGGGAAGGGGTTAGGATGACTCAGGGGTCCCTCCCAGAGGAGGGGCTGGACAGAGGGGAGGATTCTCCCATGTCCTTTGTCCAGTTTCACTCCAGAGCGGGATCCAAGGGCTCCCTGAACTGGCTCAAACCAGAGTATGCAAGGAGGGCACCAAATGTGCCCTTCAAAGCAGTCTGGTGGCGCTGGCAAGTGCATACACCTCAGCCCAATACACTAAGTCCTGTCTGGGAGGTGGTCACACCTCCCTGTGGCAGGAAACCTATTGTTCTACCTTTCCTGCTTGAGCTCAGCAGCAGGAGGGCAGAATCGTGTCTGGGGTCGGCAGCAGCACTAGCTTGCTGGCAGACCTGAAGGCTGTTACTGGGAGTATTGGGGGCTTCCCGGAGAAGCCCCCCAGTGCATTGAATCATACCTCCAACACCGGTAACGGTGTTTGGGTATGAGTCCAACATGTTTGATACCAAACATGCCCAGGTTCGGCACAGCGACTATATATATAGCCATTGCGTAGTGACGGATGGCCACTATATGTATCAAAATGGTTGACCACACTTACAAAGCCTGGAAAATTGACTCCGGGGGATTGTAGGGGGTGTCCTGCTCATGCAGGGGCACCCACTCACTTATAACCCAGCACCCTGCCTTCAGAATTGAAAGGTCTGCCTTGGGGGTGACTTATAGGTTTTAAGTGTAGTGACCTCAGATATAAAAAAATGTATATCTGCCATAAGGGGTCCTAGCACCAGCTTACACAGGCTGCAATAGCAGGCCTGTAGTCACAGTTTGAGTGGTCTCTCATGGGTGGCACAATATATGCTGCAGCCCTTGGGAGACCCTGGTGTACCTATGCCCTGGGTACCTAAGTACCATATACTAGGGGCTTATAGGGGTACACCAGTACCCAATTGTGGAGGTACAAAAGTACTTACCATGTCGAATATAGGGAGGAAGCACAGGGACTGGGGTCCTGATTAGCAGAATCCCAGTCAGACTAGTCAAAAAATATACTGACTCCAGAAAATAAGCGGGGATAACCATGCTACAAGGATTCTACCTTCCTACAGTATTTGTCTGCTTTCCTGAGGCGCTGGCAAGTGCATACACCTCAGCCCAGACAGGATTTAGTGTATTGGGGCTGGGTGGGTGCACTCTGAGAGTGCCTGAAAGTCTGCACCCGGGGCACATTTGGTGTCCCTGTGCATAGTCCAGCTCAAACCAGTTCTGGGAGCCATTGGCTCCTGCTCTGGCGCGAAACTTGACAAAGGATATGGGTGTAAACACCCCTCTGTCCTGACCCTCTTCTGGGAGGGTCCCCCAAATCTGTCCAACCCGCTCCCGTGGGTACATAAGGGCTTACCTGGCTGTAAGACTTTAGATTTTACGTGGCAAGCTTCTACAAGAAGAAACTACTGACCTTCGACCGTCTGGACACTCTGGACTTCACTGGACTTCAACTGGGCCCGACTTCGTCTCCCTCTCCGTCCAAAGCTTTGTCTGTGCCCTTGCTCCATACAGGCTCCGTAGGACCTGTGGTGCACTAAGGACAACTGAAGAATCTCCCTTGGAGTGAAGGAGTCACTCCCCTGCCCTAGCAGGCACTGTAACGCAACTGACCGGTCTGCTGCTCCTGAGCTCCTGCAGACTCCGAAGATTTCAGCAACACAGGAGGTGGGTTTTCGAGGGTCCCTGAGGTCGATCTGCCCTCTCAGCAAGTTTGAGGCCAGTATCCCTCGTGGGGACTGCATAACCCGAACCCCTGTGCACCGCGTCCATTTGCAATTGCATATGCTTGTTGGCAATTCCCGAGCTTGTGCATTGGACTCCGTGTAGTCCTGATCCTGAGCAGTATTTGCACCAAAGAACTCCGGCCTCCTCGCACCGAGTGCTCCGTGGGCTGGTACTTTTCACCTTCACGGCAGCAGTACTTCTTCACAGCCCTCCATTGAGAACGACTGCAGTTTCCGACGCCACTCCAGACCTATGCACCCGGCTCCTCTGGGATAAGTAACTCGGGTACTACGGTATCCACAGGTGGGGTGGCTCTTCAAACTCTTAAGTTCCAAAGGGTTTGCTCAAAGTCCTCCTAGAAGGGTCCTTAAACTTTAAAAGTGTAACCGCGACTTCCCCATAAAATTGTACGGAGCCCGCGGTCGTGTTCACACACTGCACCCGTCCTCCCTGGGGTCCCTATCTACTCACATTGGGTGGTTCCTTGGGGTCCCAGCGATTCTACATGCTCCAGACCTTGTCTTGATCCCAGTCGTGACTGTTATACCACTATTTTAGTATATGGTTTGGTCTCCCCCTGGAGCGCACTGTGTATTGTGCTACTTACAACTGTTCTATTGATCTTGTATTGTGTGCTTTGTGTTCTATCCTCGTATATAACTACTGTGTGGTTCTCCTTTCATTTAGTCAATATAGGAGGTGATATTCTGGTAAAACAAGCTGCTTTACATTCCTTCAAGATTAAGCCTGAAGGCTGCTCTCCACAGCTACCACTAGGATAGCTTTCTAAAGGTTATCTTTGACCTCATACACCATAAGGGTCGTCTGGACTGGTGCAAGGTGCCCACTTTAATTAGTGGACAGCATATACCAGGCACACTTCTCACATTGGTGTGCAGCGGTTGGGATTCAAGCCTGCATTGTTTTACCAGATAAATCTCTTTGTATTGATTAACTGAAAACCACTAAAGTATTCAGGCACATATAATACTTAAAGATGAAATGAAATGAAAATTGGTACTTGTAAAGCGCACGGCTACTCCACAGAGTGTCCCGGCGCTGCAGGACCGACTAGGGACAGAGAAATCAGAGTTCGAAACAATCGCACTAAAACCAGGACAGAGGCATTATAGCCGAAAAAGCCAGGTTTTTAGCTGTCTCCTGAAAACAAGCAGGTCTTGGACCAGCCTAAGATGAAGGGGTAAATTATTCCATAGGTGGGCGGACAGCACTTGGAATGAGCGCCCGCCTGCCCGTGAGCGGGAAAATTTAGGAATAAGTATCAGGGCCTGACCAGAGGACCTCAGGGCACGATGTGGCACATAGTGTTGAACCCGTCTCCTGAGATAAACGGCGCACGTGCCATGAAAGGCATGGAACGCCAGAACCAATGCTTTAAACTGGATCCTCTTGCATATTGGGAGCCAGTGCAAGGTTAGAATAAGTAAGTTCTACTGAACTTAGGGTTGGGTAAGCTAAGGGTCTAGCACACCCTTTCTCCAACCTAAGAGAGTTTAGGTCCCACTAGGTTAGGTAGGTGCATACACCACACCACACTAGTATGTCTTCTAAAAGAGAAGCAAGTCGCTCTCTGCCTTCTAGGTACAACGGTCTCACATTTCAGGATCTGAAAGCCATGTGTGCTTCTAGGAAGCTGAAGAAATGCCAACACCCAACATCTCATTGAGGTGTTACTCTTAGATGACCTTAGAAAGACCCCAGGGTCAGATGAGGTAGAAAGAGTGGGTGGGGTAGGGAATGAAGACAGGTCAGGAGGTGACACCTTTTATGACCTAGACTCAAACCCTGGCCAGGAGGATCAAGATGATTCCAACCTGGACAACCTAGATCTTCAGGAAGAGGGTGGAGAAGGCCACAGTGGCCCTCTCTTTACTCCTCCAGGAAGAGTGCAGAGTTTACCCAGGAGATCTAGATCTCCCTCTGCAGAATCTGACCAGTCAGGACATTCTATAAGGGACCTCCATATCTCATAAGAGAGATAACTCTTATGAAAGACAGTGCCAATTTCTAGAGCTTGAGAAAGTTAAGCTTAGGCTCAGGCAAGAGCAATTGGCCCTAGATAAGGAATCCTTAGAACTCCAGAGGGCTAGAAAGAAATTGGGACTAGAGTCCCATGGTGACAGCAACAGTGTCCCTAGGATTAAGGAGTATACTTATGACCATATTGTTAAAGATTGCAGGAATCGCTGTTAGCATGAGCTGAAAGCCATTTTGTACTTGGCAGCCATTTTAGTTAGCCATGTGCTCGCCATGTGCTTTCTCCCTCTTCCAGAGTCTTGCACATGCTCAGAGAGGCCTAGCTGGTAGAATGCACCTGCTCCTAGTATAGAACTGTCAGGCTATTCTTACTCATGTAAGCAGTTTAGTCTCCCTCCCACTTTGTGGAGCAAGCAAATTTTGTATGCCCATATTAGTCAATAAGCATGCTTGTATGTGCTAGGACCTCCCCTTGATTTTATGCTGACTATGTAACAAATACATATATAAGGACCCTGTTCTCTGCACTCATTAGAATGCCTCCTACAGTGGCCTGCGGGTACCGTAAGATGCAATCTCCTCATCTGAGGTTAATAAAACATGTTTTTTTGATATTACAGCTTCTGTGCCAATCTCTTCTTTGTTGGTCTTAAGGACCAGATGTATCAGTGAACCCCTAAGAAGGTTTTTATTTCTACAAATGGCGCCCGAAAGTGGGACTCATCGGTGCAGCGGCTATCCAAGGGAGTGGTCTTGAAGGGAGACAGGAATCTACTGAGGAGTACAGGACAGGAATCTACTGAGGAGGTACCCTGCGCACGGAGATTGTTTTGTCTTCCAGCCCAGTATATTTCTGGTCTTCCTGCTCTGATCCTCCAAGTGTTTGCCGCTCCCGACTGAGAACTTCTTTGGCGTGAGTATTTTAAAACGACTGTTAGGTCACTCAGAACTTGGCAGTTGAACCTGGACACCATTTGATTGGTAAGAGCCGTTTTGCGGCACTTGCT
The DNA here is from genome assembly GCA_963921515.1 of Calotriton arnoldi. Lineage (NCBI taxonomy): Eukaryota > Metazoa > Chordata > Amphibia > Caudata > Salamandridae > Calotriton > Calotriton arnoldi. The sequence continues at coordinate 3,227,374 of CAWUFW010000030.1, forward strand.
GTTGGTTTGATGCCTTTGATTGGTAAGGTAGTTTTAGTAACACTTACTGTGGCTTTGTTTGTATGATTGGCCAATTTTGGAATTTGTTTTGTAATTATATATGCATTGCAATTCATATAGGCAGGTAATGAGGAGATTTTTCTCACTTTGAAAATTTGAACGACACACATTGTGTTAAGTGTCACTTGGAGTATAATATTATATATGCTATAATATTTTTGGCATGCCTGTTACCAGCACACTTTGTTGAAAGTGTTGCTGTCTTGGAGGTACCGATATGGATTTAGGAAGTACTCAGTTGACTCCTCAGAGGGGATACCTAAATAGGTTTAGGTATAGTAAAAGATATTTCTTCCTTGGTGACTAAGTACCCCATGGAACTAAATATGTACATGAAACGGATCCGGATCTGCGCACTTAGTAACATTCATAAGTGGTGATATGCAGAGCGCTTTTTGAGTGTTCTACCAGCCAAAACCGGCGAATTTGGTGTATTTCAGCTTTTTGACCATGGAACAGTTTTTTTGGGCTACTTTTGAGAGCTCTTCTTGTAAATATGACTTACAATTAGTATTTACAAATAGGTTGGTCTTGCGTACACTTTGTAAGCAGTCCTAAGTGTTGATTTGTGGGTTCAATGTGTGTTTAAATGTCTATGTGGGGTTTTTGGTTTGACATTGGTAATACTTGTGTGAGTACTCTGTGTACGAATGGCTAGCTTTAAGCGCGCTGTGTTGTGTCCTTCTGTAACTGTCTGAATGAGCTCAATGAGTTTGTTTATGTTTTTTTGCTGTCATCATTCTGTTATGCAAAATGTCATTTAGTTACTTACATATTAAATAAAAATCCAGAAATAAATTATGTAACATATGCTAAACAGCTGCATGTTACTATTAAATTGACAGAGTAAGACACTATACATGTGTGCAACTTGCCACAATGCTAAACATAAAATTAGAATTCGTATTCAATAGGATTAAAATAGGCCTCATACAGAGAGAAAAAAACGAAATTGTGTGTTTTGTAATCAATAGACTTAAATACACAATGTTACGGCCTTTTCCTTAAATACATTGTATTAGACATTAAAAGGCATGCACATCATTTGAATGAATTTGGTCGTTGCTGAACTAAATACACATTATAGAAAGATAGATTTGACTGCATTGAAATGCCTCAGTTTTTAAATAGACTGTGACATGCTTTTCTTTCAGCACCCGAGAAAAAGCTTTCCGACAGCTGTGTTTAAACTAACTAACTAAAAGGAACCGTTTGACACAGCAAATGGGGATTTAACTCTGTCAGGGTATTTCAAATAATAAAGGGTTTTTTTCCTGAGAAAGGCGTGCAAATTCGACGCCTGCTGACACACAACAGCTGCATAAATAGCATATGGCTATTCCTGCTCACGGCCACAGACAGGAATGCTGTGTCAGCGATATTTTAAGTCAGTGTAAACCTGGTATACAGGCCTGCATTATTTTAAAAGTTTCAAAACACCAGTTTCATTATTTTGGATAACAGAGAACAAAATTGAAAGTAGGGATTTTCTTTCTTAATGCCTTTTTTCATAAATACATCTGTGGTTCTCATGTTAAATGATAATTGTCCTTTTAAAAGTGGCGCAGACTTTTCCTGTTTCAAGTAAGGCTTCTGTGCTTAGGGTTATGAATGAATGTGTTTAAATATGATAGGCTACGAATGAAGCTTGCTTTTCCAATGTGGAATCATCAAAATGGTTGGTTTTATTGATAAAAAATAACATTTAATTATATGGGAAAAAATATATTGTTAAAAACAAATGCTTTAAATTCGTTTTCTCATCTTTATAAAGCCTAATCATCATACTGTGAATTCCTAGCATCAAAGTTGAATTTAAGTAGTGCTGTACCGCAAAGAGAAGGGAACTTAAATGTGAAATGTCACTTTACCCAGCCGTACAAAACTTGTTTTTATAAGGGTATATCTTATGCATTTCTGATTTCCCATTCCTGAACTATCTAGAGAACACTTTGGGGGTTCCTATTATGCAAAAATATTGTAAGATATTCATTTTTAAGTGCCCCTACCACCAAAGTCGAAATTGAGCTAAATTCACAATTTTACAAGCAGTTCTACCACTCAAGGCAGTTTTAACGTGCTCTCAGGCTTCCATAAAGTATATGCAAGTATAAAATAAACAGCTGCCTCTGCATTACTAGATTGCACACCACTGTACAAATGAAAATAAGTATACAGAAACCAGCAGACTTATTATCCTACCTTTAAATTATTGGCAAATGGATCGGACAGGGCTGCCGTCTCTGCCGTGCTGTGATTCTCCAGAGTTGCATTGCATTACAAAACCGCATGGCAAGCCTTGCACGCAAAAATGAGCAGCTGCTGAACGGGTCAAAGGTCAGAGTTCTGCATTTAGCAACTTAGCAGGGTAATGTTTGCTTTGACACTTCGACCTTCGAAATGTTTTTTGAAAGACGAGATGATAGCGCAAAGAGAGAAAGAGAAGCTTTGCTTCCTATTTTTGGCACACACACGTTTTGCGCAGTCCTATGCCACGAAGGAAGACAACCCTCAGTTGAACATTGATCTGCCATTTATATAAAATAATGGTTTTAGTTTAAAGAATACTGTGTAGGGGCTACGATAAGGAGGAAATGGATTTTAGTTTGCATTCATGCGCCCTCATGTTAATCTAGTACAATTGCTGTAGAAAATATTTAAAGTTAACTCAATTTGCATTGTGTTAGACTGAATCAGAGAATAGCCACTTTCTAAGATATCTCCTACAAGTTTGTTTGTGCCCAGTTGCTATAAATAGGGGTTGAAAGTGTTGACAGAAGTAAAACCTGTTTCAGGTTTTCCTACTGTCAAAATGGGGGAAGGAGGCTAGCTCCTCTACAAATTAAGGGTAGGCAAAATTATGTTTTCTCTCTTCTTTTTCTCACTTTTTTTTGAGTCTGTCTAAAGCTGTCTAGGAAATGGCCATATGACAGTTAAGGCACTTTGCATTGTTCATAAGGCGGCACACAAAATGGGGCCTAAACCATTACAGAGAATGTTTACTTGGTACTCCACAGCTAGAAGTCTTCGTTCCTTGGCAGCCCACCTAGTATGTACCCCACGAGTCAAGAAAACCCGACTAGGAGGTAGATCATTTGGCTATGCAGCCGCAAGGCTATGGAATGAACTACCAAGTGAACTCAGACAGACTGATGACTTACTGCAGTTTAGAAAAAGCTAAAAACCAGGCTCTTTCCAAAAGAATAGCCTTGAGAGATTGGCGCATGATGATTCATAGTTTTATAGCTGCACAGTGATTTAGGTAATCCCAGCGCCAGGATGCCCGTTGGGTGACAGCTGCGCTATATAAATGCTACTTACAATTACAATTACAATTGGCTATTCTGTAATACTGTTTTAAAATTGTTAGAATTAATAAAAAGATGAAACACATAAGCTATGTTACTGCCCATCCTGTATGAAAGAATGAGTAGAACAGATTGATGTTCCCTTATTTGATCTTTAAGGAGAACTGTATAGTGGCGGTTTCTGTTCAAAAATCTCAGGTGGCAACACTATTATTGTTTATGTTATTCTCATGTTCTATACAGTTTTGCAAGGGCATTGCTAGTCTTTTATTAGCTAGTCTGTGTAAATAAGCTGACAGCCCTTATTAGAGCTGGAGATAGGGTTTTTTTCCTTTTGAAAATGATGTTGCATAGTCCAGATCGTGAAAAGTACAATGCAGGAAAGACGCTCATGTGATCCTTAGCAAACATTTTGAAGGAAAATATTGTTTTATAGGAGTTTGTTTGTCATAACATGTTCTGCTGGAGAAAAAGTACCCACTATGTTGAAGTTTAGTTCTTTTTGCAATAAGAATCCCTGTTAAATTAGCAGTTTTAGATTTTCCTGCTGCACCTATAACATGAGAGCATGGTCCTAAGCATAACATGTAAGAGAAATTATTTTACAAGTGTCTGCAGTCCTGTACAAGTAATGTAAAATCTATGAGTAAAAGTGTAGAACATTTCCTTTTTCTGGAGGGTTCTTCAGATTGGTAATATAGGAATACACCAATGTAAGTATTTGGAGTATGTCTGTATTGTTTTTCTCTTTTCCTCAGAATTTAGTAAATGAACACAGACTTCCTTGGCTGCTTGGGATTGGGTGATGTATTACTCTTGTCAGTTCACCAAAACGTTCCTTTTATACTTGCCAATAGGTCCAGGGTTTTCTACTCTCAGATAGATGAAGTGGTTCTTGGGTGCCTTGCTAATGTATGGGGCGCCCCAAGACTAAGGAAGTATTCTGAGACTATCCTCTCTGTTGTTAGATTATTTCTGTGCCTTGTCTAAAGACCTCTTGTTCTGTCCACCAATAGATATTTGCTGCCTTACAACCATTGCCAGAGGGGCCCGGACATCAGATCCAGCCTGGGAGTCAGCACCACTGCAGCTTGAAGCCAAAGTGAAAGGAACCAGCATAGGCGTTGCTGGCAACTAGGACCTCAGTGAAGTCGGAAGCACTGGGACGTGAAGTGTGTACCCCTGCCACTGTCTTGGGCGAAAGACGGGGTTACAAATCAGGATGGAGAAATCTTTGTGTGGATCCAGTTTTTGATGCCCAGCTGAGAGAGTCACAGAACGACAAGGACGGCAAGGAGGCTTTTGCTTGAGGTGACCCCCTTTGAAACAAGGGTTGCTTCAGGCCTCTTAATCCTGGTCCCAAAGTGAATGCAAGTCTACGCCTTTGTTTGTTGATCAAGAGATGCCCGAGCACATTGGGTACAATTTGTGGCCCCAACAAAAGAGCAGTGCGCCAGAGGTGCAAATACAGGAGTTAGGGAAGGACTTGAGTTTAGGGTACAGGTGCTATGCCCTTGGTGCCTGTTAGATTAAAGTGAAGAAAACTGGTGCACTGCCTGAGACACTGGATAGGATCATTGAGGGTATTTGCCCTGGGGGTGATTGCCCTATCCTGAAAGAAAGACTTTTTCTTCTCCGTGATTCTTGAGTTGCGGGTTGTGCAGCTCCACCGTGGGAACAACAAGAGCCTGCCTGTGAGGCTCAAACGGACACAGGGAGAAGACTCCCTCTGGCTGGTGGTTTTAGAATTTCCCAAGGACTCTTTTTTTGTTAGTAATGTACCCCTTTGGTCGTCCCATTTTTGAGGAGGAGCAGCCCTTTGCGGCTCCTTGTCCTAATTCCTATGGTCTTGTGTGGTCCTCCTGGTCCCCCGGAGCCAGGATTGTTTTTGTAATAATCTATTTTGACTTCCCTGACATTTGCATTACTTATCATTGGAAAATATTGAGATTTCTGTTTGAGATAATAGTCATTATTCTCTCTTGCTACCTGTATGACCCAATGCTCTGTTCACTTTGTACTCCTGCTTATACCTTGTATATACCTGCTTAATGAAATGTTTAGAATGTAAATGCCCACCTAGCATAGGATATTGATGAATTTATGAGAAGAAAATGTGCAAAATATTTTCTATGTCTCTACTAGATCATGGCAATGTCTTTAGCTCATGCTAAAAGGATCGTCTGTTAAAGATTGCAGGAATCGCTGTTAGCATGAGCTGAAAGCCATTTTGTACTTGGCAGCCATTTTAGTTAGCCATGTGCTCGCCATGTGCTTTCTCCCTCTTCCAGAGTCTTGCACATGCTCAGAGAGGCCTAGCTGGTAGAATGCACCTGCTCCTAGTATAGAACTGTCAGGCTATTCTTACTCATGTAAGCAGTTTAGTCTCCCCTCCCACTTTGTGGAGCAAGCAAATTTTGTATGCCCATATTAGTCAATAAGCATGCCTGTATGTGCTAGGACCTCCCCTTGATTTTATGCTGACTATGTAACAAATACATATATAAGGACCCTGTTCTCTGCACTCATTAGAATGCCTCCTACAGTGGCCTGCGGGTACCGTAAGATGCAATCTCCTCATCTGAGGTTAATAAAACATGTTTTTTGATATTACAGCTTCTGTGCCAATCTCTTCTTTGTTGGTCTTAAGGACCAGATGTATCAGTGAACCCCTAAGAAGGTTTTTATTTCTACAATATGAACCTGAGCAAGATAGTCCCTCCCAACCATGGTGGGGATGACATCCACAAATGGATAACTGCTTTAGAGAGGGCCTGTAAGGTACAGAAGGTCCCTCAAGAGCAGTGGATAGCTATCGTGTGGCTCTCCTTTGCTGACAAAGGTAGAGATAAGCTCCTCACTGTTAGAGAAGAGGATGCTGACTACTATTCAGTCCTGAACAGTGCTGTCATTGATGGGTTTGGCTTAACCACTGAACAGTACAGGTTTAAGTTCAGAGACACCCAGAAGACACAGACTCAGGACTGGGTAGACTTTGTAGATTGTGCTACTAAGGCTCTGGAAGGCTGGTTACTTGGCAGCAAAGTGAATGATTTCAAGGGATTGTGCAATTTGATTATGAGGGAGCAGATCCTTAATAATTGCCAAAACCAATTGCTGCATCAGTACTTGGTTGACTCTGATCTGACTTCTCCCCAAGAATTGGGAAAGAAGGCAGATAGGTGGGTCAGAACCAGGGTGAAGCAGAAAACCCAGACCACAGGTGGTGACCAGAAGAAGCAAGATGCTAAACCTTCAGATAAGGGTGGGGAAAAGGGTAAAGACCAGAAGTCTTCATCAGGGCCCCAAAAACCTGCATCTGTGGGGGAAGTCACAGTCTAACAAAGGAAAAGGCAAAAAGAAACCTTGGTGCTTCCTGTGTAAGGAGAAAACCCATTGGACAAGGGATGCCAATTGTTCAAGGGCCAAGGATCCTCCTACCACCACCACTGCCCCTAAGGCAGCTGTTCCCCCTAGTTCAGCTCCAAGTGGTGGTACATGGAACAAGGGTATAGTAGGGTTAACCCTGGGATCTGAGATGGGTTCTGGCTTAGTCAGAACTCCAGCTCAGGCTGTTTTGGTCTGTGATGGAGGCATGGATATTGCCTCCCTATTTGTCAGTCCCAGTAATCTAGGCAAATACAGACAACAGCCTTTAATTAATGGTAAGGAGGCCATGGCATATAGGGAAACAGGAGCTAGTGTCACAATGGTGACAAGAGATCTTGTGGGCCCTAACCAGATCATACTTGGTGAGATATACCAAGTGACCAATGCTAACAATGTCAGGACAGACCATTCCTTGGCAGTTGTTAATTTCAGCTGGGAAGGGGTAACTGGCCCTAAGAAGGTTGTTGTTAGCTCAGACCTCCCTGTGGAATACGTGTTGGGCAATGATTTGGAAACTTCAGCCTGGGCTGAAGTGGAACTCAGGACACATGCAGCAATGTTGGGCATCTCTGCAGATGTGTTTGCTGTGACTAGGTCACAGGCCAAACTGTCTTCAACTGAACAGGCCCTGGATCCTGGAAAAATGGACCAGGTGCCTTCCAAGAGAAGGAGCAGTAGGGGTAAGGCAGTGTCTTCCCCCCAGACTCAGAGTGAGGATCAGTCTCCTGAGGGAGATGACCCCAGTCCCTGTGAAGGAACTGTCTCACAGGAACTTGAACCTGATCAGGTTGAGTTCTTGGGGACAGGGGGCCCTTCCAGGGCAGAACTGAGTCAGGAACAGCACAGGTGCCCCTCTCTTGAACCCCTCAGACAGCAAATTGCTGCTGAGGCTGCTGGGAGTGCCAGTGGGTCCCACAGGATCTACTGGGATGAAGGACTCCTTTACTCAGAGGGTAGAGACCCCAAACCAGGTGCTACCAGGAGGCTGGTTATACCTCTGACGTTTAGGGGCTTCCTACTGACACTGGCACATGATATCCCTTTAACAGGACACCTAGGCCAAAGTAAGACTTGGGACAGGCTTGTCCCTCACTTTCACTAGCCTAACATGTCAGAGGACACAAAGGAGTTTTGTTGCTCCTGTACCGCCTGTCTAGCCAGTGGTAAGGCAGGTGGTACCACAAAGGCCCCCCTGATACTACTACCTGTGGTGGGGGTTCCCTTTGAGAGGGTTGGGATTGACATAATTGGTCCCATGGATCCTCCAACTGCATCTGGGCCCAGATATATTCTAGTGGTGGTGGACCATACCACTAGGTACCCAGAAGCAATACCCCTTAGAACCACCACAGCTCCTGTGGTGGCCAGGGCCCTCCTTGGAATTGTTTCCAGAGTGGGTTTCTCTAAGGAGGTATTAACTGACAGAGGTGCAAACTTCATGTCTAGTTACATTACTGCTATGTGGAAGGAGTGTGGAGTAAATTACAAATTTACCACACCCTATCACCCACAAGGCAATGGGTTAAGTTGAGAGATTCAACAAAACCCTGAAGGGCATGATCATGGGCCTCCCAGAAAAGCTTAGGCGAAAATGGGATGTCCTGTTGCCCTGCCTTCTCTTTGCCTACAGAGAGGTTCCTCAGAAGGGGGTTGGCTACATCCCTTTTGAACTTCTGTTTGGACATCCAGTTAGGGGTCCCTTATGTTTAGTGAAGGAGGGATGGGAGTTACCTCTCAAACCACCTAAACAAGACATAGTGGACTATGTACTTGGTCTCCGCTCCAGGATGGCTGAGTATATGAAGAAGGCAAGTAAAAACCTTGAGGCTAGCCAAGAATTACAGAAAGCTTGGCATGACAAAAGGCTGTGCTGACTGTGTACCAGCCAGGACAGATGGTATGGGTGTTGGAGCCCGTGGCCCCAGCAGCTCTCCAGGACAAGTGGAGTGGACCCCATACCAATCTTGAGCAGAAAGGAGAGGTCACCTACCTGGTGGACCTTGGAACTCCCAGGAGCCCCCACAGGGTGCTCCATGTGAACAGGCTCAAGCCATATGTTGACAGGGCAGACATGGGCTTGCTCATGGCTACTATCGAGGGACAGGAGGAAGAGAGTGACCCACTCCCTGACCTCCTCTCACAGAACCCTGATGATGGCTCAGTTGATGGTGTAGCCTTGGCAGGCAGCCTCAATGAGTAGCAACAGACTGATTGCAGGAAGGTCCTCAATCAGTACAGACATATGTTCTCCCTGACTCCTAGTCAGACCACCTGGTGTACCCATGAAGTGGACACAGGTGAAAGTCTGCCTGTTAAAAATAAGATTTACAGGCAACCTGACCATGTCAGGGACTGCATCAGGACTGAGGTCCAAAAGATGCAGGAATTGGGAGTCGTTGAACCCTCAGATAGCCCTTGGGCTAGTCCAGTAGTCCTGGTACCCAAACCTCATACCCAGGGTGGTAAGAGAGAAATGAGGTTTTGTGTAGACTACAGGGGGCTCAATGCAGTCACTAGGACTGATGCTCATCCTATTCCTAGGGCAGATGAGCTCATTGATACTTTGGCCTCAGCCAAGTTCTTGAGTACATTCGACCTCACAGCTAGATATTGGCAAATCAGATTTGCTGAGGATGCCAAACCCATAACAGCATTTTCAACCCCTAATGGGCACTATCAATTTGTGGTGATGCCCTTTGGCTTGAAAAATGCACCTGCCACATTTCAAAGGTTGGTGAATAAAGTCCTCACAGGCCTGGAAGACTACAGTGCAGCTTATCTTGATGATATTGCTGTCTTTAGTTCCACCTGGGAGGATCACCTGGTCCACCTAAGAAATGTTCTGGAGGCCCTGCAAAAGGCAGGCCTCACTATCAAGGCCACCAAGTGCCAGATAGGGCAGAGTAAGGTTGTGTACCTGGGCCACCTTGTGGGTGGAGGCCAGGTTCAACCATTGCAGACCATCATGGACTGGGTTGCTCCAACTACCCAGACTCAGGTCAGAGCTTTCTTGGGCCTGACTGGGTACTACAGGAGGTTTGTTAAGGGATATGGATCTATAGTGACCCCCTTAAATTATCTGACCTCTAAAAGAATGCCTAAGAAAGTTCAGTGGACAGTTAGCTGTCAGAAGGCATTTGACGACCTGAAGCAGGCTATGTGCACTGCTCCCATTCTGCAGAGTCCTGACTATTCCAAACAATTCATTGTTCAAACTGATGCATCTGAGTTGGGGGTAGGGGCTGTGTTATCACAACTGAATGAAGAGGGTCAGGATCAGCCAGTAGCTTTTATAAGCAGAAGGTTGACCCCCAGAGAGAAACGTTGGTCAGTTATTGAGAGGGAAGCCTTTGCTGTGGTTTGGGCTCTGAAGAAGCTGAGGCCATACTTGTTTGGCACTCACTTCATTGTTCAGACAGACCATAAGCCCCTCTTATGGCTAAAACAGATGAAGGGTGAAAACCCCAAACTTTTGAGGTGGTCCATTTCCCTACAGGGGATGGACTATACAGTGGAACATAGACCTGGGAGTAACCATGCCAATACAGATGGACTCTCCAGATATTTCCACTTAGGAAATGAAGACTCAACTGGTCAAGGTTAGTCTCATGTCCTTTCGTTTAGGGGGGGTGGTTGTGTAGGAAAGTAGGATCTGCTTCTTATGGTTACCCCCACTTTTTGCTTGATGTTGCACTGTTTTTGGCTAGTCTGACTGGGATCCTGCTAAACAGGACCCCAGTCTATCTGCTTTCTCCTCTAAATTGTCCCACATGTACTTTGGTACACTCCAGATTGGATACTGGGGTACCCTTATAAGTCCCTAGTATATGGTACCCATGTACCCAGGGCATAGGTACCCCAGAGGCCTCCCATGGGCGGAAGCATGTATTATGCCACCCGTGAGAGGCCATGCAAAATGGAACTCCAGGTCTGCTACAGCAGCCTGAGTAAGATGGTGCTTGCACCACTTACTTTAGATATAGGTTCACTATATCTATAGGTAACTATAGGTGACAGCCCTGCAAGATGGCCGCCTGGTAGGAGCTCAGCCTTGTAGCTCTCGGGTTAGGGATCACCTTATCGGTGGATATCCCTTGCTAACCCAGCCATCCACCCCGCATCAACATTGTGTTGTACTGCGGATTTCTCCTGGACCCTGAATCTCTAATTTGGAGTCGCTTACCTGTGCCTGGAGGGCTAGACGTCCTGGATTTGATGCGCTCGCCCGTCTCTGCCTTGACGCCCACGGCGCCCAACATCCTCGAGGCCATCACGCTCGCTGGACCGCCCTATAGACTCACCCTTGGATGAGGCCCACGCTCCCTGCTCTGGGGTCCGTCGAGCCTGCAGTTGTAGCACCGGATTTTTCGAGGAAAATGGCGCTCGTGGTGTCTCCACTCGAATGGATTCTCTCGAGGCTCTGGCCCTGTACTCATCCCGTGTCCGTGCTCTGACGCCTGTGATGGTCTGCTTGCTAACCGGACATAGCTACTTACTGAGAAGGAGACGATCATCGTCGAACGGAGTCCTGCTCGTGAGCTCCATGCCCTAGGAGGCTTTGGCGTGGTGAATCTGGGCACTGATCGTGAGTGCTGCTGTACTGGTTGAAGATATGGCGTGTCCGACAAACTATTGCAAATTCTGACGGCTTGCGGTGATTTGGTAACAATATCGGATGCGAATGGTGGATGATTGCTGAGCTCTTCAGTTTTGAGAATTCCTCGGGCTGATCTGCAGGGACTACGGATCGGCTCCTGCTCTGCAGCCCATCGAGGACTGGGGGCACCGGGCTCTGTGATGCCGTAGTGCCATATTGCTGTCTGATGGGATGAAGCGTCTGTGATACCACTGACCCGGTGATGTCCGTCTGGTAGTATATCTCCCGGTATCTGTTTAAGGCTCGCCTGCTCCCTCCAGTCCCCTCTTTCCTTGACTCCATAAACCCGGAGTTCTCATCTGCGGCTGATTGATGGCTCCCGTCGTCCTGGTCATCACTGTGGCCATTTAATATCTCCTCATACGATCATTTACACACCTCCCCATCCCGCCATCTTGCGATGTCCCTGCTGCCTGAGTGGACTATTTCTCAGTATGGACTCCATTGTCTGGGATGTGACTTTTGCCAGCAACTCCCATCGATGCTCAAATGTTGAATAACTGAGACGTAATCAGTCTCCTGGTTTTCTCAAAGTCCTGATTTGCTTTGTTTGGGAGCTGGTACGGGGCCCACCTGGCCCTCTCTAACCCCTTGTCTGAAAAGCGGGACCTCAGCAACTTTTCGCACTCTTGGTCCGTTGATGGAATTGTTTAAGGCTTGCAAATGACGATGATGATTGTTCCACATTGCTAATCTTCTGCGTCCTCCCTCGGGGACTTTTGATGGAGCCCAACTGAATTTTAGGTCGCTCACTCTCACTGTGTTTTGTTTTCCCCTCCTTACTATCTTCCCATTGCTGTCATCTCTCCCGTTTTTCTCTTCATTTCCCTATTTCTTTTAGGAAACAATCTACACCAGATTAGATCTATCTTTTTACGGCAAATTAATAGAACTCTCTTATCTTGCCTTAACCTGGAGCTCCACCTTGTGGCCTAACTATGTACATCATCCCACACTTTTTCCCTTATGTAACTTATTTCCTTTAACCCTCTGGACCTTCCTATATGCTTTTTGTCTTCATTCATGATAGCCTATCAACACTTACCTGTTGGTCTGTAGAAATTCTAGAATAGCATGATGATATTTTCTCCACAGTTATTCATCTCCTGTTGACAACCTAGTAACCTACCTTCACTATTGAAGTCTTTCTTGTGGAACTCTCTAGCCCGTTGAGCCCCCACTAATCTCTACCGCTTACCAGGCACTTATGGCAAAAACTTTGCACTAGTCTCTCCATTCCTGATCTGCAAGTGTTATTGTTCTGTCCCAGACTGTCTAGACTACTTTATCTGGCTCTCCTGTGGAGGCCATAATACTACTTTTTCCCGCTTATTATCCTGTTGGTCCTTATAATTGCACCTGTGTAGGAACACTTGCTAGTAGCGCACGGGCTGCGGATCTCTGCTTTTCAGTGTCCCTTCCACTCTCCTCCCCCTGATAAATCCCCCTTTACCTTACCCCTACTTGCCCTCACGTCCTTCTACACCCTGATACATCCCCCTTTACCTTACCCCTAATTGCCCTCACGACCTTCTTCTAACTCTCTACTTCTCACCCCCGACCTAACATGCCCCCCTTCAATCACTCACATACCCCCCATGACTATACTCTCTCCAAACATGGCCCTAACTCCTGGACCATCCTTTACCCCCCGAATCTGTCTAAAAATGCTAAGAAAAACTTCAAACATAAACTACTCATTCGTAACCCTGAAACACTTATCGTCGATAACTACCTCAGCCTCTCTTCCGCCATAAAAACCAACTACATCTTTTATTCCAAACGCCCTCCAAATGGAAAAGCACTTTCCTACGTCAGCTCCCAGTCACACATGCAATCAAAATTCCCTATGGATTTAAATGATCCACTACTCCCTCCCCAATTTTCCCTGGTGAAATCGACATCTCCATCTTCAAAACGGGTAACATCCTCATACAAGCTGCCGAATCACACCTCTCCATCTTTGAGCACCACTTCAGCACCTTGTCTCTCCACCTAGACAAAATGATCCCTATTCCTCCGTATACCCAACCGGTCAACACCCCCGCTCTCTCCCCTTCCCCCTACCCAACTCTCCGCCTCCCTCTCTTCTCTCCTACCAACACCATAGCCCAAACACCTATTTCCCACTCCCCTCCCCTGTCATCTCTACAATTAATACCATCTCCCAATCACAGTCACCCATATATTCTCCCCTCCAACGCCCCTCCCTCTTTCTGACATCCCCACTGCACACCCCCGCCTCCAACCACTCACATCTTCCAATGACCTGTCCCCCTCTACCCCTTCTAAAATACCTAACCCTTATCCTCCCTCCTTGACCCCCTACCTGAATCCCTACCCCTCCACCCTGGCTCTCCCACCGTCCCACTTCTGGCCCTACCCTCACCCTCGTCTAATCCTCCATCTCTACCACCGAATTTCTCGCCATCGTTAATCCCCGATGCAGTCCTTCTTCAAACTCTTTATGCCCTCATATTATCACTACCCACATCACCTGAGTTTTCTAATCTCTTGTCCTCCATCATGCCATCACCTACGCGTAATAGCCCTATCTCTACTCATTCCACCTCCATCGACCCCACACACAATTGCCCCCCGTCTGCAACAAACACTATCCCTTCCTTCTCACCCTCATCCTCCCCTTCTAAGATCCCCCTCTCCCCTATAACCCTGACCCTACACAACATTGAACGCAATCTCTCCTCACTGACGAATGAACTCTCTCGACTTAGAGAAGATGTTAAATCCCTCAGCTCTGGAACCCGACTCACACGTGTAAACTCACCCCACCCCAACCGCAAAATCCCCGCCAACATCAATCGTCATCATTGGAATACTTCCCCCTCCACGACCGGATGTCTAGACCTCGCCGCACCTCGAACCACCTCTCCCCATCAGACCTCTCCGACCTATGCAATTCTTACCATCCTAATCCCTTAGTCAACAACCCACCTCCCCCTACTCCAACATCCCCGTCATTCTAGGTACTAACAGAATTCCCTCCTCTCTCGGCTCCCCTAGACCCCCTCCACAACTCACCACCATCCACTCCTGCCCTCCCCCAAAACAACCCCAAACCACTCACCTGCATGCTTGTTAACTGTCGATCTGCCGTTCGACACGCCACTGAAATCTCCGAATCTATCCTTAGCGAATCAATTGACATTGCGTTCCTCACGGAAACCTGGCTCAATGACCATTCAACGAGCATGCTTGATCTACTTCTCCCCCCCGGATACTCTATACTCAGAAAAGACAGACCTGATAGAATAGGGGGGGGGGGCTGGCCATAATCTTCAAAAGTGAACTTCAGCTCTCCCTTGTTAACCACTCTGGCCACTCTACCTTCGAATACCTTGAAGCTGAACTTAAAGTTCAAGATACCCACCCTATTCGCTTACATACTATATATCACCCTCCTGGTGATCCTCACCCCTTTATTGACAAACTTTCTGACTTGATGACACAAGCTTCAATATCCAACTCAAAAATCTCTTCCTTGGAGACCTTAACCTCCACTTGAATGACACCAATGATCCCACTACCACCCTCTTCACCAACCTTCTCGAGATCAACGACCTCAAACAAATATGTCAGTCCCCCACCCACACCAAAGGAGCCACCCTGGACGCCATCATTTCCAACAATGACTTGGCCTTCCTGACCAACATCATCCCCATTGACTGGTCCGACCACCACCTCTTATTGTTCACCATTGCTATCACGCCCCCTCCCCTCCCCACCAAACAAACTAAAACCATGAAATGGACCAGAAATCTAAAATATATCCCTCCTGATGAGCTTGAGTCCAAACTCCAAGCTCAACTGCTCCTCATTCCTCCCTCACAAAACGCAAATGAGCTTACTGAGCACTTTAATCAAGCTGTCACGGATGTCCTAGATCAACTGGCCCCTCCTAAACTTAAAACTCTAAGAAACGTCCCTTCCAAATCATGGTTTAACCTAGAACTTAACAACGAAAGACGCTCATTAAGACTGATGGAAAGAACCTGGAGACAGCATCCCTCCCACTCTAACCTGACACTCCTCAGATCAGCTAGATCTACATATAAAAACACATTTTTAATGAAAAGGCATCCTTCTTCCGCACGCAACTCGATTGGGCCAAAAACAGACCTAGAGAACTGTTCAACATTATCCGTCACCAAACCTCCTCAGCTCCGCCTAACCAGACGGCCTCTACCTCTAGATGTGATGAAATTGCCCTCTTCTTCTCTGAAAAAATTGCCAAAATAGATCAATCCTTCCGTGCAACGCTGATCCCAACCAACCCCCTACTTACTCCTGACATCTCCTCTAAATCACACCCCACACTCCTGACCCCCCCTGGTACCCCCTCTCACTCTCCCACTTCTTCACTTCACCCTAACCCCTTCTCTCACATTCCTTCTCCTATTACCACCCTAAACCACCCCTCACACCCTCACACCCTTCCACCACTACTCCTCTCGTACCCATGCACCAAAAATCACGACCAAAAAACAATGCCTCCTGGCAAAATTTCCTCCCTGTGACTGAGCGTGAAGTCCACAGCATCATTGCTAAACTAAAACCATCCTCCCATACCAAAGACCCCCTCCCTTCTAACCTTGTCCAAGACCTAAAGCACATCATTGTCCCATCCTGGACCACAATCATCAACACCTCCCTAGCTACTGGAAATGTCCCTATCTCCCTTCAACTGGGTCAAATCTCCCCATTATCAAAAACACTAATGCTGATCCTAATGACTTAAACAATCTCCGCCCCATCACTAACCTCCCCTTCTTTCTAAAGCCCTCGAAAAATGTGTCTTGCTCCAATTAGACAAACACATCGAAAAATTCAACCTTCTGGACCCCTTACAATCAGGCTTCAGAAAAGGCTGCAGCACTGAAACTGCCATGCTTAACATTGTTGACGATATCCACCACTCCCTTGATAATGGCGAGACCTGCCTACTTATCCTCCTTGATCTCTCCGCAGCTTTTGACACTGTTAACCACTTTGCCCTACTTAATGTTCTCAAAGATCGTTTCGGCCTCAACGGTACTACCCACAAATGGTTTGTCTCCTATCTTCAACATCGAACCCAGCAAATTAAAATTCATGACTGTCTATCTAACCCCACTCCGGTCTCCCTAGGAGTCCCCCAGGGATCTATTCTCTCTCCCTCTCTCTTTAACCTCTTTATGGAACCCCTCACCATCATTCTTAAACAAGCTGGTATCAACTACCACCTTTATGCCGACGACACCAAACTCTACTATAAGATCAAAAGCCATGCTGACATCATTCACCTTAATAACACCCTCACTACTATCCAATCCTGGTTCCACCTTAATCATCTCAAACTCAACCCCAAAAAAACTGAAATCATTCTTTTCTCCCCTAAAAATAACCCTCTCCCCATTCAAACCTGGATCTCTGACCTCAATGCCCTCAACTGCTCTCTCTCCTTGTCCAACTCAGTAAAATCTCTTGGTATCTCCATCGATAACAGTCTCAACCTCAATGTCCACATCAAAAATTCGGCTAAAGGAGCCCTCCTCACTCTCCGTCATCTCAAGAAAATCAAACCCTTTCTCCCAACTGAAAATTTTAAATTAGTAGTTCAATTCCTGGTCCTTTCGCGACTGGATTACGGCAATGCCATCCTCACCGGAATCCCCAAGGTCCACCTAGCTCCACTCAAATCTGTAATTAATCTTGCAGCCAGGCTCATCACCGACTGTAAACGGTTCGACCACATTTCCCCAGCCCTCAAAATTCTCCAATGGCTCCCCATCGAAGGCAGATCCACCTACAAAAACGCATGCATCACACACAAAGTCCTCCACCAAAATGCTCCCTCATACCTTGCCAATAAACTCTGCAAAGCGGGCAGCACACGACCTCTGAGAAGCACTAACGCTCTCCTCCTTGTCCCACCCCTGCTAAAAAGAAGTCTACACAATCCCGCTCCTTCTCCGGAAATGCCCCCTACATCTGGAACGCCCTCCCCAAAGACCTACGATGTAACCCCTCCTACTCCAGCTTTAAAAAAGACCTCAAAATGCACCTCCTCAACAAATATTGGGGGTCTTTACCTGCACCTTAAACTCGAGGTACTTAACTCTTTACTCTGTCTAGCTATTTACACGATTTGTATTATCTCAAGCCGCTCTTTCTTCTGTTTTTACCTGCTGTTATTCCATGATGTTATTTTATGCTACTGCAACTAGCTCGGTCGTATAAGTGATCTGATGTTTTGTTATTCCATGATGCTGTAATTTGTTTCTGACCGTAACTAGCTCTATCATGTAAAGCGCTCTGATACCTCCGGGTCCAGCCAGCGCTATATAAAACCTCTAAAATAAATAAATAAATAACTACACTTAAAACTTATAAGTCACCCCTATAGCAGGCCTTATCAATCCTGAAGGCAGGTTGCTGGGTTTTTAGTGAGAGGGTGCCCCTGCATCAGCAGAGCCTCTCTGCAGCCTTCGGAGACCATTCTCCTGGGTTGTCTGTGACTCAGCCAGACATATAGGTAGAGGTGCATTATAACTTTGCGGTAAATGCTATTTCGAAAAACGGCTGCATAGAAACATATTGTGTTTGGTATCAAACACCTTGGAATCATACCTCCACACTGGTAACCGGTGTGGAAGGTATGATTCCACCCTTCTGAAGCAAGCTTCGTGGGGTCACTGGTCTATCCGGTGCCAGCCTTCTCGACCCGGTCAGCACAAAATGGATGCTGCCAACCAGAGACACACTTCTGCCCGCCTGCTGCTGAGCCAAGCTCGAGCAGGGGAAGGCAGCATAATAGGCATCCTGTCACAGGGACGTGTAACCACCTCCCAGACAGGATTTAGTGTATTGGGGCTGGGTGGGTGCGCTCTGAGAGTGCCTGAATGTCTGCACCCGGGGCACATTTGGTGTCCCTGTGCATAGTCAAGCTCAAACCAGTTCTGGGAGCCATTGGCTCCTGCTCTGGCGTGAAACTGGACAAAGGATATGGGTGTAGCCACCCCTCTGTCCTGACCCTCCCCTAGGAGGGTCCCCCTAATCTGTCCAACCCTCTCCCCTGGGTACATAAGGGCTTACCTGGCTGTAAGACTTTAGATTTTACGTGGACAAGATTCTACAAGAAGAAACCACTGACCTTCGACAGTCTGGACACACTGGACTTTGACTGGGCCCGACTTCGTCTCCCTCTCCGTCCAAAGCTTTGTCTGTGCCCTTGCTCCATGCAGGCTCCATGTAGGACCTGTGGTGCACTAAGGACAACTGAAGAGTCTCCCTTGGAGTGAAGTAGTCACTCCCCTGCCCTAGCAGGCACCGTAACGCAACTGACCGGTCTGCTGCTCCTGAGCTCCTGCGGACTCCAAAGATTTCAGCAACACAGGAGGTGGGTTTTCGAGGGTCCCTGAGGTCGATCTGCCTTCTCAGCTAGTTTGAGGCCAGTATCCCTCGTGGGGACTGCATAACCCGAACCCCTCTGCACTGTGTCCATTTGCAATTGCATATGCTTGTTGGCAATTTTCGGAGCTTGTGCATTGGACTCCATGTAGTCCTGACCCTGAGCAGTATTTGCACCAAAGAACTCCAGCCTCCTCGCACCGAGTGCTCCGTGGGCTGGTACTTTGCAATCTTGCCCGAGGTCCCCTCGCGACTCCTGGTCTTTCGGCCTGTGGATCTCTCTGAGGGTCATCTTGATTTCTGTTGGGCTTTCCTGGTTGCTCCAGACGTGCCCTGACTCCCCATTGCTTGGTGAGTCCCCTGGACCTTGCTGGTCCACACCGTAACCTGTTTGACCTTCCTTTGTGGGTTGCTTTTGCCAAGGCTTGTTGGTGCTCCAGCCGGACACCGACCCCTCAGCACTCGACATCCTTTGTGGGACAGCTCACCTCTAGCTCCTGGTTGTCCTCAACATCTCCTGGTCCTCGTGGCTGCAGAGTCAAGCATCCCTTCTTCGCACCTGAAGCAACCGACATCGGTGGGCATTCGTCTACCGAGCCCCTGGTCACTCTGAAGTGACCCAGACTCTGTCCCCTCTGCTTTCAGATTCCATCTTTCCCAAATCCAGGCTTGGATTCCACCGGACCCTTTTCACCTTCACGGCAGCAGTACTTCTTCACAGCCCTCCATTGAGAACGACGGCAGTTTCCGACGCCACTCCAGACCTATGCACCCGGCTCCTCTGGGATAGGTAACTCGGGTACTACGGTATCCACAGGTGGGGTGGCTCTTCAAACTCTTAAGTTCCAAAGGGTTTGCTCGAAGTCCTCCTAGAAGGGTCCTTAAACTTTAAAAGTGTAACCGCGACTTCCCCATAGAATTGTACGGAGCCCGCGGTTGTGTTCACACACTGCACCCGTCCTCCGTGGGGTCCCTATCTACTCACCTTGGGTGGTTCCTTGGGGTCTCAGCGATTCTACGTGCTCCAGATCTTGTCTTGATCCCAGTCGTGACTGTTATACCACTATTTTAGTATATGGTTTGGTCTCCCCCTGGAGCCCACTGTGTATTGTGCTACTTACAACTGTTCTATTGATCTTGTATTGTGTGCTTTGTGTTCTATCCTCGTGTAGAGGATAGTAGAGAGTGTTATATTAATAAATACATATTTTTAGACTACTGCCCCTGTGCTGTTTGCTGTCTGGGGTTGGCCTGTAGTGGCTGCTTGCTGCCAAGGAAAGGAGAAAAAGGACTTTGCTGTTTGCTTTGTCACCTGCTTGAAGAAAAGATCTCCAAGGGCTTGAAACTGAGCCTGCCTCCTGTTCTGAAGTCTCAGGGACACAAAGACTTCACCACCAGCTCCCCTGAATTTCCTTGCTGGGAATTCCAACCTGCATATAGGTGCCTGCTGCTGTTTAGGACCTCTAGAGACTGTTTGTCGCTGGGAGCTGGAAAATTGACGCAACATCGAAGAAGCGTGTCGCATCCGCACCTGTTTTCCAACGCATCGCCGAAGAAACCGTCTTGGCGCCTGCCGCAGCCCTAGAAATTGCTGCACGATGCATCGGGTGCAATGATCTCCGAAGTCCGAGATCACCGCACCGATCCCGACGCAAGCCTGCTGTGCGGCTGCACGAAACCATGCATCGTATCGGATTGACGCATCGCATCGAGGCGCCAAGACTGTCGCATCGTTGGGGGCCTCAGTAAGAAACAGACGCATCAACTCCCCACGCAGTAAGAAAACGACGCATCACCTCCTCTCCGGTAAGGAACCGACACATCAACTCCCCTGCGCTGAGGAGAGGACCGACGCAACACTGCCCCCGGAGCAAGGAATCGACGCATCACCTTCCCTGAGTGTAAGGAACCGACGCATCACCTTCCCTGCGGCCATTTTGTTTGTTTTGCGTGATGCATCTAAGGTACTTTTGATAAAAGTGTCGCATTTACAACTTGCATTGAACTGAACTATTTCTACCATTTGAAAGCCTTATTTTTAATACTGTATTGTGGATTTTTGTTGTTTGGTCTTTTTTGGTTTAGATAAAGATTACTTATTTTTCTAAACTGGTGTGGTGTCCAGTCGTAGAGTTTTCACTGTATTACTGTGTGTGTTCAGAAATGCTTTACTCACTGCCTCTGAGATAAGCCTACCTGCTCGTGCCAAGCTACCAAGGCGGTGAGCAGGGGTTATTTTAGGAGTGTATCCCCCTTACCCTGACCAGAAGCAAGGGTCCCTATTTGGACAAAGGTACCTACCTCTGCCAACTAGAGACCCCCATTTCTAACATTGGTGGTCAGAGGTGAGGATCCTGGACTTGCATTTGTAATTTACATACAGTGATTGGTGTACACTACTAGTGAGTGCAGACCATTACGCGACCATATACCTTTTGGTAGAATTTTTATTTTCCTTGGAATCTTTTTGCATCTTGAGAACTGCCAATTGTCACCATGAGTAAACAAGCATCACTTGCATCTGTGGATATCGAATTTGAAGAGGAAAGGGTTGATAGCTACACTGTGCCACAACTTTAATCCCTCTGCAAAAAATTTTAAATCTCCATGAGAGGCCTCACCAGAAAGGAGGAATTCCAAAAGGCGCTGAGGGCCTGGTTGGAAGCAAGGAATGCCAGTGGGCAGACCGAGGAGCCTATGGTGGAGGGGGAGAATTTAGAAGGGCAGCAGGATGGGCTAGTGGGCCTAACTGGAGGGGGGTGCCTCTCAGGGAAGGCAGCAGTGTGTCCTCAAGGGGTCTGTTTCCAGAGGAGTTGGAGGACAGGGAGAAAAGCAGAGTGCATGAGTTGGAGCTTGCTAGGCTCAAGCTGGGGAGCCAGTCTGACATAGAGAATAAGAAATTGGAGTTGGAGAATAAGAGGTTAGCCATGGAAGAGAAAAAGATGCTTTTAGATCATGAAAGAGTGTTGAGGGACTTGGAGCTGAAAGCAAAGAGTCTAGAGATCACTCCCTCTGGTGGCAGCACACCATCCGGGCCTGTAGAAGGGAAAGTATACATCCCCAAGGACGTTATTAAGGATTTCACAAAGCAGGAGGACATTGGTCAGTGGTTCAAGGCCTATGAGTTAGAAATGAGGTCCCACAGAGTCCCTGAGAGAGATTGGGGAGCGGGGTTGTGGGGCCGCTTTGTCAGTGAAGGAAGGGAGACATTGCTAGCTTTGCCCACTGAGGATCAGATGTCCTATGCCCCCATGAAGGAAGCCTTGATAGCCAGGTATGGGTTGACCCCAGAGCTTTATAGGCAGAAATTTAGAAACTGTAAGAAGCTGGAGTCCAGTACTTGGGTTGAATATGTATTTTATTTTTGCAGAGCACTGGATGGATGGGTGAAGGGTAGCAAGGCAACTGATTTGCAGGGGCTCTATGATTTGGTTGCATGAGAGCACTTGTCTAGTAGTTGTTTTCCAGAGCTACGCCAGCACCTGATTGATAGTAAGCTGACTGACCCCAGGAAGCTTGCTGTGGAGGCGGACCGCTGGGTCAGTACCAGGGTCCACAAAGGTCATGTGGGAGACTCCGTCAAAGGTAGGCATGGTCCTCAGCAGAAGAGTGGGGGGGACAAGGGTAAGCAAAAGGAATTCCAAAAAGGGCCCCAAAGTAATCCCCAAGGGAACCAAGGTAAGGGTTTCCAGCCTCCCAATGAAAAGAAACCATGGGTCCCGACAGGTAAGCCTGTTCAGAGGGGTCCCAAGACCTGTTTTAGTTGTGGTCAGGTGGGCCACTTCAGGGGGGATCCTAAGTGTCCCAAACCGGTTACCACCGCACCCACTGGTGCACCGCCCCGGGAACTGTCTAGTGTAGCCTTGGGGGAAGAGTTGGGTGCCCAAGGTGGGTGGGGTCCCGCAGAGATGTCCCTGGTCTCTTTAGGAGACAGTGAGATGGTCCCAAGGACTCACCTGCCTGATAACACTAAAATGTACAGGCAGTGGGTGACCATCGATGGCCTTAATGTGGAGGCTCTGAGAGACACTGGAGCCAGTGTGACAGCTGTCAGTTGTCGGCTGGTGTCTGAAGAGCAGGTGGTCCCCAACACATTCTACCCAATAGTTGCCACTGACAATTCAGAGTGCATCTGCAAAGTGGCACAGGTTCCCTTTGAGTGGGGAGGGGGGGTCTCAGGTACCTTTTAAGTAGTTGTGAGGCCAGCCATGCCTGTTGACTGTCTGCTAGGCAATGATTTGGAGAGCTCCCCTTGGGCGAAGGTGGAGGGGAGGTCTCATTTGGAGATGTTGGGTCTGCCTGAGTGGGCGTGTGTGACCACTCGGTCAATGGCAGCCGGTAAGGGCATTCAAGAGGACCTGGAGCCTGAAAGAGTGGCCCAGGTGCCTGCCAGGAAGAGAAGAGGCAGGGGGCGTGGGAAACCAGCCCCCGAAGTTCCCACGGTCCAGGAGGAGGTAGGCCCTGAGGGGGATGGCCTTGAGCCTACAAGGGAACAAGTAGCTGAACTGGGGACCTGCCTGAACTGACCCATTGGCAGCAAGAAGGAGGGCCCACCAGGTAGGAGTTCTGCCAGGAGCAGTAGACCTGCCCTTCTCTTATTGGTTTGCGGCAACAGGCTGCAAACCAGGCTGCAGGTGCTCATTCCGGGTCACATTGGATATACTGGGAGAATGGTCTCCTGTATAGCGAGCCTAAGGTTGCTGAGCCTGGGTCAGCCTGTGTGCTGGTGGTACCCCAGCGCTTCAGAGCCTTCCTACTGGGTCTGGCTCATGATGTGCCTTTGGCAGGGCATTTGGGACAAGACAAGACATTTGAGAGGCTTGTCACCCACTTTTACTGGCCCCAAATGCGCAAGCATTCTGATGCTCACTGTAGGTCTTGCCAGGCAAGTGGTAAGAGTGGGAGGAAGTGCAAGGCTCCTCTCCAACCTTTCCCTGTGGTCAGCACCCTCTTTGAGAGGGTGGGTATTGACATTGTGGGGCCTCTGGATCCCAAGACAGCCATGGGCAACAGGTTCATCCTGGTCTTGGTGGACCATGCCACTCGGTACCCGGAAGCCATCCCTCTCCGGACTGTGATGGCCTTCGTGGTGGGTCGTGCATTGATGGGGATTTTCTCCCGTGTTGGGTTCCCCAGAGAGGTGGTGTCCGACCGGGGTACCAACTTCATATCAAAGTATATGAAGTCCCTGTGGCAGGAGTGCGGTGTAACCTATAAGTTCACCACTCCTTACCACCCCCAAGGTAATGGGCTGGTTGAAAGATTCAACTGGGCCCTAAAAGGCATGATTATGGGTCTTGGTGAACCCATGAGGCATAAGTGGGATGTCCTCTTACCATGCCTGCTGTTTGCTTACAGAGAGGTGCCCCAGAAGTCCTTAGTGTTCAGTCCCTTTGAGCTGCTGTACGCCATCCTGTAAGAGGGCCTCTGAGTCTGGTGAAAGAAGGCTGGGAGAAAGCTCCCAGTAAACCTCCCCAGGATGTATATAGCTACATGCTGGCCTTCATAAACCAGACTAAGCGCTTCAGGCAACTCCCTCAGGCGAACCTGGAAGCCAGCCAGGAGGAAATGAAACGCTGGTATGATCAGAATGCCACTCTGATCGAGTTTCATCCTGGACAGAAGGTTTGGGTCATGGCCCCAGTGGAGCCTTGTGTGCTCCAGGATAAGTGGACCGGACCATTTGAGGTGGTGGAACGCAAGAGTGACGTCACCTACTTGGTGGACTTGCAGTCTCCCAGGAACCCTTTGCGGGTCCTGCATGTGAACCGCCTGAAGCCCCACTTGGAGAGGTCCGAAGTGGGCATGCTCCTAGCAACAGATGCTGGGATGGAAGAGGAGACTGAGCCTCTTCCTGACCTCCCGTCTGCAAAGGCGCAAGATGGGTCATTGAACTGTGTGAACCTCTCTACCGCCCTGACCCCTGAACAGCAGAGTGACTGTCGCCAATTGTTGGGACAGTTTGCTGACCGGTTCTCCCTGACCCCCGGTGTCACTCAGTGGTACGTCCATGATGTGGACACTGGGGACAGTCTTCCAGTAAAACATAAGATTTACAGAGTGACTAACGGGGTCAGAGCTTGCATCAAGGAGGAGGTCTCCAAGATGTTAGCGCTAGGGGTGTTTGAGCCCTCAAACAGCCCTTGGGCCAGCCCAGTGGTCTTGGTCCCGAAGGCTGCCGCACCCGGTGCCACACCAGAAATCCGGTTCTGTGTGGACTACCGAGGGCTCAATTCAGTCACCAGGACTGACGCGCACCCCATCCCCAGAGCTGATGAGCTCATCGATCTGTTGGGGGCTGCCCGGTACCTCAGTACATTTGGCCTAACGTCTGGGTACTGGCAGATCGCCTTAACTGATGGGGCAAGAGAGAGGTCAGCATTCTCCACACCAGATGGGCACTACCAATTCCGGGTGATGCCCTTTGGGATACCACCTTTCAGAGGTTGGTCAACCAGGTATTGGTTGGGATGGAAGATTTCAGTGCCGCCTACCTGGACGATATTGCAGTGTTCAGTGCCATATCGGGAGGAACATCTGCACAACCTCTGGGAAGTGTTGAAGGCGCTGCAGAGGGCAGGCCTCACGATCAAGGTGAGTAAGTGCCAGATTGGGCAGGGTTCAGTGGTGTACTTGGGACACCAGGTGGGGAGCGGCCAGGTGGCGCCCCTACAGCCCAAGATTGATATCATTCTGGCTTGGGAACCACCCAAGACTCAGACAGAGGTGAGAGCCTTTTTAGGACTCCCAGGGTATTATTTGTCAAGGGGTATGGCACCATTGTTGCCCCCTTGACAGAGCTGGCTTCCAGGAAGCAGCCCAGGAAAGTGAATTGGACTGACGCCTGCCAGAAGGCTTTTGATACCCTGAAATCTGCCATGTGCACAGCGCCCGTGCTTAAGGCACCCAACTTCTCAGAAGAGTTCATTGTGCAGACAGATGCTTCAGAGCATGGTGTGGGGGCTGTGCTCTCACAGCTAAATGAGGAGGGCCTGTACCAACCTGTAGCCTTCATTAGTAGGAGGTTACTTCCACGGGAACAGAGGTAGAGTGCGATTGAGCGTGAGGCATTTGCTGTGGTCTGGGCGCTGAAGAAGCTGAGACCATACTTGTTTGGGACTCACTTCCGGGTTCAGACAGACCACAGGCCCCTCAGATGGCTGATGCAAATGAGGGGTGAGAATCAAAAGCTGTTGAGGTGGTCCATTTTCCTACAGGGGATGGACTTTACGGTGGAACACCTCCCTGGTACAGAACACGCCAATGCTGATGGTCTGTCCAGATTTTTTCGCCTTAGTGAAGAGAACTTCCAAGAGGGTGGGTAGTTCTCCCCACATTTCAGCTGGAGGGGACACGTGTTAGACCTGGCACCATTGGCGTGGGTCTCCCTTTCATTTTTTTGCCTTTACCTCCTGTCTTTTGCTGTATGTTGGACTCCATTCTTGCTGGTCTAGATGCTTGGGCACTTTGCCACTGCTGTTCAGTGCCAAAGTGCAAGTGCGCCCTTTGTAAATTATTGTTATGGATTAGTGATTCCATGATTGGCTTATTTGATTTACTTGTCAGACCCTAGTACAGTGCACTATGTGTGCCCAGGGCCTGTAAATCAAATGCTGCTGGTGGGCTTGCAGCACTGATTGTGCCACCCACAGAAGCAGCTTGTAAAATGTGACTCAGGCCTGCCATTGCAGAGCCTGTGTGCAGTCTGGGACTGCCAT
Source organism: Calotriton arnoldi (assembly GCA_963921515.1). Lineage (NCBI taxonomy): Eukaryota > Metazoa > Chordata > Amphibia > Caudata > Salamandridae > Calotriton > Calotriton arnoldi. The sequence continues at coordinate 3,253,917 of CAWUFW010000030.1, forward strand.
ATCGACTCGGCAAGTGCACACACTTGCAAGTCCCTAAACCTTCCCTTTTCTACATATTAGTCACCCCTAAGGTAGGCCCAAGGAACCCCTGTGGGCAGGGTGCATTGTATGTGAAACGTAGGACATGCCCTGATGTGTGTGGCATGTCCTGATAGTGAAATACTGCCAATTTCATTTTTCACTATTGCAAGGCTATCTGTTCTCACAGGACAGAATGGGGAGTTTGTTTATAACATCTTATAAACATAACTGACCCTAGGAACAAGATAGAAAAGTAAAGTTTAGTATGCCTGAACTCAGAATCTTAAAGTGCATCTTTTAGTGAGGGTGATTTTTACATTCTGTGTTTGAAAATACCACTTTTAGAAAGTAGGTATTTTCTTGCCTAACCAACAAGTGTGCCTCTGCTAGGTTTGTTCATTGCATGTCTGGCTTTTGGATGACAGGGGCTGGAGAGGGGCAGCGGCACCAGACGTCTGATGAGACAGGGCTGGGCTGAATAGGCCTGGTCTGCATTTGGAGTGGTGGGAGGAGTAGCACCTTCACCTCAATAGGGCTGTGCCTGCCTTCCACAATGACGGCTCCGCCCCCCTGTGGTGTGTCTGGAGCCAGGGCTCATACTGACAATGGAAGTTGTTGTGCACTTGCAAAATGCCCCATAGAACTGGTTTTGGCTGGGTACAGACACTCTCTGCCTTCAGAGAACAAAGGATTTTGGTGTATAAAAAGAGGGGCCCAGACCCCAGACTTTTAGATCACTTCTGGGAAATAAAGAGGAACCTTTGCCAAGGAGAAGAGCCGGGATAAGCTGAGGAGGACTACTGCCCCTGTGCTGTTTGCTGTCTGGGGTTGGCCTGCTGTGGCTGCTTGCTGCCAAGGAAAGGAGAAAAAGGACTTTCCTGTTTGCTTTGTCACCTGCTTGAAGAAAAGATCTCCAAGGACTTGGAACTGAGCTTGCCTCCTGTTCTGAAGTCTCAGGGAGACAAAGACGTCACCACCAGCTCCCCTGAATTTCCTTGCTGGGAATTCCAACCTGCATAGAGGTGCCTGCTGCTGTTTAGGACCTCTAGAGACTGTTTGTTGCTGGGAGCTGGAAGATCGATGCAACATCGAAGAAGCATGTCGCATCCGCACCTGTTTTCCGACGCATCGCCGAAGAAACCGTCGCAACTCCTGCCGCGGCCCGAGAAATCGCCGCACGACGCACCGGGTGCAACAATCTCCGAAGTCCGAGATCACCGCACCGATCCCGACGCAAGCCTGCTGTGCGGCCGCACGAAACCGCGCATCGTACCGGATCAACGCATCGCATCAAGGCACCAAGACTGTCGCATCGTTGGGGGCCGCAGTAAGAAACAGACGCATCAACTCCCCACGCAGTAAGAAAACAATGCATCACCTCCTCTCCGGTAAGGAACCAAGGCATCAACTACCCTGCGCTGCAGAAAGGAACCAACGCATCACCTCCCCCGGAGCAAGGAATTGACGCATCACCTTCCCTGAGTGTAAGGAACCGACGCATCACCTTCCCGGCGGCCTTTTTTATTTGTTTTGCGTGACGCATCTAAGGTACTTTTGAGAAAAGTGTAGCATTTCCAACTTGCATTGAACTGAACTATTTCTACCATTTGAAAGCCTTATTTTTAATACTGTATTGTGGATTTTTGTCATTTGGTCTTGTTTTGGTTTAGATAAAGATTACTTATTTTTCTAAACTGGTGTGGTGTCCATTCGTAGGGTTATCACTGTATTACTGTATGTGTTCACAAATGCTTTACACATTGCCTCTGAGATAAGCCTGTCTGCTTGTGCCAAGCTACCAAGGGGGTGAGCAGGGGTTATTTTAGGCGTGTATCCCCCTTACCCTGACTAGAAGCAAGGGTCCCTATTTGGACAAAGTGTCATGCTTCCGGACGAGCTGCGTGACCTCCGTACGAATACGGAGCGTGATTGTGGTTTCACGAGGTGGAGTCGGGTTGGCGGTCTAGCTTCAGTGGCCGGAAGCGGACGTCACTACAGTCACGGCGCTTCCGGGATGACCCGTATAACAGTCGGCAGTTCCCGCTGCTTTGGCGCTTTGGATTAACGCCGTTGCCACCATCGGACAAGACGGAGAGACCGCGCACGTCCTTCCTCAGGTAATTGGAGCTCTGGGAGGGCCTGCTGTTCCTTCGTTGCTGTGCCGGTGCCCAGGGTTGGGACGCGCAGGAGCGCTGTTCCTTGGTTGCCTGTTTTTAGCGAAGTGCGGCTGCACTTAGCTATAAGAAGAAACGAGACTGTCAGTACTAGCAGGCATTACCCTTGCCTGTTTGTCCTCACTGAAGCCTTGTTCCTTGGTTTCTCTGATCTGTACACACAGGAGTGTGTTAGGATTATCACATATTGTTCTTCTTTATTTTTTGCGCAGGAGCGCTGATTTTTGATTTTGGTCTTCACGCGCAGGAGCGCTGGTACTTGGTTTTGGGCTACTTAACGCAGGAGCGTTTCCACGTACATTTCCAGGTGCGCTGGAGTACTTACTTATTTCCTAGTATACGCGCAGGAGCGCTTGTTCTTTTGCAGTTCTTGCTGATGACTTCCTGGGTATCACATATGAGGTAAACCTTACTGTCCTATATGTGTTTTGTAATCCTTATTGCAGAAGGGGGTTGGTGTGCAGCAAAGGTTATAGTTGTTCCCCTATTCTTCCATTCCAGACTGAGTTTCTTGAGGGATTCCGGGGATGTACCGAGACCCTCAGTCTGGTATACAGGAAGACATATTTTCCCCATCTCTAGCTTCTACCCCCGGTCCCATCTCCATCCTGGTCAGTATACACGCATCTACTAGGGTAAGGTGGGAGACGGCGGTGGTGGTTCATGTCGCCTCTGCGAGATTGCCTCACGAGTATAAGGTAAGACTTGTGGGACTCTGACAGAATACAAAGCCCACGTAGTCTATCTTGCCCGGGCGACATGAGCGACCCCGATATCACCCTACAAGACATAGCAGCCATTCTTACTAACATGCAGGCAGAAAACCACAGCATAGGTCAGGACATCGCGGCCTTGCAAAACCGGATTGCTGATTCTGGAACTGGGCCTTGGGGTCAGTTTCCTTCTGCAAGAGTAAGACAGGAAGGGATATTGAGACCTCCCATGTTCCACCCAGGTAGTTCTGCCGCAGTTCCCGCTCATAACACCACCATACAGGTGGTAGCTCCTCACAAGGTACAGCTAGCTCCACCTGAGCACTTTTATGGCCACAGCACCAAGTACAGCATCTTCCTTCATCAGTGTCATCTACACTTTATGGCTCGAGCTTCTGCTTTTCCAGATGACGCATCCAAGGTCGCCTTTATACTCTCCTATATGGGAGGCGATGCTTCCCAGTGGTCTATATCCTTGGTGGAGAATGACGATCCCATGTTGTACAACCTCCCGGTCTTCAAGGACACCATGCGACGGATATTCGCCCGCCACACCTTTGTGCAAGCCGCAGACAACGAACTACTCGGCTTGAAACAGGGTAACACAGACTTGCTGCATTACATCACCACCTTCAGTAGATTGGTGATTGAGGCTCACTGGCCTGAGTCCAAGAAAGTGTCCGTGTTCTACAGGGGATTGCGTGACGAACTGAAGGACCTACTTTCCCAGATATCAGATCCCCCAGAGGACATAGGTCCATTCATCGATTTAGTGGTCAAATTGAACTGCAGAATACAGGAACGAAAGACTGAAAGGATCAGAGGCAGTGATTCCCAGTTCCTAACGCACAAAGAAAGACCCAAAGATGATTCTGTTCCATCCCCTGACATTCCAGAACCAATGCAGATAGGAGGCATTCGTGGGCCTCTTACCAAAGAAGAACGGGAGAAAAGGAGAAGACAGAACCAGTGTTTGTATTGCGGCAAAAGTGGGCACTTTGTCAGGGAATGCCCAGTGAAACCAACCAGAGCAAAAGGGAAGAAACCCTTTGTTCTTCCTGTCGCCAAGGGAGACTGGTCGGGAAACGGGGAAACCCAGTAGGCTGTGGGGGCCAGCTACTGGGTTCTTCATCCGCCAAGATACCGACCCCTGCCATTTGTGACGGTAACCATCATTTGGGTGTGGATGTATCCTTACGAACACTGACAGGCCAGGTATGGCAGGTCACAGCCCTAATCGATTCAGGAGCCACCGGAAACTTTATCGACAACCAGTATGTGTTGGGGCTGGGTATGGCCACCGTGCAGAAGGTAAAACCAGAAACAGTAAAAGCAGTGGATGGCACGGATCTTACCTCAGGTCTTATCCGTTTCCAAACCGAGGTCCTGGAGATGACGTTCAAGAACAACCACATGGAGTCCATCACCTTCGATGTTATCAACGCACCCCAGTTCCGCTTGATACTGGGCCTTCCATGGTTAGTGGAACATAACCCACGGATTGATTGGGTATCCAGGGTTATGCGGTTGGATTCAGATCATTGTACTTCTCTCTGTTACCTTCAGACAGACTCCTCCAGTATTAAGCACGTGCAGGCCCATGCACTACCCCTCACCGGTATGGTTATGGCTACTCAAGGGAACGTGCCTGACGTGTACTTGGACCTGGCTACTGTATTCGACAAAAGAGGGGCGAACACCCTGCCTCCTCATCGCAGCTTCGACTGTAGAATAGACCTGATTCCGGGTTCCACGCTACCCTGTAGTCGTATATACTCCCTTACCGAAAAGGAAAACGAGCACCTCCGTGTTTATCTCAACGACTATCTACGCAATGGGTTCATACGCCACTCCAGATCGCCTGTGTCGTCTCCCCTCTTTTTCGTGGCCAAGAAGGAGGGGGATCTCAGAATGTGTATCAACTTCAGGGCCATGAATGCCATAACTATAAAAAACCGGTATCCCTTACCCCTGATATCCAACTTGCGGGACCAGGTAAGAGACGCCACCGTTTATACCAAGCTGGACCTTCGTGGGGCCTATCATCTCGTCAGGGTCCGGAAGGGTGACGAATGGAAGACCGCGTTTCGAACCAAATTTGGTCTCTTCGAATACCAAGTCATGCCTTTCGGACTCTGTAACGCTCCGGCTGCCTTCCAGTACTTCATTGATGAAGTCCTGAGAGAGTTCATCGATCAGTTCTGTATCGTCTACATTGACGGCATCCTGATTTTCTGAAGAACAGCGTCAGAACACGTGCAACACGTACGCACTGTTCTACGACGTCTACAACAACACGGATTATACGTCAAACTGGAGAAGAGCGTCTTCCACACCATTGCAGTTGAGTTCCTGGGACACATCATAACCCCTGCAGGAATTAAAATGGACAACAAGAAGGTTGAGGCTATACTGCAATGGCCTTCCCCTACCTTCGTGAATCATGTTCAAAGGTTCCTGGGGTTTGACAATTAGTACCGTCGTTTCATCACTGGTTTCTCTAGGATAGTCACCCCATCACTGGATTATTACGCAAGGGCGTCCAATTCAAATGGGACCACAAGGCCGAACACGCCTTTCAGAACCTGAAGACAAGGTTCACTACGGCTCCAGTCTTAAGACACCCCGACTCCGAACAGCCGTTCACAGTGGAAGCCGATGCCTCCCAAGACGCTCTGGGAGGGGTGTTGTCCCAAAGAGATGCCAAAACGGGCCTGTTGCACCCTGTGGCCTTCTACTCCAGAAGATTGCAACCAGCCAAACGTAACTACACTATATCAGACCGAGAACTGCTGGCCATAAAAGCCGCCTTTGAGGAATGGCGCCAGTACCTCAAGGATGCCAAACACCCTGTAACCATTTACACCGATCATAGGAATCTACAGTTCCTTCACTCTGCTCGAGCCCTCACCTCACGGCAGTTGTGCTGGACTCTGTTTTTCAATGAATACGACTTCCACGTCACTTACCGACCTGGCAGAGACAATGCCAAGGCCGACGCTCTGTCCCGTCTTGAGGAAACCGAAGATACCACAGCCACGGTCGAGCCGGCATCCATTATCCCTAAACACTGTGTACAAGGGATAGTCCTTTCTTCTACCTTTCTGTCTCAACTACATGATGACATACAGCAGAAAGAACCCACGACATGGATGGGAGAACTCAAAGGAATCACAGCGCTGAATGGATTCCTGTACAAAGGAGACCGCTACTACTTGCCGTTGGCGGACCACCAACAACAAGCACTATACATGTGCCATGATCATCCACTATCCAACCACCCAGGACATAACAAAACTATGGACCTGCTACAGCGGCATTTCTGGTGGCCTACCATGGATGCCGACGTGCACGCCTACGTAACACGTTGTGCCATCTGTACTCAAGGAAAGATCTCGTCTCAGTCCTCAGTAGGACTGTTGCACCCTATCCCTCCATACCCTTGGCATACCATCTCCATGGACTTCATAGTCGAGTTGCCCAGGACCAAAGCTGGATATACCACCATTCTCACCATAGTGGATCACCTTACCAAAATGGCTCATTTAGTGCCCCTGAAGAAACTGCCCTCCGCAGCTGAATTGGCGGTGGTCGTCATGCACAACGTGGTACAGTTACACGGTATACCTTCTGTTGTGATCACGGACAGGGGCTCCCAGTTCGTATCCAGATTTTGGAATGAAGTATGCAACACCCTGGACATGGAGGTGCGCTTGTCATCGGCGTATCACCCCCAAACCGACGGGCAGGCGGAGAGGACTAACCAGACCATGGAACAGTATCTCCGCTGCTTACTGTTGTTCGTGGAGAAGGACTGGTCGGAAGTACTGTGGATAGTGGAATACGCCTACAATAACAACAAGCATTCCGCTATTGGCTACGACGGGGATAAGGTGGAGCATATCCCTATGTGCTCTTGATGCCTAACTAGGCATCTGTAGGCTGTCATCCCTTCCCCTACCCTTGTCCTGATGAAGACCCACATTGACTACCTAGTAGTGCTGATCTTGGGTTGAAACGTCGACGATATTCCCTGGTCCAGATCAAGGCTTTGCACACAAAAGACTAATTTGTTTAAGCTGCAAAGTCATTAGTTTTCTGCTTCTGGCCTTCTGTTTCCCTTGTACATATTTTAGTCACTTTGTACATAATACGCACTAGTTTTATCACTGAGCACAATATGTCACTTGATCACGTATCACATTACATTTCACCTTGTGTTTGACAGCTTTTAAATTGTCTGGGTATTTATAAATGATGCAATTTATATAAAATAACATAATACCCACTAATGTGTGTTGCTTTCGTGCTTTGTATGTGTTCCTTGAACTAAACTCAGATAGGAGTAGTTGATGAATAACTCTGTCACTACAGTCACAGCGCTTCCGGGATGACCCGCATAACAGTCGGCAGTTCCCGCTGCTTCGGCGCTTTGGATTAACGCTGTTGCCACCATCGGACGAGACGGAGAGACCGTGCACATCCTTCCTCAGGTAATTGGAGCTCTGGGAGGGTCTGCTGTTCCTTCGTTGCTGTGCCGGTGCCCAGGGTTGGGACGCGCAGGAGCGCTGTTCCTTGCTTGCCTGTTTCTAGCGAAGTGCGGCTGCACTTAGCTATAAGAAGATACGAAACTGTCAGTACTAGCAGGCATTACCCTTGCCTGTTTGTCCTCACTGAAGCCTTGTTCCTTGGTTTCTCTGATCTGTACACACAGGAGTGTGTTAGGATTATCACATATTGTTCTTCTTTATTATTTGCGCAGGAGCGCTGATTTTTGATTTTGGTCTTCACGCGCAGGAGCGCTGGTACTTGGTTTTGGGCTACTTAACGCAGGAGCGTTTCCACGTACATTTCCAGGTGTGCTGGAGTACTTACTTATTTCCTAGTATACGCGCAGGAGTGCTTGTTCTTTTGCAGCTCTTGCTGATGACTTCCTGGGTATCACATATGAGGTAAACCTTACTGTCCTATATGTGTTTTGTAATCCTTATTGCAGAAGGGGATTGGTGTGCGTTAAAGGTTATAGTTGTTCCCCTATTCTTCCATTCCAGACCGAGTTTCTTGAGGGATTCCGGGGACGTAGCGAGACCCTCAGTCTGGTATACAGGAAGACATCTTTTCCCCATCTCTAGCTTCTACCCCCGGTCCCATCTCCATCCTGGTCAGTATACACGCATCTACTAGGGTAAGGTGGGAGACGGCGGTGGTTGTTCATGTCGCCTCTGCGAGATCGCCTCACGAGTATAAGGTAAGACTTGTGGGACTCTGACACAAAGGTATCTACCTCTGCCAACTAGAGACCCCCATTTCTAACAGCTGTCTATGTACAATATATGCCTAAGTATGTCAGTCTATATGTCCGGGTATGTACTATTGCACAAGATTACAACAACATCTACAATTCATCAAATTTATTCCAAAATGGAAATACAGTGTCAAGCACTTAAGCTGTATCCTGGTAGTCCCAGCACTCCTTTGTCATTTTCAGTGTACCTATGTCCATAAGAATGGTTTCATAAGAAGATATGTATTCATAATTCTTCTTCCTTGCTGAATCCATTCAGATTCTTTGAGTTCAAGTCAATAATGTTTCCAGAGTGTGCAGTTGTTTTTCTCTATCTGATAGAGACTTCTAGCCACAAATTCCTTACCTCAGAATTATCCTCAGGCATCAGACTGGATCTGGGAATTTTCATGAGCAGTACTTCTGCGCGCTGGTAGGTGATGTAGTTTGGCTCCACGTGGCATCATCTGCGCTGTCTGTGCTGGAAGTGAGGTGCGTGGTGCCTATATAGGTGCCACCCCAACGCGCTGACGTCAGTTCTTTTATTTCCACGCCAGTCAGCACAGATCCGGAGAAAGATAACCCAGTCACTTTATGACTGACCTTTTTTTGATTTTTGTTGACGGTTTTTTCGAGACATATCTCCTGGTGTGGGAGGGATGTCCATGAAGAAGGCTGAATTCAAGCCCCGTGACTCCTGTCACCGGCAAATGTCGGTGGCAGACCCGCACCTTGTCTCTCTCTGGTGCTTTGCGTGCAAGACCTGCGTCAATTGTTGTGCCATGGACCCCAGGGCCTTGAAGGAATGACCCCTCAAATTCCTTGCAATGTGATACCGCGATAGTCTCGATCCTGGTCGAGAAAAAGGTTCAGGATCGGTCGCGGAGCCAAAGATCTTTGTTTCAGTCAAAGTCCTCTCACAAAAACAAAAAGAGAAACAAGTCAAAGAAGACGAGGGAGTGTTGTTACTCAGGGCCTGGCTCCACAGTTGAGCCTGCACGTGGGCCGTCTCCATGCCTCCCCGAGCCAGAATAACCCCAACCCAACTCAGATCTTTCTATGAGACCATGTGTCTCATATTTGGGTGGCCTGTCCCCGCTGGAGCGTCTTTGGGCCCCACAGGTTCAGGTAAGGTTCACCACCGGCGGGTCTTCTCTCAGCACCATTCAGGCCTGCCTCTTGGATCCACAGATAGATCCAGACTGGTGACAAATGTACCACCTCGACCTTCTCCGATGCAGACCCACTGTTGATGCTCCCAGTGCCCTCCTGCGGCCCCATCCCCATTTTTATCCCCAACTCCAACAATGAGCCGGAGGGACATTGCCTGACGCCGACTCCGGTGCCGACTGGAGCCATTCCCTCCAGGTCAGAGCCTGAGTCATATTCCTATGGGCTAGGACTTTGGAAGGAATGGGAGGGGCCGCTAAACCCTGAAGAATATCAGCCCCTAGACCTGAATATAGACTTATGTGAGGAATTAGCAGATGGCAGTGGACTGAAACTGGCTTAGTCTCTCCTCCTACCATGGCTGCAGAGGAGTATGCCACATTTGCTATGGTGGTGAGGTCGGTGGTGAAGACCTCGACCTTCAGTTGCCCTCCATGGCTGTCAAGACTAACATCTTGAAGGAGGTGCTTCAACCAGGAGTCACCCCTTCAGAGCTTCTTCTCCCATTTAATGAAGCCCTTAAAGATGTCCTGCTCGGTCTGGTCCAAGCCCTACACAGGGGCTTTTGTGAACAGGACAATTGCCTGTTCCATCGCCTCGCCCCAAGGGACCCCTCTTTCCTCACCCAACACCCTACCCCGGAGAGCTTGGTGGTCCAAGCCTCCACTTCTTAGGTAAATCCTGGCGCATTCCCTACCATCCCACCAGATAGGGAATCCAAAAGTCCTGGACACCTTGGGTAAGAAATTTTTTTTTCTGCTAGCCTGGCATTGCAGTCTGTGAATACTGCATGCCTTTTTAGCCGTTACTTTCATTCCCTTTTTGGATTTGGTTGCGTAGGTGCTGCCTGGACTGGGCCGTGTTCACCCAAATTATGTCAGATGGAACAGATGCAGCTAAGTTCACAATCAAATGTGGACTGGACACAACCAACTCGCTAGGCCTGGGTGAGGACAACTGGCTTTTCAGAGGATGTCCAAGCTCCACATATTGACATGCCCTTTGATGTCTTCAGTCTCTTCAGAGACAACGTGAACTCAGCATAGGAGCGCGCCAAGGCCAACAGAGCTACCGCCAGGTCCTTTTGCCTTCCCATGCCCCTGTCAACCACAGTACACCTTTCACTCCTTTCGTAGCCACGGAAGGGGCTTCCAGCTGCATCTCTACCTGCCCAGCCACCGTGGCCTGCAAGCTTCCTAGCCCCTGCATGGCCAAGGACGTGGTACCCACAGTCCCCATGGTTCAGGCAGCCAGAGCTCAGCCAAGTCCACTACTCCCCTGGCAGCCGCAGCCTCCAAGCCTCTTCAGTTTGCCCTCCAACCATCATTGACAACCAGTGGGCAGCAGGATATGCCATCATCTGCACCACTGGAGGTCAACAACATCAGACCGCTAGGTTCTCCAGATTGTCCGGTGGGGCTACTCCCTCCCCTTTGAAACTATCCCCCACCTGTGCCATCCACTTATGACAGGCTGACGGAGGACCATCTATGTTTGCTCCACCACGAAATAGTGGCTCTATTAGCCAAGGGAGCCTTAAAGAGGGTGCCAGCATCAGAAGTATGTTGTGGTTGCTATTCCTGCTACTGTCTAGTCCTGAAGAAGGACACAGGTCATTGTGCTATCCTAGACTTGCACCCTCTCAAATTCTTCTTCAAAAAGGAGAAATTTGCAATGCTCACACTCGCACAGGCCTTGTCTGCCCTGGACCCGAGAAACTAAATGGTAGCTTTGGATTTGCAGGACGCTTATTTCCATATCCCCATCCTGCCTGCCCACAGACATTACCTGCTGTTCATGGTAGGCCATGAGCACTTTCAGTTTGCTGTGCTACCCTTTGGCCTTACCAGACCTCCTCAGGTATTCACCAATGTGATGGCGGTGGTTGTTGCTCATCTGAGGAGACCAGGGGTGCCAGTCTTCCCCTATCTGGACGACTGGCTGCTGAAGGGGGGTCTTGTCTCAGGCAGTTGTCTCCCACCTCCAGACTATGGCTGACCTGCACTTGCTGGGGTTCAACTTGTCGAAATCACACCTGACTCCTTCTCAGACACTGCTTTTCATCTGAGCTGTTCTGGACACCATGCAGTTTTGAGCTTATCCTTCCGAACGGCGAGTCTAGGATATTCAGGTTATGATACCAATGTTTCAGCCTCTATCCTGGGTTTTCATCAGACTGACTTTGAGGCTGCTGGGCCTCATGGCCTTCTGCATCCTGCTTGTGACACATACCTGTTGGCATATGTGGGCTCTGCAGTAGGACCTGAAGCTCCAGTGGGTGCAGCATCAGGAGAATCTCTCCTAGATGGTCCAGATCTGCAGTGGTGGTTAACAAACCATGATTGGGTCAGCAACAGATTCCTCTCCCTTCCCCAATAAGATCTGACAGTAGTGACAAATGCATCACTCCTGGGATGGGGTGGCCATCTGGGAGAGGTGAAGATCAGAGGCTCCTGGCCTCCAGCGGAATCCAGACTCCTCATAAGCCTATTGGAGCTCCGAGCAATCCAGCTGGCATTGAAAGACTTTCTACCCTCCATCAAGGGAAGGCTGGTGCAGGTGTTCATGACAACACCACTGCCATGTGGTACTGCAACAAGCAAGTTTTGAGCGGTTACAACTGACAGCGTTTGACCTTCCTCCCAAAGTATGCAATGATATCTTAGCAGCCCAGAGTCCCTCCACCAAGATGGTGTACGCCAGCCTTTGAAATAAATTCATGGCGTGGTGTGCGGAGAAACAGACTGATCCTGTATCTGCCCCCCTTTCCTACGTTCTTTTGTATACCCTTACCCTAGCCCAGCAAGGCTCTGCATTGGGCACCTTGAAGGTTTATTTATCCACCATCTCCGCCTTTCTGTGGCTGCAAGATCAGCCCTCTCTCTTTAAGTACCCTATTGTAAATAGGTTCCTTAAAAGTCTACAACACGTTTCCCCAGCTCTCTTTGTTATGACTCAATGAGACCTTAATTTGGTACTTTCTTAATGAGTTCTCCCTTTGAGCCACTTCCTTCTTGTCCTCTTAGGCTCCTCACCATCAAGACGGCTTTTCTGGTTGCAATTACATCTGCCTGTAGAGTCAGTGAGCTACAGGCACTGTCCTCTCAGCCTCCCTACATCTCCTTTTTCCCTGAAAAACTGGTCCTTTCGGACTCAAGCATTCTTCTTTCCAAAGGTAGTCACGTAGGCCAGTCAATCACTTTGCCTACCTTTTACACTCTGCCTCATCCCTCTAAGGAAGAGGAGAGACTCCACGGGCTGAACCCAAAAAGAGTGTTGTCGTTCTACCTTGACCTCACAAAACCGTTCCCGGTGGACGATAAAGTCTTCTTGGGGTATGTCAGGGCCAAGAAAGGGAAGGCCATGAAGAAATGGAACATTTACTGATGGATCGTACTCTGCATTAAAATCTGCTGCGTATTGGCCAAGAAGCAACCCCAAAAGGGTTTGCTTGCTCATTCCACCAGATCTAAGGCTGTGACCAATGTGTTAGCACACAGAGTTCCAGTCCTGGACATCTGCCAGACAGCAACGTTTGCCTCTCTGCACACGTTCCCCAAACAATACTGCCTGGAAAGTCAGGTCCATCGAGATGGGAACTTTGCCCTTTTGGTCCTGCATGACTTTCTGGTTTAAATTGTGTTTGCGTACTGGGAAGGTATTTCTTGGGTATCTATTCTAAGATAAGGAACCTGCTGCTAGAAGTCTCTATCAGATGAACAAGTTACTTACCTTTGTAATGCCTTATCGGGAAGAGACTATCTAGCCACAGATTCCTTACCGACCAACCCGCTCTGTGAACAAATTTCTTGTGTCAAGGCTGTCCCCTTTTCAGGGACCTAGTTGTCCACACCAGTGGTCAGTGTTCTTCATGGCTGCGCGCTCCTGGCATGGAAAGTCTCAAAAAGAAACTAATGTGAGGGTTCTGGGGTGGTGCCTTTATAGGCACCACGGACGTCACTTCCAGCACAGAAGACGCCGACAATGCCACGTGGAGTCAAATGACGCAACCTACTGACACTTAGGAGTCCTGCTCACAAAAAACTTCTAGAATCCAGTCTGACACCTGGGGATAATTCTAAGGTAAGGAATCTGCAACTAGATGGTCTTGTTAGAAATTGGGACTTTAGTTGGCAGAGGTTTGCACCCAGTCCAAGTAGGGACCACAATTCTAGTCATGGTAAGCTAGATGTACACTTTAAATTAATCTGTGCTCACCCTCTGGCAGTTTGGCACAGACCAGGCAGACTTAACTTAAGGCAATGTGTAAAGTATTTGTGCAACACGCCGATGCAGTAACACAATGAAAACACCACAAAAAGACTCCACGCAGGTTTAGAAAAATAAAGAATATTTATCCGAGTAAAACAAAACCAAAAGACAAAAACCAATCGGTAGAAGTCGAGATATGAATTTTTAAAGAATAAATTTAAAAAACAGTGCTGAGACGGCAATAGCGTTAAAAAGTTACTTGAGGTCACTGGGGACTGGGGCAAATCCAAAGTTTAGGCAGACAGCGATGGAGGGCAGGGTGGCTACGAGACTTACACAGGTCCAACTGAAACAGTTGGACCTTGGATGGAGCAAAGCGTCGACTCTGAGAGCACAATGCTTCGATCTTTTTTTTTACACACACATAGTTCTAGCAATAATGTTTCTAAAGTGTAATTGCATAATAAAATCTCAGTTTTCCCTTGATTAATTCCTGAAATTGGGCAAACAACTCAAAGACCCGTAACTAAACTTCCACCCTAGGACATAGAATGAGCATGATATCGTCAGCATAAAGCTTAAATTTGGGAATCCCATAACAAGGAGTCTGGATTTGATCATCTAGTCTAATTGCTATTGCCAGAAGTTCTATGAAAATCGGAGAAAGTCTGCATTCCTGTAGAGTCCCTCGTTTTTACCTTAAAGATACCAGCATCCGCAGAATTTGCAATAAGCCTCGCACACGCGCATTCATAAAGATGGTTCAATTCGTTACTTAATTGTGTTGGAAACTGGAACGCTGCCAGAAATGTAAAAGTGACTGTCCCAGGAAACCAAATCGAAAGCTTTTTCATTTTCATGAAAAAAAGACGTGAGCTGGATCTGTTTACTATTAAAAAAGTCAAGGGCCCAGATTGAAAAGTGTATATTATTCGATAATTGCCTGCCCGCTATAAATCCATTTGATCACTATTTATCAACTGGTGCGCAATAGGATTTAATCTATTGATCAAAAGCTTTGTGATGATTTCATAATCTGAACCGAGAAGGCTAATGGGTATGTATAAGCTTACATTTTCTGGGTCTTTATTTAAAAAAAACAACAACAATTTACAACTACTGCAGAATTAAAAGACGGAGGAATAGTCCCCCCCCCTCGTAAAATGGAATTCGCTAATAATACAATGTATGGCCTCAAAATCTAGGCAAATATTATATGAAACACAGCAGCTAATCCATCTTCACCGCAGGCTTTACTGTTTGCTAATGTTCTTACCACATTCTCCAGTTCTTCTATTGTAACTGGTGATGCAACAGAACGCCTGGCTTGTTCACCTAAAGCGGGAACAGGAAGGTTCTTGAAAAAGGCCTGTCTCCTATCCAGATCGAAAATTTGTGCATGATCATATATGTTTCTATAATGCTGGAGCATTTTATCGTGAATCCCCTGAGTATTGAAAATTGGCTATTAGTCTCCATATCAATTTGTGCTTTGATTATATTTTTAGAAGCTTTATCCCGGGCTTGCCATGCTAAGAATGCCCCATTACTGTGATTAATCATTTTATAATAATAATCTCTCATACTTTTCTTAGCCTGTGGCGATCTCAGGTTCAGAATTTGTCTTAGGCACCATGTACTGTTTTAATGATTATATATAGGTGGTAATGGGGAGAAATGAATCAAAGGTTCTTCCACTCAATGTAACCAGACTCAATAATAAACATAAGAAGTTGGCTGTAGAGAAATAGAGCATCCAACGGACATAATGTTCATACAAGAAACTCATATCCCGAGTTCAAATTCGTCAAATTTTAGTATGTTTGCCTCATGGTCTGGATTTGAATGTCATTCCTTTGCATATTCCGCCCAGAGAGGTGTGAGTATTTAATGTTAGCAAGCATTTACAGTTTGAGATTTTTGCCTCAGCAAGGAGATAAAGAGGATAGATTAATCTGTGTTTGTGGGTCAATTGCCGGCTTTTGCTGTACATTGACCACTGTTTTTTGCACCTATTTTAGATTGTCCAAAACTGTTGGAAGAGTTATTTCAATCACTTTCGGTTCTTCTGGGTCCAGTTATCTTAGGGGGAGATTTAAATGATCTCCAGAACCCGGGTCTAGACTCCACAGTTAAGATTTGCAGGCAAAATAAAAAGAGAACTGTCCAAGTCCTAACACAGTATGAGAAGAGCTTTAGCTTGCATGATCCCTACAGTATGGAGGCATTTTCCTGGTTAGCGCTGGGCGCACCTTTCAAAAGATGCGCCCAGCGCTAGTCAGGAAAATGTGCCACATTATAGTGAATGTGCTGCCCCCAGGGCAGCCATGAACTCGTGCTGCCCACATTCAGGTGAAAAACAAAGCAGCTGCTTTGAGGCCACTCAGTGTTTCACAGTGCAGGCGGAAACCCACCTGCACTTTGAAGGGGGATTAGAGATCCCCTTGCAGGCGGGTGCAGTGAGTGACTATACACTCCTGAATGGGGATGTCTGGGGGGTCCATGGGACTCCCTTTCCCCCCCCTCCAGAGTCCTGCTATTGGGGGGGCAGTGACAGTGCACCTCCTGACAGCTTCTTTGTCTCTGCGCCCACGTCTGTAATACGGCACGGGTGCAGAGGCAAAAAAATCCCCTCATTTGCATGGGGGCATACCCCCATGCAAATGAGGGAACACCCTCTGATGACAGTACTGGCGCTTTATGTGCACCATCACTTTTGGTATTACAGAAGGGTCAGCAGATGCAGCCCCTTCTGTAATACCAAAATGCCCCTGGGGCGCGCAAAATGGGCACAAACGCCTGTTGCACCCCCCGGGGCGCTCTGGTAATTCTACCCCTGGAGGGAAAAATTCCAAATGCAGTGCGATTATAGTTGTTTTTCAGATATTGATCTGCGCTAGGGTAGATTTTTTCTGGGTTTCTGAGAATTTAGTGCTTCAGCAATACATTATCACCCGAATGGTTTTTCAGATCATGCGATGCTGAAAATGCAATTAGCTAGCATTGAACAGCCTTCTCGCTTGTATAGTTGCATCCTGCAAAGGTCATTACTTGAAGATGAGAATTGAAGAAATGGGGAGGGTAAACTTTACAGTTTTTCCTTTTCAATGTGCGTACTGCCAACCTGGAAGTAGTTTGGGATGCCTTTAAGGCAACTACGCAGTGATTATTACATCTAAGGATATTGCTAGGCGGCAGGATTTAAGAGTAGAAAGACAAAGCCTGGTGGATCTTCTAAAAAGCACTCAGAAGAACTTTTTTTGTAGTTTAAGTAGCCATAATAGTCATTTATATGAGCAGGCTAAGAAAGGTAGGAGGGATGACCTTGTCATATAGTGTACTACGGTGTATTTTTATAAAAGGTTTACTGAGTACCGCAGTGTTACCTAGGCAGTGCTATGCTACTTACAAAAAAGTTTAAAAAAATTATATATGTAAATAAATTAGAAATACACTGTTCTACACAATATTTTACAAAGATTGGGTACTACAGATTAATTTTTATTTACTTAAAAGATATTTTGGGCTGTAACTACAGCAGTACTTTCTAGGTAGTACTGCGGTACTCTGTAAACCTTTCCTAAAATATATTTAGTAATAAGACCACTTTTCCTTACCATTATATACTTAACTAAACTGCTTCATCCTTCCTATGCATATATAATACAGTAGTACATTATATTTACACTTAAAAAACAGAATGCTGATTATATGTGGTCTAAACAATATGGCTACATTTTAGTTTTATAAGGGCTTTCGTTATTCTATCATATACTATTTTATTATAACAATGGTCCATGGTATACCTCAAAGTTACCGCAGTATATCGCTGCTCAATAGTTAACCAAGTTTTTGTGCCTTATAACTTTAACACTATTGAACCCGTTTAGATCCACTACCAAAAAGGATCCTTTCCACCCCATAATCTATATTCCTGCAAAAGTTTATCTACATCCATTCAGCCATTTTCTTGCTAGCTCTTTTTAAACTACACTCGACTATATAACTTGTCACTCCACTGCACTTCACACCACTCCACAACAGTCCACTCCACTGTATCTCCCTTCACTCTACCACATGCCACTACACTGCGAATCTTTACTCTACCATCACATGAGGATCCTGCCCCCAAGCTACTGGAGGAATGGGTAACCAACTCAGAGAATTGCTTGGTGGGCTTTCTTAAGTTGCTGGTTAAGTTTGCCTGGTAGGATAGAGAGAAGATTCTGCCAGAGAGACAGACTATTACAGACTACCTAAAACAAAATTACACCAAAGAAAATCTGGATGACTTCCTCGAGAAGATGAAAAAAAGGGTGGAAAAGCTAGAGGATGAAATTAAATTGAAGAAACAAAGGAAGTTCCAGGGGGATTATAATTACCACAGTGGGCAAATCCTCACGTTCAGTTGAAAGATCAACTTTGGAGAGATGAAAAACTGAGTGCCAATTTATTGAAATATGATAAGATTACCACTGAGCAGAGTTCTGAAACACAGGAGGACAGTGAGAACACTGCGGCACTGCCAAAAGTTTTTTTTAATACTAATTCTGCCTGCTGAATATGAGCAGAGGCCATAAATCAAGCAACAAGGGACAATCAAGAGGTCGAGGAGGAAAAGGAAGAGGAGCTGACATACGAGAAGAGGTACGAAATATGGAACAAGGCAACATGACCCCTATGGGAATTATGACAAGGGGCCAGAAGAAAGCAAATTAATGGATAAGGAGGACAATACTGTAATCAATTTAACACAACATACACTAAGTGTGGATGAATGTAGTTTACTATCTTACTGTCTCTCTTTCTGTCCTACAGCAGGCTTCGACTATGCTCAATGCAGGGTTGAACTATTTAAGTTTGGAAAATAAAGCTTAGGAAATGGCATGCTTTCATTGTGAATGATAACAGTGACAGAGGAGAGAATGCTGGATCTTAGCCTTTGAATTTATTAGTGTTATTGATACCCTTCTTACATGGACAACAACATTCCAACTGAGAGGTACCCACTTCTCAATATTGATGATTTGGGGATTACAGTAGATATTTACTGCCCCGGTGTCTTTAAGCCTGCCTCTACCTTTGTACCCAACAATACTTTTGACATCTTTGTGGATGTTGCCATTAAGGACCTTAAGAGGCTTAGGAAACAACAGGGGAAACTGAAACCCAATCTGACCTGAAGCCAATGGAAGGCCCTACAAAAATTTGCAGAATGACAGTGAAATAGTCATTAGGCCTTAGGCAATAGGAAGAAACACTGACATTCTGTCTAAGATCATGTATTTAGCAGGCGGTGAGAGACAGCTCAGTGTATCAGCATGCAACACTAGGATTTGGAGGGAGAATGTATTACAGACCAATAGAAAGTATGATTGTATGCTTATTGATTGGAGAGAAAATAGTCTCTTAGAATGGGAAGAATTCCTGTTCCTGATATCTAAGCACCCTAGGACTCCATTTTATATATTTTATATCTACTACCAAAGTTCATAAAAGCATGATGAATCCTCATGGGTGATTGATTGTATCTGCTGTGGGTTGCCTTTTGGAGATTAAATCTTGGTATGTGGATTTCTCCCTGCACCCCTTAGTTACTTCTTTACCTTCATAAATAAAGGATGCACATGAATTCCTGATAAGGATTGAAGGTGTGATTTGGGACCCAGACTTTCTTTTGATTACGCTGGATGTAACCAGCATATACATAAGTATTAAGTACGATCTAGTGATGAAAGCCTGCAGACATGTTCTGAATGCTAAATCTATATCTTAGCTCTTCCACAATGAAATGCTACTTGATATGTTACACTTTTGCCTGGCAAACAACTATTTTGTGTTCAATGACAAACTGTACTACAAGGTACAGCCATGGGGACCTGCTTCACCCCCAGCTATGCTCATTTGTTTATGGCTAGTTGGAGGAGCGGGTCATGGGCACCACTAATGCCTTTATGGACCATGTGATGTTATGGATCAGTTCATTAATGATATTTTTGTTATCTGGAGGGTCTCAAGGAGTGAGGCTGAGAGCTCTGTTGAGACCTTGAATGTGAATGATTGGAACCTGCACTTCACTGGCAACATAAGTGACCGATTTGTTGAATTTTTGTATATCAAAGTAGAAGTGTATGGAGAAAGGCTCACTAAGGCGCTGTAGATAATCCGACCTCTGGGAATAGCCTACTACATGACAGCAGTAGCCAGCCACGTAACTTGATACATGGTATCCCTTTTTTGAACTCCTAATGGGCAAAAAAATTTACAGTATGGAGGAAGGTTTTCTAGAAGAAAAAGCAGTCATGGTAGCCAAAGCCAAGAAAGGACTACTCAGACTATGTACTTGAGAAGGCAGTGGCACGCGTGAGAGAAGTGAAGAGGGATGAGTTGTTGACTGTGGCCAAGAAAAATACCATGACTAATGGACAGCTCAGGTTAATCATGACTTATAACAACAAGGCAAGTTATACAGAAGTATCTTGTGAAAGCATCGGTCTATTATCAAAACTGATCCTGTTTTTGAGGTTGACATCCCACATTATCATAAGGTTACCTTTAGCAGAAGTGGGTTCCTAATGGACAGAATGAGCAGGAATTATGTTTCCAGTCCTTCTAATTTAACCTTTCTGTCCCAACAAGATTTGTTCAGATGCAGGAAATGTAAGACCTGCAAATGTAGGAGAGATATCTGTGAATGTGATACACCCATGGGTAAGAGCAGACGGATCACCAAACAATTGAGCTGCACCTCTGATTATGTGGTATACATTTTAGTGTACCCATGTGGCAAAAGATAAGTTGGCAGCACCATTCACCCAGTTAAAAAGAGAGTACTAGCACATAAGAGAGCTATAAACGAACAGTGACTGCCACTATCCTGAAGCAAGACATTTTTTAATGGAGCATAATGGTGATAAGAACCTACTCAGATATTTTGCTATTGAAAGAATACCCCCCCTCCCCCGAAGAGGGAAGGGAACTGGGAGGTGTCCCTTCGTAGGCTGGAGTCTAGGTACATTATTGAGTTAGAAACCAAAACACCAAAGGGTTCAAATACTGAGGACGAGCTGAATGTCTATTTGGGCTTACCCTGAAGTTTGTGAACCTATGGGTAATGTATTCAGCATTTAGTGTTTTATTACTATACTTTGTAAAAGTGTGTAGTTGTGGGTTTAATGGCTTTACGTCTCTTGTGCAGGTGGCTGCTGGGATTCTGTGATTGACATCAAGAGTATCTGGAAGTTAAGCTTTCTGTTTCTGGTTTCTAATTTTAGGTTTTGGCCTACTTGGGCTGTATTGGTATAGTTGTATGTATTACAGTGATGTTCTTTTTCTATTAAACTGTATGTCTTGGGCCAGTATAACATATGCTTTGTGTGCCACACTATACAGAATATAATTCTGAAATATTTTCATGAACCATTTTGATTACTATATTATTTACATTTAGGTTATTGCTTTGAATGTCACCCATTTGGGTGGATCATGTGACAAGGGTTAGCATGCTAATTACAATAGCCTACTGCACAGTGCACTGCTTGTTTAATGGTTAAGATGAGAGCACATGAGATTGATTCAGTCTGATCCAGCCTATAAGACAAAAAGGACTGATTACAATACAGAGGAAGCAATATGCACATATCAACCACGGCACTTGAATTTGTCTTTTTCCCACTATCTTCATTATTTTATTGTAATTTTCACTGTAATTGTTTCAGTGTATTGTCTTTTTGTATCATAGTCAATTTCACAAGGAACAATTGAAGATTACACTTTGGTCAGACCAGTCAGCCTTTTAGTGACCGTTAACCACATTTACAAGTTATACGTGAAAATGCAAAACATATTTCAATTTTGGGTAGAGAGGAATGTACATAATAGTGCCATTTCATTTCTTTCATAGTCCATTATTATGATTTTCCATTACTGCAATTACATTATTATTATATTTTTAGCCACTCCAATGTGGTGCTGATCTAGTGGGCTGATGTGTAGGACCATCATGACCGTAGTCTGTTTCTACTATGTTATTGCTTTTAAAACACACTTGCTTTTAATGACAGACACCTGTGATCAAGGCCGAGATATGGGCGAATCGCGTAGGGTTATTTTGCTGAATACATTGGACAATGGTCTTTTGGTGTGTATGTATATATATATATATATATATATATATATATATATATATATATTCACTGAAAAAACCATAGGTTTCAGACACGTTATAGTTAGAAATTAGCATTTAAAAAACCTTTGAAATTCACTGAAAAAACCATAGGTTTTAGGGACAGTTATAGTTAGTTGGACATTGCACTCGTACAAAACCCGTGAAATTCCCCCGTTATAGTTAGTTCAGCTAACTATAACTCGCGCCCCGCAATGCACTGCTGATGACGTCACATATTACATCACTCATGACATGGTCAGTGACATCACTGATGACATCACTGATGACATCTCAAATGACATCACTGATGACATCATCCAGTGACTGTGTGTTTCTGTAAAGTTTAAATATGTTTAATATATATAGGGAAAGGCGTATTGAAGAATGAGTGGGTGTATAAGTGTCTGAATGGATGATTTAGTACGTGCGTGACTGACTCTACAAGTGAGTGATTAAACGTATCTTACTGAATGCATGGGTTAGTGACTAAACTGTGTGAATGTCTGTATCCGTCTGTTGGTGTGTAAGTGGATGCATGGATTTGCGAATAGCTACATGAGTGTCTATATGGGTTATTGATTGGTTCTATGAGTATCTGTATGGGTGCCTGAGTGTTTGTGTGGATGGGGTGTGTGCGACTGTGCATAGATGTGTGAGTGGGTGATTCACTGGGTGGATGGTTTCAAGAGTGCATCTGTGATAGACTGTATGGGTGGGTAAGTATGTGTAAGAGTGTGTTAGTGAGTGAATGTATGTCCCAGTGGTACATGTGTGAGTAACTACATATGTGAAAGGCAGTATATATGTGTATTGGAGTATATAAATAGCTATAAGCGAGAGTGAGTGATTGTGATAGTGGCTGTATGGATGAGTGTGTGCTTGTATCAGTGATTGTATAAGAGCGTAACAATGTGCTAGTATTTGTATGATTAAGTGAGCTGGTGTGTGTATAACTGTATAGGTGAGTAAATGGCAGTGTGTTTAATTATTTGCATGACTGACTAGGTGTGTGAGTACCTCTATGGATGAGTGGCGGTGTTTGAGTGTCTATATAGGAGTAAGAGTGCATATGATAGTCCTGTACTGAGTGACCATAAGTATGAGTGACTGTACGGGTGAGTGAGTGGATGTGTGTGTGTAGACCTAAGAATCAGTGAGTGGGTATGTAGTTATTGGTGTTGGAGTGTCTATGGTTTTGCGAATGGCACTCTGTAATTTAGATTGGGTGTATCAAAGGTTATATTAGGGTGTGAGGAGCTGCATCAGATTATCACGTGGATGATGTCATCAGTGATGTCATTTGAGATGTCATCAGTGATGTCATCAGTGATGTCACTGACCATGTCATGAGTGATGTAATATGTGACGTCATCAGCAGTGCATTGCGGGGCGCGAGTTATAGTTAGCTGAACTAACTATAACGAGGGAATTTCACGGGTTTTGTACGAGTGCAATGTCCAACTAACTATAACTGTCCCTAAAACCTATGGTTTTTCAGTGAATTTCAAAGGTTTTTTAAATGCTAATTTCTAACTATAACGTGTCTGAAACCTATGGTTATTTCAGTGAATTTCAAAGGTTTTAAAATGCTAATTTGTAACTATAACGTGCCTGAAACCTACGGTTTTTTCAGTGAATTTCAAAGGTTTTTTAAATGACAATTTTTAAATGTATTAATTTTTATATTAATTTTTTCATACTGATTTACTACATTTTTAGAAACAATTTCTTTTACATATTTTATTTTTTAAATTACATTGTAATTACATTATACATTACATTACAAAAATACTTTCTCAGAATGAATTACTTTAGTTTAAATACTTTGCACATAGGCAATAGACTTTTAAGTACAGTAGTTACAGTTGTTGCAATGGGCAACACATTTTCAAACACAATGCAACATTCAGCTCAATGTGAATTTCTAGTTAAATGCAATTAGTTACTTTATGGATTACTTTTCTAACCACAGGACTGGATCCTAGATTCAGTCCTGGTACATCTCCTGTTAACAGTTGAGTAAAAGCGTTTTGGTTACAGTCGTGATTTTTAAGGAATATTATTGTATTTTAAAAGTTGACACTTAGAAACTTTTTCTCATAGAATCACCAATGTTATCCTATGGAAGGAAATTCACTTAGCAGGTAAAAACTGTTATCGTTACGTTTTCTTACTCAGTGTTGGATCCTGGATCCAGCACTGGTGCATCTCCTGTAAACAGTTGAAAGAATGCGTTTAAGTCATACAGGCGATTTTTAAGGAATATTTGTAGTTTGTGAAAATCGACACTTTGAAACTTTTCTGCTGAAAACCAGACAATGGATTCCTATGGAAGAAAATATAAGTTACTGGTAAGTACGGTTAAAATTACTTTTCAGGACCAGTACTGGGCTGAAAGATACAGCACTGAGGTCTCTCCTTATAACAGGTGAGTAAATCGGAATTCGTATTTCGGCTGATTTTAGAGGAATATTTGTATGTTTCAAAAATCAACACTTAGAAACTTTTTCAGCAAAAAGCAGGCAATGATATCCTATGGAAGGAAATTCAAGTTACTGGTAAGTACGGTTAAAATTACTTTTGAGGATCAGTACTGGGCTGAAAGATGCAGCACTGAGGTCTCTCTTGATAACAGGTGAGTAAATCGGAATTCGTATTTCGGCTGATTTTAGAGGAATATTTTAAAGTTCCAAAACTCCACACTTAGAAGAATTTCCAAGTGAAACCAGTCAATGTTAGCCTATGTAAGGAAATTCAAGTTACTGGTAAGTACGGTTAAAATTACTTTTCAGGACCAGTACTGGGCTGAAAGATGCAGCACTGAGGTCTCTCCTGATAACAGGTAAGTAAATCAGAATTCGGATTTCGGCTGATTTTAGAGGAATATTTGTATGTTTCAAAAATCAACACTTAGAAACTTTTTCAGCAAAAAGCAGGCAATGATATCCTATGGAAGGAAATTCAAGTTACTGGTAAGTACGGTTAAAATTACTTTTGAGGATCAGTACTGGGCTGAAAGATGCAGCACTGAGGTCTCTCCTGATAACAGGTGAGTAAATCGGAATTCGTATTTCGGCTGATTTTAGAGGAATATTTTAAAGTTCCAAAACTCCACACTTGGAAGAATTTCCAAGTGAAACCAGTCAATGTTACCCTATGGAAGGAAATTCAAGTTACTGGTAAGTACGGTTAAAATTACTTTTGAGGATCAGGACTGGGCTGAAAGATGCAGCACTGAGGTCTCTCCTGATAACAGGTGAGTAAATCGGAATTCGTATTTCGGCTGATTTTAGAGGAATATTTTAAAGTTCCAAAACTCCACACTTAGAAGAATTTCCAAGTGAAACCAGTCAATGTTACCCTATGGAAGGAAATTCAAGTTACTGGTAAGTACGGTTAAATTACTTTTCAGGACCAGTACTGGGCTGAAAGATGCAGCACTGAGGTCTCTCCTGATAACAGGTGAGTAAATCAGAATTCGGATTTCGGCTGATTTTAGAGGAATATTTGTATGTTTCAAAAATCAACACTTAGAAACTTTTTCAGCAAAAAGCAGGCAATGATATCCTATGGAAGGAAATTCAAGTTACTGGTAAGTACGGTTAAAATTACTTTTGAGGATCAGTACTGGGCTGAAAGATGCAGCACTGAGGTCTCTCCTGATAACAGGTGAGTAAATCGAATTCGTATTTCGGCTGATTTTAGAGGAATATTTTAAAGTTCCAAAACTCCACACTTAGAAGAATTTCCAAGTGAAACCAGTCAATGTTAGCCTATGAAGGAAATTCAAGTTACCGGTAAGTACGGTTAAAATTACTTTTGAGGATCAGTACTGGGCTGAAAGATGCAGCACTGAGGTCTCTCCTGATAACAGGTGAGTAAATCGGAATTCGTATTTCGGCTGATTTTAGAGGAATATTTTAAAGTTCCAAAACTCCACACTTAGAAGAATTTCCAAGTGAAACCAGTCAATGTTAGCCTATGGAAGGAAATTCAAGTTACTGGTAAGTACGGTTAAAATTACTTTTCAGGACGAGTACTGGGCTGAAAGATGCAGCACTGAGGTCTCTCCTTATAACAGGTGAGTAAATCAGAATTCGGATTTCGGCTGATTTTAGAGGAATATTTGTATGTTTCAAAAATCAACACTTAGAAACTTTTTCAGCAAAAAGCAGGCAATGATATCCTATGGAAGGAAATTCAAGTTACTGGTAAGTACGGTTAAAATTACTTTTGAGGATCAGTACTGGGCTGAAAGATGCAGCACTGAGGTCTCTCCTGATAACAGGTGAGTAAATCGGAATTCGTATTTCGGCTGATTTTAGAGGAATATTTTAAAGTTCCAAAACTCCACACTTAGAAGAATTTCCAAGTGAAACCAGTCAATGTTAGCCTATGAAGGAAATTCAAGTTACCGGTAAGTACGGTTAAAATTACTTTTGAGGATCAGTACTGGGCTGAAAGATGCAGCACTGAGGTCTCTCCTGATAACAGGTGAGTAAATCGGAATTCGTATTTCGGCTGATTTTAGAGGAATATTTTAAAGTTCCAAAACTCCACACTTAGAAGAATTTCCAAGTGAAACCAGTCAATGTTAGCCTATGGAAGGAAATTCAAGTTACTGGTAAGTACGGTTAAAATTACTTTTCAGGACCAGTACTGGGCTGAAAGATGCAGCACTGAGGTCTCTCCTGATAACAGGTGAGTAAATCAGATTTCGGATTTCGGCTGATTTTAGAGGCATATTTGTATGTTTCAAAAATTAACACTTAGAAACTTTTTCAGCAAAAAGCAGGCAATGATATCCTATGGAAGGAAATTCAAGTTACTGGTAAGTACGGTTAAAATTACTTTTGAGGATCAGTACTGGGCTGAAAGATGCAGCACTGAGGTCTCTCCTGATAACAGGTGAGTAAATCGGAATTCGTATTTCAGCTGATTTTAGAGGAATATTTTAAAGTTCCAAAACTCCACACTTAGAAGAATTTCCAAGTGAAACCAGTCAATGTTAGCCTATGGAAGGAAATTCAAGTTACTGGTAAGTACGGTTAAAATTACTTTTCAGGACCAGTACTGGGCTGAAAGATGCAGCACTGAGGTCTCTCCTGATAACAGGTGAGTAAATCAGATTTCGGATTTCGGCTGATTTTAGAGGCATATTTGTATGTTTCAAAAATCAACACTTAGAAACTTTTTCAGCAAAAAGCAGGCAATGATATCCTATGGAAGGAAATTCAAGTTACTGGTAAGTACGGTTAAAATTACTTTTGAGGATCAGTACTGGGCTGAAAGATGCAGCACTGAGGTCTCTCCTGATAACAGGTGAGTAAATCGGAATTCGTATTTCGGCTGATTTTAGAGGAATATTTTAAAGTTCCAAAACTCCACACTTAGAAGAATTTCCAAGTGAAACCAGTCAATGTTAGCCTATGGAAGGAAATTCAAGTTACTGGTAAGTACGGTTAAAATTACTTTTCAGGACCAGTACTGGGCTGAAAGATACAGCACTGAGGTCTCTCCTGATAACAGGTGAGTAAATCGGAATTCGTATTTCGGCTGATTTTAGAGGAATATTTTAAAGTTCCAAAACTCCACACTTAGAAGAATTTCCAAGTGAAACCAGTCAATGTTAGCCTATGGAAGGAAATTCAAGTTACTGGTAAGTACGGTTAAAATTACTTTTCAGGATTAGTACTGGGCTGAAAGATGCAGCACTGAGGTCTCTCCTGATAACAGGTGAGTAAATCAGAATTCGTATTTCGGCTGATTTTAGAGGAATATTTGCACAATGGTGAAGGGAGGGGCGGGGCCTGAGGTGACATCTGTGCAAACGCGCCCCGTGGCGCGTTTTAAGTTGGGGGATTAAGTCCCCTTGAATCATGAGGGTCCCTACGGGCCAACTAGCCCACCAGGAACCTCCAGTATGCGCCAGGGGCTGCGTTGCAGAGACATGTACAGAGGCCACACCCTTTTTACACCTCTCTGCAACGCAGCTCTGTGGCGCTTTCTGGACGTACCTGTTGGGCTAGTTGGCCCCAGGGACCCTCAGGATTGAAGAGGATTTAATTCCCCATCTTAAAACGCGCCACGGGGCCTGTTTGCACACATGTCACCTGAAGCCCCGCCCCTCCCTTCACCACTGTGCAAACGCGCCCGTGGCGCGTTTTAAGTCGGGGATTAACTCCCCTTGAATCCTGAGGGTCCCTGGGGTGCAACTAGCCCACCATATACCTCCAAAAAGCGCCATAGAGCTGCGTTGCAGAGAGGTGTAAAAGGGCGTGGCCTCTGTACACCTCTCTGCAAGGCAGCCCCTAGCGCATACTGGAGGTTCCTGGTGGGCTAGTTGGCTCAGGGACCCCAGTATTCAAGGGGAATTCGTTCCCCCTCTGCAAACGCGCCAGGGCGCGTTTGCAGAGTGGTGAAGGAAGGGGCGGGGCCTACGGGCCCGATCGTTTTTTTTCTTCCCCCTGAAGGGGGGCTGTGGCCCCCCTTCCTTTTCCTATTTTTAGGCCCTGGGGACCCCATCCCCAGGGCCTTACTCCTACTTTAAAAATTAAAATAAAAAAAAAAACGGGGAAGGGGGCCGCGTGGCCCCCTTCCCTGGGCCTGTATTGGCCCCGGGGACCCCATCCACCGGGGCATGGCCTCTTTTTTTATTTGGAGGTGGGCTGCGTGGCCCCCCTCCTCAGGCCATTAAAGGCCCCGGGGACCCATCCCCCGGGGCCGGCCTTGCACTTTTTTTTTTCCCTTTTTTTTCCTTTGGGGAGGGGGCTGCGTGGCCCCCTCCGTGGCCACTATGGCCCCGGGGACCCCATCCCCGGGAGCCTGGCCTCTCGTTGGGGACTGTGGGGGGTCCCCAAACCCCCACAGTCCCGCCGGCTCCCCGTGTCCTACGGGAGCTGGCATTGCTTTACACATGGGGAGCTGCTAAGATGCAGCTCCCCATGTGGAAAGCAATCGGCTTTGGATATTGGATGAGAGAGCAGGTTTCCTGCTCTCTCTTCCAATATCCAAAGCAAGTTTGCAATGACAGGACGGGAGCCGTGAGGCTCCGTCCTGTCATTGCAAACAGCAGTGTCCCGGGGATAGGCACCCCGGGACACTGCAGGAGCCGGCCCTGGGGGTGGCGGTCCCCAGGGCCACCACAGGCTCCAGGAGGGGGCCGCGCGGCCCCCTCCCTACACTTTGAAAGCCCCGGGGAGGTGGTGGTCCCCGGGGCTTGGGAGTCCAAAACGGACCCCCATTTTAATTTTTCTTAGTGCCCCGGGAGGTGGTGGTCCCCGGGGCGTGTGAGGGGCTGGAGCCCCCCATCACAGGTTTTAATTTAAAAAAGAAGCCCGGGGAGGTGGTGGTCCCGGGGCTGCGGGAGGGCTCAGAGCCCTCCCGCACCATTATACATAAAGCCCCGGGGGTGGTGGTCCCCGGGGCTTGGGAGGCCCTTAGAGGCCCCCACAGCATGCCCCGGGACTTGGCCCACCCGGAGGCCAAGTGCTATCGAGCGCGGGAGACCGCGCTTGGATTTTTTCCGGCAGGTTTCGCGCTCCCTGAGCGCATCCTGCCGATTTAAAAAAAAAAAAAAACATTTTTGCCCAGGGGTCCTTGTGGGACCCCTGAGGCAGACCTAGGGGTCAGGGTGTTTCTACCCTGCCCCCTTTGTGCGCTTTGCGCACTTGTTTCTGTCCCTCGGTTCTGCCGAGGGACAAAATAACTGCCAACACTTCCTGATTTGGAGTGTTGACAGCCAATTAACATAAAGCTCGTGCTCGGGAGGATCCGCGGCCCTAGATATATCTATCTTTTTACTTTTGATTTTCTCAGCAACTACTGAACGGATTTACACCATTTAACAAAAGGGTTCTTTCTGAACCAAGAACTACCTCTTTGCCAAATTTGGTGTAATTCCGTTCAACAGTTCGAGCTGTAGCCGTGTCTAAAGTTTCCTATGCAAAATTGCATGGGGAAAACGCGTTTTGGGACCCCCTTTTTCTCGGCCCCGCTTGACGAATCCCCCGAGACTTTCAGGGTAGGAGCGGACCGGAGCGCCCCACAAAGTTTGAAAATTTTGCGAAGATACGTCAACCGGCAAGAGAGTTATTTCAAATAGAATGTCGCGGATTTCCTATGGATAATAGGTTGTAACTATAACTATCTACTGGCGACCGCCAGTAGATAATATATATATATATATATATATATATATATATATATATATATATATATATATATATATATATATATATATATATATATATATATCACATTTTTTTTTTTTTTCTTCACTTAATAGACCAAAGGTTACTGGGAAGTTATAATTAGGCTCAGATTTCACTCGAACAAAACCAGTGAAATTCAGCAGTTATAGTTACCTGAGCTAACTATAGCTTACGCCCCCGCAATGCACTGCTTATGACCGCACATATTACATCACTCATGACATCATCTCATGAGTGAACGTGTTTTGTAAATGTTTCTGAGACTTGAAGGTATATACTAAGCTGCAGCATAAGTTTAATTACTTTTCTTTCTGTACTAGGAATTAGCCATAATATTTATGATATCTCATCTGAGTGGCTGTGTGACTGTCTATATCAGTGTTTGAGTGCATGTCTGAATGGCTGTATATGCGTGTGAGTGGATGTATGGATGTGTTAATGGGTATGTGAGTAGCTGTATGGATCAGTTAGTGGTTGTACTGGAGAGTGAGTGAGTGTGTGATTGGCTGTATGGGTGAGTTAGTGGCTGTGTGTGTTGCTGCACAGGTCTGTGAATGGGGGTATGGGTGACTGAGTGGCTGTGAGTGTGGCTGTATGGGTGAGGGAGTAGGTGTGTGAATGGCTGTATGGGTGAGTTATTAAAGGAAAAACAAAATTATCTACCTAGGGATGTGGACCCTCTGTGGATCCCTGCAGTGGATCTGCAAAGTCAGGTGCCACCAGCAACGCCATTATTGGCTGACCACAACCTGACCTGGAGGTTGCGGCCACCATTTTGAGTATTGGGGAACAGTCCCAGGGACTTAATGTTTTCTGGAAAATTATTAAAGGGGTCAGGGTAGAGGTACCCTTACCTCATAGGTGTGTTAAAGAGTGTGAGAGGGGCCTATGTTGGGTCCAAAATTGAGTTATATCGGGTTTTGCTTTCCACTTCAGGAATCAGCAGATCCCTTGTGAGGTCCAGTGCAGCTCCCCTTGTAAATCCACAATGGATCCGCAAATCTTGATGCACTTGAGAAAAAAACACTTTCAGACCCACTCTGAACCTACATAGATATTCTCATACCCACTTACAGACCCGCACAGGCATTCACGCATCCACTCACTGTCTTACGCAGGCATTTATACACCTACTCACATAGTCATGCAGGTACTCTCAGACCCACTTACAGACCCACATAGGCACTCACACACCTGCTCACATACCCATGCAGGCACTCACAGACCTACTCACATACTGATGAAGGCACTCACAGACCCACTCACAGACCCACTCAGATACTCACACACCCAGTCACAGGCCCAGACAGACACACACCCACTCATAGACCCACACAGACATTCACACACCTGCTCAGAAATTCACACATCCATTAATAGACCAACACAGAAACTCACACACCCACTCACAGGCCTACACAGGCATTGATATATCCATTTACAGACCTATGCAGGCACTCAGGTACCCACTCATAGACCCACAAAGACACTCAGACACCCAGTCAAATACCCACTCAGACACTCATACACCTACTCACAGACTCACTCAGACACTCATACACCCACTCAAAGACCTACTCAGACACTCACACACCCACTCACAGACCCACACAGGGACTCACACATCCACTCACAGACCCTCTCACAGACACTCACATACCTACAAAGAGATCAACAGAGGCATTCACACACCCACTCACTGATTATATCAACCAGTGACTGTGTTTTCTAAACATTTATGAGTGTTAAACATATTTACTGATGTACTCCAACAGTTAAATTAGTATACTTTGTGTACTACTAATGAGTGATAATATTTCTAGCATATATTATGTGAGTGGCGATGTGACTGTGCATCAGTATATGGTTGTGTGAGTGGGTATGAGAGGCTGTATGAATGAATAAGTAGGTGTTTGAGTAGCTAAGTGGGTGAATAAATGGGTGAGTGAGTCACTGTATGGGTGAGTGAGTGGGTGTGTGGGTGGTGTGTGTGGCTAAATGGGTATGTGAGTGGCTGTATGGGTAACTGAGTGGCTGTGTGAGTGGTTGTATGGATGAGTGACTGTGTGTGTAAGTGGCTGAATGAGTGAGTGGCTGTTTGAGTGGGTTTATGAGTGGCTGTATTGGAGAGTGAGTATTTGTGTGAGTGTATGTATGGGTGAATGAGTAGATGTGTGAATGCTTGTATGCATGTGTGAATGGGTATGTAAGCAATTGTGTGGGTGGCTCTGTTGAGAGGCTGTATGGGTGAGTGAGTGTGTGTACGGGTGGTTGTATGGGTGAATAAGTAGATGTGTGAGTTCGTGTATGAGCGAGTGAGTAGCTGTGTGAGTACCTGTATGGGCGAGTGAGTACCTGTATGGGCAAGTAGGTACCTATATGGGCGAATGAGTGGCTGTCTGAGCAAGTGTATGGGTGAATGGATATGTGAGTGGCTGTATGGGTAAGTGAGTGGGTATGTGAGTGTCTCTATGGATGGGTAAGTGGGTGTGTGAGTGGTTGTACTGATTTATGAGTGGGTGTATGATGCACAATATGGGTTTAGGCCCGTTAAGGGCACGGTCGAGCAGAACCTAAACTTATATCATTTGGTGTCTAAATAGACTCGGGCAAGAGGGGTTACTGTCCATCTGGCCTTTAATGACCTCAGCTCATTCTTTGATAAAGTCAACAGAGATAAGCTCTGGGCTGAGCTGGGGCCCATGGGGATGGATCAGGTAGTTGTTTCTTTTGGGAGACCTCCATAATGGCCTGAGGCGGGTGGTTAGATACCGACCTAATAGTGAATGCACTAGGGCTGCATTCTTGTCCCTTTTTTTAAAATTTATTATGTACATAAATTGGCTAGAGGGGGTGCTATCAAACATCAGCCCTGATGTCCCTGGAGTTGGTGAGAGAGCAATTCCAGTGCTTCTATATGCCAATGATGCAGTTTTAATTTCCTGTACAGTTAGGACCCTTCAACAAATTTTAGATTCATTTATTGATTTTATGAACAGTTTGAATTTATCTACAAATTTAAAAAAAATCATATTTTATGGTGGCAGACCCTAAGAACACAACGTCCTGCAGTCTCTCAGTACAAGGACAGGTTTTAACCAGGGTAGAGAATGTAACTTATTTGGGACTGCTGAAAACCTTTAATCAAGAGATATGGGGGGATTTTACAAAGGGCCATCTCTGGACTGCATTATTTTGCCAGCCATATTGGGCATAAGCCCCCAAAAGTTTGTTAGAGATATACAAGGCTAAATGTATCCCAAAGGCCACTTTTGGCTGTGAAATACGGGGGTATGCAACTACTGATCATGTTCAAGTGACTGAAAATATGTTTATAAGAAATTTACTGGCTGTGGGGCAGAGAATTTCTCCTGAAATTATCCATGAAGAATTGGGCATGTCATTTATATCAGATTTTATTTGTATTTGCCCGCTTTTACTTTGGTGTTCGGTATGGTACAAGGAGGACCTACATTTAAACAGGCTCATCCTTCAAGACTGTGTCCCCTTAGACAATGCAGCTCAGATCCTGTGGTTGCAATATATTAAGAAATCATTTATTGAATTATGGCAACCATTTTTATTCACCAACCTTAGAGGCATAGTGAAAAATTATTTTGCTTGGGTCAAGCAGGCTTTCTCCCAGAGAGTGGCAACCTAACAGGAGAGTTCTGCTTTACTAAAGCAGCCTATGCGCAGGTATGTCATGGTTAAATCGGTCAGTGGGATTGAGCCTTACCTCCTTCTGGACATGCCTAACCAGCACCGTCGCCTCTTGACATTTCCGAGGCTTGATATATTCCATCAGCTCATTATTATGAAAGGGGTCTAGTTCAGATCATCTAACCTTGTGATACTATGCATATAGTACTCATTTGTCCAAACTTTTCTCCTTTTCACCATAAATACCTAAGGCCCCTTTTGATTCCTGAACAATTTGTACAGATTAGACCGGCATACCTCTATCTTCAGCTTTTATCTACTCCCAAACTGTGTTTTTTTGTTTCCTGTTTTTTTTCTGGCGTTCTCCACGCAAGTCACTAGTATTGTGACTCTGGGTTTCAGTCCCACTATGATGATATAGGTGAGTGAGTAGCCGTGTGAGTGAACGTATGGGTGAGTGAGTGGCTGTGTGAGTAGGTGTATGGATAAGTGAATGACTGTAAGTGGCTGTATGGGTGAGTGACTGGGTGTGGGATCAGCTGTATGGATGAGTGAGTGGGTGTATGAGTGATTGTATGAGTAGGTATATGAGTGGGTGTGAGTGGCTGTGTGAGTTGTTCTGTGGATGATGTCATCAGTGATGTCATGTGAGATGGCATTATGATGTCATCAGTAATATCACGGAGCATGTCATGAGTGATGTAATATATGAGGTCATAAGCAGTGCATAGCAGGGGCGTAAGTTATAGTTAGCTCAGATAACTATAACTGCTGAATTTCTATGGTGTTTGTTAGAAATGGGATTTCTGGTTGGCTAGGGCATGCGCCTAAGCCAGGCAGAAATCACCACTCTAGTCAGGGCAAGGGAGTTACACGCTGAAGATAACCCCTGCTTACCCCCTTGGTAGCTTGGCACGAGCAGTCAGGCTTATCCCAGAGGCAATGTGTAAAGCGTTTGCGCAACACACTCACACAGCAGCGACACACTAGGCACACCACAAAAGAAACTCCACACAAGGTTATATCAAAAATAGCCTTTGTATTACTCCTAAAACATATTAGAACGTAATCACATATGTACACTGTGCCACCTGGCACTTAATATGACTTTACAGGGATTATATACATTACAGGGCCAATCAGGCCACTGTCATAACCATCAGAACTCACAGTTAGTGAAAACAACCAGTAACTACTGGCAATAGTGCACTTAACAGAAACACATTAGGCAGAAAATATCATCAGTAATGCACCCACTCCATAACACGTCATGCCTCTCTAAGGCATAAACATCATTGCTGCACATAACACTGGCAGTGTGCGCCTATTATGGAAATCCCTGAATATGATCCGCAGTACACTATAGTACACTACTCGTCAGAGTGCACATTAGTAAATTACTTTAAACCCAATTTGCCCACCACTCGTGGTGCAGCTGCCGTGGTAACTGAGGCGGGGGCCCGCTTTGGACTCTCCTCACAATACCCACAGGAACAATAGGAGGCCCCTAACAGGGCACACAACTGCCAGCTGCCGCGACTCTCCAAAGCATAGCTGCTGGTGCCAAATACGTTGGAGACCTCTCTGGGTCTCAGGCACTCGAATTCGGGGTAGTCCCCGCAATACTGCCAAGAGGCAGCGCAATGCTGCTTAGGACAGGAAGACTTCACTTGGCCCCCCCTGCGAAGTCAACTCCCCCACTGGTAGCTACCTGCAATGCCCGGACTCACCCTCACTCCGGGTGAGTCCGGATTTCGAGGGCGGTCTTCTACACACGGAGTGAAACCTCCGTCGGCTTTCCCTTCTTCGGCCCTGCCTGCCTGGCTTCCTCTCCCGGGAGGTGGGACGCTTCACCCACAGTCAGGCAACAGCCGCCTGGCTTCCTGTTCCGGTGAAGCGCTCACGATGCGCTGGGAAGCAGGGGCCCCCTCCTCAAGCTCAGAAGGGGCAAAGGTGAAGCGCTCACAATGCGCTTCCAGTGGGCAGGACCTCCTCTCTTCAGGGGTACTCGAATGCAGCGTTCCCCACTCGTCTGCTCAGTTGCTCCTGCCGGCGCCGCCCACAGTCAGGCAACAGCTGCCTGACTTCCGGTTTCGGCCACAGCGCTCGTTTACAAGCAAAGTTGGAGCCCACTTCTCGGGCTCTAGAAATATAATTGCCAAGTGCCCACCACGCGCTCCTAGTGTGCAGGCACGCCTCTGAGGGGCACAGTAAGGACAAGGTGCTCAAAGGTGCTCCTCACGCTCCAGGGCGGTGCATCAGCACAGCACTCATCACGCGCTGCTGCGGTACGAGCCCACGCCAGGGGCTCAACACCTGGGACTCCTGCAGTGCCCCAAGTCCCCCAAACCACACAGGGCAGAGGCTAGGCCCAGGCAGGTCAGCTCACAGGGCCCTCCAGCAGAGGGGGAGTCCTTTGTGGCGGTTCTTCCTGGTGCCCAGCAGTCCTTTCTTCACAGCTACAAGCAGGTAACCACCGACATGGGGTCACAGCCCCAATATTTATACCAGTCACTGTCTTTGTTCTTCCCCTGGCACA
Organism: Calotriton arnoldi; assembly: GCA_963921515.1. Lineage (NCBI taxonomy): Eukaryota > Metazoa > Chordata > Amphibia > Caudata > Salamandridae > Calotriton > Calotriton arnoldi. The sequence continues at coordinate 3,290,073 of CAWUFW010000030.1, forward strand.
GGGCTCTATGCCCGGTCCAAACCAGTTCTGGGGGGGGCACTTACACATTTCTTTACATGTGCACAAGCACCTCTTTTGTTAGTGTAGGCTCTGGCCCCAGACACACCACAGGGGGGTGGACCCAGCATTGTGTAAGGCAGGCACAGTCCTATTCAGGTCCAGGTGCTACTCCTCTTACTACTCCAAATGCAGATCGGCCTATTCAGCCTAGTGCTGACTCTCCCAGCCCCTCTGGAGCCACTACACCTCCCCAGCCCCTGTCATCCAGAGCCAGACATGCAATACACAACAGGCAGACACAAAGACACAGAAATGCCCACTTCTAAAAGTAGCGTTTCTAAAATAGCGATAATAAATCTGCGAACACCATTCCGCAGCATTTATTACCACTATTTCAAACATACCAAACTTGATCATGCTACTCCTCTCATGTCAGGAATTACCACTGAAACACATATCAGGGAATCCCCAATGCATTTCTATGAGAGGGCAGCCTCACAGTAGTGAGAAACCAAAATGGCTGTTTGTCACTACCAGGACATGCCACACAGTTAAGGCACATGTCCTACCTTTTACTTAAAGCGCACCCTGCCCATAGGGCTAACTAGGGCCTACCTTAGGGGTGGCTGATATGTAGTAAAAGGGGAGTCACAGACGTGGCAACCACTTTATGTGCCACGTCACAGCGGCAGTAAACTGCGTGCACAGGCCCTGCAATGGCAGAGGCCTGAGAGAGGTTTGAAAGGCTACTTTGGTGGGTGGCGCAAGCAGCGCTGCAAGCCCACCAGTAGCATTTAATTAACTGGCCATGGGTATATGAGCTACCACTTTACAAGGGACTGATGGTTAAATTAAATAGGACAAACAGGTGTAGACCAATCTTACCACGTTTACCATAGAGAGCACATGCACTTTAACACTGAACAGCAGTGATAAAGTGCCCAGAGCCCTAAAACCACCAACACCAGGTCAGAAGAAATACCAGGAGGAAGGCAAAAAAGTTCAGGGATGACCCTGCAAAAAGGGCCAAGTCCAACAGTGTTGTAGGTCTGAAATCTGAGCCTAATTATAACATCCCTTTAACCTTTGTTTTTTTCAGTATATACTTATATTATCTACTGGTGGTTCCCAGTAGTAGTTATAGTTAGAACCTAGTTTCCACGGGAAAAGCAATTTTTGACTTACCTATATCTTTGGTGCCGGTTGACGAATCTTTACGAAATGTCCCAAAAAAATGTACCGCTGGGTCTTATTGTGCATGGATAGTTTTGGGGTGAACTGTCAAGCGGGGGCCAAGAAAAAGGGTGGTCAAAAAACAGTTACTGACCATGTCATGAGTAATGTAAATGTGAGGTCATAAGCAGTGCATTATGGGGGTGTAAGTTATAGTAAGCCCAGGTAACTATAACTGCTGAATTTCACAGTTTTTTTGCAAGTGAAATCTGAGCCTAACTATAACTTCCCTGTAACCTTTGTTGTTTTCAGTGAATTTCTATGTTTTTTTAAATTCTATTTACTAAATATAACGTCCTTGTAACCTTTGGTTTTTTAAATGAATTTCTAAGGTTTTTTCATTTCATTTCCTAATTGTAACCTTGGAGAGTGAGTGTATGAATGAGTACATGAGTGTCTTAGTGGGTGTATGAGTGAGTGTGTGTCTCTCAATGGGTGTGTCAGTGGGTGTGTGAGTGTCTGAGTGGGCCTGGGAGTGAGTGGGTGCCAGGAGTGTCTGAATGGGTGTCTGAGTGAATATCTGAGTGGGTCTGTGAGTAGGTGTGAGAGTGTCTGAGTGGGTTTGTGAGAGGGTCTGTGACTGTTTGAGTGTGAGTGGGTGTATGAGTCGCTGAGTGGGTCTATGAGTAGGTGTGTGGGTCTCTGACATGATCTAGAGTGGATACATGAGTGCCTGAGGGGGTCTGTGCATGAGTGCCAAAGTGGGTCAGAGAGTGGGTGCATGATCCTCTGAGTAGGTGAGTGAATGGGTGCGTGAGTGGGTTAATGACTGGGTGTATGAGTCTCTGAGTAGGTCTATGAGTGGGTGCATAATTATATAAGTGGGTCTGTGAGTGTGTGAGTGTCTCAGCGAGTCTGTGAATGGGTGTGTGAGTATCTAAGTGAGTGTAGGTGTCTAATATATATTATTTTTTAATTTTTCAGTGATATCTACAAATTTGTTGCAACGTATATTCGTGAATTTGTGGTGAATTTACACGGGGCCATGCTGATGGTCGCAGCAAAAAAACTTTCTTTTGACATATCATACTCATAAGCCGTTCCTCAAAAACCCCTATATTCCTCTCATGGGGTCAGAGCACAGGCAACTTGGCCCCTTATTCCACTTTCTACCATTTGGTTTGAGCCCCGGGACTGCTCCAATGAGGTAAAAATGGCAGCCACAACACTCTGCTCAAGTTGCGGCAACCCAATCATGGCAGTCCTGTTGGTGGGCGCATTCACAATTAATCGTGAAATCGACGCAAATTAGCCACGATCCCAGATAAACACATTTGGATTTTCTTAAATTTCTCAACAACTACTGATTGGATTTACACCGGATAACTGAAAGCGTGATCTATGAACCAAAGTCTACCTTCCTGCCAAAAACACTCTCTACGGGTATTTCCATGGTAGAACAAGTCTTTTGAGACATCTAAACACGTACAACTCCAGTCACTATTGAAAAAGAGAAAGAACATAAATATAGGTATTTCATTTTGAAAATTACAGAAACATAACAATACACTTTGCTTATACTGTAACACATTTCGTTTTCCCTTTTTTACTGTTCTCAGCTTTCATACTTTTTCACCATAAATGATGGTCTGTATGAAGCATCATCCTTGAACAGAGGCGAAGAAACTGTCAATAGATTGTAGAAAAAAAAACATACAGTAGTTTTATCTGAAGTTACTACACTAATGTAAATAAACCTATGTAGGAAATATTTTTTAAATTATTATATCTGGTACAATACTACAATTAAATTTAAACTACTGTTTAATTTTGGAGATCCTCTTGAAAACATCACCCCTCGAAGGCCAAATGATGTGTAAACTACTGATGATCCATGTAGAGAAAATCCCACACAGTAGATTTTTTTCCAGAAACAGTACGTAGAAGTTTGGTCGGAGAAACAAAGGGGACAATTTCTTAGTTTCGAAGGTAGTTTTTCCTTTCAATTTAATGCTTCTGTAATTGGAGTATGTCCATCCAGTTTCAGACTTTAATTAGACAGTGTCGTATTTAGATGTGGTATTAACTCCTTTTTGGAAGATAAAAAGACTGTTGAATTTTGAAGAACTTTTTAAAGACTTTACCCCTAATAGGCTGAATAATGTCTAAAACACAGATGAACCACATGCAAGAAACACCGTACACCACTTTTTTATCCATAATTCCTCATTAGGATTTTGGTTGAAGAAAGAAATGATAGGAGCTTGTTAGATTGAAAAAAGGTTTTGGTATGAATTTTAGGTTGATGTCACTGTATTCCATCCATCCAGTTTCGCTCTTTAAATAGACAGTGTAGTGTCCAGAGGATGTAATAATTCCTTCGTGAAAGATGATAGCCAAAGTAGTAAACATTCTTCCAGAAATAGATATTTGTCCAGCTTTGAAATCTGTAATTTGAGTTTCCAATTTGGAAACATCTGCTCTGCATCGTTGTAGCATTACTATAAGGTATTTTCCAGTTGCTGTTAGGAACAACGTAGACATAACATCTGATCTGCAGTTTGGGCAAGTCATATTTTGGTTAGCCTTCTTCAACAATTTGTCAAAAGGCACAGTTTTGGAATCTGGTAATGTTAAATAGACAAAATGCTCAGAATATATTTAAGTGGTAGATGAATAATCACAATCTTCACAGTCATGGTTTCATGTGTAATTCAGTCTGAATAAATCATCAACAGTTACATCTTCTTCTTCTAAAACTCCAAACATAACCATAATAAATGATTGTGCGTCTTGTTGAATGTTGAGAGTAAACATCAGTGATCCACTACATATATCTAAAAGATCTTGAATACCAGAAGCAGAATGTATCACAGTTCTGTCAGTCAGTAAACGTTGAAGTAAATAATACAGTGTAGAACACAATCTCTTATCTGGTTTTTGTTGAATTTGCTTTACTAGATGTGGTAAATGAAACAGTACATTGACAACAACATTTGCATAGCAGTTGAAATCTGAACTGTTTTCAAGCTGGTATCCTCCAATATCTCTGTCATTTTCCAGTTTTCTCTTCTTAACAGCTTCTAGTTTGTCCTTGTGCCCTTTCTTTTCTTCAGCATCTGTACACTCTTTTATAATTTTCCACTTTGGACAGATTATCCGTTGCTCATAAACAGGGTATTGGCCTAAATGAAGAGCGTATACACTTCTTAACCGATTGTACTCTCTTACACATCTTGCATCAGACCTAACTTTCTTAGCATCAAAACATACCGGACAATGTGCTAACTCACGACAATGGTACATATGACATTCCCTCTTTAAATACAGTACTTCCAATATTAACAAAAGCTGCATCTACACTTAAACCTTGTTATTTATCAATAGCTACAGAATACGCTATAGAGAGGGAACTGTTAGTGCCACACATATAAGTCTTTCACTAGCAAAAAACATAAAATACATCAGCCAATCTGCTTCACGCCATCTATCTGATCAAATTTTATGGCCAAGTATTCAACCTAAACTCTATTCAGAAAATTATTTAAATCAATAACTTTACCCAAACCCTTCTTTAACATTTAAATTACGCTGTATAATTACTCAACAGTTCTTGCACACGCGTAAACACTTTTCCAATCCTGCAGTCCTGGATACAGACTTCACCAAAGTATCTAATTTTGCTTGTAGTTTTTTTTGTGAGCAGTATTGTAACTCTCTGATGTTCCATTTTATCAGCAGCTGAAATTTCCAAAATCTCTTCTTTCTCCAGTTTTGACTGTTGACTCTTCCTTAAGAAATAACAAGTCATGGGAATCCAAAATGACATCCCGTACAAAATTGTCATTTACATCTGTATTTTTGATGACAATACTTCCCACATCTATGAGTTTGAAATCGTAGATCTTGTTGTCTCAAGCTCTTTTCACCACGATCTCTTGGTATCGCACATGTCACATACTGTTCTATGAAACTCAAGACAGACTCATCGCTGTCTGTTCCAAATTTTGGTGCATCTTTTATCCATAACAGCATATGAATATGAGGAGAACCTCTTGCTTGGTACTCTTTGCTCCAAAAGAAATCAGTTACTTCAAGTGGGGATTACTTTTGTCGCAGATAAAAGACATCATGGCTTGAAACCTATGGTTGAAATAGCTGCAAACATTTGCAGGATCCAGTGAGCAAAGTTCTCCAATTGTCTTCACTTTGATGTCCTTTAAGTATGAGTTTGCTTTTCGCAAGAATTCAAACAGATCATCCCACTCATATTCAGCACAACTGAGTGTTAGAAAAAAACTAAATGCTCCTAGGATTCCCAACATGCATTTCAGCTCACTGTGACGATGATACCTATACTAGTTAGGGCCACTTTGGCAAGCCATCAAACTAATCAAGTTGTATTCCAGGTTTTCTTCTTTTCCCTGCACTTTGTCAACAAATTCCCTTGCTGTGAGATTTTGCAAATTCACTCCTGTTTTGAGAATGTGATTTACTGCATAAGATAACCCTGACAAGTCACTCTCAAATAGTAGATGAAATATATAGGGAATACACAGGTGAAATCTAGGATCTTATGAATATAGTCTGGTTGATCTATACTCGGCTGTTGGTATTTGTACAGGAAGGTTATCATATCTGCCACCTACTTCAGTAGGAAACAGATGGTGAAAACAGCGAGCTTCTAAACTTTTCCCCACACACTCAATGGAGCTCCTTTCTTTTGAACGACATCAATAGCATCACCAATAATCTCTTTAGAATGCAGAGGAATACTGTAGTTTTCATAATGTTCTTCTGATCTAGATCGATCCACGTTTTCAAACTAACCTCTTGATTCTGATGTATCATCCTCCATAGGTGTTATATCTTGAAGAAGATCTATATTGTTATGCTAAATATTATTTTGTACCAGATATAATGTTGCTTTTATAACTTTACTAACATCCTCTAACTCTTCCAAATGTTTTGCTCTTGGTACGGACACTATTGACTAGGATAATAAGTGCTTCTTCCAAATCTCACCGCACCCCTACAGTTTCAATATTCTGCTTGAAATCTAATGGTAAGTACACAACTCTACATTAAGACCTTTCTGTAACTCTGGGGGTCATTAGGATGGTGGGCGGAAGCACTTCCGCGGTGCTGGCGGGGGCGGAAAATGCCCTTTTCCGCACTCCAGCAACGGTCCTCCCGCCATATTACGATGGGCAAACATAGCCCATTTCCCGTCCGCTGCGTAGCCAGGAGAACCGCCAGATTTTTGCGCCCACCACCGCGGCGGAGTGAGCCAATAGGGACTCACCGCCGTGCGGAATGACGTTCCGTCCGCCGTACAAAGCACGATGCCGCAAACTGCCCATCACACCGCAGCGGAGAATCCACCAACCCAGAGACGGCGGAAACACGACAGCGGAGCGCGAAACCAGACTCACGGTCCCCTCTACCCGGTCCGGACCGCAATGGATCCAGCCCTTCAAGCCATTCCGGAGCTGTACCTCCTCCACTACCAGCAAATAATGGGCCGTCGCAGACAACGCCGCAGGTACGCAATGACACAACTCCGCACACAACCACAACACACAACTCCTGTGCTGATATACGGTTCCTGTCCACATCAGACACTCTGGTGGGGACAGGAACACCTCCCCAAGTGTACCCACAAATGTCCCACCTGTCAGGAAATCATCCCTCCGCATCCGGGTCACCAATCAACCGCGAAATCACTGCAATGTCCCGGTCACGTCACCGCAGCAGTGAAGACGCGGAAAAACTTGCGCAAAATGTAGTAGGCAGGGCCGGCGCCAGGCATGGGCAGTCCACAAAGATTCACAGGGCTCCACCTCCACCCATCCCACACTACGCTTCCCACACCCATTTGGGGCACATGCTGTGTGCTCCCCCTGTGCCCCCCCTGCACAATTCATCTCCCAGGTGTAGCCAGACCTTGCACCTCACACACCAAAGGACCAGGGCGCCTGTCTTGGAAGGTGGGGGTGAAGAGGAACACCCTGCACAGAAGCTCAGGGGCTGGACAACCCTCCTCCTCACACCTATCTCCCACTCATGTGAAGCAAACGGAGTCTAACTATAAAATGAAGACTCACACTGCATAAGAACATCCACTGAACTGTCCACACTGCCTGTCAAGTCACTCACAAACACCCCACACTGACACACAGCCACATACACACACCATAGTCCAGCAGCAATGTAGGAAAATCAATGGGCCAGCCAAAAGTGAAGTGGACAGTGCTGGAAAACCATGGAGCAAGACACATAGCATCTGTGCATCACATGCAAGAGAAGGAACATATCACAACACCCTTAGGTCATCAAATCAGACATGGGTGGCACAGTGAGTGAAATTAAACCAAACTGACCTCTGTGCAACAACTCAGGGACACATCAAAGGCAAGCCATGCATAGTCACAGGAATGATAGGAAGTGTCTGAAGTCATACAGTGACCAGCCACACATCTGTCTCAACTGACTTGACATGTGCACATCATCAGTACAACACACATGGCCCATTGTCACACTCCTTGACTGTCAAACACAACTAGGACCTTCACACATACCCATTCTCTACCCACCTCATACCTGCAGCACTCAACACCTGTGAGAAGCACACATAAAGGCCAAAATGTTGTCCTGTGAGTGGAATGACAACCAAACACACTCCCTGTGGTGCACCTACAAACATCACACTAACACACAGGGATGCCTGAACCAATGCAGACACCAAAACAATAGCCAAACACAAAGCTCACAAACAACATACACAGAGGTACAACAAGCCCACACAGGTGCAGCAAAACAGTGGAAAGGCAATGTGACCCTAGACAGAACAGGAATACACAACATTGTCACTCAGGACCAATGCACAGACACCATACCTCAACACAAACAAGAGGTATATCATCAAAAATCTACCATGAACACCAACTGGGATCAATGGGACAATCAGCTAACACAGACACAGACACCTCACCACCCATGAAGTGGACAAGGTGCCACATTGTACCAGAAGCATGCACATGCACAACCCTGAAAAGTGACAGGTCAAAAATAGGAGGACTAACCACCAATAGTGCACTGAAAACAAGCCCAGCAACAAGAATCCCTTGCTGCATGTGACAGACACACAAGTAATGCACACCACACCTGCAAAACACATCTGAATGTATCACACAGCTAAAACAACCACTCACACACAACGTCATGCAAATAGAACATCACACACACATAGCATCAGTCAGTACAAAGAAGCCAACACAGGCCAAACACTGCATACATCCACAACAAAAACACAACAGATGCACAGACCAATCCATCACAATGCAAACTCAGCTGCACATCCGGGGATGCACAACAAGCAAGTACAAGGCAACATACACTGACAACACTGCATGCACACCAAGCAGTGTGTGCACAACAACCAAAACAGTAGCACACACATCTGAGCACCACACAATGAGCTCCCACATCACAAACATAACATCACACTCAGGAAGTGTAGCACTACCTCAGCAAACACACATACAGCTTAGCCATCACCCACAGATGCACAACTCAGGGACATCCAGGTGCAAACAACATGACCAGAGGACAGTGCTGCCCAAACATCTGCACTGCACATGAGCAACCATGACAGCAAACAAGTACAAGGAAATAACACATAACTAATTTGCAAACTGTCCTGAGTAGCACATTGGTCCTGGACACAGATCACCCTCACACAGCATAGTTTCACACAATGAAGTGGTGGGGAGGCTCACACACTGGCAAGCCATGGGGGGGAAGACATGAGACTGAAGTGTTGTGTACTGCAGTAGTGGACAGGTGAGCAGTGTACAGTACACAAACACATAGAGGAGCTACTCACAATGCGTAGGCATCAGAAGCACATATGTGGGATGGCATGACTCCACATACCACATACCATACTGGAGCCAAAAATGGGTCAAGTGATAGCAATGCATGAGAAAACTCACAAATATTGTCAGTGTGGCTGAGCAGTTCTGTACAGTGTGCACAAATAGTAACAAGACACATGGCTGATCAACAAAACACAACACAGACTTGCCTGTCACACACTCTGCATATTCACAACTGGCAGCAACAACAAGTAGGTGTCCCCCAGGAGTGCAAGGACACAGCAACACACTGCACACTGCCCAACCTACAATTCCCACATGTGCCCACAATCTGAAACACATGGCAGAGTATTGAAACAAAAAGATCCACCCAAAGGAGATTGTAATTCATGAAGTCTGATCATAGGTCAAGTGTGTTTCCTACATTGGTGGGAAGCACATCGTGTTTCTTAAATACCCCTCACACACCAAAAGGGCCCTTGGTGTCATGCTTCATCATGGGGTCTTCGCATCCCTCTACGGACACGCGGCGTGCTACTACCAACGAATGCGCGGGAGCACTAAAGTAATCTCTATGTGTGGTGCGAGAGAGGTGGTGAGAGGTAGGGTCAGGAGTGAGTGGTAAGTGAATGTTAAAATACCTAGCATCATAGGAGTAAAAAAACTTTTTAATAAGCCTTGGTGCCGGTATTATTAAAAATGTGTGAGGTGGAGGTATGTTGTGTTAATGTACAAAACCTCTACGTGTGTCAACATGTTTTGAAGCGTGCTGCTTCTTCTTCAGGACGGGTACACAGATCCCTACCCTACTCACATGGATGGTGTGACAATGTCAGCAGTTTCAGTACTATGTGTAGACAGTGGTAATTGCTACAAAAGAGACACAATGGTCTCAATATTATGTGAAAAAGGAAATTCCTTAGTTTCAGTTTGTTGATTTGAAGCCAATGGCATCATGAGCCTTGAACGAAAGGGACCCTGTGCTAATTGCACTATATCAAGTGCTGCCTGCAGAATCGCCTCGCGGCTCCGGCTGATCGACGGAGCCGCGAGGGGCGATTCTGCGAGGCAGCACCTTGGTATATAGTGCAATAGCACAGGGTCCCTTTCGTTCTAAGGCTCATGATGCCATTGGCTTCAAATCAACAAACTGAAACTAAGGAATTTCCTTCACATAATGTTGAGACCATTGTGTCTCTTTTTGTAGCAATTACCACCTGTCTACACATAGTACTGAGGCTGCTGACATTGTCACACCATCCATGTGAGTAGGTAGGATCTGTGCACCCGTCCTGAAGAAGAAGCAGCACGCTTCAAACATGTTGACACACGTAGGAGGTTTTGTACATTAACACAACATACCTCCACCTCACACATTTTTAATAATACCGGCACCAAGGCTTATTAAAGTTGTTTTACTCCTATGATGCTAGGTATTTTTTAACATTCACTTACCACTCACTCCTGACCCTACCTTCACCACCTCTCTCGCACCACACATAGAGATTACTTTAGTGCTCCAGCGCATTCGTTGGTAGTAGTACGCCGCTGCCCGTAGAGGGATGCGAAGACCCCATGATGAAGCATGACACCAAGGGCCCTTTTGGTGTGTGAGGGGTATTTAAGAAACACGATCTGCTTCCCACCAATGTAGGAAACACACTTGACCTATGATCAGACTTCATGAATTACAATCTCCTTTGGGTGGATCTTTTTGTTTATCAATAATTGTAAGGGGAGGCTGAATCCACCCCAGGTGTTCATGTAGGACACCGACTCTCCACTCCCTCCTTTGGTTTTTTCTATATTCAGAGTATTGAAACAAACAGGCACTCAGCTTCTGTGTCATACATGTGTGCAGTTGGCATTGCAGGGGCACACACACATCAACACTGACAACCAAACCACCCCTACACACTTCATGACCACACAAGTGCACACATCCAAATGTACCCATGTGACTAGAAAGACAGGCCATCACAAGATGACCATACATCAACACTGCTGCTCACACATCAAGAAAGATCACACAGATATGAAGGACCCTGGCCAGCCCGCAAGTAATCCTGTGGATAGAATACACCTCTGTTCTGGAATTGCATCATAACATGACATGTGGACAATTTAGCAAACCTGACCATATGATGAGTATGATAATCGTAGATCATCACAAACACCCATCATTGCACCCTCAAACCTCAGAAGAAAGAAGAACTAAAGTGCCCCTCACCACTGCCAAACCCAGAAAAAGTAAAAGAAGCAATTGGCAATGTGAAAGTGGCATACAGAGCATTTGTCACATGCAATGCACATACCGAAAACACTTACATTTAGCAAGGACACTGACAAAGCAGACAACAGGAGTAACTGTCTTTATTACATATCACCAAGATAGGCATCAAAAGTAGACAATAGCAAGGCCAGTGGCCAGTCCATAGTTCAAAGTAGGTACATGTGTGCATGAGAACCTGCACAGGGAATGGGCATCCAAAGTTACAAACAGCAAGGCCAGTGGCCAGTCCATAGTTCAAAGGAGGCACATGTGTGCATGAGAACCTGCACAGGGAATGGGCATCCAGAGTTACAAGCAGCAAGGCCAGTGGCCAGTCCATAGTTCAAAGGAGGGACATGTGAACATGAGAACCTGCACAGGGAATGGGCATCCAAAGTTACAAACAGCAAGGCCAGTGGCCAGTCCATAGTTCAAAGGAGGGATATGTGAACATGAGAACCTGCACAGGGAATGGGCATCCAAAGTTTCAAACAGCAAGGCCAGTGGCCAGTCCATAGTTCAAAGGAGGGACATGTGAACATGAGAACCTGCACAGGGAATGGGCATCCAGAGTTACAAACAGCAAGGCCAGTGGCCAGTCCATGGTTCAAAGGAGGGACATGTGAACATGAGAACCTGCACAGGGAATGGGCATCCAGAGTTACAAACAGCAAGGCCAGTGGCCAGTCCATGGTTCAAAGGAGGGACATGTGAACATGAGAACCTGCACAGGGACTGGGCATCCAGAGTTACAAACAGCAAGGCCAGTGGCCAGTCCATAGTTCAAAGTAGGTACATGTGTGCATGAGAACCTGCACAGGGAATGGGCATCCAGAGTTACAAACAGCAAGGCCAGTGTCCAGTCCATAGTTCAAAGGCGGGACATGTGAACATGAGAACCTGCACAGGGAATGGGCATCCAAAGTTACAAACAGCAAGGCCAGTGGCCAGTCCATAGTTCAAAGGAGGGACATGTGAACATGAGAACCTGCACAGGGACTGGGCATCCAGAGTTACAAACAGCAAGGCCAGTGGCCAGTCCATAGTTCAAAGGAGGGACATGAGAACCTGCACAGGGAATGTGTGACACCGTACACTGGCATGGGAATCACCACAGCTCTGAGGATACAGATGGGCAGTCCAGGCACCGCTGTGGGAGAGACGGATTTGGGAGGGGGACTTTGCCTCAGACTTGGCTGTCAGTAGAACTGGGAGGTGGCTGATTGTCAGGGACCGTTGGCGGACCAGACCTGGGAGAGGGAGGAGCAGCTGAGGTAGAGGTATCAGTGGCTTTGTGAGCTGGAGGGCTGCTTGGACCGGGTGGCATGGTGGCACGGGGAGGCGGAGAAATGCTGCTGTGAGACACAGTGTGTGAGGGAGAATGTGGAGGGCTGCCTTTCTACTTCTTGGGGATTCGATACTGATAAATTGTCTTGGTAGGAGTGTGAAGTGTGGGGGGACACAACAGCCTCACTCCCCACCAAAGGTGCTTCAGGTGCAGGTGTTGGCCCTCCCTCTGGTGAACTGCTGGGTCTGGTGGTACGCTTGGCCTGGCCTTTTCCCCTCCATCCCCTGTTGACAGACGTCCTTTTCTGTTTTTAAGAAATGTTCTGGCTCTTTTTCACTCCAGCTGCATCATAAATCAACTTGGAGAAGACCTCTGATCCCATGTGAAGCCTTTGAGTAACCCCCGCTGTAGGAGCTCTTCCAGGGGGTGCCATTTGGCCCCAGACAGGAGGCATAGCGCTACTAGTCTCACCATTTTGTCCTCCACGTAGGTAAGTATTTTGACCCCTGGGTACTGGTTACTGCAGGTATGTTCTTTATACTTCTTTATGCTTAATGGGTCTCTCCTTTTTTCCTGTTTAATAGAGGGCATCACTACATGAAGTGACCCTCCCTGGGTGCTTTGTAGGCCAGAGAATAGTTTGGCTACCGTCATTGGTAGTATCCTTGCCTCTGACTCCAAGTTTGTGTAATCTATCATAGGAACGATCATGTTATTCTATGTATGTAACCGCACATGTTTTATTGGTGTAAGGCACTATTTTTGGCACGATTCTTTGCATGCACATATCACGATCTATGGTTTGTTTGTCTATTGATGGATTCCCCCTCTACCCAGGACCATTATACTTTGTGCTTTAGCAACACCTTGGGTGTTAGACACTTACCTCTGACTCCTTGAGAGTCTCAGGAAGGGAACTCCACTTTGGTCCGAACAGCATGCTGTTTGTTTCCACAGCGTGTTGGTGGTCAGAACACACGTTCTTAATGAATACGAGGTTTTTTTTCTCTGTTTTTTTTTTATTTGAGCCTTTTCCTATTTTCAGACATTCCAAATAAATTTGTTGATGGCCCCCGTCTTACCCCTGTCTTCGGTATTTTTCACAGTTTGGTTAGTTCTGTAACTCAACCCAGGTGGATAAAAGGCAAGAAGCAATGAGAGACCAAATTAAGACTCTTAAGTGCAAATGTGAGGATCTTGAAAATCGCTCTCGCATGTCTAATCTGCGTATTGTACGAGTATCGGAAGGTTCAGAGACTGCACTGACCTCCCAGAGACTGCCATGATTAAATGGATTGCCAAATTTATCTTTACTCATGTTTTGGTCGTCTCTCAAGACATTGAACAAAGTTCTGCTGACTTACTCTCTATTATACAAGCACACAGGGTTCTGTCAGGGCCTTACAAGGTGGAAAATAGTCCATGCACCATTATTGCCTACTTTCATGACTTTAATGTTAAGGAAAAAATTCTCTCAATTGCCAAGGAGCACAGAAGATTTTTTATGCCAGAAGACTATTATTACTCTATTTTCCAGGACCTGGCTTGGGAGACGGAATCTAGGATATGAGAAATGCGTGTCCTTATTCCTAAGTTCAAGGCTTTACTGGTTCTAGTTTCATTCACATGGGGTTCATCCCTCAAAATTAACTGTAAAGGCTCTTCTGTTATATTTGCGGAACCTGAACAAACCAGGCAATTTTTAGAAGCTGAATGTACTTTGCACTGATTATGATGTCACAGGTCTATGATAAATAGGCAATTTAATTAAACTGGGGAGTGGTGAGACGGGGTCACATTAATGGGGATGACTGTCTGATTAGTGGGAGATGATACTCCAATACTGCCTAGATGTCAGATGTGACATCTCAATGGGTTGGGGGGGTTTCCATCCTCTAGCATTGCAGAGCTAGGGGCCATTTGGAGGCATAGTGGGTTGCAGGGAGGGTGGGGACGGGGGAAGTGAGGAAGGGGGCGAGGAAGAGGAGTGGGGAGAGGGAGGTGGGAGCCGAGGGCGGCTGGGGGTTAAAGCAAAAAAAAGGGAAACATGGTAACGTATAGTAGACTATATAGGAGAAACAAGAAGCCAAAAAGAGGAAATGGTTAATATCATGTCATGGAATAATAATGGTCTAAAAAGTGGGAGGAAGAAGGCCAAGATATGCTCTGAAGCTTGGTGCATGAAACCTGACTTCTGGGCCCTCCAAGAAACACATCTTACTAAAAAAGAGCCCAATATTCACTGTGTATCTAAGTGCTGCCACGGATATACCGCACCTAGAATATATGATCTAGTAAATGCCACATACTGCTCAGGTCAGAGAGGAGCTTCTATTATTATCTTTAATAAGTCACTTAGAGATATACAATCTAAATCAGATCATGAGGGTAGTTGGGTAATGGGGAAAATAGCTGACCATAAAGGCAAGAGTCCTTTTATCTTGGTAAATGTATACGCACCTAATAATCAGAATCTGCAAGTTATTACTATCATGATGCTAGAACTAAGTGATATTAATCTTCCTATCATTATAATTTGTGATTTTAACTGCAGTTTGAATCCTACTCTTGATACGACTAATACCTTTCATACAGCACAGATGGGTATAACTAGAGCCAGAATATTAGATATGATGTTAAATCTGAATTTGGTTGATATATGGAGAGAGCAAAACCCTGACCCTAGAAGCTATACTTTTTTCTCTAGATCTGTCAGACAATATTCTCGCATAGACGTCTGAGTAGTGCTTCGTTTTTACCAATCTATAAAACTGACATTTTACATCTTTTACACTCAGATCACTCAGCCATTGCCCTGAAATGGGAAGGCAATTGCCATGTTAATACCAAGCTGTGCTAGTTCTATTTTCCTAAATTTGTTTTAGATCGCTCTGATTATATCCCTTTATTTATGCACACTCGCAAAGAAAATTGTGGTGATTAATCAGGGTCAGCTCACCCCTTTTTGATTTGGAATACATTGAAAGCATATATTAAGGGAATCTCACAGTCATATATCACCCAGATTTTTAATAAGCAGATAGTGAATAAGTAGTTGGGCCCTCCCAAATAACATGATCTCCATTCTTGCGGTGTTTAGCTGGAGTCTGTTGTCGGACATCCAGATGGCAATGGCTTTCATCCCAGCAGAAAAAGATTCTTTAGATTCAATCAGATTTTTCTCAAAGGAAAAAAGTAGCTGGGTATTGTCTGCATATGATATGATCTCAAAGCCAAAAGCTCTAACAATTTTGGCGAGTGGAGCCACATAAATGCTGTAAAGCGTGGGGCTGAGACAAGAGCCCTGTGGAACTCCTCTATCCAGAGTCATGGTTCCCGACTTATAAGGGCCCAGAGTGACCATTTGGGTCCTATTTGAAAGGAAGTCAGTCATCCATTGTAAAGCCATTCCATGGATACCAATCTCTTGTAGCCTACCAAGAAGCGTAAGTTGGGATACCATATAAAATGCTGCTGACATGTCCAGCAACACCAGCATTGAAGGTACATTTTCATCAAGAGAGCATTTGATGCGGTCAGTGACTGCTAACAGAGCCTTCTTTGTGCTGTGTAGTGGTCTAAACCCTGACTGAGAAGGGTCTAATAGGCTATTTGACTCCAGATAGCTTATGAGTTGCTTATTAATGTGCTTCTCCAGCAACTTCCCCAGTAGAGGGAGTCGCGAGATAGGCCGATAGTTAGTAAGATCCATCAATGTCAGATTGGCCTTTTTTTTGAATGGGTCTGATCTGGGCCATCTTCCAGTCTAATGGGATTTTTCCCTTGTTGATAGATAAATTAAATAGAGAGCAGATTGAAGGGGCCAGCTCATATGAGATGTCAGCCATAGTTTTAGGAGGGCAGACATTTAAGCGGGAGCCAGATTTTTCTGAGATCAAAAAGTTCCGAATTGTCTCTAGCAAAACTTCTTCGAATCTACCTAGACTGGTAACACCATCAGAGAGTGGTGTATAGACTACCTGTGTCTCGCCAGGCTGATCAGGAGAGCTGGGGAAGTTTTGTAGATCACATTGATTTTCTCTTCAAAGTGATTAGCTAATGCATCGCAAAGTGATTGAGACAAATTTGATTCTGGAGAGCATGCATCCGGATTTATGAAGGATTTGAGTATTTTAAAAAGGGCTTTGGAGGAGTTTTTAGCCTCATCGATTTGATTCCCTATCTGTAGCTTGTGAGCGTTCTTGATATTACGATGGTAAGTGGTTAAGGCAAGCTTATATGTATTTTTATCAGTAGGGTGATTAGTCTGGCGCCACCTTCTTTCTAGTCTTTTACAAAAGGCTCTCTCTGTCTTTAGTCCTATCGAATACCAAGGTGCGTGAGGTCTATGTAGTCTATTTTCATACTGTTTAAGAGGGGCTATTGTGGCATCTGCTTACATCTGTGGCTTCTTACTGAAGTCATGGTTACCAAAGAATGTAATGTCACAATGCCTTGCTTCAGCTTACGTAGCACTAGTTAGAATGTTACTGTTTGAATAATGAACTGGAGTAGAGATTGAACTGTTGCCCTGCATGGATGGGATCTTCTTACTCTGCAATAAACCTACATCTTTCTACTTCAAACCTGCCTTGCGTGATCCTTCTACCTGAACCACTGGATCTTACACTGGCGTAGTCGGCAGCTTCAATCTGGAAAGAAGATCTCAACAAGTTTCCTCATCTTCAAGGGTATTCATTTAGTTTTGAAGCTTCTCAGCTTTCAACTACAAGGTACTGTTCATTTTTGTTGTTTTTATACTTACAACAAAGGGATCCCAACCATTAAACTGAGGCATTCCAAGAAGGATTTATTTTTGTTTTAAAATCTTAAGTTTTATTTTGCCCAGAGCCCTGCGCTTTACTTTGGGGTTCAGTGCGAGTTTTTTTTTTTTTGGATCTTGACTGGTAAAACTCTGTGTCAAAATCCTGCAGCGTTACTGGCCCTGGCCTGCGCATTGTCTAAATCCTTCACTTCACGTGATTTACCTCCGCCATTTCAACCACCTGAGACTGTTCGCTGTCTGTGTTCCACAGTTATGCCTGGCGATGTGTTACTTAAACACCCGTTTACCGCAGGCATGTGAAATACTGTTCGGGTGCACATGTGTTTATGTGGGATTGAATTTTGTACATTTGGTGGTTTAGCAACAAAGGATTTCTGTTGGCGCTGCATTCGAGCAACTTTGTCATCCGCGCTGGATCTGCTTATTTTTAAATACGCGCTTGTTTCACACGCGCACACACTTGCCTGTTGCTTCTCTCATTGTTCTGCCCTCGCGCAAGTCTAATGGATCCCTCATCTCGCCATTCACGTTGTGGAATCTTCACACGTCTTCCCTGAACTGAGGAAGCACGTCATCGCGCACCTGGCGGATCCACGTCATTGCGCGCACGGTATTTCCTTTCAGCCGCCATGTTGTGATTGGCTTCTCCAGTGATTACTAGGTTGGTGCCTAGCAACGTCTCTTTGGTGACAGTTTTCTCCGCGATACCAGCCATGAGTATTGTGCTTCCACTGTGATGCGCACACACGATATTGTTTGCCTTCAATTTTGCGCATACACTGTGATGTGCACACATGATATTGTTGCTTTGGCTTCACAATTATTCAGCACAATTATTAGTTTGCACTGGAATCATGCTAAATTATTTACGCTGATGAGCACAGCTCTTCTGCAAGTTGAAATACACGTTGCATTTCAATACCTCTAGGAAGCATTATTCACGCTGATGGGCACAGTTCTGTTTCGCTTTTATGCTCATCATTTACGCTGATGAACACAGCTGTTCTGTGTTTGTAAGCTGAAATACATGTCACTCCTGTTCTGTGCTGGTTTAATATTTCATTTTTCTAACACCTTTGCATCATACATTATTCGCTTACTTATTTATTTTCTCTCTTGATTCAAGCAATGCAGAATATCACAGCTCCTTCTTATTTCCTAGTGTCACCTGGGGAGCCTCCCATCAAATGGCAGAAATGGAAGAAAGTGTTTGAACGTTACGCTAGGGTCTGCGGGACATCACTCAGTGTGGAACGAAGGTCTTCATTGTTATTGCACTGTTTAGGGTCTGAGGGCCAAGAAGTTTATGATCATCTCCCTGAACTAAATGACTCTGAGTCTCAAGGTCTCAATGAGTATGAAATCTGCATTAGGAAATTGGACAAACATTTCCTTCCCAATGTTAGTACGATTTTGGAAAGGTACCAATTTGCCAAGAGATTACAGACTGAAGGAGAGTCTACTGAGACTTATGTAACTCACTTGAGAAAACTGGCGTCTTCATGCAAATTTGCTAATCTCCTTGATGAAAGAATCAGAGATCAATTTATGGTGGGATGTAATATTGAGAGAGTCAGGGAAGAATTATGGATGCATGATGAACCATCTCTGGATGAAGTGTTACAGGTAGCAAAGCGTGTTGAGCACTCTTTGAAGTGTGTTGAAATTATTAAAAATGATAAACAACCTGTTATACAAGCGATAAACACAGATGTTAAGAAACCTGCAGGGAAAACAGAGGGTGCTGAGGTTAAATATAAACCTACTATCAGAAAGTGCTATAGATGTGATAAGCCTGGGCATTTAGCAAACGATAAGAATTGCCCTGCCTTGAAAACTGTTTGTTCGAAATGCAAAAGAAGGGGGCACTTTTCTAGTGTCTGTAAGTCGAAAGTAACCTACTCTACTAAAGTGAGATGTGTTGATACAGAAAATATCTCAGAAGAGGATTTTGTTTGTGGGCAAATTGTTGTTCAGGTTGATGATTTGGGGAATAAGACTAAGTCATGTCCTATTGACACTATTCTGGTAGAAGGAGAACCAACTAAAGTCCTATTTGACTCTGGGGCCAAAATTACATTAATTTCAAAAAATGTCTTTCCCAACAAGCTTGCCAACAGAGTTACATTGAACAGACCTGATATTAAGCCGCTAGCATATGGGGGTGAGCCTATACCTCTCAGAGGTTATTTCACTGGGCTCATCGAGTATGAGCAACGCTATACATCTGGTAAAATATACGTGTCTGAGAAGGGTGACAGCATTATTAGTTGGTTTCACCAAGGTGACTTAGGAGTAATGCTCGACCCCAGTGGTGAAAACCCCATTATTCTTAAGGATAAGAATGTTGTTCAACATTCCCCTTCTCTCTGCACTGTCTTTACAGATAACATTAAAGAAAAATGTCCTAATGTTTTTAGGGAAGGGCTTGGTTGCCTAAAGGATTTCAAACTTGCAATACGCTTGCGAGCTGGTTCTCAACCTTCGTGTTCAAAAGTAAGGAATGTACCTTTAGCTGTTAGAGAGGAAATGGGAAAAGAATTACAAAAACTAAAGGATGGAGGTATAATAGAGGAGGTTGAAAGCACTGAGTGGCTCGCCCCGGTGGTTGCAGCTCGAAAATCCAACGGAAGTCTCCGTCTCTGTGTGGATTTGAGACAACTCAATAAAAATGTCATAGTGGATCATTATCCACTACCCAATATCTCAGAAATGGTGGTTTTACTGGATGGTGCTAAGGTGTTCAGCACCATTGATCTCACGTCAGCATACCATCAGATTCTACTTGATGAAGCCTCGAGAGATCTCACAGCCTTTGTAACTCCTTTTGGAACCTTCAGGTTTGTGAGGATGCCGTTTGGCCTTGTGTCGGCGGCATCCGTTTTTCAACGGGTTATGGAGAAGGTTCTTAAGGGTTGCAAAGGAGTGTGTATTTATCAGGACGATATTCTTGTTTTTGGTAATAATGATGAACAACACAGTCTTCGTCTTTTTGAGGTGTTAAGAAAGCTGGATGAGGCAAATTTGACCATTAAGGCTGAAAAGTGTCATTTTGGAGTCTCTACCATTAATTACTTGGGTCACTCCATTTCAGGTGATGGAGTCTTACCAAAATCTGATCTAGTAGACACTATCACTCGCATGTGTGCACCGAGTTCGAGGGAAGAGTTAATGACATTTCTTGGTATGATAGAATACTATAATAAATTCATAGAGAATTTTGCAGCACAAAGTGCCAATATGAGACAACTACTCAAAAGGGAAGTGAATTTGTGTGGGATGATGCGTGCGAACATGAATTCAGTATTTTAAAACAAAGGCTCAACTCAGCTCCGTGCTTAAAGAGTTTTGACCCTTGTAAAGTATCTTATGTCACCACAGATGCCAGTCTTAAAGGTCTAGGTGCGGTACTTCAACAACAGAGTGATGATGGTTTGGTAACAATTATGTTTGCGTCTCGTGGCTTGAAAGTTGCAGAGTCACGTTACTCAGTCATTGAGCGTGAGGCGTTAGGTGTTTTCTGGGCCATAAAGAAATTTTAAAAAGTTTTTATGGGGGACAACATTCATAGTCAGGACTGATCACAAGCCCCTTTGTGAAACATTTAAAAAAAAAGGTATTGATTCTGTCTCCAGCAGAATTACCAAATGGGTGGTTGCCTTACAGGAATTTGAGTTTGACATAAGGTACATACCTGGTGTGGATAATGGTGTAGCTGACACTCTATCCAGACTTGTGGACGCTGTGGATGATACTGAAGCATCAGATGTTGATTATGATGAAGATATTCATGTGTGCGTGGTTGATGAAGAGATTGTCTCTCACGATGACTGGTGCAGTGAACTCTCCTCTGATTCTACTCTTACTGAAGTGATATCTCTCATTAATAAAGGTTGGCATTCAAAAAGACAAGCCTCAGATGATAGTCAGAAATTTTGGGGTGTGAAGGACGAATTAAGTGTTTCCGGCGGACTTCTCTATCGAGGTACGAGATTGATTCCTCCCCTCAACCTCCGATCCAAGCTGGTTGATCTATCGCATTTATCTCATCTGGGAATGTCCAAGACCAAGGAGAGACTTAGGATGTCATACTGGTGGCCTGGAATGGATCTGATGGTTGAGAGACTTGTTAGAGATTGTGTGGAATGTTCTCTGTGTGACAAGTTCAAGATGGTGAGAGTGCAACCCATGGTAATAAGGAAGTTGCCAAATGGTTCATGGAAGGAAATAGCACTTGACATTTTGGAGCCTATATATGGGAATGGACAGCAGGTTTTAGTCATCGTTGCAATAGATATGTATTCAAGGTGGCCAGAAGTTTGCTTTACGTGTGGCATAGAGACTAAAAAGATAATTGAGTTCTTAGAGAGTCTCATATCTAGAGAGGGTCTTCCCAACACCATTCTAACGGATAATGGTGTTCAGTTGGTTTCCAAAGAGATGGAAGAGTTCTTAAGTAAACATGGTATCATACACAAAAAGTGTTCCTTATATCACCCCGAGACCAATGGAATGATTGAGCGCTTTAACCGGGTTTTAAAGGAAGTGATTACCTTGGCTAAGAGTTCTGGGTTAGATTGGAAAAAGGAGGTTCTCAAGAAAGTTCACATGTATAGATTGACTCCACATAGTACTACAGGAAAGTCTCCTTTTGTCTTGTTCAAAGGCAGAACTCCGTGTACGTTGGTGGAACCACCTTGGATGCGAGAATTGGAGAAAAAACCTGGTGGAAGTTCTGACAGAGACTTGTGGCGTGAGAGAGAGATTGAGAAAGCTTTTGTGAGGAAGTCTCTGTTTGACTCTAGAAAAGCTGTTAAAAGTACCAAAGTTAACATCCCTGCCTGGATGGGATCTTCTTACTCTGCAATAAACCTACATCTTTCTACTTCAAACCTGCCTTGCGTGATCCTTCTACCTGAACCACTGGATCTTACAGCTATTTTATCAAAAACAGAGTTCAGCGAACTGTTGAAGTCAGAAAGCGCTCGGTCCACGTCTGATTTGTCAGAGTAGATAGTGGACGTCAGCTCCTTGGCCCAAGAAACTGGTGTAATTTTCTGCCACTGTCTAGATAGATTTTTGTGACGAGTAAGCGGTTTACCTATCGCCTTGTGGGTGGGAATCTGGAAGCAAATAATTGAGTGGTCAGTCCAAAGTAAAGGTTTTGGTGAATTGCAAGAAATTTCTGTGGTGGTGGTAAAAAGTTGCTCGAGGTTATGACCCCGACATGAGTTGGACCCTTGAATTGTTTATGTAGGCCTAATGTTGCTAGATCACAATGTAGTTGGCTGGTCTCTAGATTAAGGGGGTCTTCCCCATAGTAATTAAAATCTCCCAACAGGAGGAACTGTTGCGCTACAAGCACATGGGATGCAATATATTCAAGTAGGCGTTGACTAAAGTCCGTTTTAGGTCCGGGCGGACGATAGACTATCGTGCCTTTCCAGCTGGATTTAGAGGAGGAGTCAGGCTTAAAAATTCATATTTCTGCCCAATCTCCTACGACAGAGTCGATTATGAAAACTTAATATTGTCTTTAAAGATAATAGCAATGCCACCCCAAAAATTGCCTTCCCTGTCTACTCTAAGTATTTTATAGTTGTCAGGTAGGGCAAGTGTAATAAATGGAAGAGTAGTGGACCTTAGCCAGGTTTTATTGATTAAACCGATCTCGACAGATGAGGAAGAGAGTAGTTCCCAAAGTTCCACAGCATGTTTAGGCAGGGATCTAGCATTGACTAAAAAGTAGTTTAAGATGTTTAGAGGAGGAATAGCCTCTGGGGGGGTGGACCTTAAAGCAATATTAGGCGTGACCGCCTTCAGATTATTGTTCTTGTTTTTAGGCCATGGGGGTTTTTTGCTTTCTTAAAAGGTCATGGTGGAACATTGAAATCTACATTTTAAACATGCAACGGGATCTTCCTGAACTGGAAAGATAACATTGCAGCATGTGGCCTTTGCTTTATACAGATTGTCCATTTATTACAGCTGTTCTGAGGAATAAACAAATCTTTGAGCATACCTATGCTCTGATGAAGGAGAAGCATGAGTTCTGGTTCCTTGCGACGGCCAGGCGCGGACGTACTTATACACCCCTTCGGCGACGTGACGTGAATGAAACCGCTAGATTGCTAACCAGCAGTGTACTGGAAAAGAAATAAAACTTCCTCCACACAAACGGCACCAGCCACGGTGGAGCAGGAAGTAAGGCACCACAGGTAAGAGTCCCTGGGTACCCCGGTTTAAAAGTTAACAGAGCGAAGTAGATCAAATCAATTAATACCTAAGTGGTGTTACCGGTGGGCCGGCCGTAGCGTTAAACTGCAGTCTTAGCCTCTCAAGCTACATATTTACAAATTATGGGTCTACGAGGCTGCATCTCTGCCCTAATAACTGATCGAATTAATAAAAAAGCCTTTCAATTGCAGGCCCTTACTTGTGAAATTTGAGAGAAATCAGGGAAACTGTTGGCCTGCCTGAGCCAAGTCTACACTCAAAAAACTGTTATTAAACAAATTAAGGATGCTGCAGGGGCCTGCTCAATACATATCCCGCCTTGGCATCACCAAATAACCTTTCCCGGCGTTGATTGCCTTCATTCTGCAGTTGCCAGTGGGCATGTTAATTTTGGGGAGCGACTAATTGCACCCGGGAATGCAACTTCACTAGCTATGTTTGCGGGGGCTTTGGTCTCATAGACACCTGGTGAGCCCTCCACCTGGAGGAACGTCAGTATATGTTCTTGTCGGGTGTACACAATAGTTCCTCACGCCTCGATCACATATTCACACAACACTCCCACATAACCCGAATAGCTGCAGTTAAACGCCTTGCCTGGGGCATATCTGACCATTCGCCGGTATGGTTAGAGCTGAGGGGGGACTCAAGAGGAAACACATGCTCAAGACCCATCAACACATGGTATTTGAAGGACCACAAGGTAATGACATTCTTGGGACCAATGACAGACAAATACTTCATCACTAATGTGGGGTCGGTAGGGTCAGACATAAGCATATAGGAAGCCTATAAAACGGGGCTCCTTTTGCCAGGCACACTCCCTCATTGCGGGAAAGAGGAAGGAGGTGAGAACTGACCTGGACCACCTGGAAGGTGAAATCACAACACTAAAAAAGGAATACCCTAGTGAGGAGAATGCAGAAGCTTGAAAGGCCCACATCATTACCCAAAGGAGGCTTTATGACTTTGTGAAACAAAGCGGAGAAATTGCTAGCATGGTTAGAAAAGTAAGACCAGACACGATACTGGGTGCTACAAATAACGAATGACAAGGGGAAGACCAGGACTATGGCTGAGGATATAGTGGAGTAATTTGTCACTTACTACACCGAGTTGTACATGACTAGGGGTCAAAACCAGTTGCCCGACATACACAATTTCCTTAGGGACATTAAGGCCGCTAAGCTCTCGGAAAAAAAAATAGACACATGCTAAATGGTGACCTTCAACTTAGCGAGATTGATTCAGGCATTTCGCTCACTTAACTCTGGAATGGCTATGGGGCCTAATAGGGTTTCCATTGAACTTTGCAAAGGCTTGGCATCCAAGGTGGGCCCCCACCTATTAAATATATGGAAAGAGGCTAAAGCTGTGGGATAACTCTCATTTGACCAATGCAAAGCTACAATAGTAGTGATCCACAAGTAGGTTAAGCCCCCCGATCGATGTAGCTCTTACTGACCAATATCTCTCCTGAATGTGGAAGTTTAAGTCCTGGCCAAATTATTGTCTAATATACTCAGATAAGTTATTTACATACCTGATTCACCCAGATCAATCTGGCTTCAAACCTAACAGGGGAACCAGGCTTAACCTCGGGAGACTCTTTGGAGTAATAGCAGGTGCAGCAGGTGACAGGGTGTCCACAATGGTCTTGGTGATGGATGCCGCAATGGCATTCGATACCCTAGAATGGGACTGCATGCCTGCTGTGCTAGAGAAGTTGGGATTTGGCCCCAACTTTCTGGGTTGGACCAGCCTCCTCTACTGAGGCCCGTTGCCCTGTGTCAGGGTAAATGTGGTGACATTGTGAGCATTTGAACTACATCGGGGAACTAGACAGGGGTGCCCAATCTCCTCATTGATCTCTGCCTTGGCCCTTGAGCCCCTGGTGGTATGGAACAGGAATGATCCTCTAATATGTGGGATCAGCTGGGGGAAGTCCTGGGACGAGTGTGTCTTCTTATACGCAGATGACATTCTGTTCTATGTCACAGACCCTTCCTGAACATTTCCAGACTAATGCAGATCCTTAGAATTTTCAGAACGTTCATGGGATACACGATCAACTGGCAGAAGTCGCTGATGCACTCGATCACGGTCCCTAGACCGGACCTCCGGGGGAACGTACCCATTCTGATGGTCGACAATGGGCTCAAATACCTGGGAACATATGTGACAAGAGATTCCCAACTGTTCTATAGGAGAAAACTGATCCCTATCTTGGAGTACTTTGCAGCTGATGTGCAGCGCTGGCGAACCTTGCTGCTCTCCCTCCTTGGTCAAGAGGCGATGTTCAAAATTATGACACTGCCGAGGATGGTCTTTGCCCTACAAAATATTCCCTAACTGGTTCCTAATGAGTTCTTCTTCAGGATGGAGGCCACACTCAGACTCCTCCTCAGGGATAACGGCCTGCCGCGCATACCTCTCCAGAAATTGACTTGAGGCGTATACGATGGAGGTAGAGACCTACCTGACATACGAAAATACTATTGGGCTATGCAACTCGCAGTAAGTAATGATTGGGCATATGTGAGATGGGATGAGCTGGCCGTTCGGCTAGAGGGACTAGCGTGGGGCCAGGAGGGCTATGAGGGGGTGCTCTACAAGGCCAAGACAGCACAAACACTACCCTTACATACCAAATCAGTAATCCACATATGGAGGGTAGCTACCGCCTATGTGATATGGAAGAGCCAGCTATCCAAAATGACTACCCCGTGGTCAAGCAATGTTGGCGGACGTAGGCAGACTTCAAGGATTTGCACAATGGCATCTCATTTGTATCACCAAATTAGGGGATGTATGGAAGAAAGATGCACCACTTACACTAGACTAAATGAAGGACCAATATCACTTTGCACAGTCAAAAACCTACAAAATTATCCAGCTCTAACATGCTCTAGCTGCACACAAACCACGGGGTATGATACTCGAAGAATCCTTACTGTTGAAGGACCGCATACTATAAGAACTGCTATGTAATGGGGCCATCTCACTAATCTATAGAAAACTGATCAATCATGCCCCTGACACTCTAAAACAATTCAAGGCTAAATAGTAATCAGAGGTGGGGGACTTTGAGGAGAGGGGAGCGGGAAGAAGCCTTGGGAGCATTCCGGGATTTCCCCTTCAAATCAGGGTTCCGATTAGTGCAACTCTGCATACTCCACCGTTCCTACTACTCCCAAAAGACCCTCCATACCATGGGCAGATGCCCTACAGCAACTTGCCTGAGGGGATGTGGTGAGGTGGGGACCTTCCTTCACGTGGTGTGGAGCTGCCCCAGGGTACAAATATACTGGACATCCCTTAGGGAAATAATGAGAGCGATAACGGGATACCCCATACCAAACACAGCTAAATGTTGTTTATTGAACATTTGGGGAGATGATCTTCCGCCCAGATACAGCAACCTGTGGCTGTCCTTGGGCCTTGGAGTAGCAAATCGGGGCATTCCACAAAAGAGGGGGGGGTGGTGGAAACCCCGGCATTGCAGGATTGGAAGAATGATATGGACTGGTGCATGCTGGCTCAAAAAGTGATCTACCAAAGCAGGGGATGCCCCAAGAAATGGGAGAAAGTATGGTCTCCTTGGCAGGATTACAGAGGAGTTGTGGGCGAGGGAGAGGAGCCTGAAGCTCGTGGATCTCCAACTGCGCAGACAAGCTCGCCCCGCTACGCAACCCCGGCAAACAACGCCCCAAGAAAGCCGCCTGGTTCACCACCAATATCCAAGAAGCCAGGCGCACCTGCAGACACCTGGAAAAGAACTGGAGGAACACCAAGACTTCCGACAACCACTCCACCTACAAGAACACCATGACGGACTACCACAACCAAAAGGAACTTCGTCCACAACAAAATCCTCACCAACTCCACCAACTCCAGGGAACTCTTCAGTGTCATTCAGGAATTCACCAACCCATGCAGCGAAGCCACAGCCATCACCCCTTCCCAAGACCTCTGCGAAAAACTTGGAACCTTCTTCCACCTCAAGATCAAAACACTCTACGACAACTTTGTAGACCACCCACCAGATGCCACAGCCGGCTCCCCGCCTCCCCAAGACACAAGCCAGCCCATCATCTCCAACTGGACACCAATCACGACCAAGGACACCGACACGACCATGAAAGGCATCCACTCGGGGGCCCCGACCGACCCCTGCCCCCCTCACATCTACCACAGAGCCGCGGACACCATCGCACCGGAACTGTAACGCACCATCAACACCTCCTTCAGAACAGGCACCTTCCCAGATGACTGGAAGCGAGCAGAAGTCAGGCCCCTGCTCAAGAAACCCACGGCTGACCCCACCGACCTCAAAAACTACCGACCCATCTCGCTTCTCCCCTACGCAGCCAAACTGGCAGAGAAAACAGTCAACAGGGAATTGACACGATTCATCGAAGAGCACGCCGTCCTCGACCCGTCACAATCCGGATTCCGAAGCAACCACAGCACAGAGACCGCCCTACTCGCCACCACAGACGACATCCGCACCATCCTGGACCAAGGCTACTCCGCAGCCCTCATCCTCCTCGACCTGTCTGCAGCCTTCGACACGGTCTCTCACCGCACACTAGTTGCCAGACTACACGCCGCCGGCATACAAGGAACTGCACTGGACTGGATCCGCTCATTCCTCACCGGAAGAAGCCAGAGGATCAAGCTACCGCCCTTCCTCTCCGCCCCCACGGAAATCACCTGCGGAGTCCTGCAAGGGTCATCTCTGAGCCCAACCCTCTTCAACATCTACATGGCCCCCCTCGCAGCCATCGTCCGACAACACGGCCTCAACGTCGTATCCTACGCAGACGACACCCAGCTCATCCTCTCCCTCACCAGAGACCCCACCACCGCAAAATTCAACTTCCAGAGAGAATGCAAGAAGTCGCAGTCTGGATGACCAACAGCTGTCTAAAACTCAACGCCGAGAAGACAGAAGTCCTCGTCCTTGGAACCACCCCTTCAGCATGGGACAACACCTAGTGGCCAACCGCCCTTGGAAGCCCCTCACCACCCCCTCAGACCATGCAAATAACCTCGGCATCGCACTCGATTCATCACTCGCCATGAACCGACAAGTCAACGCCGTCACCTCCAGCTGCTTCAACACCCTCCGCATCCTCCGCAAGACCTTCAAATGGATCCCCACCGAATCAATGAAGACAGTCACCCACGCACTCATCACCAGCAGACTGGACTATGGCCACGCACTCTACGCCGGCATCAGCAAGTCCCTTCTCCGCAAACTCCAAACAATACAGAACACCGCAGCCCGACTCGTCCTCGGCATCCCCCGGCACAAACTCGTCAGCCAACACCTGCGGAGACTCCACTGGCTCCCCGTGGAGAAGAGAGTCACCTTCAAGATCCTCACTCACGCCTACAAATGCCTGCACAACAACGGACCCAAATACCTTAACGACAGAATAAACTTCCACGTACCCAAAAGAAACCTACGATCGCCCAACCTCGCGCTAGCTGAAACCCCAGCATCCACAGAGCCAGAGCAGGCGGAAGATCGTTCGCTCACAATGCAGCCAAGACCTGGAACGAGCTACCGGCAGACATCAGACGCGCCCCCTCCCTGAACACCTTCAGGAAGACCCTCAAGACCTGGCTCTTCGGCTGAATGAAGCTGCGCAGCCCCCCCCCACCCTCCCCCCCAGCGCCTTGAGACCCTCACGGGTGAGTAGCGCGCTTATAATTCCCTGATTGATTGAAGCTACCACCTCGACAGAGAGTGCACTCAGTGGTGTTAATTAGACATGTACTGTGCCGAACTGATAGTACAGAAAACATAACGTTATAGATAGTGGGACATCATGCTTTATTATGCCTGCTGTTATTTTTTAACTTTCTGTTTGTGTTCAAAACCAAGAAAAACATTTTGTTTTAGGAGATGCTGCAGGGAAAGCCTGCACTCCACACTCTGAGATTCTATCTGCTTTCACGACTTACTACTCCGGGCTATATCAGGAGGAGTCTGTGTGCCGCCTCATAAACATTCATGATTACTTGACCCCTTTAGACTTGTCCAAACTAGTGACGAGTGATAAGGATATGCTGGACGCTGACTTTTCAGCGAAGGAACTTAGAAGAGTCATTGCTAGCTTACCATCAGGAAAAGCACCAGGGCTAGACCATATTCCATCTGAAATATATAAGCTCTTGGCTTCTATAATCACTCCACTGCTCCTAGAAGTGCTAAAAGAAATGCAGACTGTTGGTGGTGTTCCATCCTCTTAAAATGAAGCTGTTACAATATTTCTCAAAAAAGATAAAGATCCTACAGAGTGGAGCTCATATTGGCCTAAATCACTTCTTAACGCTGATTCTAAAATATTCACCAAGCTCTTGGCTAATTGAGTTAATAAGATTATTTCTCAGCCTATATCACCAGAACAACATGGTTTCATTCTAGGGAAGGACATGACCTCACACACAAATCTAATCACTACACTATTAGATCGGGCCAAGACTCTCCGGGAACCATTAAATATTATTTTGCTTGATTCTGAGAAAGCATTCGACCATGTATCCGGGAAGTTTCTCTGGGAACTTTTCAGGCAGTTTAATATCAGCCCTCAATTCATTAACCTGGTCAAAGCTCTACATGAAGCTCCTAGAGGTCAGAGCAGTATACAACAGGAGTTATCCCCCTTCATTTCTATTTTGCAAGACACTCGGCAAGGATGCCTGCTCTTCCTTGCCATGTCTGCCTTATACCTGGAGCCATATATTATCCTCTTACGGAGAAACATCCCCACCAACCCGTCTTTATCCTTTTCTTTACCTGTTGACCATCTATGCAGATGACGTACTAATATTTTCACACTGCTTCAATACTACGATTGAGATTGTTGAGCAAATAGGGACAGATTTTGATCATGTTTCGAGATATAAAATAAACTCTCACAAAACACAACTTATTTCAGCAGGTGGAGCTAGCAGCTGTGATTTCCGAGTGACAACCCGAGCTGGGTATTTTATTATTATTTTACCTCCTACTATCAAACTATGCTATGAATATGATTACACTGCACAATTATGATAGATTAGGTTACTACTGGATAAGTGGATGCATGTGCTCATTTCCATAGTTGCTCGAATCAATCTAATCAAAATGAACATTCTTCCCAAAATTCTGTATCTTTTTCGGGCACTGCCCTTGTACATCCCCTATAGACATTTTAAGTTGCTAGACTCTATAGTAACAAGATTCATATGGAAGGGGAAGAAAGAGCGAAGATCCCAAAAACTTTACAACAATAAATAAAGGTTGGTGGGCATTTCCGAATTGGCGCATTTATTAGCGGCCTAGCATGTCTAACCATATCCGAATAATATATGACTCATCCAGATAACTAGCTTCCTGCCATCTCAATTATGAAAGATCCCGGCATTAGTAGAAGCAAATTTAAAAGCGAGATTTTTCAAGAAAGTTAGATTAAAGACTATGACGGCCCTTGAGAAGATCTGGGCCAATGTGAAGAGGTTTTTGGGAATCCCACTATTTCATGCCTATACATTGTTATTGGACAACCCCGATCTACCTGAATGCTTTAACTTCCCCTTACTTTGGTACTTGGTGCCAGCTGTGAGTTAAGAGGCTAGGCGAGTTGATAGATGAGTTCGGGGTCAAGCAATTTTCAGACCTACAGGCAGAATTCGCCATACACCGTAAGCATCTCTTTAAATGTCTACAGATTCGGACCTCCTTACTGAGCAGGATTATCAGTATCACAACCCTGTTGTCCCAGCCTGAATTTGCAATATTGCTCTTTGGTAACCATCCATCTAGTATTTCAGATAGGTATAGTTGTTTAATTTAGTACACCTGTAGCGATTTAGGACTATGAGCTGACAAATGGTCCACAAGCCTATACGAGGTGGTTACGGAACAAGAACTGACTAGTATCCTTGCACATTTTTGCAGGGTCATCACTCCTACTAGACTGCGAGATCAGACTTACCACACTTTGTTTGATTTTTATATTAGCCCTTCTAAACTGTTTAAGTGGTATAACTGACCTTCTAGTTGCCCACACTGCTCAGTGGCAGAGGTTGATAAAGTTCACTTGTTTGTCACATGTTCCAAACTTAAACCATTCTGGTCTTCGGTTCAGCTGCTAATATCCACTATACAACCTATGGGATCGATAATCACTCTGAAAATGATGCTGCTATGCTCAGGGGCCACTAATTGGCTCTTCTATGTCTTGATCATTTCTAGATTAATTATTGCAAGGAATTGAAAATCTGCCTCTCCACCTAAGTATGAGGAATGGTGGATGGAAATAATGGAGGCATATGAATTGCAACTCCAGATAGCTAAGGGTAGAGGATCTACTGTGAAATTTCATCGTATCTGATGGAATATGAGAGATAATTTGGTGCCTGATTAGATATTTTAGATTTTTTTGCTGAATATGTTTTCCTGTGATGCATTTGGGTACTAAAAGCTGTATTGACTTATATAATGAATTCATGTTGCCTTGATTCATCCAAAATGTTGATTCCAGTTCTTGATTTAATGTATTCCACTGTTTGCATTCTCAATCAAAAAGAACATTTTAAAAAAAAGAGAAGGACTAATCAATTTCCTGCATCGTTAAACTCAGTACTTAAGAGAGTATCTCATTCCTTTCAGTGCAAAATCCAAGCTCTTAGACAGATCGAGATGCTGAAATCCACAGACTGAAAGAGTAAGATAGACGTCTGGGTTCTAAACTTTGAGGAAGTGGCCGGGGCCCTCATTCTAGAGTTAGACATGATATAGAATAATGCAGCAAATTAGCCTTTTCTGCATGGTCACCACATTTCATCTTTTTCTGGACCCTATTTTTGCCGGTATTAGGACAATGTACACTGTGGCATTGTTTTGCAGTCACATAGCATGTGTGATCTGGCCCAAAAAGGGTACTGGTAAATCGATTTCACCAAATTGGTCTATTTAACTTTCTTATTAGAATGTAGATCGTGCAGAAAATGCACCAGTGGCTTGGAAGTTAAATGCTATTTGAGCTGCGGTGTGTATTTATACCACCCACATATTTGACAGTATATAGTTGGCAGGAACACTAGTGCTCTGACAGCTCTGCAGATAAAGGCATTGCAGTAACACGTGGCAAGGACAAGTCTCTGCCATGTTGGAAAGCCTATTTTATATAAATGGCAGACCTATTGACTTTGTCAAGAGGTGATCTTATCAATATATACGACAAGCATATTGGTTTTGTCATGGGATCAACCCTTTGTTATGATTAAACTTTAAAACAATTAGAATTCAAACCGTATACATAGGTATTCATTATTAATAACAAGCAATAGAAGGTTTGTCAATAAACCTTTAAATAAAGCATGTATATTCAGAACAACATTAATCAGGTATCAGACTTTATTTCACACCTCAGGTCACATAATGCAGCCAAAATATCAACCACAAGGGGACCCTCTGATACTTAGCTGAATAGCAAAAGCTCCACCTCAAAGAAAATGTATAAACACAATTACCTTTTCCTGGGGCCACGTTTTATAGGACGTAGGAAACAGAGTTTCTCTTAGTAATTGATTTCTGGGGTGCTGCTGCACTCCCTGCAGCCACAGAACACTTTGAAAACATGTTGGTGGTATCTCTGCCCAGACTGGGGAACCACAAAGCATGGAAAATATGCAAATTAGCCCTTGAAGGGCATTATGGGGCACTTCTGGCCAGGAGCAGTGAATAATAAATGAACAGCTCTGGCTGCACCTTTATTATCACTTTTGCGACCTTGCACCACATTCTTTTGTTTTTTTTGGTGCCCCAATCCCACCTGGGCCACCCACATCTTCCTCTGTTGTGTGGGGCCGGGGGGTATCCCCAAGATTCCGCACACAGTCCTATTCTCTATGGCTGTGCGCAAGGCAGACATTTTTTTTAATTGAGTGCCCTGCTCTCACCCTGGGTACCAACACCTTTGTAAAAAATTGTGGGCTAT
The DNA here is from genome assembly GCA_963921515.1 of Calotriton arnoldi. Lineage (NCBI taxonomy): Eukaryota > Metazoa > Chordata > Amphibia > Caudata > Salamandridae > Calotriton > Calotriton arnoldi. The sequence goes on from CAWUFW010000030.1 coordinate 3,323,707, forward strand.
GAGGGAAGGCCCATGGCCCCCAACTGCTTCCCAGCCTCACCCATCCTGGATGACGGTGGGTGCAGTCTTACCTTGCTTACTCCCAACTAGATGGGAGCAGCTTTGCTTTCTGCTCCTGCCAGGCGGGAGCTGTGTTCCCTGCCCACCAGAGTGCGAGCAGGGAGATAGATTTGTGCTCCTGGGAGCCTTTCTGCTCCCACTTGGTAGGAGCAATTAAGTGTTTCTTGCGCAGGCAGGGAAAAACATAGTGTCCCGGGGCATGGGGTCACTGAGACAATGTCTTGCATCGGGGCCTGGGGATGGGGTCACCGGAGCCATGGTGTGGCTTAAAGTGGGCCCCTCTTCCCCATCCCTAAATAATTCATTGTGCACCTGGGGCTATTAAAAGGCTCGGGAAGGGGGGCCGCCCACCCTTCCCTTAATAAATATAGAATTCCGTGAGGCCCAGGTCGCGGTCACTCACATTGAGAAACCTTCCGTTCGCATTGAGAAACCTTCCGTTCGTGTTGAGAAAACTGTCGCTCGATTAGAAAATGTACTCGAGCAGCAGAAAGGAAGATGCGCCCTCTTGCACTGTGCATGGTGGCGTTCGCGATGATTTTACAGCACGGGACAAACACCCGGCACTCAAAATCACCGCGAACGGCATGACTCTAACGCACTCCGCAGCTTGCAGAACTCCGCGTAGCGTAGCAGAGTTTTTTTGTCACTCCGCCGAGGCCTACCTGAAATATCTATACATTATGAACCTTAATTTCTTAAAAACTACTGAATGGAATTACACCAAATCACAAAAAGCATGCTTTCTGGGTAAAGATCTGGCTTTCTGCCTAATCTGGTGTAATTTCTTTAAGTGGTTTTTGCGGCATCTCTATTCAATTTTGCATTGGAAAAATGCATTTTAGACTCCCCTTTTTCTTAGTCCCCATCTGATGGATCACCCAGAAACTCTCCATGAAGGAGCTGAAGTGGATGAACCCTTATTTTGGGAAGTTTTGTGAAGATTTGTCAAATGGCACCAAAAATATTAGCAAACCAAAAAAAAATCCCCTATGGAAACTCGGTCCTGACTACACAGTAGTGTCAATTCAATTCAATTCAAAACTTTATTCGGCAGCATTGTGGCAGCCATGAAGGTTATTCATGAACAGAAAATGATAAAAACATCATAGCATTTTAAATTAAGATTTAACCAATAAATAAAATGCCTCAGCTAGAACGATAGAATATTGCAACAACATATCCCATCAGTGCATCAAAGTTTGTGACCGTGTGGCAGCCTTTCAAAATGCCCCCACATTAAAAGACACTTCATCACTATGTAAAAGTAATAAGAATCTGAGAGCGGGTCTAACTCAGGCAGTAACAGTGCTTCTTTAAAATGGGAATGAAAAACAACATTGAATATTGCGAGTACAATTTGGAGAAAAAGATAAAATGGAGCATAGTCTGTTTAGAAACATCCTCACATGGGCAAGATATAGAATCAAGATGTTGTGTATAGCCCAGGGGAAAGCATAACAGGTACTTAACAGTGCCTGATCTAAAACGAAGTAAAAGTGAACATTCCCATCTTCTGCGAGCAGTCCATAAATAATTAGTGATGTTATTGGTGTTGTATAAGTCCAAATATCTTATGACGGTTGGACATGTCTGGAGACTCCTGAGCCGCTGGGACTCCTTGAGCTGGAAAAAAGCCTCTGCCACACTCCTTTTGGTTAGTGAAACACAGGTCGAGGGAGCCTGGAAAAAAGATCCCATCCCTATATGATTTTAAATGCTCCTAACATAACTTATCCAGGGGACTTGCAAACCTTTATCCAGAGAGAGCCAGCCCAGTAATATGTCTCTTGTTATGGTGGACTCAGGGTTTTTCCATGTTGATAACCAGAGCAGGACCGGCCCGACATGGATCAAGTTTTCCAGGTATCGCAGCCCCAGTTCTTTGTGATTTTTGTAATTAGCAGCAGAGATGGAAAGTGCCAGCAGTCTCCTTAGAAATCTGTTTTCTTCTTGCTGGATTACCTTGCAGTTGGAAATACCCCATAACTCTGCACCGTACATAGTACTTGGATGGCACTGGGATTTATGCATTTTTAACAATATGTCTGGAAATCCACCACCCAGGGTTGGGGAAGAGAGCATAGGGACCCATTGGCCGAAGAAAATGTTGTTGTATGATGAGATATGTTAAAATACCATGACCCTTGGGAGGTGAAATAAATACCCAGATAAGGGAAGGTGCTTGTACTAGTCAGAGCACTGGGGCCAACTGACAGGGTTGATAGGGGCCTGCACTTAGAGCCACAAGACATGATGTGGGCCTTGGTTAAACTAGTTTGCAGGTCGAGGGAGGCTATGAAAGTGGTAAAGGCGTGTACTAGGAGACGCAGTGCCCTAGGTGTTCGTGCTATGAGCACAGCATCGTTCGCGTACAAGAGGGCTGGGAGTGGGTTGCCCCTGATTGCTGTGACGTCCTGAGTTGCGTCTAAAAGTGAGGGATGAAAATCGTTCACTTATAAAAGAAATAAAAGAGGGACCAACACACATCCCTGCCTGAGGCCACGCTGAATTTTGATTTCTCCTGTGACTTCTCCCTGTTGACTAATGCAGACTCTAGCCTTCGTTCCTTCATGTAAATAGGCCAGAAAGTGGAACAAAACAGTGTCAAGCCCATAAGAAAAAAGAATGTACAATAATTTCCCCCTGTTTACGCAGTCGAATGCCAAAGTCAGGCCCATGAATGCTAGGTAAAGCGGAGATCTTTTAGCCACTGTATATTTACCTAGCACCAGGTCGAGATTAAAGCATTGCTCGTTGGTCCCTAGTTTGAGTCTGAAGCCGTACTGACAGCTATAAAGTATAGATTTCGTGCCCATTCACTCAGTAATTTTGTTATATATAACCCAGTATTTTAGCTGTGCTGTCCAGGAGGGAAATTGGCCTATAGCATGCAGGAGATGAGCGGTCCCCCTTTTTGAATATGGGGATGATGACAGAGGAGCTCCATGAGGCGGATAGGGTAGTATGCGCAAGACCATTGAAGATAACCGTGAGGAGTGGGGCTCAAAATGATATGCTATGTTTGATTAAATCAATGGGGACACCATCAGGACCTGATGCTTTGTCACCCAAGCTCTGATGGATTGCAGCCTCTACCTCCAGTAGAGTTGTGTAAAAACGTGCTACTAAAATTTGGACAACTTGAAAAGGGCCTCCTAAATGAGGGTCAGTGTAGATTCCCATAAAATGTTCCTCCCAATTGCTGCTGGTGATATGGCAAGAAATCATGGTAGAGGGCCTGAAACTGGATTTGAGTTCAGTAACAGTGGCCCAAAATGTCTTGCTGCAGCCATGTTTGCAAGAGTGTATCCCAGCAAGAGCTTATAACTTCCTGACGGTGTGTTTTTATGGCTTTTTTGTATTGTTTACGCAGATTACTCACCAAATAATGATCCCTGGGTTTGATAGTTAGTGCAAGGCGAAGATCCCTATTAGTTTTTGAAAAGGCAGTGTTAAACCACCTCAAAATATTAGGGATGGGTTTAACTGGTTTAATAATCCCCTCTTAATTTTGTAGCATAAATTAACAAAACCTCCACCACCTGTGAGCCGTGGGCCTCCTCAGACAGGCAAGCGACCCCCAGCTCATAGTTAGCCCGGATTCTGAAGTTAAAGTATTTTGCAGGATTTTGCATTTTCAGGCTACTTAGTTTATCCGATGAGGATTGGAAATTGCAAACAGCTGTTTCCCTCCCGGATTCCTCCCTGTGGTGTGACATTAATTGAATTTCTATTGGGTTGTGGCCACTGAAGGTTGTGGGAACTACCATTCCATTTAGAAGATGTCTAGCCAAGTTACAGGTAACAAAAACATAATCTATTATGGAGGGGCATCCTCTACCTTTATTTGTGGGGGTCTCAGTGTTGTTTGAGGTTACAATGGCCAGCGTGTTTTCCAAGTTTAGTGAAGCGAGATGGATAACCAGGTCACTGCCATGGGGGTCAGTGCATGTATTGATGGCAGAGGGAGATTATTTGGGGTGGGTTGCCAGTAAACTGGAGATGTGAACATTAAAATGTAGTGTATATATCACGTGATCTACTGGTAGCTTTCCAGCTACCTGTAAGTAGCTCTCCTATGTGCAGCCGAAAATACTAAATTGGAAGCTTTTGCTTGGTTGAATTAATATATTATAGCAAAATTAAGAATGTGTGTTTGGTAGAAATAGCATTCCCTAGGTTGGCTGAGGTATGCATCCAGGCCAGGCAGGAACCACCACTCTAGTCTGGGTAATTTAGAGACACACTAAAAGATAACCTGTGCTCACCCTCTGGTAGCTTGGCACTGAGCAGTCAGGCTTATCTAAAGAGGCAATGTGTAAAGCATGTGTTAATCCATTTAGGATCAGTCCCAGATGCCTTTTCAAACACTCTGGTACTCACCCAGAGATCTGCCTCCTTTGCAAGTTCCCTGAGGTCAGAGAACGTACACTCCATCAGGTGTTGGTGTAGCCCTGGAAAACAACCAAACATGTGCTCTCTAGCAATCAAATTGTATGGCCCTTCAAAAGTGCTTGCTATGCTACCCTTCACCCAACTATCCAGTGCTCTGCAAAAGTACCCCACAAAATCCTCCCAGGAATCGTGAGACAGTTTCTGACTGCCTCTGAATCTCAACCTATATTCTTATGGGGTGAATTCATACTTCTGGACCAAGGCCTCCTTCATGGGCGTATCTCCCAACATGTCCCCCTCTTATAGGGCCAGCCTAACACCCAATAGTCAAAACACCTATTTTGCTCCGGGGAGTGGGCCCTCCACCAACATCTTGCCTCTAAAGGGATGAGGGGGGTAAATTATCATAAATTTTGATTTTGCATCATTAATCTCGAGACCCCTAGACATGCAGAAGGAAGCAAATCGATCCAAAAGGACCTGGAGGCCCATTGGTGTTCTGGAAAGCAGAAGTGTGTCATCAGCAAACATGAGTACAGGAGTACTGGTGCCTACGGATTTCAGTGCATCATGATTACAATTTTCCAGCCACTCAACTACACCATTAATATATAAAATAAACAGCGTGGGGGCTAGTACACATCCCTGCCTTGCGTCTCACTTAATCTGGATTCTAGATGTAAGATCGCCATCCATATGCCACCTTATGTGTGCAAAAGTCTCTGTGTGCACGATTTTCAGAATCCTTAGCAGGTTGTCCAGGATACTATAATTCTCTAATACCCTCCAAAGATTTTCCCTGGGGACAAGGTCGAAAGCGGCACTCAAGTCCATGTAGGCCACATATAATTGGTACCACTTCACAACAGCATATTTCCAACATATTGTCTTGAAGCGGAACACCTGGTCCAATGTGCTGACCTTATTTCTGAATCCTGCTTGACAATCTGAGAGAATATGGCGATTTGATATCCATGAGAGAGTCTTGACAGGACCTCTCTACAAAAGATTTATGGGCTGTTGTCAATCAGGCTGATCATCCTATAGTTGGTGTGAGCATTGCGCCTCCCCTTCTTAAAGATGGGGATGATGGTTGCTCCATGCCAAGATGGTGGAATATCCTCCCCAATCATGATGGCATTGCTGAGTATTTAGGTATGGGACCCAAATTACAGGTTGAGACAAATAAATATCTCCTGGGATGCCATTGGGCCGGGAACGTTCTCCCTCTTAATTTGGCATAGAGCCTGACCTGTCTCCGCCAATCCAAATTCTAGAAATTCCTCTTCGTTCACATTTTTTTGATCTGTGTGCTCTCCTAAAGTCTCATCATCACAAGGAAGTGAATCAATGTCCCACTTCCCATATAGGTCGGAAAAGTGTGTAACCCACAGTTCAGGCTGGACAACCAAGTCAGGATGAATGTCTATGGCATGACTCCCATTGGCTACTGTTTTCCAGAATGTCTTCATGTTCTTAATTTGAAGAGATTATGTGAGATCGTCCCACTGTGCTAACTCCCATGATCTCCTGCAGTTAACCAAAGTTGCCCTGTAGCCTCTTCTAACCTATATTATCTCCCTTCGCTCTCCTTTCTTGACTGCTTTTAGTAAGGCTCTTTTGGCAAATCAACATTCGCCAGTATACCATCCAGGATGGTTGCCCAGGGATTGCCCCCTCCTTAGTGTTTTAATCGATCTGTTAATTCACAATGGAGTTAACAACGTTAAACAGATTTTTATAAGTTTGTTCATATGGGCTCAAGATTGCCAAAAAGACTTGATAAATTTGAGTCAAGGTTGTATCGTTTTCAGAGATCGAGACCCATTTGACATTTCTTCAAATATTTGTGATGGAAATGGCATTTTTGAAGGGATATTACGCATCATGCGTATGTTTGCAAAGGGTCAACAATGGATATGTGTGCTAAGCGCTTCATGGTCACTATCCATTCTAGGCACCACCTCCATGTTCACCACATAAGGCCACACTTTAGTATCAAGAAAAATGTAGTTTATATTACTTGTGTACATGCCTCTCTTAAAAGTGGGACGAATGGAAAGATCAGAGGCAGTGCAAACATTCAACACCCTCAGCCCATATGTGACTAACATGTCAACAACTTGATTAGCAACCTTTGTTTACCTGTGGCCTTAGTGAGCGACTACAGAAGACGCCCCACAGGGTTCATTCTCCTCCTTGAACAAAGTAAACAGTGGCTCCCCAGCTCTAACTGAAGTATTACAAAAGCCTGCAATTATTTTGGGCCAGTTATAATGCAATTGGTCAAGCATTTCAGTCAGCAGGTCAATAGTATCAAACTGTAAGTTATCAGACAGGGAACGTATATAGATGTTACTGATGACAATATGTCTGAACTCCTTAGGACTACCCAAGGAAATAACAATGCCCAATATGTCTTTGCAGTCAGTTGATGTTTGTTTGGCCTTGGCGAGCATGTCCATTCTAATCAAATCAACAAATCAACAGGCCACCAGAAGCTCTACCCACTTTTGATGGTACTGCGTTGGTCGCGAAAGAAACGTACCCCATCCTAAAGATCGGCTCTGTCGCCCATGTCTCCGGTAGGAGCACAATGTGGTGTTGATCTATGAATGAGCCACATTCAGGATCAGTTAATTTAGCATTTACCCCTGCTGCATTCGAGGATAATATTCTTATAGTATAAATTATACAGGTGCTCAGCCCGGACATGCATTCAAATGTATAACTGTGATGAGCGGGCTGTGCCTCTGCAGATGGAAAATCAACTGGGGGTAGATGTACCTTGCCCTATTATTCAGGGCTACACGTGCAGGGATAGTTGGAGGAGCTTTGGATGTCAGTGTAAGCTTTTCCTTTAGGAAGTAATATAACTTCCTCACTATGGAGGTCATTACGATGGCGGACGGAAAAACAACCGACAGCCATGGTAGCGGGAAAACACCGCCCGCCGCTACCGCGGGAAAACCGACGGCTAGATTAGGATCCTCGGCGGTAAAACTCCAACCGCGGCGGAAAGGAGACCTGAGAATCCACCGTACGCCTGCGGTAAAGGCCCAAACCCGACCGCGGCGGTCGGTTTCACAGCGGAAACAGCCCAAACGCCCGCAACCACAGCGGAGACACCGCCATCAAAATTATGATATTCCCGACATCCCCGCGGTGCAGTGTGCTGTTTCCGACCGCCGCGGTTGACAACATTGAAGAATCAGTGAGACGGCGGAAGCGCCATAGCCGAGCCACCACTGCGGATGCTCCGTTAAAAAAATGGCGGTCGCTAGCAAAACACACAACATGGCCACAAAGTGCACCAACCATACACGGCATGCACCCAAAAATAGCTAACACAGCCCAAAGACACCCCCCCATGGGAAACTCCAAAACTAAAAATCCCAGGTTCACACACACACCACACCTGCTACCAATACCCCATCCTGACACACCCACAGACACCAGTATAAATCCAGCCCCCAACAGACCACAATCCTTTGCAAAACTCCACAACTAAGGGGACATCCACCACAGATGACAGGAGAGGCAAATCTGCACAACACACACACATCACCACCACCACCACCACCACTTCCACACCTGCACCTCTAACACCTTTGCACAGCACACACCATACACATCACAACCACCACTACCACTCCCAAACCTGCACCCTAAACACCTTGACACATCACACACCATGTCACCACAGAGAATGCCCAAATTCACTGAGAGTGAGTTGAGGGTCATGGTCGATGAGATAATCAGGGTAGAACCACAATTGTTTGGTAACCAGGTCCAACAGACACCACTAGCAACAAGGACGCAAATGTGGAGAAGGATAGTAGAGAAGGTCAATGCAGTAGGGACCGTGCCACGCAATAGAGATGAAATCGTGAAGAGGTGGCATGATCTGAAGGCAGTGGTCAAAAAGAAGAGAGCCAAGAACCATGAGCTGGCTCACAGGACAGGCAGTGGCCCTCCTGTTCCACTCAAAACATTCACTGAATGGGAGGAGAAGGTGCTTGGCATTCTACATCCAGAGAGTCTCTCAGGAATACCCGGGGAGTGGAGGCTGGTAAGTACAAACAAATGCCTAACATCACACAAATGTACTGTCTTGCACTATTACAAAATAATACCTCCTAGGTACAAATTCATTCATGTGCACAACACTTCCCCCAACACATCTCTCACAGATACAACAGACACTCCCCCTGAAGCCCCCCAAAGGTAGTTAGCAACATATCATGGGTACATGTGTACATGCTGCCAGCACTACAACTCCCACCAGGACCCCTTGGCCCACAGCTGAGCAGGATGGAGCACTGCCCCCACCCAGAAGCATGCTTCAGCCATTGTGTGCTACACCCTCACCTAACAGGTAGGTAGCCATCTTCACAGGGAGGTGGGTGGGTGTTTGGGAGGCCTGCACTACAACACCCACCAGGCCCCCTTGGCCCACAGCTGAGCAGGATGGAGCACTGCCCCCACCCAGAAGCATGCCTCAGCCATTGTGTGCTACACCCTCACCTAACAGGTAGGTAGCCATCTTCACAGGGAGGTGGGTGGGTGTTTGGGAGGCCGGCACTACAACTCCCACCAGGCCCCCTTGGCCCACAGCTGAGCAGGATGGAGCACTGCCCCCACCCAGAAGCATGCCTCAGCCATTGTGTGCTACACCCTCACCTAACAGGTAGGTAGCCATCTTCACAGGGAGGTGGGTGGGTGTTTGGGAGGCCTGCACTACAACTCCCACCAGGCCCCCTTGGCCCACAGCTGAGCAGGATGGAGCACTGCCCCCACCCAGAAGCATGCCTCAGCCATTGTGTGCTACACCCTCACCTAACAGGTAGGTAGCCATCTTCACAGGGAGGTGGGTGGGTGTTTGGGAGGCCTGCACTACAACTCCAACCAGGCCCCCTTGGCCCACAGCTGAGCAGGATGGAGCACTGCCCCCACCCAGAAGCATGCCTCAGCCATTGTGTGCTACACCCTCACCTAACAGGTAGGTAGCCATCATCACAGGGAGGTGGGTGGGTGTGTGGGAGGCCTGCACTACAACTCCCACCAGGCCCCCTTGGCCCACAGCTGAGCAGGATGGAGCACTGCCCCCACCCAGAAGCATGCCTCAGCCATTGTGTGCTACACCCACACCTAACAGGTAGGTAGCCATCTTTACAGGGAGGTGGGTGGGTGTTTGGGAGGCCTGCACTACAACTCCCACCAGGCCCCCTTGGCCCACAGCTGAGCAGGATGGAGCACTGCCCCCACCGAGAAGCATGCCTCAGCCATTGTGTGCTACACCCTCACCTAACAGGTAGGTAGCCATCTTTACAGGGAGGTGGGTGGGTGTTTGGGAGGCCTGCACTACAACTCCCACCAGGCCCCCTTGGCCCACAGCTGAGCAGGATGGAGCACTGCCCCCACCCAGAAGCATGCCTCAGCCATTGTGTACTACACCCTCACCTAACAGGTAGGTAGCCATCTTCACAGGGAGGTGGGTGGGTGTTTGGGAGGCCTGCACTACAACTCCCACCAGGCCCCCTTGGCCCACAGCTGAGCAGGATGGAGCACTGCCCCCACCCAGAAGCATGCCTCAGCCATTGTGTGCTACACCCTCACCCAACAGGTAGGTAGCCATCTTTACAGGGAGGTGGGTGGGTGTTTGGGAGGCCTGCACTACAACTCCCACCAGGCCCCCTTGGCCCACAGCTGAGCAGGATGGAGCACTGCCCCCACCCAGAAGCATGCGTCAGCCATTGTGTGCTACACCCTCACCTAACAGGTAGGTAGCCATCATTACAGGGAGGCGGGTGGGTGTTTGGGAGGCCTGCACTACAACTCCCACCAGGCCCCCTTGGCCCACAGCTGAGCAGGATGGAGCACTGCCCCCACCCAGAAGCATGCCTCAGCCATTGTGTGCTACACCCTCACCTAACAGGTAGGTAGCCATCTTTACAGGGAGGTGGGTGGGTGTTTGGGAGGCCTGCACTACAACTCCCACCAGGCCCCCTTGGCCCACAGCTGAGCAGGATGGAGCACTGCCCCCACCCAGAAGCATGCCTCAGCCATTGTGTGCTACACCCTCACCTAACAGGTAGGTAGCCATCTTTACAGGGAGGTGGGTGGGTGTTTGGGAGGCCTGCACTACAACTCCCACCAGGCCCCCTTGGCCCACAGCTGAGCAGGATGGAGCACTGCGCCCACCCAGAAGCATGCCTCAGCCATTGTGTGCTACACCCTCACCTAACAGGTAGGTAGCCATCTTTACAGGGAGGTTGGTGGTTGTTTGGGAGGCCTGCACTACAACTCCCACCAGGCCCCCTTGGCCCACAGCTGAGCAGGATGGAGCACTAGTCCCACTCATAGGCATGCAACGTCTGTGCAGCCGCACATGACACCATGCCACTTAGTCCACAGTCACCAACACAAATAATGCAAAACAGTTGTGTTGTAGTCACCATGCACAAGTCTCTGTTCAAAATTGACCCACATTGTGTACACTGTGCCAGGCATCACACACTGCAACACCAACAACGATCATGCTGCCCTGCAGCAGTGTCTGGCCGTTTGTATGGCAAAGTGCAAATCACCCATGTCATACCACAGTGCTGCAATGTAAACAGTGGAAGTGCAGTGCACCCAAAAACTACACTGCAGCTGGGACTCACAATGCTAAACTAAGCACATCCCAAATGTCCTGCAACACACCCAGCTACCACAGTGCTGCACTGAATTGCAGAACAGCACCTTGTCTGAATTAAATTGTCAAAGGTGTCTTGTTTGGTCCACCAATGTGTGTATGCATTGACAATGTTCACATCTCACACTGTCTGTCTGAACAGTGCTGGTATAGTCTGGCCCCAAAACCACACATTGTCTGCACAGGGCTGAGTACATCTCACACACACACCACTGTTGACCACAACATGTCAGTGTATGGATGCCCTGGAACAACTGCTTCACCAGTACTGGGCTCATGATCTCAGGTCCACAAATACCATGAAACCATGACAGTGTGGAAATGTATGCTGGGTGAGATCTTCACCCTGCTCTATGTCACCACTGTGCTACGAGACCATACCCCTTGCCCTATTGTGCCTTCAAATGTCGGGGGAGTGAACCCCACAGCCAGATAGCTGGGACAACAGTGATGGGGGGCTATACCCCATGACCAAATGTAATCTGAAATCAATGGGTACAAAAAGCCACACACACATCATGCTCACCACACGCACATTCCATCCAAAGATTTCTACCAAGTCACATAGCCATGTCATTGCTCACCTTCACCTCAAACGGTAGTTAGCCATCTTCACAGTGAGATCAATCAATCAATCAATCAATCAATCATGTCACTTATAAAGCGCACTCACATACCCGCGAGGGTCTCAAGGCGCTGGGGGAAGAGGGGGTGGTGCTGCTACTGATCGAAGAGCCAGGTCTTGAGGAGTCTTCTGAAGGCCAGTAGGTCTTGGGTCTGTCGGAGGTTGGTGGGGAGGGTGTTCCAGGTCTTGGCGGCGAGGTGGGAGAAGGATCTGCCGCCGGCGGTCGTTTTCCGGATGCGGGGGACTGTGGCGAGGGCGAGGCTGGTCGAGCGGAGCTGGCGGGTGGGGGTGTAGAAGCTGAGTCGTCTGTTGAGGTAGGCTGGTCCGGAGTTGTGGAGTGCTTTGTGTGCGTGGGTGAGGAGCTTGAAGGTTATCCTCTTGTTGACAGGGAGCCAGTGCAGGTCTCTCAGGTGGGGGTGATGTGGCTGCGTCGGGGGATGTCGAGGATAAGACGTGCAGAGGCGTTCTGGATGCGTTGCAGCCGTCTCAGGAGCTTAGCCGTTGTTCCTGCATAGAGGGCATTTCCGTAGTCCAGCCTGCTGGTGACGAGGGCCTGGGTGACTGTTTTTCTTGTTTCGGTGGGGATCCACTTGAAGATCCTGCGGAGCATTCGGAGGATGTTGAAGCAGGATGAGGAAACGGCGTTGACCTGCTTAGTCATGGAGAGGGTGGGGTCGAGGATGACCCCTAGGTTGCGTACGTGGTCGGTGGGTGGCGGGGCTGTTCCCAGTGATGTTGGCCACCAGGAGTCGTCCCAGGCTGAAGGGTTGGAACCAAGGATGAGGACCTCCGTCTTGTCCGAGTTCAGCTTCAGGCGGCTGGTCCTCATCCATTCGGCGACGGCCTTCATTCCTTCGTGGAGGTGGGCTTTGGCGGTGTGAGGGTCTTTGGTGAGGGAGAGGATCAGCTGGGTGTCGTCGGCGTAGGAGATGATGTTGAGGTTGTGCTGTCGGGCGACATGGGCGAGGGGTGCCATGTAGATGTTGAACAGCGTTGGGCTGAGGGAGGAGCCTTGGGGTACGCCGCAGATGATCTTGGTGGCCTTGGATCGGAAGGGGGCGAGGCGGACGCTTTGTGTTCTGCCGGAAAGGAAGGATGTGGTCCAGTCCAGGGCCTTCTCTTGGATCCCGGCGTCGTGAAGGCGTGTTCGTAGTGTGTGGTGGCAGACCGTGTCGAAGGCGGCTGATAGGTCCAGGAGGATGAGGGCTGCTGTTTCTCCGTTGTCTAGCAGGGTCCTGATGTCATCGGTGGCGGCGATGAGGGCGGTTTCGGTGCTGTGGTTGCTGTGGAAGCCGGACTGGGAAGGGTCCAGGATGTTGTTCTCCTCGAGGTAGCGGGTCAGTTGTTTGTTGACGATTTTCTCGGTGACCTTCGCGGGGAACGGGAGCAGAGAGATGGGTCGGAAGTTCTTGAGGTCCTTGGGGTCTGCCTTGGGTTTCTTGAGTAAGGCGGTGATCTCGGCGTGCTTCCAGCTTTCCGGGAAGGTTGCTGTCTCGAAGGAGATGTTGATTATTTTCCGGAGATGGGGCGCGATGGCTGTACTGGCTTTGTTGAAGATGTGGTGAGGGCACGGGTCTAGCGGTGAACCGGAGTGGATGGTGTTCATGATCTCGCTGGTGTCCACGTCGTTGATGTTGGTCCAGGAGAGCAGGCGGTTGGTGGTTGTGGGGGCAGTGGTCTCGGTGGTTGCCGGGGCGGTCGTGGTGTTGAAGCTGTCGTGGATGTCGGCGATTTTGCGGTGGAAGAAGGTGGCCAGTGAGTCGCACTAGGTCTCGCGACGGCTGGATGTCGTTGGTGTTGGAGCTGGGGTTGGAGAGTTCCTTCACGATGTTGAAGAGCTCTTTGCTGTTGTGTTCGTTGTTGTCTAGGCGGTCTTTGAGTGAGGCCCTTTTGGCGGATCTGATGAGGTGATGGTGACTGCGGGTGGCGCTCTTGTGGGCGGCGTAGCTGTCCGCTGTCCGTTCGTGGAGCCAGATCTTCTCCAGTTTTCGGCATGTTCGTTTGGAGGCCTGGAGGTCTTCGGTGAACCAGGTGGCTTTCTTGCTGGTGTGGCTGTTGGGCGGATTCTTGAGCGGGGCGAGGGTGTTGGCGCAGTCGTCGATCCACTGTCTGAGGTTGCGGGCGGCGGTGTCGGGGTCGGAGGGTTCGGCGGGTGGGCTCAGGGCGAGGGTTGTGGTTAGCTGGTCTTCCGTGACTCTGCTCCAGCAGCGGCGAGGCATTTGTTCGGTGCAGTGGTGGGCTTCCTGTAGGTGAAGTGGATGCAGTGGTGGTCAGTCCAGTGGGGTTCGGAGGTGTGGTTGAAGGAGACGTGTGGGCTTGCGGAAAAGATGGAGTCGAGCGTGTGGCCGGCAGCGTGGGTGGGTGTAGTCACGAGCTGTCTGAGTCCGAGGGTGGCGAGGTTGTCGATCAGGGTGGTGGAGTTGGTGTCCTTGTTGTTCTCGAGGTGGAAGTTCAGGTCCCCGAGGAGGATGTAGTCCGTGGAGGCGATGGCGTGTGTGCTGACGAAGTCAGTGATGGAATCGCTGAACTGTGGTCGGGGTCCGGGGGTCTGTAGATGAGGGTTCCTCTGAGGGTGGTGTTGGGATCGGTGTGGATCTGGAAGTGCATGTGTTCGGCGGTGCTGAGGGTGTCGTCGGTGTTGGTTGAGACTCTGAGGGTGTTCCTGTGGACGATGGCGATGCCTCCTCCGACTCCGTTGGTGCGGTCCCTGCGGGTGATCTTGTATCTGTCCGGGATGGCAATGGCGATGTCGGGGGCTGAAGCGGGATTCAGCCAGGTCTCCGTCAGGAATGCGACGTCTGGGGAGGTTGAGTCGAGAAGGTCCCAGAGTTCGATGGCGTGTTTGCGGGCGGAGCGGGTGTTGAGGAGGATGCATCTGAGGTAGTTGGGTTCTTTCCTGGGCGGTGGTTTGGCGGGGCGGGTGCTGGCGAAGCTGCAGTTCCGGCAGATGAAGGGCCCTTGGGTGCGCTTCGGGGTGGCCTGGTAGCAGGCGTGATCTTTTCCGGGGTTGAGTGCGTGGAGGGTGCTGGCGTCGTATCGGCGTCTGTTGATGTGGCGGGCGCGGGGGATGCCCGGACCAGGGGGTCTGGCGCTGGGCGCGGCCACGGCGCCGGACGGGCGCAGACGGGCTTGCCTTAGGCGCGCCTTTGGCGCGCCAGCGGCGCGGCCGCACCGCGGCCGCCATAAATGGGGAGGTGGGAGGGAGGAGCAGGGAATGGGGCAGCGAATGGGCAGTGAGGGGGCGGGGCCGCAGGGGCGCAGCGGCGGGAAACAGGCACAGAAAGGAAAAAATGATCACAATCAGGGGCAGCAAGGGGGCACAGAAAGGAAAAAACGATCACAATCAGGGGCAGCAAGTGTAGTGAGACGGTGTAGTGTGTTTGGCTATCCGTCCCACAAAATGCAACATGCATGCTGTTCCACCACTATGGAGGATGGGACACTACACCCCCAATAAGAAGCATGTGGCAGGCAATGTTTGCTACCCACCCAACTCACAGGTAGGTAACTGCATCTCACAGGTCGGGGTGTGTGGGGCTGGGAAGCTTGCACAACAACTCACACGGGCCCACCTGACCGCCAGCACACAAGACCCATTACTTCCTGGCACCAACATGCATGTGTCAGTCATTGCAATGTACACTTCAAAAGAACTGGCATGTGGACATATCATGCTGACTTGTCCCACACTGGACCAAGATGGAAGCCCTCATCCTACACACACAGAGAGGTCTCACAAATACAAGGAAAACACAGCAAACACAACATATCAACAGCCACAACATGCAGCCAGATATGCATTTAAAAAACATGTTGGCATAGGACACCAGGCCTCTCAATGCACAACTGCACACCCAGATAGCATTGGCAACTATAGTGTGCACACACCTAAGAAAATAAAACTGTGACAGCAACCAAAGTGTGAATGACTGAAACACATGTCGATGGAACTCCGAGCACAACCATGCACACCACTACATGCCATCTGACAGTAGCAGTGGTCCAGACCACCTAGGATCTAATTAAAGCAAACTTAAGCATGTCTGGAATTGCAAATACAGATATCTACACCACATTGAAAAGGTATGCATGAAACTACAATGCTCACTCACTGTGCAGAGAGAACCGCTGCAAGGCTCTACAAGTGACACATACGCGTAAATGGATGACATATGATTGATCAATAACAGGATGCCAACATGAGACTGTCAATGTCAAAAAATGATATTGTGCATGTCATGTCTTGACAACTCCCAATATGGACAAGTAATGTATGTACCACAACAGCTTGTAATGCATCACTGGATGTCGGTCAAATGCTAATTTGTACAGTGAACAACTGCTGGATGTACAAACAGTTGATGTAACACTGCTAACACAAACTTTGATGGGTGCAACACAATGACCATTTCTCATCTGACCCACAGGTGACCAAGAACTCACTGCAGAGGATGACACCACCCTGCAGAGCCAGTCCCCCCGGAACAGAGACAACAGGATGAGGACTCCTGGATTCCTTGGATGAGGAGCTCCACGCTGGCCCATCTGGTGTGGCAGGCCGCAACCAGTCCCAGGCACCCATTGTCCCCCCAACCACATCAGCTGCAGCCCCTGACCATCCTCTGACAGCTGCTGTCACGGCCTGTGTGTCAACCACTACTACCACCACCACCACAGCTGTCCGCAACACCCTCCCTGCCCCAGGGGTTGAGCAGCCCACCACATCGACTGCGGAGGCCAGGGAGAGGATGCAGCAGGCCAATGTGAGGACTGGACAGGACCGTGGCAGCAGTGCAGCTGGTCGGGACAGGGTCATGCAGAGGGGGACTGATCCTGGGACGGAAGCCCTGGGCCACATCGACAGAGTCCTTGGGGCATACCAACAGGTCCAGGGACAAATGGGCCGGTTAGAGGAAGAATCTCGGGAGCACCTCCTGCTGCTGAGGTCCATGGACACACGCATGGGACAGATTGTGGACCTCTTGGGGCAGCTAGTGGCGGTTCTGAGGGACAGGCAAGCACAACATTCTACCCCTCCGCCTCCCCTGTTGGGCAGCAGGATGACACTTCATCATCCTCCCCTGCGTCCACAGAGGGGGTGAGTCCTCAGACACCACTGCCCCTGCAGCAGTGGCCCCTCCAGTGAAGCGCAAGAGGGGCCGTCCAAGGAAAGGCCAGGGGGACTCACGTGCCAAAGCACCTGCCAAACGCTAGTCCCCGAACCAGCCATGATGGCAGACCACTGCACCACTGCATTGACCTTTTGGACTATCCTTCACCACACTGCCATGTGAATGGCATCCATCTGTTGGACTGGGTCTCCACATCATTGTGGGGACTACTCAAGTATCTCATTTACCATGACTGTCAACTCACTTCTTCAATTCCCCCTTCACATTTTCTCCACCCTCGCATGTCACAGTTGTAAATAAATACACCTTACACACATGTTGTTGTGTCTGCTCCGTCTTTAATACAGGATGTGCAACCTTCACCGTGTAGGACATGGTCCAGGGGAATGGAATGTAGGTAACAAGTGAGATGCTGAAGGGACCTAGGGAAAACCGCAGAACAAGAGTCACTTGTATGGGTGTGGCATTGCACACATCACACAACACTTGTCAACAAGGTACTCAGATCTACAAACTTTACACAGAGCAACAGTCACCATAGAGACAATCTGTATCACACTAACCAATCACACATACATTGGCAGGCAGCAATGAGTCAACACCAAGCTGCAGTCAGCAAGCTCACATACACCCACACAGCAACAGCAACACCATCAGACCATTTCGTCCCTTCTACATCGTCACTCACCTTCAAGTGAAGTAGCGGGTGATGAGCTGTCGACGCATGTCAACCCCTTCCTCCTCTCCACTGCCCTCGTCACTGGATCCGGCTTGATTTGCAGGCGGCGGCCTTGGCTGCTCATCATCGTCATCCAGGATCAGGGGTATTGCCTTGCGAATGGCCAGGTTGTGGAGCATGCAGCATGCCACCACTATCTGACACACCTTCCCTGGCGAGTACATAAGGGCACCCCCAGTACGGTCCAGGCACCGAAATCTTGATTTTAGGAGACCAAATGTCCGTTCTATCACATGCCGTGTCCTCCCATGGGCATCATTGTATCGCACATCAGCTGGTGTGACGGGGTTCCGCAATGGGCTTAGCAACCACGGGCGGTTTGGATATGCCGAGTCACCTGGGTGTGAGAGACACAGATTAACCTTGCAGTCCCAAAATGCAATACAACAGCATGTCACACTCACACACCACTCTAATCCACTATGCATACTCACCCACAAGCCATGCACGCTCAGGAAGCAGATTGGCCATCAACTGAGGAACGATGCTGCTGCGCAAGATGTGGGCATCATGGGCTGAACCGGGAAACTTGGCACACACGTGTGAGATGATCATGTCCGCCAGGCACACCACTTGAACATTTACCGAGTGTGAATGCTTCCTATTGCGGTAAACCTGTTCACGTGCCTGTGGTGGCACAAGCCCAACATGTGTGCAATCAATTGCACCAATGACATGGGGGATATGTCCAAGGGCATAGAAATTGCCCTTCACAGCCACCAACTCAGGCCCCCTGGGAAAATGGATATATCTGTCTTTGTACAGCATCATGGCCGACAGGACATCCCTCGGCACCATGCTGAACATCGGCTGTGACATCCCGCCTGCACTTGCGACCATGTGCTGGAATGAGCCTGTTGCAAAGAAATGCAGGCATGCCATCACCTTAGATGTTGCGGTGAAAGCTGTTGGATATGTCCGACGTGGCTGCAGGTGGGGCTCCAACATGGCACATAGGTTCTGCAGGGTTTGTCGGTCCAGCCTGAATTTGCGGATTATATCCTCATTCTCCATGTCTGCCAGGACTGTGAACGGACGATGGATATTGTGCCTCCTCCTCCTCCTAGGACAGATCACAGTGCACAGATGTCAATGCAGAAGACCATGAAATGTGCATCACATCAATTTTTTCTACAGACACATTCCCAAGTCTTACAACATGCACCATTAACCGACAGGGCACTTCACAAGTAGGTACACATCAGGCACACTACTCGTACACCTGTCCCCTTACCAGCAGCAATCATCTGTGCACCCCTCCGGCTCATTCGCATGCACAGTGTGATGTACTAACAGAAATGTGTGCATACCTGTGAGTATGACCCCCAGCATATGTCACTAATTGCAATACTACCCGAACACACCATGTTGCTGGCCCTGATACACCTACCAAAACAGATTGCACATGGCACACTTCAACTACACACTGACCACCAGCTGAGCATGGGGGACACGTGTGTGCATGTGCATTGGACAATGTGCCAGTTGCTGATGCCCCTAGTTCAGTAAATGAGACGACAGTGTGCGTTACATTGCACACACAGACATTGACCATTATCTACATATGCTATGCAACACATTAACTGGACAGTCTACATTTCATTACACAGCACATGTGACATGTGCGAGTGTATGTGACCATGCAATGTACTGGTGACCCATATATGGTATGTGTTGGTGACATGGAGTGACATGTCCCTTTTGTGCATTTGCCCTCATGAGGACCCTTCAATTGTTGAGACACTGGGCACTGTACATGTTGGCCTATGCAGAGAGCTGGAGGACACGTTAGGTGCAGCACCGCTACTCCACAACTCCATTAACGCTCACTCCAGGCACTGTCTGGCAGATATATGGCGGTGCCTACCGCCTGGCCCCTGTGGTGTGGCACCGCCCATAACCCAGGCACGATCGCGCGTGACACCGCCAGATTTGTATGTGACAATGGCGGTCACCATGCACCGCAACCCAAATCACGGTCCCTCCAGGCACTGTCTGGCAGATATATGGCGGTGCCTACCGCCGGGCCCCTGTGGTGTGGCACCGCCCATAACCCAGGCACGATCGCGGGTGACACCGCCAGATTTGTATGTGACAATGGCGGTCACCATGCACCACAACCCAAATCACGGTCCCTCCAGGCACTGTCTGGCAGATATATGGCGGTGCTACCGCCTGGCCCCTGTGGTGTGGCACTGGCCATAAGCCAGGCACGATCGCGGGTGACACCACCAGATTTGTATGTGACAATGGCGGTCACCATGCCCCGCAACCCAAATCACGGTCCCTCCAGGCACTGTCTGGCAGATATATGGCGGTGCCTACCGCCTGGCCCCTGTGGTGTGGCACCGCACATAACCCAGGCACGATCGCGGGTGACACCACCAGATTTGTATGTGACAATGGCGGTCACCATGCACCGCAACCCAAATCACGGTCCCTCCAGGCACTGTCTGGCAGATATATGGCGGTGCCTACCACCTGGCCCCTGTGGTGTGGCACAGCCCATAACCCAGGCACGATCGCGCGTGACACCGCCAGATTTGTATGTGACAATGGCGGTCACCATGCACCGCAACCCAAATCACGGTCCCTCCAGGCACTGTCTGGCAGATATATGGCGGTGCCTACCGCCTGGCCCCTGTGGTGTGGCACCGGCATGGACCATGCCCTTGCAGCCAATGGGAAGCAGCCTCGCGTTAGCCTGATGCGAGTTTGAAAATCGCAGTAGGCGTGCACCACCCCCGCGGAGGCGGTCACTGGAGGCATTCAAAAGATGCACCACCGCGGTAGCGCGCACATGGACCCTACGGTGTGTCACCGGCATGGACCATGCCCCTGCAGCCAATGGGAAGCAGCCTCGCGGTAGCCTGATGCGAGTTTGAAAATCGCGGTAGGCGTGCACCGCCACTGCGGAGGCGGACATTGGATGTATTTGAATGAGGCAGAACTGGTACACCAATTGCAGCACACTGGGACCACTGACACAGCCCCAGGGGCCTATATATGTATGGGAGGGTGCACCACATTCCCACAGCTACCAGGGACTGCTGACTGACAACCCTCCACCTGCTGCTGCTGCCTCAAGGGACTGCTGGCTGCCATCCTGCACCTGCTGCTGCTGCCTCAAGGGACTGCTGGCTGCCACCCTCCACCTGCTGCCTCAAGGGACTGCTGGCTGCCACCCTGCACCTGCTGCTGCTGCCTCAAGGGACTGCTGGCTGCCACCCTCCACCTGCTGCCTCAAGGGACTGCTGGCTGCCACCCTGCACCTGCTGCTGCTGCCTCAAGGGACTGCTGGCTGCCACCCTCCACCTGCTGCCTCAAGGGACTGCTGGCTGCCACCCTGCACCTGCTGCTGCTGCCTCAAGGGACTGCTGACTGCCACCCTCAACGTGCTGCTGCTGCCACATGTCCATTGTGAT
Source organism: Calotriton arnoldi (assembly GCA_963921515.1). Lineage (NCBI taxonomy): Eukaryota > Metazoa > Chordata > Amphibia > Caudata > Salamandridae > Calotriton > Calotriton arnoldi. The sequence continues at coordinate 3,344,786 of CAWUFW010000030.1, forward strand.
GTCGAGGACTCAGATGATCCATGCCAGTCCCTTCACCAGTGAGGAGCTTGGGGTCCTGGTAGACGGGGTGCTTGCACAGTACCCAAGGCTTTATGGCGGCCCTAATGTCGTGGTAAGTCTCCCAGACTGTGAGTGAGAGTGCAGGGTGTGCACACGTGGGGTGGAGGTGCTTCGGTATGTGTCAGTGGTTGTGGGGCTCTGACATGCACTGCCTATCATGTTTACTACAGCGGGAAGGTCTTGGTGGGCTCTTTCACACGTTACCCTGCATGCCTATCCTGAGTAGAGGGACATGTCCTGTAGTGTCAGCCATACAGTGCAGCTGCATTTTGGTGATGCAGGAGTCTGCCCAGTTAGCGTTTGTGTGAATGGCTGTGTTGCTCCCAATTAACCCACTCAGTGTCAGTCCACCTGCCCTGCACAGTCCCCACCGAATGCCACATGTCCACATCACTGCATGTACAGTGTGTACCATGTGTGTTTGGCTCACGCCTCTTCATCTAAGTCCCATCTCTGCCATGTAGATTGCACAGGAGCAGGCGTGGGAGAAGGGTGTGTGTATGACAGTTGTTGTCACTCTATGTGAGTTCCAGGACACAGTGAGGCTTTCACAGGGCTAGGACACTTAGGTCTGCGCAGTGTTGGACACAGTGAGTCCAAAAACATGACACATGTTTTGCTATCTTCTCTATGTGTAGTTGTAGGTAACTGCAGACAGTAGCTGCAGGCAGACTACACGTTGCTTGCTGTGTTGGTATCCTGCATGTGAATGGGATGTGGAGGTACTGTGTCCACCATCGAACATGCATGCCTGTACGTCTGATTGACCAATGACATTGCACCATGTTCAGAGCAATTGTTGGCTATGTGACCGTTGTAGCTGGAGTTTTGGATGAGTCACTGTCGTGCTACTGCATTTTCGTTGTGTTGTCATTGTGCACTGTGTCACTGGAACCTCACCCCTCTTGTCTCCCATGCCTGCAGCTGAAGGTCCACCAGCGTAAAGCCGTGTGGAGGGCCCATTGCCTCCAGAGTCCGGGATCTGGGTGTGTCAAACCGAAGGCGCACCCACTGTCATAAAAGGTGGGACGACATCTGCCGGCTGAGCAAGAACGTGGCCGAGATGACGCTGGGGCTGCTCCCTCGGACTGGCAGGTTGGCTAGGCGCAGCATGACACCACTAATGGCCCGCATCCTGGCTGTCACACAACCTGAGCTGGACAGATGACTGAAGGAGCATCAGCAGCGAGCCAGGGGTGAGTATGTGTTGCAGGCTGCCTTTGGCTGGGAGTGGGTGCATGTGTCTACAGAGTGTGCAAATTGTCAGCTGTGTGACGTTGGTTATGTGGTGCAATGTTTTGTGAGTGGCCTCTGTGCTGGGTGTATGTGCCATGCATCTCTCTTACATTTGGAGTTGTGGCCTTCAGGTACCTTCTGCTGTGGGGTAGTGTGTGAATTCTGATGCATGGGAATGCCAGTGGGCCAACTGTGAATGCGTTTCAATGAATGCGTACAATTCCAGACCTCAGATGTCTGCCAGTCAGACATCTGAGGCCAATGTGCAACAGTAGATGTGCCCATGGACTCGATATGGTGGATGGCATGTGTGCAGGGTCATTGTGGGCTGGTATGTTGTAGTCTGTGTGGTCCCCTACTGCTCCACACATGTAGGTGATGTGCACCATGTCGTGGTGTTCATCCTTGCCAACATCGGGACAGTGTGTGTGCACAGGCCATTTTGGGGCTGTGTCTGATGTGAGCCAACTGCAGGATGGTGTGCTGTGTGAATCACCTGGGGCACTTATGGCAGGACGTGTGGCGGACATGCACCGTTGTGTAGAAATTTTGGGTGGCAAGATATATGTGTGCACAGGGTGGCATGTAATGTGCTGCACACCTCTTTCTAGGATGCAGATGTATTGGCACGTGTTAGTTCTGTTGATGCCACTCATCTCACAGTACTTCTCTCTCCTATGCAGCAGCTCCCGTATGTGCAGAGGGAGAGGGGACGGACACCAGTGGTGAGGCTTCCACTGCAACAGCCGCACAGGAGCTGACTGACACAGATGTGAGCAGCGCCGAGGAGGGGGACAGGAGTCTGTTAGAGGATTCACAGCTGGAGACACAAAGCTCTACCTCATCTGACGCCAGCGGTGACACATCCATGTTGGGGGGTACAGGGAACGGGGACTCTGACTCCTCTTCCGCCACACAGCGTCCAGTGCCCAGTCTCCCTTCATCCTCCACTGGTGCTGCCCGTGTCCGCACGAGTAGGAAGGGAAGAGTCACCTTCACCCCAGGCACAGCTGCCCCAGCCCATGTCAGCCCTGCTGCCCTCAGTGCAGAAGCAGTCGAGCTATTGCGCCAGCTGTGTGTGGGGCAGACAGCACTTCTCAATGCCTTCCAAGAGCACAACAAAAAGTTGGGGCAGGTTATAGCTTTCATGGAGGGCTTACATTCCGACGTAGGTGGGCTACACCGGACTGTGCAGTCCTTGTCATCAACTGTGACAGCAGCCCTGCAACAGGCACATAGTCAGGGAGCGGCTCCCAGCACTCGGTCCGGCCCCGTGTCACTGTGCACCTCTGACGACAGTGACAATGCCCAACGGACCCCAAAGTCCCGATACAGAACCCGCAGCACACAGGAGCAGCAGCAACCCAAGCGTACTAGGTCGCAAACACCATCCCCACATAAGAGTAAGGCCACCCCAGAGCGCAGAGAGAAAAGCCCATCAGGCGACAGCAAGGGCCACAAAGCAAAGAAAAAAGCATCAGGGTCACAGGCCTCACCTTCCTCCCCTGCCAAAGACTCCCCTGTCCCAAAGACGTCTCGCAGAGGCAAAAAGACAGTTTCCACACCCACTGAGAAGGTGTTGCCTGCAAACATTACACAGGATGAGAGCCCCATGGATAATCCATCCTTGACCTCCACTCCCATCCCAAGCCCTGTGAAGCCAGCACGGGAGGACACTGTAGGGGGCAAAGCTGGTGGACAGAGGGAGGCAGGGCGGCGGCAAACACCAGGCAAGCGCACAGCGGGTTCCAGCATGTCCCCAGAGGGGGGTCACCATCCACACCAGAATCAGCTTTGGTGTTGGGGTCACCTGTTGTGTCTGCCCCAGTTCCCCTCAATCCCCAGACAGGGAAGCCTTTCAGGATCCCCAAGAAGTGGAGAGGCACCCCTCCACAATCTCCGGCACACACTGGGGCCGATTCCGATCTCAGCCGTTATGGCTCCGAATCGGATTCGGCTTTACCGGATCCGATTCGGAGGCCTTTTTCCCTGACCGATTCGTACAGTCGTCCCAGCGAGCAAGTACGATGCGAGCGCACGCGAAATCGCCGACCGACTCGTTCCCGGGTCCGAACCGCTCCGACCGACTCGTACAGACACGGCTCGCACCACGCAATGGAGACGTTTCCCGACCGAGCAAGTACGATGCACGCTTCGAACAGCCCGACCGACTCGTAGCGTCCGGCTCCAAAGAGCTGTCGGAGCCGGACTTCGGGGGTCCGTGTCGGACCCCCCTGCACGTGTAGCTGCACGAGTCGCACACAGGGGGGACCCAAGGATCCCCCCTAAACATGCATGTATGGTGCGAGTCGCACCGACGCGTACCCACTGTAGGGGGCCCCCCTGTTCGCGACGTACCCATTCAGTCAATGGGAGCCCGTGTACGCGTTGTACGACCGGCTCCCATTGACTTCAATGGGAGTCCGACCGAATCGAGTCGGGCAGCATGCGGCCGCATCGTACTCGCTCGGTCGGACTGCGGGAATCCGGCTCGGTCGGAAATCTCTCCGGATCCGGCTCGGTCGGAGAGATTTCCGGCCCGAATCGGAATCGGCCCCACTGTGTCTCACCAGGGCATGAGTCCACCTCCCCAGGCCACCACCCCACCTGGTCCAAGCAGCCCCCCAGCTACCACATGCACAGTTGGCTCTTCCACAGTTGTTACTCCCACTGCCCAGGGCAGTCCTCCAACTGACCCCAACACACAGTCAGCTCCAAGTCCGACAGACAGCCCCATCTGAGTGGTGGTCACCCTCACACACCTGTCTGTCCACAGGGGTGCGTGTGACACCCATTGTCAGGCCCATTACTCTGTTGCTGGGCATGGCATGGTAGAGTTGCATACATTCCCTGTGTAGCTTCTGATGTAACTACTCTGCACATTGTACTTGCCTTGTGTTTCACTGCTGTTTGCCCCTTGCCTGTGCAGCTTCTCATGGACTCACTCTGCACTGTGTCCTGGCCACTGGCCTTGTTGTTCACTGCTGTTTGCCCCTTGCCTGTGCATCTTCTCATGTACCTCACCTGCACTGTGTCCTGGCCACTGGCCTTGTTGTTCACTGCTGTTTGCCCCCTGCCTGTGCAGCTTTTCATGTAAATACTGTGCATATTGAAATGGCCACTGGCTTTGCTGTTGCCCAAATTTGTTGTCTCTATATGCAAATTGTGAATAAACACAGTTGGTCCTGCAGTGAGTTGTGTCAGTGTCCTTCCTGAATAAAGTTGTTTCTTTGTGTGCATGGTTTACTGTGTCACAGGCTCAGTATGCCACTTCGACATTGCCAATGGGTTGTGTCACATTTCATTTTTTTGCAGGGGTGGGAGGCACTTCATTTCTACATGACTGTGATACTTATGGGTGCAGTGCAGGTGGTTGGCAATGAAATCTTGTAGTCATCTTCCTTCTTGGCTCATGTTATCTATGGTGGACACATGTCAGGTTTGTGGGCAATGGCAGCACAGGGTGGGAGTTTGGGCACAGGCTTACAAGCAGGCAGGCCAGGGTCATGGGGTCTGTGTGAGCTTCCTTTCTGTGTGCCAATCAGTGTCGGTGTATGGACATCTTGTGGTGATGAGTTATCCAGGTCCCATGGCTTACTTCCAATGTGTGCACTTGGGTGGTGGAGAAGTGTATGGTGTGAAGGGGGTGACTTTGTTGTGACTGTGGATGTGTGTGCACCTGCATTGTCAACTACTGCCAGGTGTGACCCTGGAGTGGTGTGCCTGTATGTGTACTTGTTTAGCCCTGTGGTTGTGTTTTGTGCACATGGCAGTATTGTGTGTTGCTGTTGTGGGAGGAGGTATGTGTGACATATCCTACTTGTGCTTGGCTGTCATGTAGTGTGTCACTGGGCCCTGTGTGTTGTGCAGCAGACATTGTCTTGTCCAGTATTTGGATGCCTATGTGTGGCTGGTCAGTGTTTGAGTTCAGGGCCTTCCTTACATCCCTGTGCCTATACATGGGTGTCCTTGCTGTCTCCAGGAGTTGTTGCAATTGGGTGACCGTGGTTTGTGTTGACTGACTGTGTCAGCCATGTGTGCTGTGATGGGCTGTGTGTGTTCTCACATGTGTCTTGTCTTGCATGTGCATCACACATGCTTGATGGTTGTGTCACTGCCCTTCCATTTGTGGGCACCTCACTTTGGCTTTCCTATATGTTGTCCTCCATTACTGCTGGCATGTGGTGTTTGTATGTAGCTGTGTGTCAGGGTGGTGTGTGTGTGTGTGACTTGTCAGGTAGTGTGTGCAGTAAAGTGTTTGGTCCTCATCTGTGTGTGTGTACATTTTGTGCCTGACCTCAGTGTTCTTGGCTTGTGTGTGATGTTGTTGTGGTGTGTGTGTTGGCTGGGGCCTGGGCTTCTGTGCTATGTGTTCCTTTGCAAAGGGTCCTGCTGTGGCTGTATATGCAGTTGTTGGGACGTGGGGCATGGTGTGTCTGTAGTTGTGTGGTTGTTGTGCAGGAGTGGCACTTGTGAGGCACATGTTGTGTCCCTTCAGGGAGGTAGCTGGTGTGTTGTGGATGGAGTTGTGGCTCTGTGCAATTTGTATGGTGCTCTTGGCATGCGCTGGCCCTGTGCTCTGCGTTGTGTGCATGGTTTCATGCACACTGACCGCGGCGGTGACGTGACCGGGACATTTGTTCATGGATGCGGTACATGGGTGGGCAGTATGTGGCGAGATGTTTTTGTGACAGGTGGGACATGTGTGTGTGCAGTTATGGCTGTGTGCCTGTCCCCACAGGGGTGTGTGGTGTTCCCATGCAATGTTTTTCCACCCTGGAGCTGTGTATTGTGTTACTTGCACTGTTGTGTCTGTACGTACCTGCGGAGGCGTCCGCGGCGGTGGATAACTTGCAGGTGGTGGATCATGTACAGCACCGGGAAGGCGTGTAGGGCAGGATCCATCGCGGTGTGTCCCGGGTGTTTCTTTTCTGTCTCCGCTGTGGTGTCTCCGCCGTCTTTCGCTGTGCGGTTTCTCTGTCGCGGTGTGCTGCCCTGTTTCCGGCATCGTGATATCTTCGACGTACGGGACGTCATTCCGCACGGCGGTGTGTGGTGATTGGCTCACTCCGCCGCGGTGGCGGGCGCACTTTGATGGCGGTCGGCGTCGCACCGCAGCGGGCGGGAAATGTGCAATGTGTGGCCATCCTAATATGGCGGGCGTGAAGACCGCTGGCGGCGTGCGGTAAATGGGTGTTAAGGCCACCGCTGGCACCGCGGTCGTGTCTCCGCCCGCCATCGTAATAGGCCCCTATGTTTGTTAAGAAGTCAAACTACTTCAAAGAGATTTGTGGAATGAGCGGAGGCCTCTGGGGCTGGATATGGACAAGGGAAAGGCATATTACAGTTATGGATGTTTGTGTCAGATAAGGGCTGCAGAGGATTTACCTTTAATCTTGTTCTTGACCCTATGTTAGGCCTGACTCTATGTTCCAGGGCTATAAGTCTATTGACAAGCTTATGACTCACAAGCCGTAGACCAATCTAGTCATAGATTGAATGTTTGTCAGTGAAACAAAATGCATCTTATATATTCTCCCTGATGATTGATTTGCAATTTCTGACTTTGCGGAACCCGTGGGTAGCTTTATTAGTCATGGATTCTTGTGTTTCTTTGGCACCTCCAGTGAGTTTTGGAACATTGACCATCTATATATCATGCTGCTTGGGGCTGTCAATGGGGGGCCTAATTCTTAGGTCTTTAGGTATATTTGTGGACGGTGCAGAGACAGAATATCAATGCAAAAATATCGACTTGCACAAATATCGAGTTTCAAATATCGTGGGTCAGAAATGTTGACATACAGATTCTCGTGATCAAGAATAAAGTAATATCGATGTTAAAAATATCGAAGTGTTTAATATCGTTTGCAAAAATATAGTTATTAAAAATATTGTTTGTTTAATAATGTTATGTATTTTAGTATTTATTTTATATGTATGTGTTGTATGTTTTTTTGTATAAGAATTGTTTGTACTTTTAATATATGTGTTAAATGTTTAGTAGTTATTAAAAAAAAAAATTATTTGAATTTTGCATTTTTAGTTCGGTAGCAGGTTGTGGGTTTATAGGGGAATAGGATGGGATCTTCACTAACTCTGACAGTACTGTGCTATCTTATATCTGAGCTTTTGATATCTATTTTTTTCTACCTCTTAGGTTACCAGTGCCTTCCGCAAAGCGCCAAGATACTCCTTGGAGTGAACGTTGCGCTATATAAAAAAAACAGTCATTCATTCAAGTAATTTAATTATATTAAATTTATTGATTATTTTTTATTTATTAATATTTGTTTAATTGAGATGTTATAGTGTTAAATGTGTAAAGTAATGTATTATTTATTAATTAATAATTGGTTGTTAATTAATTTAAATTAATTAATTATGGTAATTGTGTAATTAATTTTAGGTGTGTGTTGTGGTATTCATAGGTGTTAAGGGTGGGAAGCAATGTATTTTTAATTGATGAATTAATAATTTGCTGTTAATTAATTGGTAATTTATTATAGTAATTGTGTAATTAATGTTAGGTGTGTGCTGTGGTGTTTATAGGGGTTAAGGGTGGGAAGCAATTTATTTTTAATTAATGAATTAATAATTGGGTATTAATTTTAATTAATTAATTGGTAATTAATTATGGTAATTGTGTAATTAATTTTAGGTGTGTGTTGTGGTGTTTATAGGTATCAAGGGTGGGAAGTAATTTATTTTTAATTGATGAATTAATAAATGGATGTTAATTCATTTTAATTAATTAATTGGTAATTAATTATGGTAATTGTGTAATTAATTTTAGTTGTTTGTTTTGGTGTTTATAGGAGTAAAGGGTGGGAAGTAATTTGTATTTATTTAATTAATGTATAGTTGTTAATTAATGTTAATTATTTGATATATATTTTGGGTAATTATTTAATTTTTTTGTCTGTTATTTTTACTTTTAATGGGGTGAAGGGTGGGTATTAAATACATTTTAATTACTTTATTATTAGTTGTTAATAGTTTTTAATTTATAAATATGTTTTAATTGTGTTTTATTATTTTAGAGTTTAATTTAGGCGTGTTTTGTGGATATCACAGTGTTAAAGTGTGTGTAGTCAATTAATGTTTATTAGTTTTTTTTAATTAATATTTTTTAAATTGATTATTAATTATGTTAATTTTGGTGTGGTGTTATAGGGTAGGAAATAAAATAAATACATGTATGTATAAATTAATTTGTTTGTAAATATTTTCTAGTTTAAAATAATTTTATTTTATAAATGTATTTATTATTTTGTATTATATATTATTTGTAGGTTTTTTATATGTAATTAGTATTATAATATTTTGAAATTTTATATATTATATATATATATAATTTTCATTTCTAAATATTGTTTATTTTTTATAATTTTTTATAATTTTTAATGTTTTTTAATTTTTGTTTTAGCTGTTTGAGTTTGAATAGTAATTTTTGTCTCTTCGCTATCCAACACTTTCCCTACTGTTGCACTCTTTGGAGTGGGAATAGTAATTTTTTCCCCTCCGCTATCCAACACTTTCCTTACTGTTGCTCTCACTGGAGTGGGAATAGTAATTTTTACCTCTCCGCTATCCAACACTTTCCCTACTGTTGCACTCACTGAAGTGAGAATAGTAATTTTCTCCCCTCCGCTATCCAACACTTTCCCTACTGTTGCTCTCACTGGAGTGAGAATAGTAATTTTTCCCCTCCGCTATCCAAGATTTTCCCTACTGTTGCACTGTTTGGAGTGGGAATAGTAATTTTTAACCCTCCGCTATCCAACACTTTCCCTACCGTTGCAGTCACTGGAGTGGGAATAGTAATTTTTACTCCTCCGCTATCCAATACTTTCCCTACTGTTGCATTCTTTGGAGTGGGAATAGTAATTTTTTCCCTCCGCTATCCAACACTTTCCCTACTGTTGCTCTCACTGGAGTGGGAATAGTAATTTTTACCACTCCGCTAACTAACAGTTTCCTTACTGTTGCACTCACTGAAGTTGGAATAGTAAATTTAATTCTTTTGCTATCCAACATTTTCCCTACTGTTGCACTGATTGTAATGGGAAATGTAAGTTTTAATATTTTTTTAATAGTTTAATATTTTAAATTATTGTAGAATGTTTTTTTATATTTTAAATTATTGATAGATAGATATATATTGTTTTTATATAATTTTAAAGTTTTAAAATAAATTAAAGATAATAGATTATTAATTATTTTAAAGTAAATATATATATATACATAATGTTTGTGTGTTTATTTTTTAAATTAAGTTTATTTGTTATATTTTGTTAAAATGTATATTACATTTAATTTGTTTTGTTAAAATTAATATTAATATTTAATATATTTCATATATATTATTTTTTATTAAATATACATTTTATATCGATATTTTTTACATCTATATTTTTAACATCGATATTTTTGATTCAATATTTTTGTACTTACCTGGGTAGGTATGGGAGTCAATATTTTTGTGTTCTATTTTTTTTCTCGATATTTTTTACTTCGATGTTTTCTTCATCGATATTCTATCAGTGAACCTTTGTGGACATATGTAAGTCACTGTGGATGGTAGACTTTGTACCCACAGTGTTGAAATGGTACTTCCATTCAGCCCCTAAGAAGGCCTGGGAGCAATAACCCGTTTCCAAGGGGGTGATGGAATAGCCCTGCCTGGCTGATAGCTAGTGTACACTTGGGGCAAGGGATTGCCTACTACTGGGCATGTCGCTGGCCCTCTGGGTGCAGTAGTTCTCAGCTTGTTGGTTAAGAACAAGATTGGGATTTCGTCCTTCTCCCTAGTGTGATGAGGGTTAAGGTTTAGATCTAACAGTAAAGCAGTCAAGTTATCCATTTTGTCATTTAAAGCTTTGAACAACCTGTTAATGCCATTTTTAGACTTATTATCTTCTCCTTTAGGACGTTTATTTGAGCCTTGGTGTTAGATTGCTCAACAGGGATACTATTGGAGATGACAGGCGATAGGTTGTGCTCGAGTCTATTTTCTCAAACCTATTTTGGCATTCCACACCCACAGTGGGCACAGTTATGTCAGTGCCCCTTACTTGCTCAAGTCAAGGGCTGCACTGATTAACTGCAGGGGGCAAAGGGGAATTATTATGAACCACAGAGCTCTTGAGAGCATTATTCCCACTCATGTTGGGCATGTTGAAGAAGGATTTAATATTCCCCTTGCCACCCTTGCCTGCCTTTTCCCCCTTGTCCGCTGTGGCTAGGATGTCCTCAACCTCTTCTGTCATAACGTCTATCTCATTGTGGACACAGCTATCAACTGAGTGTCTCGATTGCTTCTTTGCCTTCCCTAACTCGGGTAAATTTCATTAGCCTTGTGTTTCACAAGATGGCAGATTTAATCACTAATGATACCCCAATGTTGCTCAATTATAATGTACCAATTCTTCAAAGGAATATATCTAGGCCAAGATTCTGCATGTTAGAAAAATTCTTCAACCAACATAGCATTTTAATTGAGTACAATGGCAAGCAACAGGTTATCCAGCCAAAGTGCAACAATTGCCCAGACCCAAAAATCAACAAGCTATAAGGAGCAAACCCTTAAATTATTGTCCATCAGCTACTTATCAGTAGTATGTCCCACAAGGCTAGAGCTTTGACAAGAAGTTCTCAGTCTTGTAAAAAAGTTAATGAATCCAACAGAAATAAGAACAAGAAGAATGGGCCCATAGATAAACAGTACCATTGGAAAGCCCTGCCCTGCCTCTTCCGGGTTCTTCCGGGCACAGACAGGCCAGCTCTTGGCCTTGTTTTCACCCAGACACGCCCCTGGATGCGTCCCGCACTGCTGGTGTAGAAGAGCTCATTTAGCGCATTTTGGACCCCTCCACTGTGGCCAATGGGTGGCTGGGGGATGTAGTTCCACCCCAGCTGTCAGTGCAAACAAAGTCCTTTCCCACCCACGCTGCGAGAAAACAATAGCTGCTGAGTCCCCACTTGACTCAATAGAGCCAGTAAGATAAGTAAATTATTATTTTACAATTTTGGACAAACATGATTATGCTTGTGGTTTCGCTGGTTTGTTTGTTTAAGAGATTATATTTTTGGGCAATTAATTTTATCTTATCCCACACATAAATTAAGGTCCTATCACCCACTAGGGAGTAACAGATGAAAAATCATCTGACATTGCGTTTGGGGTTTTGAGCATATAGGCAGTCCAAGAGATGTCTGTGTGCACCTCACAATGGGGCTCATTACGATGGCGGACGGACTTCAGTCTGTCCGCAATCGTTGCGGGGCTTTGGACTGGCCGCCTGTTAGGTGGCGGTCCCGCACATGAGATTACGATGCGACCGCCACCGTGGCAGTCGCATAGTGTATCTCTAACATTGCAGCGGGTGCTGCTGGCTGCAGCACCCGCAGCAATGTTCGAAATGCACTGTTTGCATTTCCCTGCACTACGTGGCAGGCACCACGCGGTGCCTGACACCTGGTGCAGGGAAATGTAGGGGGGGTACCATAGGTGCCCCCCCAGTGCAAAACAAAAGTCCCCCGGCACAAGGGGGGCCCACAACAGGCCCCCAAAGTACATGGAAATGCTGGCGGGGATGCAGCATTGTAATATGGCGGGCGGTGCCTGCCAGGCACCACCACCATTCTACTGATGCGATGCGGTCCGACAGGCAATCATTACGATTGCTGCTGTCAGACCCGTGGCAGACAGACTTTCTGTCTGCCACGCGCGATTTGGCCCGCATGATTTGGCCGCACGATTTTGGTGTGGCGGATTCACCACAATCGTAATGACCCCCTATGTGCCCACATGGGCTTGATGATGAAATGTTATGTATGGGCGACACGAGATTATTCCCGAAAGCTAGTTCATCATTTTGCATAACATAAAAAGTAAATAGTGAAGCACTATTAATATATAGGTACTATGAAAATCAATGTAAGCACTTTAAATGGCATATTGTGGGTTCGACATATAATACTGTGTATACTGTATTATGACTACTTTTTAAAAATTAATTTCTTGTAATTGATTTCTGAATGTCTCATAAGAGTAATAATTGACAGTGTTTTTTCTATGTTTAGTACTCATCAATCATTAAGAATCGTTAAAGCTTCATTACAATAGAGATTTACAGGATAATAATTGAATTTTATTTCATTCTAATAATATTTCTTTTTATGGTTGTAAATAATTATGAGGCTGATTTAAACGAGCACCACACTGAGTTGTAGTATTTTCTTGCTGTCAAGTATGTGAATCTTGTGACTGTTGTGATATACGTTTATATATGTTCACTGAAAAAAACAAAGGTTACAGGGATGTTATAGTTAGGTTCAGATTTGACACACAAAATCATAGAATTTGAGCGTAATTATAGTTATTGCAAGAAACTGTAACACGTGCCCTAAGGTAACTATAACTCCACCCCCACAATGCACAGTTTTCTCAACAATAATTTCACTGCAAATGTTGCAGTGATATTTGATATTATCAATGATGTCATAGAAGATGCCATGAGTGATGTTTTATGAGGGGTAATAAGTAGTGCAAGGCGTTGGCGCGAGTTATAGTTACCTTAGGGCACGATATATAGTTACTTGAGATAACTATAACTGCTGAATTTCTATGGTCTTGTGTGTGTAAAATTTGAACCTAACTGTAATGTTCCTTTGTTTTTTCAGTGAATTTCTAAGGATTTTCAAATTCTATTTCACCGTTTTTTGTAATATAAATTGTATTACGATTTGGCCCAGAAGTTCAATTTGCTAATTTACATTTTCACAAGTTTTAATACATTTTATTCACACATTCATTCCTATTATATATTTTAAAACTACAATTTTATAAATTATGGTAAGGCAACCTATGTAGTCTTTCTATAATGCAATACACCAAGGGGCCGATTATGATGCGGGCGGATCGCCACCGCCCGCATGGCGGTGGCGATCCGCCCGCCATTTACGTCCGTCCGCCACCAAATTCCCCCCGCCATATTACCATGGCGGAGGGGACACCGGCGGACGGAAAGACCGTCCGCATGTTTTCCGCCCGGCCGATCAGTCGACCGGGCGGAAAGGGATTAATATGGTGGCGGTGTCTGCAAGACACCGCCATCCACATTATGATGCCGGCGGTGATGAGCCTTTCCATGGCGGCGTCGCCGCCATGGAAAGGCTCGCGGTCCCTGACATTGGGGGCCCGTAGCGGGCCCCCAGGTATTTTGGGGGGTGGGGGGTGCACATGGGGGGTACCTATGGTACCCCCCTGCATCTGCATGCACAAGGTGGCAGGCACCGCGAGGTGGCAGGCACCGCGAGGTGCCTGTCACGTTGTGCATGCAGATGCACAACATGCATTTCCAGCACTGTGGCGGGCGGTGTTGTGAGCACCGCCCGCCACAATGCTGGAAATGGGGGATGCCACCGCCACCGTGGCGGTGGCATCCTAATCACATGTGCGGGACCGCCGCACACATAGCGGGCGGTCCCATTTACCGGGGCGATGGCGGGCGGACAAAGTCCGCCCGCCATCATAATCGGCCCCCAAGTCTTTCTTTTTTTAAATTAATTTTATGGATCCATCACGAATCTTCAGACAAATAAGGGGTCTGCTGGTTATAATACACACATTCAATACTAAAACAACAACACATTTAATACAAATATATACTATTACAATTTCTATAAGTGTATCACTGTCTGTGTGTGAGTGGCTGTGTGAGTGACTGGGTGGGTGTGTGAGGGGCTATATGGGTTTGTGAGTGGCTGTGTGAGTGCCTGTGTAAGTGGGTGTTTGAGTGTCTGTGTGGGTGTGTGATTGGCTGTGTGGGTGTGTGAGTGGTTTTGTGGGTCTATGAGTGGGTGTGTGAGTGGCTATACCAGTGTGTGAGTGGGGTATAAATGGGTGTGGTGTGAGTGGGTGTGTGAGTGGCTGTGTGGTTGTGTAAGTGGGTGTGTGAGTAACTATAACTACCTACTGGCAACCGCCAGTAGGTAATATGTGTAACAGACAACTGACCCGCTACCTCGAGGAGAACAGCATACTGGACCCATCCCAGTCCGGGTTCCGCAGCAATCACAGCACCGAAACTGCCCTCATCGCCACCACCGATGACATCAGGGCCCTGCTGGACAATGGAGAAACTGCGGCCCTCATCCTCCTGGACCTGTCAGCCGCCTTCGACACCGTCTGCCACCGCACCCTACGCACACGCCTCCACGACGCTGGGATCCAAGGCAAGGTTCTGGACTGGACCAACTCCTTCCTCTCCGGCAGAACCCAGAGCGTCCGCCTCCCCCCTTTCTGCTCCGAAGCCACCGAGATCATCTGCGGCGTAACCCAGGGCTCATCCCTCAGCCCAACTCTGTTCAACATCTACATGGCACCGCTCGCCCACGTCGCCTGACTGCATTACCTCAACATCATCTCCTACGCCGACAACACCCAGCTGATCCTCTCCCTCACCAAGGACCCCCTCACCGCCAAAACCAACCTCCACGAAGGAATGAAAGCCGTCGCTGAGTGGATGAAGAACAGCCGACTGAAGCTAAACTCGGACAAGAAGGAAGTCCTCATCCTTGGCTCCCCCGCCTCGGCCTGGGACGACTCCTGGTGGCCGACCGCACTGGGAACAGCTCCAACACCCACCGACCACGCGTGCAACCTAGGGTTCATCCTCGACTCTACTCTCTCCATGACAAAGCAGGTCAACGCCGTCTTGTCCTCCTGCTTCAACACCCTCCGCATGCTCCGCAAGATCTACAGGTGGATCCCCACCGAAACAAGAAGAACGGTCACCCAGGCCCTCGTCAGCAGCAGACTGGACTACGGAAACGCCCTCTACGCAGGAGCCTCGGCCAAACTACTGAAACGACTCCAGCGCATTCAAAACGCCTCGGCTCGCCTGATCCTCGACATCCCTCGCCGCAGCCACATCACACCCCACCTGAGAGACCTGCATTGGCTCCCCGTCAACAAGAGGATCACCTTCAAGCTCCTCACCCACGCACACAAGGCACTACACGACACCGGACCAGCATACCTCAACAGACGACTCAGCTTCTACACCCCCAACCGCCAGCTCCGCTCCACCGACCTTGCCCTCGCCACAGTCCCCCGCATCCGAAGAGCGACCTCCGGCAGAAGATCATTCTCCCACCTCGCCACCAAAACCTGGAACACCCTCCCCATCCTCCTACGGCAGACCCAGGACCTACTAACCTTCAGAAGACTCCTCAAGACCTGGCTTTTCGAGCAGTAGCAGCATCCCCCGCCATCGCCTTGAGACCCTCACGGGTAAGTAGTGCGCTTTACAAATGTCCTTGATTGATTGATTGATTGATTGATTACCTACTGGTGGTCGCCAGTAGATAGTTATTGTTAGGACCTAGTTTCCATAGGAATTTTTTTGTTGTTTTGCTAATAACTTTGGCGCTGTTCAAAGAATCTTCACGAAATTTTCAAAACTAGTTTGCCAGTCACTTCAGCTGCTGTCTGGACAGTTTAGGAGTGATCCATCAAGCAGGGGCCCAGAAAAAGAGGGGCCCCAAAATGCATTTTCCCCATGCAATTTCCCTTGGGATTTTAGACATGACTGCAGACTGAACTGCTGAACGGAATTATACCAAATTTGACAGAAAGAGTGACTTTTGTAATTTGGTGTAAATCTGTTCAGTAGTTTTGGAGTTATTAAAGTAACAAGATTTATGTATATCTAGAGGCACAAGGAGTTCGCAAGAACCTGGGACACTGTCTTGGCTGACTTTCAGGGAGATGAGAGTGAAAAGGATGTTGCTGCCTAGGGGTTCCCCCAATTCCCTGTATATGCCCCAATTGGATCCCTGCCACTATAATGCCTGAATTTTTTGTTTTGGCTATAGCATACCTCCACTTTGATTGCCCACTGGCAGTGGCGCAGGACTTGTGTAGTGGGGGTAGTATACATTTCTGCTACTCTGGATACACTTCTGGGGGGGGTGGGAGCCGTGGGTTGTGGATGGGACTGGACAATTGTTTTTTTTGTAGCTTGCTGCACTTTCATAACCCCTGCTATGACAACTAATCTGGGGCCTTGCTTCATCCTGACTATATTGCTGTCTATTTTATTGCCTGTGTATATGACCTGAGTTCCTCCCAACAAATATTGCACAACTGATGGTCCCTGTTATATGTTGGCTTATTCTTTTTACTGTATGATCAGAAGTGCTGCTACTTTTTTGTTCATATTAATAAAAATCTGGTAAATTATTTTTATATCTAGAGACACGGATGCTCCGAGGATCCGGGTGGATTCGCTCATCCATGCGCCAACAGCAATGCAGTGATTGGCAGGCGGCAACCTGAGAGGAAAGTTTGTGAATTGGGGCATGGTTCCGGGGGGGGGGGATAAACTGTAAAAGTGATAGAAGGGGTCAGGGTAGAGGTATCCTGACCCCATGAGACTGATGGAGGAGTCTGTGTAGGACCCCTCATGGGCAAGAAATTGCCCAAAAATGTTCTTTTAGTGCAAGGATCTGCCCGGAGCCTCATGGATTATGGTGGATCCGCTGATCCAGACCCCAATTTAAAAAAACACATACACATACTCACAGACCCACACACCTACTCACACACTCACTCACACACACATACCCACTCGCACACCCACTCATAGACCCACAAAACCACTCACACACAGACTCAGAGACCCGCACAGCCACTCACACACCCATTTACATACCCACTCACACACTCAAATAACCACTTACATACCCACACAACCATGCACATACTCATACAGCCACTCACAGACCCACACATCTACTCACACACCCATATAGCCACTCACACACCTACTCACTAAACCACTCAAACACTCACTCACAGAGTTACTCACACACCCACTCACAGACCCACTCACGCACCCACTCACAGACCCACACATCCACTCAAACACCCATATAGCCACTCCCACACCCACTCACAAAATCATTCTAACACTCACTTCCAGAGCTACTCACTCAGTCACTCACACACCCACACAGCCAGTCACATACCCACACACAGGCAGTGATACACTTATAGAAATTTCAATAGTGTATGTTTGTATTAATTATGTTGCTTTAGTATTGAATGTGTGCAGACCCCTCATTTCTCTGAGAATTCGCCACAGATCCATAAAATGAATTTAAAGAAAAAGAAAAACTTGGTGCATTGCAACATTAGTTACCTTTACTTAATTGTTTAATTTTTAGTTTTAAAATATATAATAAGAATGAATGTGTGAATAAAGTTTATTTATAAACTTATGAAGATGTATATTAGTAAATTTAGCTTATAGGTAAAATCGTAGTACAATTTATATTAAAAAAACATTGAAATTCACTGAAAAAAACTAAGGGTACAGGGACGTAATAGTTAGGAAATAGAATTGAAAAAACCTTAGAAATTCACTGAAAAACTAAAGGTTATAGGGACATTAGAGTTACCTTCATATTTCTAACACACAAAACCATAGAAGTTCAGCAGCTATAGTTATAGTTATCTCAAGTAACTATAAGTCGTGCCCTAAGGTAACTATAGATTGCGCCCTCGCCATGCACTGCTAATTACCCTACATATTACATCACTCATGACATCTTCTATGACATCATTGATAACATCACTCCAACATTTGCAGTAAAATTATTAATGAGAAAACTGTGCATGGTGGGGGTGCGAGTTATAGTTGCCTTAGGGCACAAGTTATTGTTTCTCGAGATACCTATAACGGCAGAACTTCTATAGTTTTGAGTGTGTACAATTTTTTGGGTGAATATATATATATATGTATATATATACAGAGAGAGAGAGAGAAATACACACATATATAAATATATATATGTGAAGATAATAGATGTACAATGTTTTTAACTAATTTTTACAATCTTGTGGGACTCTCGCGGGATCGTTAAATAGTAAGAAGGAGTAGATGAGTTCTCAATACACTCCATTAGTAGGAATGCATACTGTGGTGTTTGTTTATGAGAAAAAGTGTGTAAGAGATAAGTTCTGTGATTAGTAGATGGTTATCTTTTATGGGGTTCGTTCAATCTCGTGAGCATCCTATGAGACCCGCATGGGAAAGCCTGCCACAAGGTGTTTGAGATCCCATGATCCTCTCACGAGATTCATGTGGAAAATTACTGGCGCTGCCACGAGGAATTTTATGATCCCACAGGAGTCTCACGAGATCATACGGGGAGAAGTAAAAAAAAAAAGGGCCAAGGCTCAATCAATAGTTGCCATTCTTATTACATGGTTGAAGAAATGATGTGATGTGATTGAGTGGAGAATCAGAGTAGCTCACTTTGTCCTTGGTGCTTTGGAGGAGAAGGAAGTCTTTTTCAGTTGTGCTCAGCAGAGGTTAATTTGTCTGGAGGTGAAAGAGACTGGTATGGTGATTTGCATTTAAGAAAGAAGTCCAAGTTTGGTATTTAGTAATATATTTCAAAAACTTTGTTGTGAAGTGTCAGTTAGTAAACTAATGTTGAGAGACATATTCTACAATATGTTTACAGAGTGAGAAGTTGTTTGGGGAGGTGTAGATGTGTTAATATAACTTTTAAGAGGTACAGATTAGAATGTAGAGAGATGGAAGCAAGGTTTGCAGATTGTGTTAAAAAATGAAGTGCTTCAACAGTATATACTTGAATGAAATAATGCAAGCTGTGCTGTTCTTATGAGTCTGATTGTCCATAGACTTTAGCCCTATGAGATGTCTGAGTGGTGATATTGTTATTTGTGGAGGGAAATACTGTGGTGAGTGTTAGCAAAGATGTCTCAAGAGGAATGTGTTACTTTATAAAGTTTTATGGCATGAGAGTTGATGGAATGTGAAAATTTATCAGCAAAAATAAGTACATTGGATGAGGTGTGGAATTTTTCAAGAGAAACAAATAACAAGTTACTGGTGCATTAGATGTAAATATGTGAGTGTGGGTGAAAAACGTGGAAAGATTTAAAAAAGTATACTGATGTATCACTGTGATCAATTATTTACCAATATTTAACTCTAATCTTTTTAGTTATTTTGTCTTTTTTTTAGGAGGAAAATGGAATCTTGTCTCTGAGGAAATAATTCTTTGTTTACATAAGCAGCAAAGAAGAGCCTTGCTAAGACAAGCAGAATTATTGTGCTGTTCAGCAATAACTGCCTCTTCAGGCATAGTGTATTCAGGTTGGAAGGATGTGCAGCTGCCTGTACAGTTGGGTAATTCAGTAGCACAAGCTACCTCTGCACAAGCTAGGCTTTGTACACTGTAATTTATAGATATGCTGCTTTGCTGAGACTTTATTACCACTTAGCCTGCCATCACACACCAGGAAATTGAAGAGTCATTGGCAGGCTAAGGCGGCTAAAAGACTGGAAAGAAAGTGCTACCAAGACCAAAATTCAGTAGGCAAATAAAGGAAAAAGGGGGTGTATATAGTAGCTACTTATGAGCATTAGAAAAAATGTTATGCATTTTAAAGTTTTTTTTCTTTGTATTATAGTTGTTCATGTAGTTTGTTAATGTAGTTATTGTAGTTTTGTATAGTTGTTAAATTGTTTTGCTGTAATAAAAACATTTAAAGTTACTTTGGATTACTTTCCTAATGCTTATTATAAATTTGAAGTTTATTATAGTATTGAAATATTCAGTAAAACTGGCAGTTCCATGTTGAGGGACTGTGAATATGCTACTGCATGTATATGTATATCAATGCACTATGCACATCTTTTATGCTACAGAGAGTTAGTAATGGAGAACACAATAATGTTGCTCTGCAGCTATGGTTACTTGTCATGCAACAGTGAGGTCTTCCTACAGAGGTTAGTCGTTGTGTATGCTGTGGTATAGGGAACTCTGATAGAAGAGAGAGGTCTTGCCACAGAAGCAGTGCATCTTTATACTCTAATACACACTGCTATCAGCTGCTGTGCACACCCTATTACGTATGGGTGTTGCCTTTGGGAGGCACCTGAAACAGAGGTTAGTATGTCTCCACGATCAAATATGGACACCAGTTGTCCAAAACACAGTTCTGGAGAGAGAGGATATTCCATTTTATACTCTGCTATGGACATTTATCAGTATGAGGAGAAGTATGCATAGAGAGAACGGTTTCAACCCACAGCCTACTTTGCACATCTGTTACTCTGGGGAGATGTCTCATCTGAGAGGGCTGTGTGTTTTTACATCATAGTCTCTATAGTTGTTATGCAAGATAGACCTCTGAGCATATATGCAATTTCTACTCCATATATTACTTGTACATCTGTCATACTGGGGAGAGCTGTGACCAGACAGGTAAGCCACTTTTCACACCCTGATTTGAACACCCATAATCCAAGAGATAGGTCATAGGCGAGAGGCCAATCTCTCCCCACATGATACTATGCACAGTTATCATGCAAGAGACTTGTGCCAGGAGAAAGGGTAGTTTTTGTCCCACTGCCTACTATGTAAACATGTCAGCATGAGAGGAAGTATGAGTAAAGAGATATATTCTTCTCAAAACCCTAAACCACACACTTCTCACCCTGGTAAGATGTGATAGTGGACAGGTCTCTTCCTTCCCAGACAGCACTGCATATTGCTGTTTTAAGGAAAGGTGTCAGTATAGAGGCCACTGAGTCACTACACCATACTGCACATCCATATTGTCCAGAAGATAGGTGTTAGTGCAGAAGACAATCTTTCCGTGCATAGTACTGTATATGTCTCCAATGCTGGGGAGAGCTGTGAGTGGACAGGGAAATCCATTCTCACAAGCTAATATATATGGCTATTTCCCTGGGGAGAGGTCTCAGTGAGAAGGCTAGTATTTGTTATACTTACTATGGAATAGTGAGGTCTTACATGTGAGATAAGTACCTTCCAGACCCTACTATGCATTCTACTGAGCTTGGGGAAAGGTGTGATTGGAGAGGCAGTGTCTTCAATGTACACTGGTTACCTTCATGCAATGTGTCAGTGGAGTTTACAGTTTCTCCCCATAGTCTAACAGTGGGAGAGTATAGAGTATGCATATTGTAATGAAGGAAAATGTAAGTTCTTCCCCGAAAGTAATTTTATGGTCTTGCAAGAGTCTAGTGGGATAGTATTAAAAAAAGAAAAGAGGGGTACAGAATATATAAATGCATATAAATTATGCATATTACAAGAGGATATGTTCATGTACTGTGTAAATTCCATTATAAAACTGTGCTCTCACGAGCATAAAGCCCCAAACACTGCCCCCTCTCAGTGGGCACAGAGGACTGTGCAGCTGGCTCTCGCGTGAGGCTCTCAAGAATTATGCATTGTATGAGAGCATTGTGGCTCTCATGAGTGTCTCGCGAGAGAAATCAAAAAGAAAAAAGGGTAACATAGTACAAACAACATGCATAATGAAAGTATAGGGCAGCTCTGAAAAGAACTTTTTTAATTAACATTTTTGAACAACTGTATTTTTTGTTTTTTTAACATTTTTAACTTTGTGTATTTTTTTTAAAGGGGTACATCAAAAACAACAAACTGTGAGGAAAAAAAGAGTATCATAGTACAAATAACATACATAATAAAAGTATAGGGCAGCTCTGAAAAGAGCTTTTTAATTTACATTTTCAAACAATTGTATTTTTTGTGGGGTTTTTTAACATGTTTTTTTCTTTTTTGTATTTTATTTATATAGGGTACAACAAAAACAAGAAACTGGAAGTAAAAAAAAACATCGCATTCAAAGCAAAGAAGAGAAAAAAGCAGAAAAAAAGTTTTTTAAAAACTTTCTGCCTAGGTGGGCATTTATGTTTTTGGACAAGCTTGTCCTGTGCTGCCCTGCTTGTCTCAGAAGTAAAAATGATCTGCTTGCATAAGCAGCAAAAAAGGGCTTTATTTAAATATGCAGGGTTGTTATCAGCTTGAGTGTTGAGTACCCGGGCAGGTTGAAAAGACGTGGATGCCCCTGAGGAGTTAATAAGCTCTTCAGCATGGGCTAACTCAGCCTGAGCAAGGCGTTGAGGGTGCATAGCTTATAAATGTCACCACATCCTAGTGGTACTCATGCTGTATTAATCATTCCAGCTGCCCCTACTGAACTCCTTCATGCATATTGTGCATATGAAATATTTCTCAGATATTTTTTCCTCACCTGGCCTCATTTAAAAAAATTGCCACACTGAGGTGGCTGAGTTGTAGAAACAGCACTAGGCTGTTCATCTGAATCTGAGGATGACATTCTGGTGAAAGAAAATCAGCAATGTCAGAGAGGTAATAAAAAAGGTCTAATCACAGCAGAATCCAATAGCCAAATGAAGCAACAAGGAAGGAATCTTTCTTTTCTAAATAAAAACATCCATATCAACCAATCATAATCCTTCCTTAGGAAGTCTTTCCTCTCCCGGGCATTTTGTGGGTTTCTTGAGTAGAGGCTCGCAAGATTGAAAAAAAGAGGAATTTCTTTATATCTTAAATGCAACAATACATCAACAGTTTTTCTACCTTAAGCAACTCTTCTTATGCCTTATTTTCTTCAAATTACAAAAATACACTGTTATGAACTTAATTCCAAATATATGATCTGACGAGCGGATTGCGAGAGCAGGACAGGAATGTTTCACTTCCGTGATCGTCTCACAAGAGTCGTAAGTTTGTAAACAAAATAATTAATACGATATGCATACTGTATTGACTCAATTATTAAAAATTTGCATTCAATAATAACTCACCACATGGAAAAGAACTCTGTATAGTAGCTTAGAATGAAATTTATAACTCTATGAACTAGCAAGTCTCCCGCGAGAGCGATCACACACCTTAACAAGCATTTGCAATGCAATAGGTCTCGCATTTACCCGAGTTTAAGCTATTGGCATTGTAAATGACAATGCCTTTTATTTATGTTTTAAAAACCAAAACATAAATAAAGCCTTGTCATTTACAATGCCAATAGCTCAAACTTGTGTAAATGCGAGACCTATTGCATTGCAAATGCTTGTTTCAATGCGCACTAGTAACTGAAATCACTTCCATGGTCCTCCATCATTTGACAGGTACTAATCTCTGCAAATATGAAAAAAAGTGTAGAGGGACGTTTCCTGGTCCTGCTTAAGAAATGCATTCAGGTAGGTCAGTTCGCTCACAAGACTATACCCCCCTGAGGACTTGTCGAGACACCTCTCAAAACACCAAACTCCTAGAACCAAACGCAACATTATGCAACACACTCATCACTGTTAAACACTAAAAGTGCTATACCTCTGCACAACTTACTGCTAAAGACAGGGGAGACAGAGTGGTCATATGCCTTAAACACCTGGGACAGCGTGCAAACAGAATTTGAAAACAGAGAGGCACCGGGAGCGAACAAAAGTGAAAAAGCTCCAGGAGGTACAAGTGTATCCTACTAAAATCTATCTGTCATTCATATTTTCTAAACAATTAGCAACTAACTTCGATATTTATTCCTGATCTCGCTAACGTTAATCGCCAAGAAGCCCAGAGTCATGCATAAGGCATCCAAACTACATTTTGATAAGCAACTCTCTGCATGATGGGATGTAGTGTCCCTGTTCCCATTAATACAGGGGGTTGTCAGCTGTAAGATTCTAAATGTGCCATACTGTGCGACATAATGCAACTCTCACCCTATGTGGCAGAGTGACTATATATTTAGAATAGCAAGATGGAAGTGGCGCGGCAAATGACTCTACTATCCTTCTTACCTTCTTGCGTCTCTATCCACCCCCTCCCCGGCGACAGCTCTGGTCCCGGTTCTGGGCACTCGAACCGGTTTCTTCTTCAGAACAAGCATTGGCAAAGCCAATAGGTCCCGTCTTTTGGCTTTGCCAATGATTTTCACTGACTCTGTTCAGCATTTTAACAAACAAATGTGTGCCGCAGGGGGTGCGGCGCACCTCACGGGCTGCCGCAAGTGGGGAGGGGGTTGGGAACAAAGGGAATGCAGACAACGGGAGGGGGCGGGAGCAAAGGGTATGCAGACAACGGGAGGGGGGCGGGAGCACAGGGTGTGTGGACAACAGGAGGGGGGCGGGAGCAAAGCAACAGGAAATTAAACAAGCGGCTGCCTTTGTCTTGCGCTGAATGTAAGCAAAGCACGTCGTCGTGCCTAAAGTAGGAGAAACTCAATAAAGAAAATAGTGCTTACAAGACTAAATAAGACGTGCCGTGTAACAACTGAAGTAAAGGGGCCAGTGGCCATGGGAGGTTACAAATGAAGACAAGGCAGTACTAAGTAGGGACTAACAAGCCTATTAACCAATCAGAAGCCTGCATTTATGAAGGACAAAGACACAAGCCAGTGAAAAATATGGGCAGGAGTGGGCAGGGCTTCTCTTTCATACTCTACTACAACAGATCGCCAGAGCAGCGCATGCATGCTGGCTCAGGCTCGACCTAAAAATGGACATAGATAGTGAAAGCACATAGTTTATAATATAGTAAAAACTGATCAGTGTCTTTTTGAAATATCAATATGAAGTTTATGTAAAAATAGATACAAAGACTTTGAAAATTATGCTGGGAACATTTCTCAATATGTGAGTTACAAAAACTAAGAAGATGAATATTCTCAGTGCAAACATCATTGGAGTAGTTAGTTTGTATGTATTTATCTATATATATATATATATTTTTTTAAACCTTCAAATTCATTCAAAAAACCAAAGGTTAAGGTAACAATATAGTTAGGTGTAATAAAAGGATCTGTTTCCTTTTTAAAAAGTTCTTAGAAATTCACTGGAAAAAAACAAAGGTTAACTTAATGTTATAGTTAGGTGAATTTGTTAGTGTGCACATTAACGCTTTGAGCTAAAAAAAAACCACAGATATTCATGAGTTATAGTTAGCAGCACTAACTATAACGTGAGTCCAAGCCATGCACTGCTCATGACCTCACATATGACATCACTCATGACATGCTCTATGACCTCATTTATGACATCACGGATGACATCTCAAATGATGTCATTGATGACATCACTCATGACATCACTGATGCCATCATACAAGCTTTTTTTTTGCACATTGTTCTATAAATGGGTATAGCTTTAGAGTTCTAAATGTAAGTACAAAATAACTCAAAAGAATATGAGCCATAATAAATGCCATCACAGAAACAACTTCCTTAGCTGTTGAAAGTATGAGTTGTGTACCACATTGACCCAAAACTAATCACTTCAAGGGTAGCATAGTTCACATTAACAATCAACCCCAGATATATGGGAAATCCTCATTGGATAAGGTGTTCAATTTGTAAACATCAGTTGCAGGGGTCTCCAGCCTTATCTGTACTGAGAGCCACTTATGTTCAATGACACGCATTGAGATCTACTAATAGTATTAGTGTTGTATAATCTCCATTTTTTTTATATGTCTATTAATTCAACCAAGCAAAAGCTTTCTAATTTAATAAGCTGGGCTGCACACAGGTGAGCTACTCAGAGGAAGCTGGAGAGCTACAGTAGCTCACGAGCTACTGGTTGGAGACCCCTGAGCAAGCCAAGTTCCCAAAAATACTGAGTGTCTCTACCAAAAACAATGCCTTTGAACTGACAGCTTTTATCTATATCAAGCCCCTGACAGTCCCGAACTTACATTGAGAAATGAAGTTGATATAAGTAGAGATGTGAATACTGTAAACAGTATTCACTCTATGGAGAGAGTTTATTCTGTACCAGACTGTACGCAGACAGTGAAATTCTCATAACAAATAATAGTAATAAAACTGGTCTAAAGAGTGACTATTCACATAAAATAACCAAGGTCTGAATGTGATAAAGATCATACTACATGCAGCCTTCATACTGTGGTAAACTCTTTACAGATAGCCCATCTTCTGAAGCAAAACAAACACATGTACATAGGTTAGTAGCTGGTGCCACAGGCTTCTGTGTAAAGTAGTAATTGTCAAGCTGAGATGATTCTGTCTAATAACTCAAGGCTGCTTACAATACTTAGTATGTAGTACGTTGACTATTTGCCCTGTGGAAACCTTTTCTGTGGTACCAAAAGACTTGTGTGGAACATAATGAACACAAGTCAACTATCACCTGCACACAGAATTACTCTTCAATACAAAGATTTATAAAGTGTTCAATAACTCTACACATCTATGGTGCATTAGGAGCACATGCGTTTTGTAAACACTTATACCGATTAGCTGGCCACAGGCTTTACAAAATTAGGTAGAAAAGCAAAATGGTAGTTACCCTCCACTATGCAAACTATCAAACAAATTAACACACTCATTGGGATGTTGTCAGTGATGTCATCAATTATGCCTTCTGGGACACGTAGTTATTTACAAATTGCTCACAAAAAAAAGTAGGCAAAGCGGCAACACATTATTATAAAGGTGACCAAACTCAGGCACGATATTATATAGCACTGAGATCAATTTTGTATGCCACAATATATTCACATTTTTACAATGGTAGAATCAGGATTGCACATGATGTTTTTATAACTCAATTAGCAGCTAAGTGCCAGATTCTTAATCATGCAGTCCATTCCGATAAGTGGACGTTAGACAGTATACCCCATTGCTGGGCAAAGGCCTGACTGTCAGAGACATCGTGTATTACCGGGTGTTGGGGGAAGTGTATTGGATAAGCCCAGAGTTTTCAGCTGTGCACTTGAGATTACTCATATTTACTTCTCATAGTTTCCACCTACCCGAGCTGGATTCCTCACTCGGTGTTAATTCTAACTGTATGTATAGAGCTGTGGCTGCTCCTACACTTTGCTATGAGACTCATACCATATTGTGCGGGAGAGGAGGTCATGTAACTTATGGCAGAGCGGGGGGTGATTGAATATAGTGTCCCTGTGTCTCCAGTGTTGGCTAAATGCCATATTTTCGATATCAAGGAGCATGTATGCTACCCCATGGTTGAAAATCACCATAGTTGATGACCAAAATGATAATGGGGTATTACGTGGTGTTGAGCTTTTTCCAGAGAAAGGAGTGTGGGACAATCCCGGTGCTATTGGCTGAGTGTTTATAAAATTGCCTGGGTACATTTGGGGACTAGAGGCTGACGCTCACCTGATAGTAAGACAGAAGTATTTTGGAGGAGTGAATTGAGAGTGGTGCACACAAGATAGGAGTGTTTACCCTACGCTCCTGAAATAAGACCCCCTCTACGGGAGCCCTGCACAGACATAGCAAACCTTGGGCACACACCAAATACACAAAACGGATGAGTTCCGTACGGTAGTAACTATTAATTCATATAGTAACATGGACAATAAGGTATTGTTTCATATGAATAATGCAAATATACAAATATTTTTGACATCAGCAGAGATCTTTTATTTGCAGATCTTGTTCGCTGTTCACGTAGCCAACACGTGTTTCATCGATTTAGCGACTTCGTCAGGGCTACAACAAGTAAGAGACATATATAAAATTCAGGGATACAGGATCTCCCAAAAACAATAGCCTAATACATTTAGGCAAATCCATCACCATCACCAAAAACGCGTGAAAGAGTGACTGTCTTTTTAGTTCGAATTTCTCCAGTGTGAATAAACAAGGGTGCAACATAGTTATCGTACCTAATTGTATAATGCGGTTATACACCCTAGCAAAACAAGGAGTTGTGGAAAATATACACGCAAATGTTGTCTTTAAGATCTTACAGCATTTTATAATAGTATTTGTAAATAAAAAAGAATAGGAAAGAGGGTTCAGGTATTAGAGATTGAGAAGAAGAAGGTAAATCACACTCAAGAGAGTGGCAAGGTAAGAGGTGGCATGAAAAATTGTAGTGGCAGAAAGGAAAAAGAAGAAAGAGAATGGCGGCAAGGAATAAGGGGGAACTCATCAATATCCTTATAGCCCAGTAAAGTGCTAAGGCAATGCCCCAACGACAGATAGTCTTTCACCTGTTAGTATGACTACAGGGTCTGTATGTAGGCACGATAAGGACACATATGAAGTAGTTCTGCCGAACCGTTCGGGTAGGTGCTAAGGATATTCAATAGGGCATCTAAAAGACATCAATCATACGAAAAATCAAATGATATTAACCCATTGGTAACACGGTAATCGAGGTTCCCACTATACTATAGGGCAGCCAAAAATAACCCTTGTCCTCCTCAACGTTCAAAGCCATGTTTTGGTAAAGAGTTATCTAATATTCTAGGCTCCTGGACGCCAAACACGTTGTAACCAAACAATCCGTTCGTCAATTGGGTCTATACTGATAGATTCAGGCGAAAGGTCCCTCCCTTAATAGGGCAAGTGATGAGTCAGCATACCATGACGCTAAAAAAGTTCGACTCACCAACGGAATTTAACTTGTAGTCCTCGTAGTTATGTTTGCAAGAGGTAGGAGTATCCAATAGTAATGTGCTGTAATCTTCTAATATATCGAAATCTAAAGGTCGAGAAAGAATCATAGTACGCTATTCAGGTTAAGTGTTCCTAGCCATCTATCTCCCAACACCAAAATTTGTAAGTTATAGCCAAACCATAGTGTGGAAACTAGCAGAAATCGCGGTTAGCATGAGCTGAAGCCATTTTGGTTATGGCAGCCATTTTAGTTAGCCATGTGCTGGCCATGTGCTTCTTGTCTCTTTACTGTTGCCTGCTTTTCTATTCTGCTTGAGTCATCAGTTACAGTTAACTCCTTCAGCACTGAGCCGGAGCAATGTATGATCAGAAAGGCCTGTAGCTGCTAGAATACACCTGTTTTAGAATAGAACTGTCAGGCTGTTTTAACTGATGTAAGCAGAAATGTCTCCCCTCCCACTTTGTTGAGCAAGCAATTTTTGTGTACCCATGTTAGTCAATAACTATTCTTGTGTATACTTGTACCGCCTCTTTTTGAGCCTTCACGCTTACTCAGCTATAAACTGGGCATAAAATACCCATGGATTCTGCGCTCCAGGTACTACCTCATACATTGCCTGAGGGCTCTGTGTCGATGTAGTACCACTCATGAGTGATAATAAAATACTTTCTTGATATTACAGCTTCCGTGCCAATCTCTATTTGTTAGTTCAAGGACTTGAGTACGCAGAATGGCGAACCCCTGTACTGGTGGGCTTCTAGAGAGTCTCACTCCCACAAATTGGTGCCCGTCACGTGAGGCTCATCAGGAGACGCGGTCGCCCAAAAGAGTGGTCTCAATGGAGGTTTGGAATCTCGCTGAGGATGTGCACTGCACGATGAGACCCTTGTCTTTGCAGACCAAAGTGCTTTTCCGATTTTCCCGATTTGACCCTCCAGGTGGTGACTGTTCTCCGACTGAGATCCCTTTTGGCGTTCGTCTTCCAGTGACCATTTGGTCGATTCAGAACTTGGCAGTTGGAGGCTGGAGACTTTTGTTTGGTAAGGTCGTTGGATGCGACACTTCTTGATTTGTTTGGCCAAAAATTCTGGTTTGATTTGGGTATATATAAATTGCAATTTATATAGGCAGGCAATGAGGAGATTTTTCTCTAATTTTTGAATTCTTGAACGGTACAGTTTGCGTTAAGTACTACTTTGTTATAATATTATATATATTATAATATTTTTGGCATGCCTGCTCCTAGCACACTTCGTAGAATGTGTTGCTGTCTTGGTGGTACCAATATGGATTTACAAAGTACTCAGCTGACTCCCCTAGAGGGGATACCTAAATAGGTTTATGTACATTAAATATGGTATTTCTTCCATAATGTATTGTACACTGTGGAACAAATACACTAAAAAAGGATCCTGATCTACGCGCTTAGTAAAATTCATAAATGGTGATATGGAGCGCTTTTCAGTGTTCCACCAGCTCCATTGGTAATTCGGTGTATTTTGGAAAAGATCTGGGGTTAGAGCCTGTCTTTTTGAACATGGCACAATCTGTGGGCTGCCTCTTGCTTTTGTCCTAAATGTTGATTTGTGGGTTGATTATGTGTTTGAGTGTCTATGTGGTTTGTGGACTGACACCGGTGGTGATGTTTGTGAAGTATTTGTTTGAGTGAGTAGCCACTGTGTTTTTGTGTAAGAATGGCTTGCCTTAGCAAGCAGTGTTGTGTGTTCTGAGTGTGTGGCCCCCTTCTTGAAAATGTCTGGAATGAGCTCAATTTGGTTTGTTGTCGTCATTGTGTTCTGCAGATGTCATTGGAAGAATTACACTTTAAAATTCAAAGAATAAATTGTATAACATATGCTAAATTGCTGCACGCTACTATTTAAAGTAAAGCAGGTACAAAGTATAGATGTCTGAACCTTCAATTATTATATCGCCCCAGTGGTAAAACACAAAATTAGAATTAACACTCAATAGGAAAAAAATAGGCCTCACAGAAAGAAAAAAAAAACGAATTTGTGTGTTTTACACAACTAGGACTCAATACAAAATGTTACAGCATTATCCTTAGATACATTATATTAAATATTAAAAGGCATTCACATTATCTGAGTAATTAGTTGCTGCTAAAATAAAAGCGCCTCTTTTACCACATTGCAAAATGATAGATTTTGACTGGCTTAGAATGCCTGGGTTTTAAATAGACTGAACCGTGCTCATTCCCGGTGCTAGAAAGAGAGCTTTTAAACAGCTGTTCAAAGCTGTCTGTCCGAAGGAAGCTATCTGTCAGAACAGACGGAGGTAATCCATGGTTTACAAACTTTTTGAGGACATTAGAATACAGCAAAGGGTTTTTCTCCTGAAGAAGCGTCGAAGTTAACGCCTGCTGGTCGTAAAACACAGCTGAGTAAATAAAACATGGCTATGCCCGGGCACAAGCTACAGATCAAGCTGTGGGGACTAGGGTTTAAGTTAGTACAAAATGGTATCAAAGCACGTGCATTAAAGACTACTGATTTTGAAAGTTAGAAATACAGCTTCATTATTTTGGATAAAAGAGAAAGGATGAAAAGTAAAGACTTTCTTTCTTGTTGCTTTTCTACTAAGCACATCTGTGGATCTGATGGTAAACAATTCCTGCCCTCTAAAAAGTGTTACAAACTTTTTCTGTTTCAGTAAAAAGCTTCTGTGCTTAGTGTTATAAATAAATGCATTTCAAGGTAAAAGGAAAGGAATAAGGCTTGCTTTTCATATGTAGAAACCACAAAAAGGGTTAGTGATCATTATTCAAAAACTGACTACATGTAAAAAATTATTAAAAGTTATTGCACTAAAATCGTTTTTATATAATTATGATCCTTATAATGTCTAATAACACAATTGTGACAATTCAATAATATTTAGCACTGTAGAAAATTACCTTGTGCAAAGTATGTATTCAGATTTCAATGTGCACATTAAGATTTCTATCTCCAACTAGTTAAAATATGTTGTTGCACCAAATTAAAAGGGTGAATATTAGTCTATCTAACAACGCCAATATTACTGTTTCTTAGTGACAAACTTAAAATGTAGTATGGCCTAATGGCTGCAGTGTCAAATACAAAAGTCATGCATAAAGCAGCTGTACAGATATGTGAATTACATTGCTCGCCTTAATGCACGATAGTTCTTAGCGAATTATAGCATTCTGAAAACTGAAATTTTGAGCCAATTTTTTAGGTGCTAGAACGCACAGTGCACAAGAAATAAATAAATAATAAACAATACAAGTTGCATCCTACCTTTAAAAATATCAGCACGCAGGCACAGAGCGGGGATGCCCTTTAGTCATGCTTCTCGAGAGTTACTTGCTGTGGTAGCCACGTGGGAATAGCCTTGCACAGACATGGGACTGCAGGTTTAAGGGTCAGAGGTCGAGTTCTGTATTTAGCAAACTAGCAGGGCTAAGGGCAAGGCTTGCTCTGGCACTTCGACCTCGGAAAAGATTCCGAAGGAAGGGATGACAGCGCAGAGAGAGAAAGAGAAGCTTTGCTTATTATTTTTGGCAAAAGACCAGGCAGGTTCTGCGAAGTCATAAGAAGAGAAGGAGAGGCAGTAGCGTATATGAGTCCTGTGTAGAGAACAGCTCTGCCATGCATATAGAAATAATGGTTTTAGTTTAAAGATTACTGTGCAAGGGCTAAAATAAGGAGGCAATGAAATTCAGTTTGCTTTCATGCGCCCTCATGTTAAACTAGTACATGTGCTAAAGGAATTGGTAGTTGGTTATTAATGTTTTCTAGTTAGCTCAATGTGCTATCTGCCTCCTACAAGTCCGTTTGTGCCCAGCTGCCAAAAAGGGGGGTAAATATTATCGCCAGGAGGTCACCTGTTTAGGTTACCTACTGTCGAATGGGGGAAAGGAGGCTAGCTCCTGTGCAAATTAAGGGTAAGCAAATTTATGTTCTCTCTCTTTTTTCTCTCACTCTCTCTCGAGCCTGTTTAAGCTGTCTAGGAATAGCCATGAGATAATTGGTTGGGCTCGCTTTAATTGAGCTGACAGCCCTTATTAGAGCTGGTGAATAGTTTTTTTTTTCCTTTGAAAATAATGTTACATAGTCCAGATCGTGAAAAGTAGAATGCACAAGGGTTCACAATGTTAGGAAAGACGCCTGTGTGATCCTTAGCAAACATTTTGAAGGAAAATATTGCTTTATTGGAGTTTGTTTGCCACAACAGGTTCTGCTGGAGAAATTCATGTACCCACTATGTTGAGGTTTTGTTAGTTATTTATGTAGTAAGGATCCCTGTTAAATTAGCAGTTTTTAGATTTTCATGCCGCGCCTATAACATGAGAGCATGGTCCTAAGCGTAAAATGTAGGTGTTTTTACGTAAGAAAAATAATTTTAGAAGTGTCTGCAGTCCTGTACAAATAGTGGACGGTTCATAAGTAGAAGTGTAGTGAACTATAGGACTTATGAAACACAAGCTTGTTAAGACAAGAAGCACAAAAGAATGCTTGTTCTGAAAATTCCTTTTTTTTTGAGGTTCTTCAGATGAATAATATAGGAATACACAAATGTAAGGATTTAGAGTATGTCCGTATTGTTTTTCCTTTTCCCTCAGAATTTAGTAAATAAACACAGACTTCCTTGGCTGCTTGGGATTGGGAGAAACAAATGAAGCGTGTACCCCTGCCACTGTCTTGGACGAAAGACGGGGTCACAAATCAGGACGGAGAATTCTTTGCGTTGGTCCAGTTTTTGATGCACAGCTGAGAGAGTCACAGACCAACAAGGACGGCAAAGAGGCTTTGCTTGAGGTGACCCCCTTTGAAACAAGGGTTACTTCAAATTCTCCAGCATCAGGCCTCTGAGTCCTGGTCCTCAAGTGAATGCAAGTCTGCACCTCTGTTTGTTGATCGAGAGGTGCCTGGGCATACCAGGTACAATCTGTGGCCCCGACAAAAGAGCAGTGCGCCAGCGGAGCAACACAGGAGTTAGGGAAGGACTTGAGTGCAGGGTACAGGTGCTGTGCCTTTGGTGCCTGTTAGATTAAAGTGAAGAATACTGGTGCACTGCCTGAGACACTGGACAGGATCGTTGAGGGTGTTTGCCCTGGAAGGTGATTACCCTATCCTGAAAGAAGAAACCTTTCCCTTAAAACTGGGCCGTGATTGTTTTCTTGAGTTGCAAGTTGTGCAGCTCCACCGTGGGAGAAGTGAACACTTGATGAACAATAAGAGCCTGCCTGTGAGGCTCAGACGGACACAGGGAGAAGACTCCCCTCTGGCTGGTTGTACAGCGGCTTCTATTCTTCAAGTACTTTTTAGCAATGTACCCCTTTGGTCGTCTCATTTTTGAGGAGGAGCAGCCCTTTGCGGCTTCTCGTCCTAATTCCCATGGCCCCGTTTGGTCCTCCTGGTCCCCTGAAGTGAAAATAGTTTTTGTGATAATCTGTGTATTCTCTTTAATACTAGTATTTGGAGTGCTGTTTATTCTGCAAGAGAAACGTTTTGTGCACACTTTGATAAATACTACTCTACCCTCCTCCTGAACATATCATTGGTACCCTAGCCCTCATAAAGAAGAACACTGGAAGGTTTATTAAAAATGTTTTTATGTAGACATTGCATCCAACATGTGCTGTTGGCTATTTCCAATCGGCCTAAAACAAACACTGAAATTCATCCCAATATAGGAACTTAGACTTTAATTGGCTGGTTAGAGACATTGTTTGTTACTTGGGGCTGGAAACTCTTGACAATTCTATGTATATTCTTTGCGATCCTACTGTCATGCTGTCTATGCATACCATGTGGCCCGATGCTTTATTCCCTTTGTGTCTCTACTTGTATACCTACCAAGCGCAACATTAAGAATGTGAACGCCCAATATGTATTAGACCAAGAAGTTAGCAATATGATAAGAATAGATGTGTAAGATATTTTCTATATTCCTTCTAGATCATAGAGATGTCTTCAGCTAATGCTAAAAGGGTCATCTGTGGAAACTAGCAGAAATCGCTGTTAGCATGAGCTGAAGCCATTTTGGTTATGGCAGCCATTTTAGTTAGCCATGTGCTGGCCATGTGCTTCTTGTCTCTTTACTGTTGCCTGCTTTTCTAATCTGCTTGAGTCATCAGTTACAGTTAACTCCTTCAGCACTGAGCCAGAGCAATGTATGATCAGAAAGGCCTGTAGCTGCTAGAATACACCTGTTTTAGAATAGAACTGTCAGGCTGTTTTAACTGATGTAAGCAGAAATGTCTCCCCTCCCACTTTGTTGAGCAAGCAATTTTTGTAGACCCATGTTAGTCAATAACTATTCTTGTGTATACTTGTGCCGCCTCTTTTTGAGCCTTCACACTTACTCAGCTATAAACTGGGCATAAAAGACCCATGGATTCGGTGCTCCAGGTACTACCTCATACATTGCCTGAGGGCTCTGTGTCGATGTAGTACCACTCATAAGTGATAATAAAATACTTTCTTGATATTACAGCTTCCGTGCCAATCTCTATTTGTTAGTCCAAGGACTTGAGTACTCAGAAGGGCGAACCCCTGTACTGGTGGGCTTCTAGAGAGTCTCACTCCCACAATAGGATGACTCACCAGTGTTTGGTAAATTCGGATAATCCCAGCGTAAAATAGTAGTGTCCTGTAGCTATGTTCACGTAAGTCCTGGAGGTGACAAAAGGAGCGTGGGGGGGGAGTTCGGGAACCAGCTTTAAAATAGATAATGGAGGTATATATTTAGAGACCTATTATCTTGCACTAATAAGGCAAAAAATGTCCTGTACCTTACTCACCAGGTAAAGGTGCACGGGGGTCTGAGTACAGTCCCTACAATGTAAAAGAACCGAAATTATGTCGGTATGGTTGGGATACAGAAATGGTGGGGGTGCAGAGTAAAACTGATGCGCTGCTTACCTCAAGGCTTCCTATCACGGCATAATCCCTCGGTGTTCGGCGGCGTTCTACGCGGACGCCATGTCTATCCTAGCGTATATATGCGGATTGAGAGAGAAAACGGACTCAAATTGTAATCGTAAGGATCCGTCACAAGCTTGCGTGGCCGGGCGCCATCATGGAGTGATGCGAGTATGTGTTAAGTTGTATAGAGTTTAGCAAAAATTTAACGTATATTGTAAAAATTGTATAAGGTGAACGACAGAAAAGGCAAAAGGTTGTAAAACATAAACAAGGGCGAAGTTAACGTTATACAAGAGCGTATTGACGAAAGGTTATAGGGATAGGTAAATAGATAAAGAGATAATAAAGAGCTTTCGAGTACAGAGAATGGTACAGTGGGGAAGTAGAAGCTAACAGAGTAATGGTATTTCTAGCATTGAATAACTAGGATGACTTGTGCACAGTGAAAATATAATTAATCAGCTTGATATTTTTGGTACTGTGTACAGATTGGTATAGTAAAAGCAATAAAGTGTCTATTAGCTGAGTGCCTGTAATAGCTGGCTCCCACTCTACAAACTGTGTCTTGAATAGCCCCATTGATACTATACTTCCACACACCGCTCCAGGTCCAGGCAACAAAGCAGATATCTTCCATGAGGCATTGGTAACTGACTTAAAGAAAATGAGAAACAGAAGAAATGCCAATAAACATGAGAACCTCACCATGCTAGAAAGAAAAGCACTTGAAAACCTAGCTAACAATGACTCCTTGGTGCTGAAACCTGCAGATTAGGGCAGGAACATTGTGCTACTTGATAAAAAAAGACTACATGAAAGAAGCCTACAGACAGTTAAAAGACAAGAACAGCTACAAGGAATTGGACTACAATCCAATTGACACAATGGTGGAAAACATGAACAGTTAACTCAAAGGATGGCATGAGGAACCTCTTCTTAGTAAGGATGAGTACCTGTTTCTATCCACCACCAATCCCATCATGCCTACAATATATTTCTTACCTAAGATCCACCAAACACTTAATAATCCCCCAAGCAGTCTAATTGTTTCTGGGTGTGGGTCAAACTTTGAAAATGTTTCAAAGTATGTTGATTACTACATCTCACCCCTTGTAAAAACACTATCTTCATACATCAAAGACTTAGGGGATTTCTTGCAAATAGTGTCTGAAATTGAATGGCAGGAAGACTTCCTTTTGGTAACCATAGATGTGGTATCACTCTACACCTCAATAAAACACGATATTGGTCTCCATGCAGTGAGCTACTTTCTAAGACAAAGACAAATCAAGGACACCAAACACTCAACCATGCTGTTGGAAATTATAGAGATGTGTCTCCACAGCAATATTTTTCTGTTCAACCATCAGTAATACCACAGACTTGCGGAACTGCAATGGAGATTTCCTTCTCCCCCAGCTATGCGAATCTAACCATGGGCTGGTGGGAGAGAGAAATCGCTTGGAGTGATAGGTTCGGGTGATACCTTACCAGGGTAGTCATATGGCAAAGGGACATTGATGACTTATTCCTGGTTTGGAATGGAACAAACTAAGAATTCTTGGAGTATTTTGAAGCCTTAACCAACAATGATTATGGTTTGAAATTCACTTACAACCTGGACCACAAGCAAATAGACTTCCTGGACATCCATGTCTATGTCGAGGACAACATATTGGAGACCACCATGTACAGGAAGCCAACTACCACAAACAGTGCTCTAAACGCAACCAGCTTCCATCCCAAGGATTTGATCAAAAGCATTCCCTATGGGGAATTCGTTCATACTAAAAGCAACTTCTCAAGGAAAGAAGATGCAAAAGATCAGTTTAATATAGTAAAAAGATGATTCTAGAGGCGAGGTTATCCTTCATCCTACATAGAACAAGGAGCAAAGTGTGCCAATAGAAAAACACGGACACAGGATCTGATGGAAAGTGAAGCTCACCTTGAGACAAACACAGACAGTCTGAGAGTCATCACAATGTATAGTAAAGAGAGTAAGAAATCAGAAAATCTTTCAAAAACATTGGAACATTCTACTAAGTGACTGTGATATTGCAAAATTCCTGGGTCCACGATCACAATTCACCTACAGGAAAGTTCGCTCCTTGAAAGACAGACTAGTGAGTAGTCACTTTGTGGACCGACAACCTGACAATTGGCTACAAAAACAAGGCAAGGGGTTTATTAAATGCAACAGCTTCAAGGCCTGCAGGACAGGCAAAAATATGAAAACCATCAGTGATTTAAAAGGGAGACAAATGTCTATTGAACAAAAAATTACATGCATTGCCCGATTTGTAGTTTATGTCATTGAGGGCATTTGTGTACTGAACTACATTGGGAGCAGAACATGTCACCTCAAGAAAGAATACTGGAACACATTTGGGCTGTACAACACCGGGACATGAGCTATGCATTTGCAAAACACTATGCCCTCTCACACAATGATGACTGGAAGATGATGAGGTTCTATAGTGTGGCACATGTATCAAAGGATGAAAGGGAGGAGACAGAACATTGCGACTGCGCAGACTGGAAACCAGATACATTATCAAACTACAAACCAAAATACCATTTAGTCTTAATGTAGATGAGGAACTGTCTGTACATCTGTAAGACAGAGATGAAGAATCTATGGGACTGTAATATCACCCTCATCTCAGAGCTATATCTGCATTATATCCATGTTGCTCTACTCCCGTCCTTTGCCTTTTCCTCCCCCCTTTTTTTCACACTTTTCCTCCCCCATTTCTGTTCTCCTTTCCTCCTCCTAAATTGTTCTTTCTCCCCCTTTCCTTGCCCGTTTCCGTTTTTACATGCACCTACAGTGAGATCTATTCCTATGCCAACACGAGAGTACAGGGTGGTATGGAGACAGACATGTTAGACTTCAAACTCACATTAGATCTTTGTGGTGTCGAAGTCAGTTGATCTATGACTGCAAATAGAGAAAAGCAAGCCAATTACCCTGAGAAATGGGCCTTGATAACACGTTGTGTGGAAGTATAGTATCATTGGGGCTATTCAAGACACAGTTTGTAAATTGGGAGCCAGGTATTGCAGGCACTCAGTCAGTCAATAGCACCGGGATTGTCCCACACTCCTTTCTGTGGAAAGGGCTCAACACCACGTAATACCCCATTATCATTTTGGCCATCAACTATGGTGATTTTCAACCATGGGGTAGCATACATGCTCCTTGATATCGAAAATATGGCATTTAGCCAACACTGGAGAGACAGGGACACTATATTCAATCACCCCCCGCTCTGCCATAAGTTACATGACCTCCTCTCCCACACAATGTGGTGTGAGCCTCATAGCAAAGTGTAGGGGCAACCATAGCTCTATACATACAATTAGAATTAACACTGAGGGAGGAATCCAGCTCGGGTAGGTGGACACTATAAGAAGTAGATATGAGTCATCTCAAGCCCAAACACTGAGCTTGCCCGATACACTTCCCCCACTGGACTCACAGCACCCGGTAATACACGATGTCACTGACATTCATGCCTTTGCTCAGCAATGGGGTATTCTGTCTAACATGTCTGTCACACAAATCAGAATGGGCTGCATGATTAAGAATCTGGCACTTACCTGCCAATGGAGTCATAAAAACATCACATGCAGTTTCGATTCTACCACTGTAAATATTTGAATATATTGTGGCATACGAGATTGCTCTCAATGCTAAATAATATTATCATGCCTGAGTCTGATCACCCTGATGATAATATGTTGCTGCTGTGTCTATTTTTTTGTATGCAATTTGTAAATAACTACATGTCTCAGAATACCTCCTTGCTCGCAGGACGGGCTCAAATGTATATATAGAGAAACTGATAATGGACTCACTGACCGTGAGCTAGACTCTCTTGGAGTCAAAATGCATTGTTGTTTGTTGGAAAAATAAAGTGTTCTTAACAACGGAGATTGGTGTGCAGCGGTATTCTTCTGGTTTAGCTGTGGAAAATACGGGGAATTGGTCTACTCCCACCGCCTGCACTAACAGCAGAGTGTGCTGCAACACATATATATATATTCACTGAAAAAACTACAGGTTTCAGGGACGTTATAGTTAGTTGGACATTTCACTCGTACAAAACGAGAGAAATTCGGCCGTTATAGTTAGTTGAGCTAACTATAACTCGCGCCCCCGCAATGCACTGCTGATGACGTCACATATTACATCATTCATGACATGGTCAGTGACATCACTGATGACATCTCAAATGACAACCCTGATGACATCATCCAGTGACTGTGTGTTTCTGTAAAGTTTAAATATGTTTTATATATATAAATGCCAAGGTGTATTGAAGAATGAGTGGGTGTATGAGTGTCTGAATGGATGATTTAGTAGGTGCGTGACTGTCTCTATAAATGAGTGATTAAACGTGTTTTACTGAATGCATTGGTTAGTGACTAAACTGTGTAAATGTCGGTATCAGTCTGTCAGTTGGTGTGTAAGTGGTTGCATGGGTTGGTGAGTAGCTTAATGTGTGTCTATATGGGTTATTGATTGGTTGTCTGATTATTTGTATGGATGCCTGAGTGTCTGTGTGGGTGGGGGGTGTGTGACTCTGTGCATAGATGTGTGAGTGGGTGATTCATTGGGTGTATGGGTTCAAGAGTGCATCTGTGAAAGGCTGTATGTGTGGGTGAGTGTGTGTATGGGTGTGTTGGGGAGTGAATGGATGTCTCAGTGCTACATGTGTGAGTAACTACATATGTGAAAGGCAGAATATGTGAGTGTTGGAGTATATAAATAACTATATGTGAGAGTGAATGATTTTGAGAGCGGCTGTATGGATGGGTGTTTTCTTGTATCAGTGATTGTATAAGAGAGTAAGTATGTGTTAGTATCTGTATGAATAAGTGAGGTGGTGTGTGTATGACTATATAGGTGAGTAAATGGGAGTGTAATTGATTCTTTGCATGACTGACTAGGTGTGTGAGTAACTCTATGGATGAGTGGCAGTGTGTGAGTGTCTGTATAGGTGTATGAGTGCATATGATAGTGCTGTATTGATGAGTGACTGCATGTATGAGTGACTGTATGGGT
Organism: Calotriton arnoldi; assembly: GCA_963921515.1. Classification (NCBI taxonomy): domain Eukaryota; kingdom Metazoa; phylum Chordata; class Amphibia; order Caudata; family Salamandridae; genus Calotriton; species Calotriton arnoldi. The sequence continues at coordinate 3,385,378 of CAWUFW010000030.1, forward strand.
AAATGAGTGGATGTGTGTGTAGACCTAGGAATCAGTGAGTGGGTATGCAGTAACTGGTATTGGTGTGTCTATGGTTTCGAAAATGGTAGTCTGTATTTTAGAGTGGGTATATCAAAGGTTATATTAGGGTGTGAGGAGTTGCATCAGATTATCACGTGGATGATGTCATCAGTGATGTCATCAGTGACGTCATTTGAGATGTCATCAGTGATGTCATCAGTGATGTCACTGACCATGTCATGAATTATGTAATATGTGACGTCATCAGCAGTGCATTGCGATGGCGCGAGTTATAGTTAGCTCAACTAACTATAACGGACACATTTCTCTGGTTTTGTACGAGTGAAATGCCCAACTAACTATAACGTCCCTGAAACCTGTGTTTTTTTCAGTGAATTTCTAAGGTTTTTGAAATGCTAATTTCTAACTATAACGTCCCTGAAACCTATGGTTTTTTCAGTGAATTTCAAAGGTTTTTAAATGATAATTTCTGACTATAACGTCCCTGAAACCTATGGTTTTTTCAGTGAATTTCAAAGGTTTTTTAAATGATAACTTCTAACTATAACGTCCCTGACACCTATGTTTTTTTTAGTGTATTTCTAAGGTTTTTTAAATGCTAATTTCTAACTATTCCTACAGAGGTAGGACATGTGCAGAAAAGAGGAAGAAACGCGCAGAAAGAAGCAAGAGATATGCAGTAAGAGGCAACAGAAGTCCAGAAAGACGAAGAAAGGTGCAGAAAGAAGCAAGAGATATGCAGAAAGAACCAACAGAGGTGCAGAAAGAGGCCTTGTTGCAAAGTCATCCTGTGCCCCCAACTTTTTGCTGACTGGTACTGGTGGTAACTGACTCTGACTAACCAGGCCCGGAGCCAGTGCTATGCTGAAAGACACTTAGAATACAGTGAAAACACCTACATACACTAGGGTACACTATGGATTGGGGTACCCCTGTGATTGGCATGACCTCCCCTGTAAGGCCCTAGTACATAAGGGGGATTAAAACTACCTCTAACTCAGAGGTGCAGAAAGAGGCAAGAGAAGTGCATAAACAGGCAGGAAAGGTGCAGAAACAGGGAACAGGGGTGCAGAAAGAGGCAAGTGAGGTGCAGAAAGAAGTAAGAGCAGTGCAGAAAGAACCAACAGAGGTGCAAAAAGAGGCAAGAGGGGTACAGAAAAAGGTAGGAGGGGTGCACAAAGAGGCAAGAGAGGTACAGAAAGAGGCAGGAGGTGTGCAGAAAGAAGGAAGAGAAGTGCAGAAAGAGGCAAGAGAAATGCTGAAAGAAGCAACAAAGGTTTAAAAAGAAGCAAGATAAGTGCAGAAAGAGGCAAGTGAGGTGCAGAAAGAAGCAAGAGCAGTGCAGAAAGAACCAACAGAGGTGCAAAAAGAGGCAAGAGGGGTAAAGAAAGAGGTAGGAGAGTGCACAAAGAGGCAAGAGAGGTACAGAAAGAGGCAGTAGGGGTACAAAAAGAAGGAAGAGAAGTGCAGAAAGAGGCAAGAGAATTGCTGAAAGAAGCAACAGATGTGTAGAAAGAAGCAAGAGAAGTGCAGAAAGAGGCAAGTGAGGTGTAGAAAGAAGCAAGAGCAGTGCAGAAAGAACCAACAGAGGTGCTGAAAGAAGCAACAGAGGTGCTGAAAGAGGCACAAGGGGTGCAGAAAGATGGAAGAGAAGTGCAGAAAGAAGCAACAGAGGTACAAAAAGAGGCAAGAGTGGTGCAGAAAGAGGGAAGAGAGGTGTAGAAAGAAGCTAGATAGTTGTACAAAGAGGGAAGACGGGTGCAGAAAGAGGCAAGAGGGGTGCAGAAACAGGTAAGAGAACTTCAAAAAGAGGCAAGTGAATTGCCGAAAGAAGCAACAGAGGTGTAGAAGGAAGCAAGAAATGTGCAGAAAGAGGCAACTGAGATGCAGAAACAGGCAAGAAAGGTACAGAAAGAGGGAAGACGAGTGCAGAAAGAGACAACAGGGGTGCAGAAAGAAGCAAGACAGGTGCAGAAAGAAGCATGGAAAGTGCAGAATGAGGCAACAGGGGTGCAGAAAGAGGCAAGAGAAGTGCAGAAAGAAGCAACAGAGGTGCAGAAGGAGGCAAGAGAACTCCAGAAAGAGGCAAGACAGTTGCAGAAACAGGCAAAAGAGGTACAGAAAGAGGGAACAGAGGTGCAGACATAGGCAAGAGAGGTGCAGCAACAGGTAAAAGGGGTGCAGAAAGAGGCAAGAGGGGTGCAGAAAGAGGCAAGAGAGGTGCAGAAAGAGCAAGAGCAGTGCAAAAGATCCAACAGAGGTGCAAAAAGAGGCAAGTGAGGTATAGAAGGAGGCAAGAGAACTGCAGAAAGAAGCAAGAGAGTTGCAGAAACAGGCAAAAGAGGTACAGAAAGAGGTAACAGGTGGGCAGACGGAGGCAAGAGAGGTGCAGAAACAGGGAAGAGGGGTGCAGAAAAAGGCAAGAGGGATGAAGAAATTTGGAACAGAGGTGCAGGAAGAAGCCAGAGCAGTGCAGAAAGAACCAACAGAGGTGCAGAAAGAGGCAAGAAGGGTACAGAAAAAGGCAAGTGAAGTGCAGAACAAAGAAAAAGAGGTGCAGAAAGAACCAACAGAGGTGGAAAAAGAGGCAAGAGGGGTGCAGAAAGGGGTAGGAGAGGTGCACAAAGAGGCAAGAGGGGTACAGAAAGAGACAGGAGGGGTGCAGAAAGAGGAAGAGAACTGAAGAAAGAAGCAACAGAGGTGCTGAAAGAGGCACGAAGGGTGCAGAAAGAGACAAGACAGGTGAAGAAAGAAGGAACAGAAGTACAGAAAGAGGCAAGAGTGGTGCAAAAACAGGGAAGAGGGGTGCAGAAACAGGCAAAAGGGGTGCAGAAAGAAGCAAGTGAGGTGCAGAAAGAGGCAAGAGAGTTACAGAAAGAGGCAAGTGAAGTGCAGAAGGAGGCAAGAGAACTGCAGAAAGAGGCAATAGAGGTGCAGAAAGAGGCAAGTGAGGTGCAGAAAGAAGCAAGATAAGTGCAGAAAGAAGCAACAGAAGTGCAGAAAGAGGGAAGAGGGGTGGAGAGAGAGGCAAGAGGGGTGCAGAAAGAAGCAGGACAGGTGCAGAAAGAAACAAAAGAAGTGCAGAAAGAAGGAATAGAGGTGCAGAAAGAGGCAACAGACGTGCAGAAAGACGGAAGAGAGGTGCAGAAAGTACAAGAGATTTGCGGAATGAGGTAAAGAGAAGTGCAGAAAAAGAAAGAAACATGCAGAATGAAGCAACAGAAATGCAGAAAGAGGCAAGCAGGCGCAGAGGGAAACAAGAGTGGCTTGCACACCATTAGTACCAATTTAACACCCACATTTAGCAATAAGTAACAGGTGACCATTCTAGGTTTGCAAAGGGCCTTCCACCACGCTGTAACACTTGTCGCTGCATTTTTGGTAACGTTTGAGCCGTTTGAGCTAGAAACAAGGCTTTTTTTGTTCAAATCTGCAGATTAGGGAGCAGACGAATTTTGTGGCTAATGCAGAAAATGTATAATTGTGCAAAAGTCGGTGCAGCCAAACAGTCACATACTTCCAGTGGCCCTGCTCATACCTCTGTTTAGGTCCACAAGTGTTCCTCAGTGATTCCATCTTTTTTTGTCTCACTGAGTTCATAGTTGAGCTTCTATGGAAACGAGGAAGACTAAACCTGAAGTTACCACTCCACAACACAGACTACCGTACCACATAATTACTCTTCATAACACATAATCCCACTCTACATAATTCCTATACACTAAATACCACATACTTTCTATCCACATAATTTCACAGCACAACGTACATCCACTCCACTCCAAAAAACATTAGTAAAAAACTTTTGCATTTACAACGCCAATAGCTCTAATTCTCGCAAATGCGAAACCTATTACATTGCAAACACTTCTTTAACTAGTAGTCGCGTTTGCAGAGTGGTGGAGAAAGGGTGCTGGGCCTCCGACCAGCGCTCAGGAATTCGGTGCGTAGGGCTTACAGGAGGTACCAGGAGGGCTTCTTGGCCCCCAAAGTCCCTCAGGAGTAAATTGGACTTCATCCCCCATCCTGTAGTCTGCCAGGAGGCACGTTTGCAGAGTGGTGGAGAAAGGGGGGCATGGCCGCCGAAGACGTCTTAGCAATCCCACTGTGTGGGACTTACTGGAGGTAACAAGAGGGGTAGTTGGCCCCCAAGGACATCCTTGGGGGCCAACTACCCCTCCTATTACCTCCAGTAAGTCCCACACAGCAGGATTGCTAAGTTCTTAAAGCAGGCCACGCCCCCTTTGCCCACCACTCTACAAATGCGCTCCCTGGCGCGCTCTTGCATGGGGATTGAAATCCCCTTCGCTGCTGGGGGTCCTTTAGGGGCCAACTAGCCTACCTCTTACCTCCAGTAAGCCCCACACAGTGGGATAGCTGAGAGGTGGACAAAGGCCACGCCCCCTTTCCCACCACTCTGCAAACACGCCCCCTGGCGCGTTTGAAGTTGGGGGATTAAGTCCCCTTGAATACTGAGGGTCCCTGGGGGCCAACTAGCCCACCAGGTACCTCCAGTAAGCGCCACACAGCTGGATTGCAGAGAGGTGGTCCGAGGACACACACCCTTTTTTACACCACTCTGCAAACGCGCCTCTTGGCGCACTGCTGCTCGGGGGATGAAGTCCACTTGTGTCCTAAGGTCCTCAGGACACAAGAGGACCTCATCGGCCCACCAGTAGTGCGCCACGAGTGGCGTTTGCAGAGTGGTGTAAAAAGGGGCGTGGCTTGGACCACCTCTCTGCAATCCAGCTGTGTTGTGCATACTGGAGGTACCTGGTGGGCTAGTTGGCCCCCAGGGACCCTCAGTATTCAAGGGGACTTAATTCCCCAACTTAGAACGCGCCAGGGGGTGCGTTTGCAGAGTGCTGCAGGGAGGGGGCGGGGCCTCAGCGAGATGCCGGCTTTTTTTATTTTTGTTTTTGGAAGGGGGCTGTGTGGCCCCCCTTCCCTTAATTATTTTTGGGCCCTGGGGACCCTATCCCCCAGGGCCTGAGCATTTTATTTAGTTTTTTTTTTTAAATACGGGAAGGGGGCCGCGTGGCCCCCCTTCCCTGGGCCACTATTGGCCCTGGGGACCCCATCCCCCGGGGCCTGGCCTCCTTTTTTATTTATTTTTTATTTAAATTTGCAAGGAGGGGGGCCGCGTGGCCCCCCTCCCCTGGGCCATTTCTGCCCCGGGGACCCCATCCCCCGGGGCTTGGAATCGTTTTTAAAAAATATATATTTTTGCCGGAGGGGGGCCACGTGGCCCCCCTCCCCTGGGCCACTTCTGGCCCCGGGGACCCCATCCCCCGGGGCCGGCACTTTGCGTTGGGGACCGTGGGTGAGCCCCAATGCTCCCACGGTCCCGCCGGCTCCCCGCCTCCTGCGGGAGCCGGCATTGCTTTTGCACAAGGGGAGCTGCTGACATGCAGCTCCCCTTGTGCAAAAGCAATTCTGCTTTGGTTTTTGGAAGCGAGAGCAGGTTTCCTGCTCTCGCTTCCAAAAACCAAACCAGAGTTTGCTATGGCAGGGCGGGAGCCGTGCTCCCGCCCTGCCATATCAAACAGCAATGTCCCGGGGGTGGGCACCCCGGGACATTGCAGGAGCCGGCCCTGGGGGGTGGCAGTCCCCAGGGCCATCAAGGGCTCCAGGAGGGGGGCCGCGCGGGCCCCCTCCCTTACTGTTTAAAGCCCCGGGGAGGTGGTGGTCTCCGGGGCTCGGGGGTCCGCAACGGACCCCCGCATTTAATTAAAGAGTGCCCCGGGGAGGTGGTGGTCCCTGGGGCAGTGTGGGGGGGCAGGAGCCCCCCCACTTCATTTTTTTTATTTTAAGCCCCGGCGAGGTGGCGGTCCCCGGGGCTTGGGGGGGCCCGCAAGGCACCTTGCACATTAATAAGGATTGCCCTGGGGAGGTGGGGGTCCCCGGGGGAGCATGGGGGGCAGGAGCCCCCCCCATTTTAAATAAAATCCCCTGGGAGGTGGCGGTCCCCGGGGCTACGGGGGGGCCGCGTGCCCCCACGCATAAACAATAAAGCCCCGGGGAGGTGGCGGTCTCCGGGGCTGCGGGGGCCCCCGCTACATAAATAAGCATTGCCCCCGGGACCTGGCCCACCCAGGGGCTATCAGATAACGAAGCGCGGGAGTCCGCGCTTCATTTTTTTTTTATTTTGTCATCCGGATTCGCGCACCCAGCGCAAATTCGGACGATTTTTTTTTTTTTTAAATGCTTTCTTTGGCCCTGGGGGTCCTTGTGGGACCCCCTGAGCAGGCCTAGGTGGTCAGGGTGTTTGTACCCTGCCCCCTTTGCTTGTTTTTCACCTTTTTTTTTTTTTAACTCTTTTCTTGTGACTCGGTTACCGAGTCACAAGATGGCTGCCAACACTTCCTGGTTTGGAGTGTTGGCAGCCAATCAGAGTGAAGCTCGTGCCCGGGAGGAGTCGCAACTCCTCCTCGGTGCTCAGATATCGATATTTTTTTTTTTTAAATTGCTCAGCAACTACTGAACAGATTTACACCATTTAAAAAAAGGGCTCTTTCTGAACCAAGACCTACCTTTTTGCCAAATTTGGTGTTATTCCGTTCAGCAGTTCGGGCTGTAGCTTTGTCTAAAGTTCCTAAGGAAATTAACATGGGGAAAATGCGTTTTGGGACCCCCCTTTTTTCTCGGCCCCCGCTTCACGAATCACCCCGAAACTTCCAAGACAGAAGCTGACCGGAGCGGGCCATCTTTTTTGAAAATTTTGCGAAGATTCGTCAAACAGCGCCAAAGTTATTGGCAAATCAAAAAACGCTTTTCCTATGGAAACTAGGTTCTAACTATAACTACCTACTGACGACCGCCAGTAGGTAATATATATATATCAAGGCCGTGTCAGGCCGAAACGCGTCAGGGCGGTTGTGGTGATCGAGCAACATTAAATAATTTAAGCACAGAAATTGGGTTCGACTCCGTCTTTTCCCAGGAGAAGGGAAGTTGCAGAGAACGGTAAAAAGCAATATATATATATATATATATATATATATATATATATATATATATATATATATATATATATATACATATACACACACAAAGTCAGTCTGCTATCACAGAGAGTAACTCGGACACTCCTGGAAGTTGCAAAATAGAATTTAATGGATTGAGCCATCCATTAAATTCTATTTTGCAACTTCCAGGAGTGTCCGAGTTACTCTCTGTGATAGCAGACTGACTTTGGTATATTTATCGGGTTGCCGGTAACCCGTACTTGGACCGCCCGCTCTGACAGTCTCCTTTTCCTACCGGGCTCGTGAACTATATATATATATATATATATATATATATATATATATATATATATATATATGCGTTATATAGATATGTACATATTTGTGTTGTGAGGTAAACGTAGGCAGAGTGGCAGTGATGACTAAATTATGCAGCAGGAAAAGGCAAATTATGCGGCTTAATGTGGCACATTTTATGATGTATTACTTCATTATTTTGTCATTTTTACACATGGTAACACTGTCTGTGCAAAAATTGCACATCATTAGTAATAATTACCAAAATCAGCAATAAACAACTGAAAGATTGCCAGTCACCTATGTGAAGGGCCTTTCACTGCACGGGAACACAGGTTGCCATCTTTTTAGTATCACTTGATCAGTTTGAGCAAGAAACTATTTTTTTTGTTAAAATCTGAAGATCATGTAGCAGATGATAGATTATGTGACAAATGCTGCAAATCCATATATATTCAAAAATAGCCACACGCAGAATCGCATAATTTCAGTGGCCGGTTTTATGATCCATTTTGTCACTCTGTTTGGATCATCTCTCCTCCTAACTGCTGCCCCCCAGCTCACACATAAACGTTGATTCATAATGCACCCATTAGCAATGAGGAGGGCACAAAGGGAGACATACATGACTGGGTCAAAACTGTAATGGAAGGCCAAGGGGGATTTGGGGGGCAGCCGAGCGCAGCGAGGTCTGCCTCCCGGGTAGATTGGGAGGGGGAGGGGCTAGACGGCGCTCGGCCATTTTGGGGGAGTTGGGCTACATTGGGACTAGCCCAATTGTAGCCCAATTTTTGAAGAGACAGCCCAAAGTATATTGGGCTGTTTCGCGCTTCACCAGCCACCATTTTAGGTTTGGTGACCTGGTGGCTGGGAGCGCTGTAGTGTAGGTTTTTTGTCAGGAGTAAGAGGTAGGCCAGTGTGGTGTTTTTAGTGTTGTAGGGGCGTGTTAGTGACAGGGCAGGGTCAGCGTTACGATGTCGGGTGAAGATTTTCGAGTCTTGGAGGCAGTCCGGTTGCTCAGCGAGGCTGGCCGGCTGGACCTGTTGATGCCGGAGGCCCCTGGGGGAGCGCGCCCGGTGAGGCGCGCGTCTGCCGGGGTGGCGGCCGCCGTCGCGGCTTGTTCCCCCCCCGGAGAGCGGCGAAAGTAAAGGTGAGGGGGAGGGGCCGCGCGGAGGTCAAGAGCGTGGCCCCAGGTAGCGTTGGGCATGCGGTTGGAGGGCGGGGGGGACGGGCGTCAGGTGGCAGCAAGGCTGGAGGGGCTCGGCGAGGGAGTGCGGACCGCGTCTCCCCGCCGTGTGTGGAAGTCGTTGGGGGCCGCTCGTGTACAGGGAGAGCGGCCCGATCGGTTCAGGCGGTGCGCAGGGGGGGGCAGCGCCGACCGACAGAGCTCGGCCCCCATGATCTGTAGCAATCAAGGAGGGCGCCTGGGAGATGCGCTGGGGGCGGATGGGAGGCCCCGGCGAGGGCGCGCATCGCGGGCCTCCCCGCCGAGGTCACAGAGGGAGAGGGGCCGCTCCGGTGTCAGGAGAGCGGCCCCAGATACCGTAAAAGGGGGGGAGCTTGGTTTTGGGTGGAGGGCTGCGCGTGGGGGCCCAGGCCAGTCGTGTGTTGAGGAGCTGGGGGTGGGGCTTGGGTCTGGGAGGGTGGGGGGGGAAATGGAAGGGGTGGTGTTCTCAGGTGCAGGGAGATAGGCACTAGGAGGCACACAGGCTGGGTTAGGCGCCGTGCAGGGGGGGTCCAGGCATATGGGGAGGGAGGGTTTGTCGGGAGCGGTGGCATGCGAAGGGGTGGGGGCTTCAAGGGGGGTAGGTGGCAGGGTTGGGGGCGTCCGGGAGGGGGAAGGGGGGGTCAGTGGGGAAGCTGGGGGTGAGGGGTGGATGTCCCCTTTATTGTTGGACTCAGAAGGGAGTGAGAGGGACTGGGAGGGTTTGGACATTTTTGCTTCCTGGGCGGAGGAGGTTGGGGGGGTACATGGGGGGGCCAGTCGGTAGGGGAGGGTGAGGAGTTGGCGGTGTCAGGCGCTAGTAGGGGGTCATAGGGGAGCCAGGGGCGGGTGGGATACGGGAGGAGGCTGGGCCGAGTGGGGTAGGTGGGCAGGGGGCAACAGGTTTGGTGTGGAGCGACGAGGAGGGGGAGGAGGGGGAGGATGAGGAGGTGGTCGACCTTAGTGCGGTGGGGCAGGCATGGTTAGCTAGCACCTTGTGGACAGGCAGCAAGAGGGGTTGGGATGGGAGAGAGAAGAGAGGTAGGCCCAGCACACCAGACCATACTTTTTTTTTTACAGGTGAAGGAGCAACAGGCAGAGCATCGCGGGGTGCCAGACTTGGTAGGGCTGGAAGCGGCCCGGTGGCACCAAGGAGAAGGGAGGGTGGAGCCTTGGGCGGCATACCCAGTACCGGCGGGGGATCCCGTCGCGGCCGGCACAAGTAGGCCCAGGGCGGGCTCGCCGGCCCCAACACCCATTGGGCCTCAGCGGGCTGGGGGACAACGACAAAGACGGAGCGATGACAACGCGCATTTAGGTGTTGCAAGGAGGGTGCATTCCGCACCCCCGGCGGGGGCAGCCGGGGGCGCTAGGCAGGAAGAGTTGGATTATGATGAGGAGAGTATTGAAGAAGGAGAGTTGCGGGATGGGGAAGATGAGGGACAGGGGGGGCCAAGTAATGCTGTGCATAGTTTTTTGCAGGTGTCACGATGCCAGGCGAGGCCCACGGGTCGGACATCACGTTGGGAGGAGAGGTCGGCCCCTTTGCCAGGACGCACAGTGGAGAGACGGGCGGAGTCCTTGGCGCTAGGTAAGCGTTCGGCGCGATTGCGGCCTGTGATGGTGTCGGTAGGGGTGGGTGGACCTGATCGGGTGGAAGGGGTAGGGGGCAGGTTGCGCAAGGGTTCCTACGTAGTGGACATAGGGGTAGGAACGGAGACCCGGGTGAAGGGGCAGTGGGGGGCGCAGGTAAGGCGTCATTAAGCTTGGGGGACAGCGGGGCTGACAAGAAGGCGACGGTAGATACTCCGACAGGGGAGGGGAGACCATATTGGAAAGCAAGGAGTTGAAGATTAAACGGTTGCCATACATGGGTGTTACAAAGCCATTGGGAGCCCATTTGATGTTGTCCACCAAGGAACGCATATGGAAGGGGGAATATGTTGAAATACTTAAACTCCTCCACAGAGATGTTCGGGCGAAAGAAGGGTCTAAAGAGGAAGAATTTGAACTGGCAAAAAGGCCAAAGGTGCCGTTGACAATTGAGAATTGGACCGCAGCATTCCTTATATATGCCAGCGTTTATTGCGAAAAATACCCTGAACGGTCAGTGGCCATGTTCAAATACATGGACGTGATTAGGAAAGCCCAGATTACTGGGGGTGGGTACGCCTGGGCTCAATATGATGAGGAGTTCAGGGCACGCATGGCTTGGGATGCGGAGGCAAAGTGGGGGGAGCTAGATACGGATCTGTGGCAACACACTTTGGGTTTAGCCGGGTCTGGGAAAACCATTTTTACGGCCAGCGGGCTGCCTCTCGTATACAGGCCCTTTCGGGGTGGCCCCACCCGAGGTGCAGTGGGGGGACCAGGGAGAGGACAGCCAGGTACAAAAGGGGCGTGTTGGGATTACAATAAGGGTTTGTGCACCAGAGAGTACTGCCGTTTCAGGCATGATTGCTCAGGGTGCGGAGGACGACATGCATTGGTCAATTGCTGGGGGGGCCAGGGTCAGCAGCCAGGGTCACAGCAGTGGCAGACAGGGGGTTTAAGGCAGGGGGCAGCAGCAGCAGTTCCTGGGGGGCGTGGTGCTAAGGGACCTGGGCCGAAAGGCTCATACTCCGGTTAATGTAAGAAAGTTGATAGCAGCCTTGCAAGGATATCCAGATGTGGCGGCTGCTATGTGTTTGCGGGTGGGGTTCTTGGAGGGTTTCAGGCTGGGGTACGACGGGCCGAGGGTAAGACGTTGGGCGGACAATTTGAAATCGGCAAAAGAGCACTCTAAGGTAGTGCAAGAAAAACTGGATAAAGAAGTGCGTGAGGGCCGCATGGCGGGACCCTTTGAGGATTGGCCTCTTCAGAATTTGATTGTGTCACCCATTGGAGTGGTGCCGAAAAGGAGCAAGGACAGTTTCGCCTAATACAGCATTTGTCGTGGCCTGAAGGAATTTCGGTGAATGATTTTATTGACGAACAGGAGGCCACGGTGTCATACTCATCTGTTGACGTAGCCATGTCACTGGTAGTGACGGCGGGCGCAACGGCGATGATGGCAAAGTGCGACATAAAGTCGGCTTTCCGGCTGCTTCCAGTCCACCCAGATGACTGGGACCTTTTGGGTATCCAGTTTGGGGGTCACTGGTACGTGGACAAAGCATTGCCGATGGGCTGCTCTATGTCATGCGCACTTTTTGAGTGTTTCAGCACGTTCCTACAATGGTTGTTCACGGAACGGACGGGTCACCAAGGAGTAACGCACTACCTGGATGACTTTTTCTTTGTGGGCACCTCAGGCTCAGCGGGCTGCCAGAAGGCACTGGACAGCTTTCAGGAGATCATGAGGGATTTGGGCATGCCGCTGGCACCGGAAAAGACTATGGGACCCTGTACGGCTCTGGCCTTTTTAGGTATTGAACTTGACTCTCATTTGATGGAGGCACGACTTCCGGCAGACAAAAAGCAGCAGATGCTGGGGCTGCTGGCAACAATGTTGGGAAAACTGAAGGTCACAGTGAAAGAGATTCAGGTGCTGTTGGGGCACCTCAACTTTGCATGTAGGGTGGTGAGAGTAGGGAGGACGTTTTGTAGACGACTGTGCAGGGCGCTGGCGGGACAGAGGCCCCCTCATCATCATGTGCGTCTGTCAGCAGGGGTGCGGGAGGACTTGCGAATGTGGCAGTTTTTCCTACAAGATTTCAAAGGCATCCCCTTGAGGAGGGAGGGCGACATGCTTTGGGAAGTGCAAATATTTTCTGATGCGGCTGGGAGTTCAGGTTTTGGCCTGTATTGGCAAGGAAAGTGGTGTGCTGAGCAGTGGCCCCCGGAGTGGGCAGATGGGGGCAGGAGTATAGCCTTTTTGGAATTCTTTCCGTTGGTGGTGGCGATCACCTTATGGGGGGATCAGCTGGCGCACAAGAGGGTAACCTTCAGAGTTGATAACATGGCGGTAGTTCAAATTGTGAACCAACAATCCGCACGGGATGAACAGGTTCTGAAATTGCTGAGGGTGTTTGTGTTAGGCTGCTTGCGGCATGATATCGCCTTCCGCGCGGTGCATGTGCCGGGTGTGGACAATGACATAGCGGATGCTTTGTCTCGTTCACAGTGGGGGAGATTCCGTGGGCTCGCCAGGGATGCGGACGGATTTCCGACCAGAATGCCGGTGCATTTGTGGTACGTAGGCAACACAGGATGTTGCAGTTGGTTTTAGGTTCTCTGGCGCAATCTACCAAGGCAGCATACAAGACAGCATGGGGGGAATTTTTGCGCTCTGGCGCGACGCGGAGGGATTCCCTTGAGCTTAGACAGGAAGATGTACTTCAATTTATTTTGGATTTGATTGAGAGGGGTTTGACCAGGGTTACGATAGCGGGTAAGCTGGCGGGCATTGCTTTTGTTGGGAAATTGTTGTGGGGGTATGCCCCCTCCGCAGGGGAGCTGGGGAAGCGCATGTTGGAAGGTTGGGCGCGGGAGTGTGGGCGCGCATCTAGGGTTCGTAAGCCTCTGTCCTGGGAGTTGTTGGAAAGGGTGATTGGTATCTTGCCTGGGATATGTTATGGGGAGGTTGAAAACTGCCTCTTCTCCACTCTGATGTCATGGATGTTTTTCGGGGCTTTTCGGGTGTCTGAGCTGTTAGGGAGTAAAGCGGGGCAGGGGGTACTTTGGAGTGAGGTTTCCTTTCGTCCGGATGGGGTCAGCATATGGCTCAGGAAGTCTAAAACAGATCAGAGGGGAGGGGGCACTTGGGTTGCTTTAAAAATGGAAGGAGTACAGCAGCCTTGCCCTTGCCGGTGGGGTTTGAAGTGGAGAACTTTGTCTAGGGATAAAGTGGGTCTAGTCTTCAGGCACAAGGATGAAAGGAGGGTAACGGCTGCGCAGCTTTTGGCGGTGCTGAGGAAGGCGTTGGGCAGGCTGGGAATTGACGGGAGGGATTTTGGTACGCACTCATTTAGGAGTGGGGCGGCATCTGAAGCGAACAATCTAGGTTGGGGGCGAGGGGACATCATGCGTTTGGGAAGGTGGTCATCTGACTGTTATCAGCGGTATGTGCGCAGCGCAGACGGGGGATATAGCGCGGTTAGTCCTATTTTCCTTTGGTTCATTCATGTTTCTCGTTGCAGGTTCGGTGATGGGTCCCCTCGCCAGGGAGATGTCCATTTGGATTGTGGGCCATTCCTTTGTGAAGTGGGCGCAAGTTCAGGCCCGTGCCAGTTATTTTGGGGAAAGCCTGGGTTTCAATAAAGAAATGTTTACAGTTTGTTGGAGGGGAAGGGGTGGTATGCGTTGGAAAGAGTTGCTGCAGGTGCTCAACGGAATCCTGGTGGCGGGTAGGTGCCCCGATGTATTGGTCCTTCATTTGGGGGAAAATGATATGGTGAGGGAAACTGGTTTGGCTTTGATGCGGTGTATGAAGCGGGATTTGGCGGTGATCAAGGGTCAGTGGGCCGGCTGCGCCATCATATGGACGGAGTTTGTTCCTAGGAGGGTTTGGAGGGGGGCAGCTAACCTGGGGGCAGTGGACAAGGCTAGGCGAAAGCTTAACACAGAGATGGTGCGTTTTTGTCGCCAAATGGGAATTTTTAGGATTGCGCACGGGGACATCAGGTACGACACTCCGGATTTTTTAAGAGGCGATGGGGTCCATTTATCCCGGCTGGGCATGGACTTATATTTATTGGAGCTGAGGGAAGTTTTGGCCAGGTTGTTGGGAGTCCACAGGCGTTGAAGAAAATTTTTCCTAGGGGGGGGCAGGAAAACGGGGAGGCGGCGTCCTGCCTACACTCCCGCCTTTTCCTGGGTGGCGGGGTTGGAAAAAGTTGGCCAGGATTCGCTGTAGTTTTTGGTTAAATGTTGGTAGTTGGGGAGCAGGAGCAGGAAAAGGGTAACCAGGTAGGCTAAGTTTAGATTAGAGGTTTCTTGGTTACAGTTGCAAAAAGGCAGGTAGGGATTTGGGTCATGGGAGGTTAGGATTGGTAAATGCTATATTGTGTAGGATTGTGTAATATTATTGTTATGGAATGTTATGTTGTATTTTGCGGGGTGGGGGATTTGATGTGGGGATCGTAGGGGTGGGGGGGGAAAACAAGGGGTCAGGTAATTCATGTATAGTGAGGTTTAGTTTTGGAAGGCAGTTGCCAAGGTATAAAATGTGATATGCATCTGTTTCAATAAAGCGGCCTTTTTCACACACAAAAATTGGTCTTGTGCTGGTTTGCCCCCCTTCCCTTCCAAGGGGGATTTGGGGGGCAGCCGAGCGCAGCGAGGTCTGCCCCCCGGGTAGATTGGGAGGGGGAGGGGCTAGACGGCGCTCGGCCATTTTGGGGGAGTTGGGCTACATTGGGACTAGCCCAATTGTAGCCCAATTTTTGAAGAGACAGCCCAAAGTATATTGGGCTGTTTCGCGCTTCACCAGCCACCATTTTAGGTTTGGTGACCTGGTGGCTGGGAGCGCTGTAGTGTAGGTTTTTGTCCCCTCCCTCCCTCCCCCGTTTTTTAGGTTTCTGGGGGCATTTTTAGTCCCCCAGGTGGGGGGGTGTTTTGGCGGTGGAGTTGGAACAAGTACATAGGGAATTTTGTGTAAATTATATAGTTGTCGCTTGGAACAGGTGCTGGCGGGGTTGGAAAAAGTTGGCCATTATTGGCTGTAGTTTTTGGTTAAATGTTGGTAGTTGGGGAGCAGGAGCAGGAAAAGGGTAACCAGGTAGGCTAGTTTAGATTAGAGGTTTCTTGGTTACAGTTGCAAAAAGGCAGGTAGGGATTTGGGTCATGGGAGGTTAGGATTGGTAAATGCTATATTGTGTAGGATTGTGTAATATTATTGTTATGGAATGTTATGTTGTATTTTGCGGGGTGGGGGATTTGATGTGGGGATCGTAGAGGTGGGGGGGGGAAAACAAGGGGTCAGGTAATTCATGTATAGTGAGGTTTAGTTTTGGAAGGCAGTTGCCAAGGTATAAAATGTGATATGCACCTGTTTCAATAAAGCGGCCTTTTTCACACACAAAAATTGGTCTTGTGCTGGTTTGCCCCCCTTCCCTCCCAAACATTTCACTGATAAATATGTACTTTTCAGTGCTGTGATAAATAGTACCCGTTTTTCAGTCGTGATACTTACTGCTGATCATACTTTCAGGTTTGCTTGAAATGAATGTTCAAATATTACAGTCCAGAAAACATCCAGTGGAGTCAGAAAACCTATACCCCTGATCGGATCACAGGCTGATACACAAAGCAATTAACATAAGATTATGAGGTTGTTCTCTCTGTCTCTGCGGACTTTACCATCTGTTTCCACAGATGCAGCGTGGCTGCATAATGAAGGAAATGGCCGCAGAATCTGTTCGACTGTGACAATAAACCTAATCCATTAAGAGGCGCACATTTCAATCAGCTAAATGCCTTACTTTTAATAATCTGGCAGATACCAATGTTCATAAATAACGCTGTGTTCTATTTAAATGTTTTCAATCTTCGGTAATACAGCGAAAACGATGACTTAGTTTGGAGTTGCGTAGATACCTTTGTAGAAATGGTTCAGGCACACTTTCCATTCAAAATTAATTTTTTTATTTACCTATGAAGCTGGTCCCTTTTGAGAGTTCTGCATGAAAAAAACACAGCAATCTTCGAGCAGTTTCATGAAGGAGAAAAAGTTATAAAGGGGTCAAAAAAACGTGTTTTCACACTTTAGCTCCCGAAGGACATTTTGCTCACTTCTACAGCAAGGACAATTGAATGCCTTTGAGCCAGTCTTTGCATGAATGTAGAGGTTTTCTCAGAAAGTGTGTTTAAAATGTAAATGCAAATCTGTTTCAGTTGTTTTTAAGATGTTTGCATTACAAAAAGGTGATAGGTTGTCTTGCAACCAAAGTCAAAATATAAATAAGTGATAGGACGAAGAAAACTTTCTCTCCCGTCATCCATTTCGGCTTCGCGGACCTAACCTTGTTCTGCAAACTGAAGGCTCTGATTGGCTGTCGGCAAGAGAAAACATTTCTCTTTGTGGCCACCAATAGAGGACATGGGGCTCCGGACCTCCTTCCAGTACAAAATAAGACATGAGTGGGCAGAGGGAGCATTCGCTGACCCCCACGCTCTTTTGATGGCGGCAGGAATGGGGCTCCTCTCCTAGAATTTAGATTAAAAACATGTTTTTCTTTTATCAATGGCATTCATGAACCCCGTGACTGGGTTTCAAAACCCAACAATTTTATAGAATTCCCAAACCTAGCCCCATGGTTCTCAAAGCCATAGAAATCAGAATCAAAAAGTTCCAGGCAATATGTTTAAGGTGGGTTGGGCGCAGAGCTTGGCTCAAGACCTGGCTTTATGACCCACTCGTGCTGCGCAAAGCCTTGGAATAAATACTAAGCAGCTGAATGCAGTACACACATAAATAAAACCCAGAAATCCACCGAAAAAAAGTTAAGGTTTTCCTTTCATTCAGTGAACACAAACATGAAAACGCTCAGACATTTGGCAGTTATGTGATATAACATGTAATGCACACAGTAACCTGACACTTTATGCCATGCTCAGTACAGCACTTTTCAGATGACATGTCGAAAAACAGGCATGTGTACCTAATAGCATAACATGAAGGGTGGCGGGAGCTTTGGTATGTGTTGTAAACTATATCTACCAATTTTCAGGGCATATCTGCACTAAACTGTAACTAACCTTTAACTATGTTTTTTCAGTAAAAAAGGTATATATCTCAGGGACTTTTCTGCAGTAAGTGATACTTATGTACAATGAAAATCATCCCAAGCTACTAATATTATTAGTTTTGTGATAGTGATCACGTCAGGCAAGATAACATTTGTGACCACCCCACACAAGATTAGTAGGAAACATCACCTCAGTGCATCAAACAGAGTTGTCATCAGTAACGCAAAAACGGCTTTGTTAATTTTGAAAGCGCTCCACATGGGTAGTACAGAAAAGGAATGCAATACCCATGGCACCAAGGTAATGCTATTGGTAATAAGTCTCCCCAGTGCCACATGATTTATTACTTAATTATCAGCTTTAAATGCATTTTGGAAATTCATCAATTTTTTCCCCAAGCTTCAGCTTGTGATTTCTGAAAATGCACATATATTTGTCTCAAACACTGTTGGAAAATAGCCCTCTCTGAAGGGTCACCCCAAACCTTTTGCCTTCCTTCCCCTCTTTTTCTGACCTTTTCTTGTTGGCTTTAGGACTCTGGGCACTTTGCCACTGCTGACTAGTGCAAAAGTGCATGTGTTCTCTCCTCTAAACATGGTATATTTGGTTTACACCTATTTAGCATATTTGATTTACTTGTAAGTCCCTTGTAAAGTGCTATACCATATACCCAGGGCCTGTAAGTTAAATGCTACTAGTGGGCCTGCTTTGCATGTAGGAGCACGATCGGCCACAAAAAGCAGGAATAACCGAACCGGCTGCTCTGGAGGCAGTATTTAGACGAAGCAGCAGCTACACAGACGAAAATAGATACATTGGCAGCTTCACCAGAAAGTTACAGTAGAAGCCAAGAAAAGGAGCACAGTAACCACCACCTGACATGGACGATACCATTACATGGACTGAATAAACCACACCCTAAGCACTAGAACTACGGTCAAACAAGGTTACGTGTCCCACTAGAACATTTGCCCTGAAGAAGACCTTCAATACTACAATCCAGGTCCACCCATGAAGGTCAAAACGCGTTGGCGTATACAACACTGAGGCCAAGAGCTACCATTTCTTGTTAGTGTTAGTGCACAGGGGGCACTAGAAGGAATAACGTAACACAGAACGTTAACCCAGCTCATTAATAAGAAGCTCTGACCTCCCAAGGGCCTTAAAAGAGTGTCATCATGTAAATTAGAGGAAGGACCCAAGGCAAGCAGGTCCCCAGGATATTAAGTAATAGGACACCAGGAAAACACTAGATGTGTGATCACATATAGGACTTATCCTCAAGAAAATGTGAGTTTTGAATTATCTGTAAATATATGTTGTTAATATGTGTCTACTTGTGTAATTGCAATATATGTGTAAATTGTAGCATCATACATTGCCTCAAGCGATGATACAGATCATTTGTTTTGTTTTGTCACGGTGTATGTTGTAAACATTTTTGACATGTGAATATGTGTATACATACTACAAAAGATTGACGATAAAAATCTATTTGGTAAACTCCAGACTAGAGAGTTTTGTGTTGTAGAACTTGTTTGAAGCACAGGGCAATACTAACATGTTCAGAAGTTACCAGAAGTCATCGAGTTCATTATATGAACACTAATAGGAATACTCGGGTAGATTTCTATTCTCACATAAGACTTTAATTTATGGTCTGGGAGGCACACTGTTGTTGATAATAGTTTCTGATTCCAGCCTCCTCAGCCCTCAACCGAATCACTCCCCTTCAGGAGACTCACTAGTGGGCCTGCAGCACTGATTGCGCCACCCACACAAGTAGCCTTTCAAACCTGTCTCAGGTCTGCCACTTCAGGGCCTGTGTGTGCAGTTTACTGCCACTTCGACTTGGCATTTAAAACTACTTGCCAAGCTTGAAATGCCCCTTCTATTACACATATCACCCCTAAGGTAGGCCCTAGGTAGCCCTAAGGGGAGGGTGTGGTGTAAATGAAAGGTATGACATGTGCTGGTATGTTTTGCATGTGCTGGTAGTGACAAACAGCCTATTTAGTTTTTTCACTACTGTGACGCCTACTCCTCTTATAGGTTAGCATTGGGAATTCCTTAATACACTTTTAAGGTGTAATTCCTGATCAGAGAAGAGTAGCTTTTTCATGTTTCATATGTTTGGAATTGTAATGACAAATCCTCCTTACTGGTAAAGTTGGATTTAGCATTACTATTTTAGAAATGCCACTTTTAGAAAGTGAATATAAGGTAATGAAAGTAGACATTTCTCTGTGCTTATAACTCTGTCTGCTTTACAGCCTGTCTCCAATACACGTCTGGGCTGGGTGACAGATACCTTTTGTACAGTTCCTCTAGACAGCCACAACACAGGAAAGATAGGTGTGTCTGAGTACCCATCTACATACATCTGCATTCTCATGGCCTTGCCTGGGCAGGACGGAAGGGAGGGGCTAATACTTCACTTGAATAGCCTGGCAGACAGGACTGGGTTGAAAGGGATACTTGTGCACTTCAGAGAGCTGCTTTAAAGTCACCCCCACATCCAAGGCACTTTTGGGTATAAGTACTGAGTCTCTGACCCCATCAAATCAGACACTACTGGACTTGTAACTTAAGCTCTGCCAGAAGAGAAGAACCGCTGTGCTGCTTAAAGGACTCAACTAGAGTGTTGATCTAGAAGGCCTGCTTTTCTGCTTGTTGACCTGCTGTCTGCTGCTCTCTGACTCTGCCCAAGGAGAGCTGGACTCTGCCTTCATTCCAAGTGATCTCCAAGGGCTTATTGGCTTGCCTCCTGTTGCTTGAGACTCAGGGTTATCAAAGTCTCTATCCCTGCTCCTATGCCTGGCTCACTGGAAGTGGGCAAGATACTTGCAACACAGATTTTGACGCATCTCCTGTCTGCGTGTAGCAGAACCAGTGCATCGACCTGGTTGCAGGAGTAAAATCGGCGCATCACATCGGAACCAGTACTTTGCCTCCAGAGATCGACACATCGGATAGCGTGTCGCCACCAGTGCAGTTTGGTTAGATCGACGCATCCCCTCGAGTACGTGGCAGAGTCCAGCGCATCGCTCGACACCTCTCAACTTCGACATCCGTCTTCGGAACTGATTCATCGCCTTCACTGCTTGGGGAAGAATGACGCCTCGACATCAATGCATTTCACTGTTTGCGACCAGGTAAGGTACATTGTTCATCGGGGCGTGGGTGGGGCCTGTAGCGGGCCAGCGCTCCATCACGGTTGGCGCGAACTTTGACTTTGTCCCAGTCCAGCGCGAGCTAAAGGACACTTTTTAGCGCTACTTGCTTCTAATCGCTTTACTGCATGTATTCTTTTAAAATTCAATATCTCAACTTCTATACATTGGATTTTTGTCGTTTTGGTCTAGGTTTGTCCAGAATATAATAATCTAGTTTTCTAAACCTGTGTGGAGTCTTTTTTGGTGTGTTCAGTGTGTTACTGTGTGTGTGTGTGTGTGTGTGTGTGGTGCACAAATACTTTTCACATTACCTCTTTAGATAAGTCTGACTGCTCGGTGCCAAGCTACCAGAGGGTGAGCACAGGTTATATTTTGGTGTGTATCTAGCTTACCCTGACCAGAGTGATGGTTCCTGCCTGGCCTGGGTGCATACCTCAGCCAACCAGGAATTCAATTTCTAACCTTGGTGATCAGTGGTGAGGCTATGACTTGTGTTTGTGCAACACCGTAGTAATTCATTGTTCACTGCAACTCTATACAAAGACCATTACAAGTTTTAAATTCTCTTTTTCCTCTCAATTGTTTATTTTTCTAAATTTGACTCCTGCTTCACTTACATCAATTTGGGACTTTTTTTTAGTGTTACACTTGTGATAGCTTGCCAGGATGTCCATGGATCTCAACTGCCCAGCATACTACACGTGGAGTGAGCTGAGGGCGTTCTGCAAGGATAGGGGGCTAAATGTGGGCAGGACAGCTTCCACAGCAGACCTACAGATAGCCCTCAGAGCCTATGAGGAAGTCAGGAGGCTGCAAGCAACAACAGAGGATGAGAACCCTGAGCTGAGGGGAGGGTGCAGTGTAAATACAAGGGGCCTGACACATATGGCATTGGACATCAACAGCACTGAGAGCTACAGCAAAGCTGAGCTGAGGAGGGTGAGCAGAGAGAGGGGACTGAGAAGCCAAAAGGGGCAACCAAATTTGGAGTACCAGTTTGCCCTTAGAGCATGGGAGGGCGTCCACAGAATGCAATCTGCACCACCAGAGAGTCTGAAGAGGACTACTTCAGTACTCTAAACAAGGCAGAACCCTGATTGTATCTGACCTCAGAATCAGGGCCCCAAGAGGGCTCTGGACCTGAGAAGAAGGGAGAGGAACCAAAGAATGACTGGACAAAGGCTCCAGAAGAGAGAGGGGGGCCCAAATAGAGGGAGTCCTCCACTGGATCCTATGCTGGGAGCAGTGTCTCCTCCCAAACCATGTCCCCTGAGGAGCTCAAGGTCAGACAGGCTGAGAGGGACATGAGGCTGCAGCTGGCCCAGCTGGCTACAGAGGAGAGAAAATCTGAGGCTTAAAGAGCCTTGGAGGAGAAAAATGTCTTGTGGGCTCATGAACGGAGTCTCAAGGAGCCGGAAATCAGAGCCCTGCAAATAGGGTCCAGCAACAACAATATTGTTGACAGCAAAACTACTGTGTCCAGTGCAGAAGACACAGCACACATACCCAGAGACTTGGGTGCATATTTACAAGCGCTTATCACCACAGTAATGTCACTTTTTGTGACATTCCTGTGGTGATAAACCCTTCACTCTATTTATAAGGTGGCGTTAAGCCACTTAACATGGCTTAACACTGCCTTGTAAATAAGCCCCCCTTTCACGCTACACTTAGCGTGAAAGGGGTGGGCAATTGCTGTTGCGGTGGGTGCCCCGCCGCAACACCCATTGATTTTTACTGCCCCCTATTTACAAGGGTGGCATAAATATTTGGGCAGCGCCAAAATTAAGACCAAAATTAACCAGGTCTTATTATGGCGAAATGAGGAGAAACTATTAATTTCTCCTCGTTTTTGCTGTTTCTATGTGTGCTGCATTGTGCAGCACACATAGAAACAGCAAATCGCCATGAATGATTGTTTATGTGCAGGAAGGTGTCTCTTCTTGCACATAAACAATCATTAAAAAAATGACGATTTGCAACTTATATGTGTGCTGCACAATGCAGCACACATAGGAGTTACAAATCACCTTTAGTGATTGTTTATGTACAGGAACAGACAACTTCCTGCACATAAATAATCATTCCCTCAATGCAGGCACCCTTGCAATATGGTGCAAGTGTGCCTGCGTTGGCGCTAGGCAGCTGAATTTAGTGCCAGTGCTAGAGAAAACATAGGGGTTCACCTTATCATTGTAAATGTGGCGCATCCCTGCATTTTCAGAATAGGTTAGCAATTGCGTTAGCAATTTTAGCTCAATGCCGCGCTCCGCCATTCTATTGTAAATATGCCCCTTTGTGCCTAGCTTCAAGGAGGGGATGACATACACCAGTGGTTTCAGGCATATGAGGTAGCTCTAGAGGTGCACAGGATCCCTGAGGAGGATTGGGCAGCTGGCATATTTAGCTTAGAATTTGTCTTGGACTCCACAGATAGTAAAGAGCAGAGCCATATTGCACCACATGGCATCAGCTTTTGTCAGGAAATATAAGGCCACCTCTAATCGAACAGTCTCACCAAGTCCTTAAAGAGTACAGGAAACTGCCCTGGCAGGGGCTACCTATGGAGCAGAGGTATGGGGCACTGTTGATGCCTCCCCTCTGGTCCTAGCAGAAAACAAATTCATTAGGTCCTTGCCTAACCTGCCCTTGAGCATGCATTTAACACCTGTACACTTTGACTTAGCACTGAGCAAGGTAGAGTCAGTGGTTCTCTTAAAAACTTTAATGTATGGGATACGACTCTGGACAACATCGGAACTGGCCCCATACTGTGATGCTTTAATTGAACTCAAGATAGATAAAAGAGCAATCACTCATTGGCCAAAGAAAATTAAACACACCTGCTTAGTCATTAAAATGGAGGAAGTATGGCAATCCCCAATGTCTATGGGAAAAAGACATTGTCAATAAGGTGACAAAAGCATTTTGGGAATCTATGCTATCCAGGTTATGTAATGATCAAAAAGAGGGGAGTGTTACTGAAAAATTCCTCCTCCATAAATGTACTCCTAGTTATGAGCTCTACCTGGATAGGATCAAGCCCAGCCATGCAAACGATTTAAACATTGAATTCAGAATTGACAATTTACCACTTAAATCGTTTACAGCCAATTGGGCAAATACCACCACACCATCTGTTATTTGCCATTTCTGCCTGACACTCCCAGAGACTGAAGAACATTTTATTTTCTGCTACCCAGGTTACGTGATCTCCAGAAGGAGGTGGATTGTCCCCATTTGGACACTATTAGGTACTACGCATTACTGGTAAGCCTATAGGCTCCTTAGATGTACTCTATGTAATCATGCTCTCTGGGTTTTTCACTTCTGGACTTATGATTTCTGTGACTTTTGTGCATCACGCCATTTTTGGAGATGGTCTCCGTCGATTCCCATGATCCGGACCCGCCATCTTGTCTGACCTTTGTCCGTCCCTTCTTCCCTCCTGACTCCCACTGATGACCCTCGAATGCTTTTCTCTTTTTTGCTGGACTGCCTTTACTCCGTCCCCCCTCAGGTTCCCTTCTCTCACCTTTCTCTGACTTCTATTCTTGTCCCCCTTTTCCTTCTCTGCCTCTTATTGATTTTCCATTTCCTTTGTAATTTCTGTGTAACAAATGTTTTAATTATTTATACCTTGTAACTCGCTATGTTGCTATGCTGTTCCTTATGTAAAGCGCTCTGATACCTCCGGGTCTAGCCAGCGCTATATAAAACTCAAGATAAATAAATAAAATAAAGATGTGATACAAAGGAACAAATCGTTTTTACCACCTCCAGGCCTCTACTTTGTGCTTGGAGACCTAGATCTGGGAAGCTTAACAAAGTGGCTTAATGGCTCAGATTGGGGATTCTTTCTCCCCATATATGCATTTTCCTCCATATGTTTGCACACACATTTTAAGATCTTATTGCATGTAATTTTAAATTATGTATTTTCACGCCGCTGTCCCGAGGAGTATTGGGCTGCGCTGACTTTCATCTTGTTTTCCCTGTCACCGGGGCGCTCTGGGCTGTGGTTACTTGAATCCCTGAGGTGGGGGCCGCATTATTGGACACCTCTACAGCAGCACTCGAAGTAAGGGGTGAGCCGCGAGGCATACGGGCACTGAGAACTGCATGTCCCACAATCCCTTCCTGGACCCACAGTTGTCTTCAATCTGCGCTATTTAAAGCGCGCGGCTGTTCCGCAGTCTGCCATGCGCGCGGGTCCAGTTGGACCTTCGGGCGGCTGACAGAGGCCGGGCCGGGCCGAACCGAACCGAACCAAACCAACCAACCAACCAGCCAACCAACCAACCCAACCCAACCCAACCCAACCTCCCCCTGGTTCGTATATAGAGGTACTGTTTAGTAGGGAACACATTTTGGCTATATAGCCTTGTAGCCTAAGGTTTATTTAACACACACACAGAGCAAACTGTTACGAATATCGTGGGGGTTGGGCCAGGTGTGTATTGATTGACAGCTTGTCAATGATTTAGCAGCCGGTGTAGCCATGAGGTCCTGCACCGGGCTCTGCATAACTGTGAATAATTGACTTGGTTGCTAGTATGGGGCAACGTAAGTCGCCCCAGCGGGTTCAGGGAGTTGTCAAACATTGTAAGGCTACACGACGTTCTGAAAAACAGACCTTCAATGAAATAGACCAGTTAATTGAGGAGGTGGAATCTACCATAAGTGCTGTTACGGCCCCTAAAAGCGATGGAAAGGGAAAAGGTAGGAAATCATCACAAAATAGAACTAGTTATTTTGGTAAAACAGCAATGACCCATAATACTTCTAAACAATGCTGGTTGTGCCAATTGCTTCTCTTCCTCGTCCACCCATACCATGTAAAATAGATTCCTTCTCTTAACGGAGCAAAACAAGAATCCCACAATTGCTGACAGTATATCTGCACAGGCTCCATACTTGTGGATTCGCCTTTAGTAGCAGTCGACAAGGAGTCTCATGTTTCTCTTATCAAGGAGCTGATGGTGCAGGTGGGGGAACTAAAATCGATGCTAGGCCAATTAACTGCCAAGGTGGACCAGGCCTTGTTGCTTAAGGGGAGGTCTATACAACAAGTAGAATTACACAGTTCAAAGGGGGGACAAAAAAGTAATGCTACTTTGCAAGATTTAATTGCCAAGCCTGTAAAAGATCCTAGCTTAAGTTTATTGCGACCATCTTACCAAACAGCCCCTGTGGGGATAGGCCATTAAATAAGCAAACGGCCTTCAGGGCACCGTCTGGGCTTAATGACAGCAATTCAATTCCTAGTTCCTTTTTAAACATAAAAAATCAAAGTAGGATTATTTAAACAAGCAGACACTGTCCCCTGTGCCCTGCTTAGTCATGATCAATGTCCTGAAGTTGCCAGACCTAACTAGATCAGAAGATGAGGAGTCTATTAGGAAGAAAGTTATCCATTGTATAAGGCATGTTACGGGCTGTCACTTGGTAATCAGAGATAACATCACTAGGGCTAGGAGACGTTCTGATGATGCTTTACCCTGTGAAATAATTGAGCTATGCCTTAAGGACAGGAAGATTGCTGATAGCTTAGTTGCCCTGGATATCAGAACCTGTCCCCTAACAATTCCAGCATGCAGTTTAAGTATATGGGGCTGGGCTTCAGTAGGCTGTCTGGCATGTGGAACTCAAACAACTTGTCAGTAGATCAGTCTGTGTTGGATAACAATGATTGACTCAGTGTAGATTCTGGTGGCCTCATAGCAGAAGGTAGTAATTTGCTTGGCCCTAGATCTTTACTTAATGCACGATTCCCTAAAAGTCTATCACCTGGGCATACGCATGTCAAAGCGTGGGGCTCAAACATAAATACTAGGTTGAGTTCAGTTGACTCATTCACTGAGGATAGTGTTTTTGCTTTGACAGAGGCAGCCCATAATTTTAGTACACCTTTGGGGGATATTTTATAATCATCTGAAAGTTGTGATACTGCCCTGGCCGCAACTAAAATGGGCACAGTTGACCCTCTATGTCCCTGTAATGATACAACAGAATTCATCACTTCACTTAATGTAATTTATGCTGTAGTGGATTGCTCCTGTCCACCCTGCAGCCCCTCTGTTAATATTCTATCATCCATGACTTCGATCATGTCGTGGAATGTGGCAGGCCTAAACGCCAAGTTGATGCTACCCCACTAGTGCGAATTAATTGAACAGCACAATATATGCCTTTTCTAGGAGACGTGGGTTACTGAACCTTTATTTAAACCAGGGTACCTATCGTACCAGATTTTAGCTAAACCAAGTAAGTCTGGAAGGCCTGAGGGCGGGCTACTTATATGGGTGGAATCTTCCCTAAATTGCAAGATCCGGCAATTAACGGTTGATAGCCCAGACATTCTAGGCATCAACCTAAGTAGGGGTGGAAATCCAAGTGTGAAACTCTAATATCTACGCTACAGGGGTCAAGGGTGGCCATGTATCCCCAACTATCCAATTACTTAAAGCTTGTTTGGATAAACACCAATCAGGTTAAAATTTGATCTCAAATAGGGATTATCATACGACATTTGAGCTGCTTGATAATGATGACATTATACTTACAGCTGAGGAGGATGAGCTACGGGCCATTCCCCAGCTAGGGAACCCCGTGAATAAATGGACCCAGGCAGCCCTCCAACTAAAAGCTCTTACTATTGAATTGGGTGTCAGGGCCACAATGGCTGGACTAAATTGGGGAGAGGTTGTAGCCTTACAGCTAGAGCAGTCGACGTCGAAGCTGGGGAACCGGGTTCGAGTCTCGGCAACGATGTTCAACATCCTGTGATTCTGGGCAAATCACTTAATCTCCCCTTGCCTACCAAAAATGAATGTGTCCATCTGTAACTAAACTGGTGCTCATGTAAAGCGCTCTGATACCTGGTATCTTCGGGTCTAGTTCGCGCTATATAAAACTCTAAAATAAAATAAAAAATAGATATCATGGGGGCATATACATTTAATAATCATGTATACAAAAGCCAAATAGACTATCTTTTAGTGGACCTGAAATTATGGTGGTTAGTGGAAGAACTGATTATTCAGGAAAAGTGGAGAGTGACTGCAAACCCCTCTGCCTCATGATGATTGATCTTTTAAAAAAGATTGTACTGGACCCCTCGACCCTCATTAGCACGGGCGACATTGTGCAAACATCATGCAGGCGACACCTAAAATGGCAACAGGTCATGCTGAAACCTGAACTTTTACACAATATTTGAAATGATGTGCAAGAGATACTACTCAAAATAACTGATTCCAGCAACACGAACAGATACCCACTGGACATTATTGAGTCTCATAAAATACTTTTTGAGAAAATAGTAGCCTACTTCTCAACACCCCTTATAACCAGTAAGAAATCCTCTTGAAGGGGTAATATCTGGTTTAATAGGGAGTGTAGGGACCTAAGGCATGTATTTCCCAAGGCCATTAAACAGAAAAATGATGCCCTGATTACTGATGTAAGAAAAGCTTATGAGCTTAGTATGTCCAAGACTAAGAAAGAGTGGGACGATAATAATTGGTGTGAGCTAACAGATGCCTGTATCTCTAAGGATCATTTACACTTCTGGAAATTGGTCGCTAGAGGTCAGAATCAAACAAGACCAGAGCCCCACAATATTGTCACACCTGCTGACTGGGTTAACCATTTTTCAGCCTTGTATTATAACGAGGCTGATATCGCTGCAGAGAGTACCCCATTGTGTATTATTATTTTGGGCTTTAACACTCAGCCATTCACACTAGCGAATGTGATAGATTCCCTGATTACCTTTGCTAGAGGAAGAACTGCCAGCCCAGATGGTATAACAGTAGATGTTTTTGTCCACAATCTTGACATCAGGACTGATTATATATTAGCTCTTGCAAATGCTATTGCTATGGGGGCTCCGATTCCGGAGACTCGGCAGGGAGCGGATGTGATATCAGTCTACAACAAGCATTTGCAATGCAATAGGTCTCGCATTTGTGAGAGTTAGAGCTATTGGTGTTGTAAATGACAATGTGTTTTACCCATGAGTTTAGATTTGGAGTGGTGGATGCATAAAAACGAAGAAGGCTTTGGGAATAGCAGTCATTCTTGTCTATGAATGTAGGATCTTTAAGAAGAGACTGGTAGGCAGAGCACAACATCAGGCCAAACCATATTTTACATCTTTACAGTTGTGACTAGCCGGTGGAGTGGCATGCACGCAAGTGAAAGTGAGTCACCGTATCATAAAGCGGGTTTTGGCTTACATTTAATGATCTTCCCGCAATGGGCTCCAGGCAACATGTTAATCTCTTATTACGCCATGTTCGTGCTGCACATTTGGAGGCTTGACAATAACGTCCAAGTTGGGGCTTAGCAACACCATTACTGCCATTCCAAAATGGTTAAAGGGACTGCAAGGAGAGGCGGCACAATGAAAACAAACTGCAACAGGCGGAAGGCAACAATGTAAAAGCTGTGAGACAGGCAAAAAAAACTGTACCCAGGAAAATGAAAACAAACAGCGATGTGAGGAAAGCTAATGAAAGCAACATGAGAATTAAATACTCACCCAATGTGGAGGGACTGGGAGCACAGCTGCGCCAGTGCCCGGCTGATGTAGCCGCTCTGGCAGAGGATGTGAAACCGTAGGGTGCATCCACTCAATGAGAGTTGGAGGAAGCAGCTGGTGTCTGCATTGAAGAGCAGGCGGTGATGTGGTGGAACCTTCCCTGGCGACGAGAGCTGCAGACTGCAGCAGATGAGTGGCAGCGCCACATCCATATCTCTTCCTACGAGAAGCGAGCACGCACCCAGCAACACCATTACTGCCGTTCCGAAATAGTTAAAGGACTGCAAGGAGGGGCGGCACAATTTAAACAAACTGCGACGAACGAAAGGCAACAATGTAAATTTAAAAAAAATTCTAATGAAAAGAATCTGGGTGGGCAGATTAAAACAAACTGGTGTCCAGCAGTGTGGCGTTTACATTGCAAATGCTGGGAAATGCTGTGTTTCTGTCAGAGGGTGGTCGGAGAGTGGAATCAGCAACAGGCCTAAAGCAAAGTAAAAAAAAAAAAAGTTCTGTAAAACAACAGATGAAGAAAGTAAGCATAAGGAGACCATGCTTGGCCGGTGCTCTTTAGCCTTGACCGGAAGTGATGCATCCGTTGTGCAAATGACTTAGGAGGCAGCAAAGAAGAGCGATGGAGGAGGGAACCAATGTTAAGTAGCAGGCGGGAATAAAGTGGTTTTGTTGAATACAACAGGTCTTGCAGACAGGGCATGGGCACTGATGCTCAACCTAAAAAGGGCGACCAGCGTCTACTGGCCAATTATAGGCTGATTAGCCTTATTGACTGTAGCCAAAAAGTATTTTGTCACATGGTGCTAGTAGAAATCCAGTCCTGGGCTACAGAGAATGATATTATCATTCCATTGCAAGCTGGGTTTCGACCTAAAACATTAACTATTTACCAAGTTTTTCATTTCATCACAATATATTGGAAGACGGTTTTGCTTGGCAAGGGCAACTTATATGTTGCCTTTGTGGACTGAAAATCTGCCTTTGATTTGGTACCATGCTCGAGGTTATGGCAGGCCCTTGGGGCAGTGGTTATGCCCTCTGAAATGTTATCTTTGTTGATTAGGTTGCATGAAAAGAATTACGCCCAGGTGCGGTGGGGTAAGCAGGGCCAATTGACGGACAAGATCCAGGTTCTGAAAGGTGTACGCCAAGGGTGCGTATTGGCACCTACACTTTTACCCTCTACATAAATGGCTTAGTACATTATCTTTCTGAGATCCCAGCCGATGCTCCTACGATAGCCAACATTAAGACACCCATATTGCTGTTCGTAAACTATACCGTATTGATCTCAAAAACACTGAGTGGTCTGCAAAAACTACTAAACAGCTTTGGTACCTCTTGTGTAGAGCATGACTTAGAGGTCAATGTTCCCAAATCACAATTCATGGCATTTGACCACCATACAAGGTACAAAGGAAGCTTAGTAATGGGGGACAAGGCATTGGAGAGTATCTGGGTATCAAACTCTCGTCCAATTTTTCTTGCTGCCCTCATATCAATAGGGCTCTGATGAAACATAGGCAGATTGTGGGTGCAACTCTAAAAGCATATCGTACTTCCTACACAAAACCTATTTCTCTGGCTCTACAAGTCTGTGAAGCCAAGGCCTTGGGAGTATTGTTGTACAGTGCGGAGCTATGGGGTTTTAGTGACATCACTGATATAGTGAGATCAGAGAATAAAATCTTGAGATCAATAGCCTCACTTCCAGTTAGAACTACGTTGCATCCTTTATTTATGGATATGGGTTTCAAAAAGGTAGCTCTTAAAGCTCCTCTATGG
The DNA here is from genome assembly GCA_963921515.1 of Calotriton arnoldi. Lineage (NCBI taxonomy): Eukaryota > Metazoa > Chordata > Amphibia > Caudata > Salamandridae > Calotriton > Calotriton arnoldi. The sequence goes on from CAWUFW010000030.1 coordinate 3,416,062, forward strand.
CCATTGCTATTCTGGTGGAGAATCTGGGCTACCCCGGACCTGGCACAGTATGCAGCTGCCTTAGAAGACATCATCAAGGCTGATACACCATATAATTCCTTGTTTGTTCTCAATCAAAGAGTTGTTGAACTCCCTGGGGGACTGCGATCTTTGGCCCCGTCCAATGGCAGACAAAGTTCCACCTAAAGATGTGCTTTAAAACACTATTGGTCACGTATTCTCTATAGGAAGGAACAGAATTTTGTGGGCACCACGCTAAGTGGGGAATTTTTAGACTTCAAGCCCATGTATGGCCTAGAGGAGTATTGGTACCTCATTACAATTACGTTGGAGAGGAAACTGTATCATTAATTTAGAGTGGGGTGGCTCCCTTTGAAGTCATTCCCAGCAAGGTGGGCGGGTTCAGCTTGTGTGAATTGCCCTTTTTGTGAAGGCCAAATTGAGTCTATACCGCATGTGCTATTTGCATGTCCTGCATATGCTAAGTTTCGCTCCCTATGGCTAGTAGCGATTTGCAAGCAACTAGGTACTTTAAATTATCATGTTGGATTGAGGATCTTAAGAGCCGACCCTTGTCCCTGTTTGTCTGTGGGGTGGCAAAATATTTGGGCTTGATGTGGGTGAAAAGAAGGTCTGCAATAACTGTTTACCATAGCTTTGGTCTATTGGGAATAGATTTGACACATAATATTACTTGCAGTAATGGATGGTTAAATGTATCGAAATCCTTGTATTACTTGTGAGCTTGATATGTCATGTTGCTAATAAGCTTTATATTAAAATTTGCACATACTATTGCATATCCAATACCCAGCGCTGAATACATGTTTTGCTGCTAAATGTGATATTCGTTTAAATATTTTTAAGTTTGTATATATTAGTGGACATTTTAAATTATTTCATGCTTTCATGACTGAAGCCGAATTAAAGTTACATTTGACTTGATTTAACTTGGCATTCAGTGATGTGACTATCTTATTCGTTATGTTTTTTTAATTAATATGACTTTCAGCTACATCATCATTATTATTCTTTTGTGAAAGAGACTAGAATAAATCACTTAAAGCAACCAAATCCTATGCAGCTACAAAGTTACTTAAATCTTTAAAAACGAGACAGTAAATAAATCACCAAACTGCAGTCAAAACAGCTGCTATTTAAAGTTGGTACACAAAATAAATAAACTGTGTAATTGTACCTACAAGCTAGACCTATTGGCATGGTCAATGCTTCTTTATAGTAGTCTGCCAAGATCGATATAGCATCTTCCCTATTTATGCTGCAGTTTTTCTAGTGACCACCAGATGAAACCAAAGGGCTGTAAACTCGTGTTTAAACGAGGCTGGGTTTGCAAGCAAGACAAATGACAAATCAGGACTCAACCAGTGCTTTAAATGGGCCGGTACTCACAGGTACTGAGTACCGGCACTTCTTAGTTTTATCTCTCTGAGTACCGGCACTTCTCTATTGCCGAGGAGAGTACCGGTACTCATGAAACGCTGGTGCTGGCGGCCTGTCTCTGACATCCAAGGCACTTCTGTAGACCTGAGCAGAGCCCCCGCTGAACTATTCAGCTTGGGCTCATCTGCATACCGTCGGGGTGTTCACCATCATGCTGTGTTGCAAACACAGAAATTGAGGCAGCCCGGTGACAGCGCTATTAAGAAAGCCGTGGGAGGTAACCAGGTTCAAATGGCTTTAATCCCACCTGATTCTTTTGTGTAAGTGTCTGCTTATGTTTGTCTGCTTGCCTGTGATTGTTTTTGTGTGAGAGAAATACGAGAGAAAGGGGGAGAGAATAGAGACACTCTTGGAAGGTATATGAAAGAAAATGTGTGGAATGCTTGTGTGTGCACGTCTGCTTGTTTCTTTCTGTGTCCCTCGAGAATATATTGTATTGTGCCAAGCAACAGCAATTAACAGTATTGATGTTGCAAATATTAAAAAACAAGGAAATGTTAAAATATCACCGCGTTTGGCTTTCGTTGTGTAATGAGTAAACAAACCTTTGTTTATTGAAAGACATTTCTCATGTGTTTTGGTATGTGCTGCAAGTAGTATAGAAGTCAAGAAGTATCGGCATGACCGCCTAAGCCCCGCCCCCAAGCCCCGCCCACTCGCCACATTTAAATGAGTACCTGCACTATTTTCCCCCTATTTAAAGCACTGGACTCAACTAATAAGCTTCTTTCTGTGAGCGACACAACACAGAAAGGAAGGAATACATTACATAGGAGCAAAGCAACTGACACCAAAGCCATCCATCCTTGAACAAGGGTTGACTCTGTGGAGTATGGCGTACAGGGCTGTCTCCCGACAGACAGCTGGAGCTGTCTACAGCGGGACTGGAATAAAAAAAAAGCACACTTTAAAGCAGCTTTGTCAGTAAGGGGAAAGGAACAATTTTAGGCTAAGTGAGCAATGTACACAGACATTTATGCAGACACTCAAAGCTAAGGGGGGCAACGGGTAAAGTGGGCTGAACCATTGGCCCATGGTGTACGCTATGGTGGGCAATAATTTAACCAAACAATGGATAGAGCCCTATGACCAAATGCCCTTTTAAATATGTATATTCGAAGCCATCCGACCAAAAGCTCGTCTAAATATATTATTATGCTGCAAAAAATTAAGGGGTATATTATCAACGGCCAGCGATAATTATCGCTGGCCGTGCTTAGCGATAGATTTCTTATCGCTGGCTATCTCTGGAAATTATCGCCCTGGTAGCGCGTTATTAACAACACGCATCACCAGGGCGATAAAATTCCAGAGATAGCGAGGTTATCGCCGTTTTGCAGGGAACATCGCTGGTTTTCCAGCGATGTTCCCTGCAAAACGGCGATAACTTCTGCTGATACGACCCTGTGGTCGTATCAGCACAATCCACCCCTATGTTAGGGATGGCTAAATCGGGATTATAGCAGACGTTAGATTTTGGCGAAAACGGCCGTTTTCGCCAAAATCTAACGTCTGCTATAATCCTGTGGGCTGCCTTGTAAATATCGCGATGTGCACATCGGCGATATTTACAACGTAGCCCATCTGGGGTACGCCAGTAACGCCCACTTTGCATCTCATTAGAGATGCAAGGATGGGCGTTGGGGGAAAGGGCGATAGTGCAGGGATTCACGCGATAGCGTGACCTTGCTGATTAGGCGATAGAATTATCGCCGCTTTCCGTCCGAAAACGGACGCTAAAGCGGCGATAATTGACTATCGCCTGGTTGTTAATATGCCCCTAAGTAAGAAAGAACATCACCTCAATATGGTGATAAATAATACACCACCCCAGTGTAAATTAGCACCACCTGGAAAGTTAAGTATTCAGGCCCCTTGAAGCACCAGCCGCTAAACTGTTTAGAGACATCCTTTACAATGGATTCATTAGCTGAATTTCTGCAAAGCTTTCCTGGTGAAGGGTTCCTCTTAACTTAAATTGCGTTTGTACACAAAGCGATCTCCTTTAAATTGTTTGTTACACATACAAGAAGGCAAAAATAAAACTCTGTCACTCAACTCTTTTATTTAATCACTTACAACCGAGAAATGCAATTTAAGGAAAAGCTTGCAGCTGTTTTTGAAGGTCACCAGCCTCCAGCTGTCAGGACTGCCATGGCATTGATGAGGCTGTGGGAAATTAATGAGCCGCGTTTCTGGCAGTGCCCAACAGAGATCTCTTTCCTTTAGGTTATTGGCAGCAAGGGGGTACAAGAAAAAATCCAAATGGCTTTTTCCCTCTACCGACATTTCGACCAAACAGTGCATAGAAGGTGGTAAACAGATGCTACAATTTTAAACTAAAACATTTCGTGGATGTATGCATCTTTGGACAAAGCTCAAAATTCCAAGGTCATTGAGAAAGACATCTTTCCTCACAGTCCACACAACTTGCACTACTGCAAACCCGCATTCACTTGTATCTGGATACAATTAGTATCAGTAGTAATATTTGTAAGCAGAAATATTTAGGTGAGTGGCTTACTATTCTTTCTTATCATGAGAACACTGGACTAAATGTACGAAGCCTTTTTACATTCGCAAACGGCCCGATTCTCAGTATCGGGCCGTTTGTGAATGCAAAAAGCCGTTTGCTAATTAATGTATCAAACCTAACTTGTATTTCATTAACACATAACCAAATCTCAATTTGAGTTTGCGACCTAATAATGATTGGGTATGTGGAAGGGGCATGTTTAGGGCATCCTTTCCAAATACCAAATCGTAGTGGTATGAACTAATGTTTTGCAACCGAAATGCAGTCGCAAAACATTCAGACTTCACCACCAACTCAGTTGTCCCCACCCACGAATAAAATTTCAAAGCACCTACTGCGGTCCGTATCCATTTTTGTGTGGAACTGATGGTGAGACGGAGTCTACAGGAGATATATATATATATTATCTACTGGCGGTCGCCAGTAGATAGTTATAGTTAAAACCTATTATCCATAGGAAATCCGCGACATTCTATTTGAAATAACGTTGGCGCCGGTTGACGAATCTTCGCGAAAGTTTCCAACTTGTTGGGGCGCTCCGGTCCGCTCCTATCCTGAAAGTCTCGGGGTGATACGTCAAGCGGGGGCCGAGAAAAAGGGGGTCCCAAAACGCATTTTCCCCATTCATTTTTCCATAGGAACCTTTAGTCGCAGCTACAGCCCGAACTGCTGAACGGAATTACACCAAATTTGGCAAAGAGGTAGCCCTTGGTTCAGTGTCGTGCCTTTTGCTTAAATGGTGTAAATCCGTTCAGTAGTTCCTGAGAAAATCAAAAGTAAAGTCACATATATATCTGGGCGGAGCCTAACCACACATGTCATCGTGAGATCTGATTGGCTGTCAGCACTTCATCCTGGAATTGCTGGCAGCCATCTTGGGACCAATATAAATGATAGTACCTCATTGAAATGCATTGTAGTGAATAGAAGATTTTGAGGGTCACCAAAAGGAGAACTATAAAGGGTGATAACAGGCTTTAGTTACATTAGAATTTATTTGTTGATGGTACCATACTAATTTTAGGAATTGTGGTGTATTCTAAGGTGATTTTACCATGTGAAAAACCTTCTGCTGGGATATCATGAATCATGTTTGAGAGAACACTATTTTCTCATGCTTGTCCCATGGAGGTTTGGAAGGTGCTCCAGAAGCTAAAATGAGAGCATATTTTCTGTAAATTCACATTATCTTTCTCAGTCATGTGAGAATGAAGTCTGACATTCTCAGTAAAACATGTACATCCAACAAGGGCAGAGACTGTCAGTTGATTCCTTTGTGTTCTACTGCAGCTTCCCAGAGTGTTCTAAAGAACAACTAGAGTGCTAACAGCCTTACTTATGACAAAAGTATGGCACACCTGAAGCCATCTTGATTGGAATAAACTGGTAACACTTAAACAATTTAATTTAAAAAGGAACAAAATGATGGGGTTCATTTTGTCATAGAAATTATGGTTAGTGCTGTAGAAACAAAAATTAGGACATGTTTCAAGTGTGATCTCAAATATCTTCCTGTTATATTTCAACAGGAGCAGCCTGCCAGTTGATGCTTTTGTGTTCTACTGCAGCTTCCCAGAGTGTTCTAAAGAACAACTAGAGCGCTAACAGCCTTACTTATGTCAAAAGTATGGCACACCTGAAGCCATCTTGATTGGAATAAACTGGTAACACTTAAAACATTTAATTTAAAAAGGAACAACATGATGGGGTTCATTTTGTCATAGAAATTATGGTTAGTGCTGTAGAAAGAAAAATTAGGACATATTTCAAGTGTGATCTCAAATATCTTCCTGTTATATTTCAACAGGAGCAGCCTGCCAGTTGATGCCTTTGTATTCTACTGCAGCTTCCCAGAGTGTTCTAAAGAACAACTAGAGCGCTAACAGCCTTACTTATGACAAAAGTATGGCACACCTGAAGCCATCTTGATTGGAATAAACCAGTAACACTTAAAACATTTAATTTAAAAAGGAACAAAATGAGGGGTTCTTTTTGAAATAGAAATTATGGTTAGTGCTGCAGAAAGAAAAATTAGGGCATGTTTTAAGTGAGATCTCAAATCCTCTTCTATTTCATTAGAAAATTCTGACATGCAGACTGAAACAATCACTTTCAATACCAGCAACAGACTACCAGTTAACTCCCTGGTGAGCAGTAGCTTTACTCCAGTGATCTAATGAGCAACTAGAGTGCTAACATTCTGAATTTATGGCAGATGTGAGACACATCTGGATGCCTTCTTGATGGAATCAAAGTAAAAAACTGAAAGCATTTCCTACTGAGGAGACTGCAGTAAATGAAGAAATTAGGAAACTTCATAACAAAGAAGTCTTCCAAGATGGCCACCAGCGAAAAAAGAGCCCAAATGTAGCACAAATATTACCCAGATGTAGCCCACATATAGCCCAATGACAAAAGTGTGCAAAACACTTTTTATTTTTAGTTTTTTTGCAGTTTTATGTAGTGCAGACTGGTCAGGTATTGGAGCATTGCATCTTAAAACATGACCCCCCTACACTACAAAAACACCACTGCACTACCTTAAACCCTAAAACACTACCCCCAGCATGACCCCCTACACTACACAAGCACCACTGCACTATCCTAAACCCTAAAACACTACCCCCAGCACGACCCCCTACACTACCCAAACACCACTGCACTAACCTAAATCCTAAAACACTACCACCAGCACGACCCCCTACACTACCCAAACACCACTGCACTACCCTAAAACATGACTCCCTACACTACACAAACACCACTGCACTACCCTAAACCCTAAAACACTACCCCCAGCACGACCTCCTACACTACACAAGCACCACTGCACTACCCTAAACCCTAAAACACTACCCCCAGCATGACCCCCTACACTACACAAACACCACTGCACTACCCTAAACCCTAAAACACTACCCCCAGCACGACCCCCTACACTACCCAAACACCACTGCACTAACCTAAATCCTAAAACACTACCCCCAGCACGACCCCCTACACTACCCAAACACCACAGCACTACCCTAAAACATGACCCCCTACACTACACAAACACCACTGCACTACCCTAAACACTAAAACACTACCCCCAGCACGACCCCCTACACTACACAAGCACCACTGCACTACCCTAAACCCTAAAACACTACCCCCAGCACGACCCCCTACACTGCCCGAACACCACTGCACTGCCCTAAACCCTGAAACACCAGCCCCTGCATGACCCCCTACACTGCCCGAACACCACTGCACTGCCCTAAACCCTGAAACACTACCCCTAGCACGACCCCCTACACTGCCCGAACACCACTGCACTGCCCTAAACCCTGAAACACCACCCCCTTCACGACCCCCTACACTGCCCGAACACCACTGCACTGCCCTAAACCCTGAAACACCACCCCCAGCATGACCCCCTACACTGCCCGAACACCACTGCACTGCCCTAAACCCTGAAACACTACCCCCAGCAAGACCCCCTACACTGCCCGAACACCACTGCACTGCCCTAAACCCTGAAACATCACCCCCAGCAAGACCCCCTACACTGCCCGAACACCACTGACCTAAACCCTGAAACACCACCCCCAGCACGACCCCCTACACTGCCCGAACACCACTGCACTGCCCTAAACCCTGAAACACTACCCCCAGCATGACCCCCTACACTGCCCGAACACCACTGCTCTGCCCAAAACCCTGAAACACCAGCCCCAGCACGACCCCCTACACTGCCCGAACACCACTGCACTGCCCTAAACCTTGAAACACCAGCCCCTGCATGACCCCCTACATTGCCCGAACACCACTGCACTACCCTAAACCCTGAAACATCACCCCCAGCACGACCCCCTACACTGCCCGAGCACCACTGCACTGCCCTAAACCCTGAAACACCAGCCCCAGCATGACCCCCTACACTGCCCGAACACCACTGCACTGCCCTAAACTCTGAAACACCAGCCCCAGCACGACCGCCTACACTGCACGAACACCACTGCACTGCCCTAAACCGTGAAACACCAGCCTCAGCACGACCCCCTACACTGCCTGAACACCACTGCACTGCCCTGAACCCTGAAACACCAGCCCCAGCACAACACCCTACACTGCCCGAACACCACTGCACTGCCCTAAACCCTGAAACACCACCCCCAGCGCGACCCCCTACACTGCCCGAACACCACTGCACTAAACCCTGAAACACCACCCCCTGCACAACCCCCTACACTGCTCGAACACTACTGCACTGCCCTAAACCCAGAAACACCATCCCCAGCATGACCCCCTATACTGCACGAACACCACTCCACTGCCCTAAACCCTGAAACACTACCCCCAGCAAGACCCCCTACACTGCCCGAACACCACTGCACTGCCCTAAACCCTGAAACATCACCCCCAGCAAGACCCCCTAAACTGCCCGAACACCACTGCCCTAAACCCTGAAACACCACCCCCAGCAAAACCCCCTACACTGCCCGAACACCACTGCACTGTCCTAAACCCTGAAACACCACCCCTGCACGACCCCCTACACTGCCCGAACACCACTGTACTGCCCTAAACCCTGAAACCCCACCCCCAGCATGACACCCTACACTGCCAGAACACCACTGCACTGCCCTAAACCCTGAAACACCACCCCCTGCATGACCCCCCACACTGCCCGAACACTACTGCACTGCCCTAAACCCTGAAACACCACCCCCAGCACGACCCCCTACACTGCACGAACACCACTGCACCGCCCTAAACCCTGAAACACTACCCCCAGCAAGACCCCCTACACTGCCCGAACACCACTGCACTGCCCTAAACCCTGAAACATCACCCCCAGCAAGACCCCCTACACTGCCCGAACACCACTGCCCTAAACCCTGAAACACCACCCCCAGCAAGACCGCCTACACTGCCCGAACACCACTGCACTGCCCTAAACCCTGAAACACCACCCCCAGCAAGACCCCCTACACTGCCCGAACACCACTGCACTGCCCTAAACCCTGAAACACAACCCCCAGCACGACCCCCTACACTGCCCGAACACCACTGCTCTGCCCAAAACCCTGAAACACCAGCCCCAGCACGACCCCCTACACTGCCCGAACACCACTGCACTGCCCTAAACCCTGAAACACCAGCCCCAGCACAACCCCCTACACTGCCCGAACACCACTGCACTGCCCTAAACCCTGAAACACCACCCTCAGCATGACCCCCTACACTGCCCGAACACCACTGCACTGCCCTAAACCCTGAAACACCAGCCCCAGCACGACCCCGTACACTGCCCGCACACCACTGCACTGCCCTAAACCCTGAAACACCAGCCCCAGCACGACCCTGTACACTGCCCGCACACCACTGCACTGCCCTAAACCCTGAAACACCAGCCCCAGCACGACCGCCTACATTGCCCGAAAACTACTGCACTGCCCTAAACCCTGAAACACCACCCCCAGCAAGACTACCTACACTGGCCGAACACCACTGCACTGCCCTAAACCCTGAAACACCACCTCCTGCACGTCCCCCTACACTGCCCAAACACTACTGCACTGCCCTAAACCCTGAAACACCACCCCAGCACGACCCCCTACACTGCCCAAACACCACTGCACTAAACCCTGAAACACCACCCCCTGCACGACCCCCTACACTGCCGGAACACCACTGCACTGCCCTAAACCCTGAAACACCACCCCCAGCACGACCCCCTGCACTGCCCTAACACCACTGCACTGCCCTAAACCCTGAAACATCACCCCCAGCACAACCCCCTACACTGCCTGAGCACCATTGCACTGCCCTAAACCCAGAAACACTAGTGCCAGCACGACCCCCTACACTGCCCGAACACCACTGCACTGCCCTAAACCCTGAAACACCACCCCCAGCACGACCCCCTACACTGCCCGAACACCACTGCACTGCCCTAAACCCTGAAACACCAGCCCCAGCAAGACCACCTACACTGCCCGAACACCACTGCATTGCCCTAGACTCTGAAACACCAGCCCCAGCATGACCCCCTACACTGCCCGAACACCACTGCACTGCCCTAAACCCTGAAACACCAGCCCCAGCACGACCCCCTACACTGCCCGAACACCACTGCACTGCCCTAAACCCTGAAACACCAGCCCAAGCACGACCCCCTACACTGCCCGAACACCACTGCACTGCCCTAAACCCTGAAACACCAGCCCCAGCACCACCCCCTACAATGCCCGAACACCACTGTACTGCCCTAAACCCTGAAACACCACCCCCTGCACTGCCCCCTACACTGCCCGAACACCACTGCACTGCCCTAAACCCTGAAACACCACCCCCTGCACCACCCCCTACACTGCCCGAACACTACTGCACTGCCCTAAACCCTGAAACACCACCCCCTGCACCGCCCCCTACACTGCCCGAACACCACTGCACTGCCCTAAACCCTGAAACACCACCCCCAGCATGACCCCCTACACTGCCCGAACACCACTGCCCTAAACCCTGAAACACCACCCCTGCACGACCCCCTACACTGCCCGAACACCACTGCACTGCCCTAAACCCTGAAACACCACCTCCTGCACGACCCCCTACACTGCCCGAACACCACTGCACTGCCCTAAACCCTGAAACACCACCCCCAGCACGACCCCCTACACTGCCTGAACACCACTGCACTGCCCTAAACCCTAGAACACTACCCCCAGCATGACCCCCTACACTACCCGAACACCACTGCCCTACCCTAAACCCTAAAATACTCCCCCCAGCACGACCCCCTACACTACCCGAACACGACTGCACTGCCCTAAACCCTAAAACACTCCCCCAGCATGACCCCCTACACTACCCGAACACCACTGCACTGCCCTAAACCCTAAAACACTCCCCCAGCACGACCCCCTACACTACCTAAACACCACTGCACTGCCCTAAACCCTAAAACACTACCCCCGCATAACCCCCTACACTACCCAAATACCAATGCACTACCCTAATCCCTAAAACACTACCCCCCGCACAACCCCCTACACTACCCAAAGACCACTGCACTACCCTAAACTCTAAAACACGACCTCCTACACTACACAAACACCACTGCACTAACCTAAACCCTAAAAAACTACCCCCAGCACGAACCCCTACACTACCCAAACACCACTGCACTACCCTAAACCATAAAACACTACCCCCAGCAGTACCCCCTACGCTACCCAAACACCACTGCACTACCCTAAACCCTAAAACACTACCCCCAGCAGTACCCCTACACTACCCAAACACCATTGCACTACCCTAAACCCTAAAACACTACCCCCAGCAGTATCCCCTACACTACCCAAACACCACTGCACTACCCTAAACCCTAAAACCCTAAAACACTAACCCCAGCACGACCCCCTACACTACCCAAACACCACTGTACTACCCTAAACCCTAAAACACTCCCCCAGCACGACTCCCTACACTACCCAAACACCACTGCACTACCCTAAACCCTAAATCTACCCCCAGCATGACCCCCTACACTACACAAACACCACTGCACTACCCTAAACCCTAAAACACTACCCCCAGCATGACCCTCTTCACTACCTAAACACAACTGCACAATTTGTTACAGGCGTTGCAACGCAGGCCTGTGGTGCTTACTGGAAGTACCTGGTGGGCTGGTTGGGCCCCAGGGACTCTCAGGATTCAAAGTGACCTAATCCCCCAACTTAAAACGTGCCACGGGGCGCGTTTGCACAGTGGTGAAGGGAGGGGGCGGAGCCTCAGGTGACATGTGTGCAAACACGCCCAGTGGTGCGTTTTAAGTTGGGGAGTTAATTCCCTTTGAATCCTGGGGGCCAACTAGCCCACCAGGTACCTTTAGTAAGCACAACAGAGGTGCGTTGCAGAGAGGTAAAAAAGGTGCGTGGCCTCGGAACGCCTCTCTGCAACTCAGCTCTGTGGTCCTAACTGTAGGTACCTGGGGGGCTAGTTGGGCCCCAGGGACCCTCAGGATTCAAGGGGACTTAATCCCGCAACTTAAAACGCGCCACGGGGCGTGTTTGCACACATGTCACCTCAGGCCCCCCCTCCCTTCACCACTGTGCAAACGCGCACTGGCTCTGGTTAGTCAGAGTCAGTTACCACCAGTACCCGTCTGAAAAAGTTGTGGGCACAGGATGATTTTGCAACAAGGCCTCTTTCTGCTCCTCTGTTGGTTCTTTCTGCACATCTTTTGCTTCTTTCTGTGCGTTTTTTCTTCTTTCTTCACATGTCCTACCTCTGTTGGCATAGTTAGAAACTAGCATTTAAAAAACCTTTGAAATTCACTTAAAAAATCATAGTTTTCAAGCACGTTATAGTTAGAAATTAGCATTTAAAAAACCTTTGAAATTCACTGAAAAAACCATAGGTTTCAGGCACGTTATAGTTAGAAATTAGCATTTAAAAAACCTTTGAAATTCACTGAAAAAACCATAAGTTTCAGGCACGTTATAGTTAGAAATTAGCATTTAAAAAACCTTTGAAATTCACTGAAAAAACCATAGGTTTCAGACACGTTATAGTTAGAAATTAGCATTTAAAAAACCTTTGAAATTCACTGAAAAAACCATAGGTTTTAGGGACAGTTATAGTTAGTTGGACATTGCACTCGTACAAAACCCGTGAAATTCCCCTGTTATAGTTAGTTCAGCTAACTATAACTCGCGCCCCGCAATGCACTGCTGATGACGTCACATATTACATCACTCATGACATGGTCAGTGACATCACTGATGACATCACTGATGACATCTCAAATGACATCACTGATGACATCATCCATGTGATAATTTCATGCATCTTCTCACACCCTAATATAACTTTTGATACACCCACTCTAAATTACAGACTGCCATTCTCAAAACCATAGACACTCCAACACCAAAAACTACATACCCACTCACTGATTCTTAGGTCTACACACACATCCACTTACTCACCTGTACAGTCACTCATACTTACAGTCACTCAGTACAGGACTATCATATGCACTCATACACCCTTATAAACACTCACACACCGCCACTCATCCATAGAGGTACTCACACACCTAGTCAGTCATGCAAAAAATTAATCACACCCATTTACTCACCTATACAGTTATACACACACCAGCTCACTTACTCATACAAATACTAGCACATTCTTACGCTCTTATACAATAACTGATACAAGCACACACACATCCATACAGCCACTCTCACAATAACACACTCTCACTTATAGCCATTTAAATACTCTAACACACATATATACTGCCTTTTACATATGTAGTTACTCGCACATGTACCACTGAGATATACATTCACTCACTAACACACCCATACACACACTCACCCACCCAAGCAGTCCATTACAGATGCACTCTTGAAATCATGCACCCAGTGAATCACCCACTCACACATCTATGTATAGAGTCACACACACCCCACCCACACAAACACTCAGGCAGCCATACAGATACTCAGAGAACCAATCAATAACCCATATAGACACTCATGTAGCTATTCGCAAATCCATGCATCCACTTACACACCAACAAACAGACGGATACAGACATTCACACAGTTTAGTCACTAACCCATGCATTCAGTAAGATACGTTTAATCACTCACTTGTAGAGTCAGTCACTCACGTACTAAATCATCCATTCAGACACTTATACACCCACTCATTCTTCAATACGCCTTTCCCTATATATATTAAACATATTTAAACTTTACAGAAACACACAGTCACTGGATGATGTCATCAGTGATGTCATCAGTGATGTCATTTGAGATGTCATCAGTGATGTCATCAGTGATGTCACTGACCATGTCATGAGTGATGTAATATGTGACGTCATCAGCAGTGCATTGCGGGGCGCGAGTTATAGTTAGCTGAACTAACTATAACAGGGGAATTTCACGGGTTTTGTACGAGTGCAATGTCCAACTAACTATAACTGTCCCTAAAACCTATGGTTTTTTCAGTGAATATATATATATATATATATATATATATATATATATATATATATATATATATATATATATATATATATATATGTGTTGAAATGCTCCGCACCTTGTCCGCAATGAAATTCAATCCAGCGAAGTTCGGCAAAAAGCAGAAGCGGCACTACAGGGGCTTGTCTTGATAATTTTTATTTCAAATCATCAGTGCATATGGGGGACAGTCTATGCGTTTCGGCATGTGCCTTCCACAAGATCATAGAGTCCACGCGATTGGCTAGTCCTGAAATAGATTTTAGACCGTAGTCCTTTTACAGTGTTTACCAGTAATACCAGACTAAACCTCACTTATTCTAATTCTCTAGCAAGCGTTTTTTTTTTCATTTTTCATTATGCAATTCATTTTGTAAAGTACACTTCAATAACATATGGCTTAGATAGATTTCTTGCATTCAGGCAGAATTTGAAACAGAATTTGAAACAGAACTTGCATTATAATAGTAAACTACTGAATTTCCCATAATTGTTCTGTAAACATAATGCAAGAATTTACATTTTTAACAGTTCCAACAATCGTGGAGAAGTGAATCAAAAGGACACAAGGCAATTTGTATCACGGTAAAGAAAAGTACATAAGTGTGGGAGATTTGATTGTGGCAGTGTACATGTCAAGAGGAGAGGATTAGAAATATGAAGAGGAGTGGGTTTAAAATATGTTATTTACAGGAGAGATTTTAATGTTGTATACAGGTGATGTTGTTCCTTAATACAGACAGTTATAGTGCAATTAGCATTCTTAGTTATGGTTAGGGGCTGCCACGTTCTATTCAAAAAGAGGCTAACCGCAGATTGCTTGTAGTGGAGTATTTTAGCTTTAATGGGATTGATGATAGTCCAAATACCCGTGGCAGTATTGGTGGACAGGCATAGGCCTGTCTAGTTGATTAAAGTGCTAAGTGCATGTTGGACACATTATGAGATTGGTTTAAGATCAATACCCAATGATGTTTATAATTAGGTGCATATGTAATGTCCGTAATAAATACAATAGATCACTTGTGTAAGTGGCAATAACAGTCTCAAATCGTGGATCACATGTCTTTTTGGAAGGGACCTCCTCAGGGATTTCTACCATAGAAGGTAAAGAGCCTCCCTTTGAGAGGACCACATAAATGTGTATATGTCCAAATAGCAGCAGCCAATTGGCAATTGTAACCCAAGTTAATGACTAAAGTGCTAAGTGCATTGTCACAAATTATATATTAGGTCCATTGGCAATGCCCGATTAAGGTACGGGGCATAGGTAGAGATATTACTAAAAGTGTTCATACACTCAACATTGATGAGTGTAATATGCCAAGGTGGTTACATAGACCTTTATCACTGCAATTCATATTCTCAAGTAAAGTGCTGAATGCATCCTTGTGTGAATTCATGAGAGATTCTCCTAAAGTCCTAATGCATGGATATACAACACTGCTCAGAGTCATCGGTAAAACAATAGTCCCTTGGTTCACATTTTAAAGTAAGAGCTAAGTGCATCATTGCTTAAGTCTATAAGAGATATTTCAAAAGTGCTAATGCATATGCGTACAGTACTGCTCAAAGTCATCGGTAAAATTATAGTCCTCTAAAATACTAAAAGCCAGATATGATTTAAAAAACTCATTATGACGGTAATGCGCTCAAGTAGTTATTGCTAGTAATATGTCCCATAATCAATATGTCATAAATTGCTAAGGTGCGAAAATCAGGTTAAAAATCTGTTCAACATTTGACCGAAATGCTGGTACATATATGATTATCGGTACAAGGTTGAGTCACATATATCAAATGGTTTATCATAACCTGGAAAAGATAAAGTGAATATGGCTCCCTCAGTGTTTTACATTCCTTTTGCACCTAACATAATGTGTATACTTTTTCGGAGATTTGAAGTTTGTCTGGTCACAGAGCTCTCAAACTTGCAGAAGGGGGGCAGGGTGTTACAGTTTATAAATGTACATGTAGTTCTGCATCTAGGTTATGTCCCATTGGTATTTCAGTTCCCATTGATAGAATGAGTCTTGATTCCATCCTTCTCAACTGTAGTTCTCTGTTACCCCCTCTTTCACTTTTCTTTATCTGTTTAATCCCAAAGTACTGAAGATGTTTCATTTCACCTTGATGTTCTTCCCGAAAATGCTTGGCAATCGGGTATGAGTCATCTTTATTTCTAATCGCTCTCAAGTGCTGTAATACCCTGAGTTTCACCTTGTTGACAGTGCTGCCCACATATTGCTTCTTGCATGGGCATTGTAGGGCATAGATTACAAAATCAGTGTTGCAAGTGATGTGCTCTTTTATCTTTTCTAGTTTCCCATCCTGCAATCTGTGATCTTTCTTATTTATCCCGTGATCACAGGCTTTGCATTTGACACATTTCCAAAAGCCCGGTTAATTGAGCCAGCTTGCCTTTACATTTGGTCTGGGGGAGAAATGACTCCTGGTCAGAGTGCCAGCTAAGGAAGCAGTCTTTCTGTATGTTAACTTGGGTAGTTCGATAGGTTCTCGTCCAAGGTTCGATCTGCAATATTTTTGCATTATCTTTCTGACTTTCTGATGTTGTTGATTATAATCAATAATCAGTGGAATTTTTTTATCTTCACTGTTCATAGTTGCTTCCTTGAGTACCAGTAATTTACTTATATATTAAAAGGTGTCTGCTCCCCTGGAGGGGCATTCGCGAACCCCCATGGGAATTCGAAAGTGAAATTTATTTATTTTTAAAAAAAGGCCAGGATGTCAGCCCTATTGGACATGGGCTGATTCTCTGTGGACCCCAAAACGTTCTTATGGTAATGTGTGGTAACCCTAGGGGCTGCGATCGGCCCTCAGGGGAACCACACAATCCCCCCAAAAAGTAAATCAATGTAGGTAGGGGGTCTACCCCCAGGTAATGGGCCACATACACACATATCCATACACACATACACACACACATACACACACACACACACATACACTCACACACATATCCACACACACATATCCACACACACATATACACACACACATATACACACACATATCCACACACACAGATCCACACACAGACACATCCACAGACACATCCACACACAGACATATACACACACACACACACACACACACACACATATCCACACACAAATCCACACACATATATCTGCACACACACACATACATCCACAAATACACACATATACCCACACACATACACACACACACATATATCCACACACACACCCATCCATCCACTCATACACACATATATATATATATATATGACGACCAGCTGTCAATGAAGCAACAAGCGGTCAAGGTCGCCTCAACCTGTTTCACCATCCTAAAGTGGCTCAAAAAAATCCTTTGGATGTTGCCAGGTCCCACGCAAAGAACTGTGGTCCAGGCTCTTATTACTTCCAGGCTGGACTATGGCAATGTCCTTTATTTAGAAGCCAATAAGGAGGTGATTCGTAAACTTCAGGTAGTGCAGAACTCGGCGGCCAGGTTACTCTGCCAGGTTCCTAGAAGGGCCTCCATCTCAGGCTCGCTCCGCGATCTTCACTGGCTTAGGGTGGAGAACTGCATTAAATTCAAGGCCCTGAGCTATATGTATAAAATCAAATCTGGTACAGCACCACAGTATCTGAACAACTTAGTCCATCCTTACCATCCACCGCGCCTCCTTCGCTCTTCCACTCAGGCTAAATGTTTGGTTCCGAGGACCAGACTGTCGCGCATGGGCGGCCGGTTGTTCTCTTGCCTGGGCCCTTCTCTGTGGAACTCGCTCCCTATGTCACTTCGGAATGAAACCATCTATACAAACTTACGCAAATGCTTAAAAACGTGGTTATTCAATCAATAAGTCTCCTTTTACTCTGTTCGTGTCCGATGGCGCCGGGAAACCTCCGGGTAGTTGTGCGCCTTATAAAATTAATAATAATAATAATAATAATAATATATAGCCACACACACATATATCCACATCCACACATCCACACACATAAATCCACACCCACATAGCCGCACACACAGATATATCTATACCCACATATCCGCACACACACCCACATATCCACACCCACATATATACACCCACACATATCCATACACACATCAACACACACACACATATCAACACATCCACATGTACATATCCACACATCCACATGTACAAATACACACAGATATCCACATATACACACAGACACACAAATATATCCACACACGCATATATATTCACACGCACATATCCATCTACACCCACATATCCATCCACACCCACACACATATCCATCCACACCGCATCCACACTCATATACCCACATATACACCCACATATCCATACACCCCCATATCTATACACCCGCACATATCCACACCCGCGCATATCCACACCCGCACATATCCACACCCGCACATATCCACACACACACATATCCAGACACACACACATCCACAAACACACACATACGTATTTGTAAAGCACACATTCACACATGGGCATCTTGGTGGTGAATAACAGATGTTTATTGTTACCCAACTCAATGATACTCACTTTATTGACCTCAGAAGGATGATCAGCTGAGTTCACCTGCCGGGGTTTGAAGCTGTGACCATGAGGTCAAACAGAGGCCCCTACAGTGGAAGCACTAAGCCACTAGAGACACACACACCTCCACATGCACACATCTGCACACACGCATCCACAAACACATATCCACACACCGACATCTACACACACATCCACATATCCATACACACACATATCTACACACCCACACATGCACACACGCACACACATTGAAACGCACAGACATTGAAATGCACAGACATTGAAACTCACACATTGAAATGCACACACATTGAAATGCACACACATTGAAATGCACACACATTGAAACGCACGCACATTGAAACGCACGCACATTGACATGCACGCACATTGACATGCACGCACATTGACACGCACGCACATTGACACACATGCACATTGACACACACACATAGCGACGCACACACATTCACCCACACACACACACAGACATACATTCACCTACACACAAATTCACCCACACACACATTCATCCACACACATATACAGATCCACATACACATACATATCCACACACACACATATATCCACACACACACACACATATATCCACACACACACATCCACACATGCACATAAACACACATATCCACACATGCACTTAAACACACATAACCACACATAAACACACACATTTTTCACCTCCTGAAATCACTCCTTTCATCCACAAAGGGACCAGGCGCAGACACCAGTAAGTTTCAATTTTGTTCATTTTACTCTTGCTTGTCTGCCATGACGTGTTTCGGTCACAGCTGTGACCTTGTTCACATGCCACTCTTTAACAGGCCTTTAAATATGGGTCACATGGTTTTCCATAACAAAGAAAAGACTATGCATTCTGGATGTCTCATTAGTGACACATTTTTTCATTTTTTTTCTTTTTTTTCATCATTTCATTTGGTGAATTCTTTGCATAGTTTACACTATTTAAAAGAAGCTACATAGCATTCTTTAACTTTTCGTATTGTGCACAATTGAATATATTTTCAAGCCATTTATGCTCATTAGTTCTATTTCAACTATGTACATGCATGTAGCACGAAAAACCAACGACAAACAAACTCCTTTCTTTCAGCTCACATTTTTTAAGTTCCTGCTTAAATGCATGGCTCATTGTTGTATCACAGACTTCATTACAGGTACGATCTTTGCAGCTTCCTAATGGAAGGAGATATCGACATAGTAAAAAAAAAAATGTGTTCAATTTGTAATAGATTGTGGCTGCCAGACACATGATGCTTTAGATTGTTTTAGTAGAATAGAGGGTAAGGAGGAAGAGACACTGAAGCAGTGCCGGGGGACTAAAGAGACAGAACCAGTAATCGGAGGAAACTTGTCAAAATAGGGACTAATGTCTGGAAATAAAATGACTTGTATTTCCTGCTTAGCTGTTGTCTGCCTTCCAATTTGTTCATAGGGCCAATCGATTTCTAGGGCCCATTGTTGCAAAATCCCAGTTTTAATACCTTTTTCAGCCCAATATCTCCAACCTTAAACCCGTTGTTCTTTTTTGTTCCTCTAAGTTATGTTACATAATTCATTTTGATATGTTTATAGGCCACCTACAATGTTGTTCGGCAACTTGGAGGTTGCCCCTAACTCCTACATTGTCTCTGTCCTACCCATTATTTGCGATGTTTTGTCTAGGTTGTGTTGATGTGTGATCGATCCTTATTTTTAATTTTTTTTAATTTTATTTATTGCATTGTCAAATTACATAGTGCAGCGTACTCAATGAGCCCACGCTGCACCTCAACAGGATGACACACAGGATACATTTTCCCCCCCCAAATTTGTAACACAAACAACCAGCAGAACATGCAGAGCAGTGCAACGTATTCCCTTCCACAGTTGTTGTTGACTTACACTTCCTGGTCCTACCGAGCAATACATAATCACATATATACTAATTACCCATAAGCAGTTGGAAAAATGTCCGGGTGCTCCATCAGATACACTGTCAATGGTGACCAAAAGTCTTTAGGCCTAGAGGAGACCAGAAGCTCCTCAGCATATACTTCCATTTGTTCTTTACAATACACAAGGACCCTGATCCATTTTACCAAAGTTGGGACCGATCTACCCCCTAATGCATTGCAACAGCACGTTTTGCAAACAGAGTAGAAATAGCGACTATGCATCTGTTACATGGCTTTATCTTATTCATCAGACCCAGCAGACAGAGTTCCGGCTTACACTC
This sequence comes from Calotriton arnoldi, assembly GCA_963921515.1. Taxonomy (NCBI): domain Eukaryota; kingdom Metazoa; phylum Chordata; class Amphibia; order Caudata; family Salamandridae; genus Calotriton; species Calotriton arnoldi. The sequence goes on from CAWUFW010000030.1 coordinate 3,436,899, forward strand.
AACCGTATTTAGCGTCATGTTAGTTAGTACCTGCACGACGCACTGCCAGAAGTTGTGTATGGCAGTACACCCCCAGGCCAAGTGCATGAAGTTAGCCCCATCCTCCTCACATCTTATACATCTAGCATCCTCCCGCAATCCGTATTTCAACAGTTGAACAGGGGTATAATACAGCTGATGCAGATATTTAACCCCTTGGATGTGTCGGACGCGCGGGAGCCATCCGACGCATCAGTGCTCATGTGCGTCGGACGGCTCCCGCGCATCCGACGCCATGGCACAGGGAATCCCTCTGGTGCGGGCACCAGAGGGATTCTGTTGACCCCCCAAGAGCCTCGGGAGCTGGGGAAGAGCTTCCCCAGCTCCAGAGGCCCCCCCCGGTTCCCTGAAATGTCGATCAGCGAGCACGTCACGCTGACATCATTTCAGTGAAACCGAAACTGAAATGAGCCAAGAGGCTCATTTCAGTTTCGCTTTCTACGTGCTCAGGGGGCTATCTCAGCCCCCTGAGCACGTAGAAAGTAAGGAGAGGTATCGTTGAAAAGGGGCGAATCTCCCCTTTCCAATGGTACCCATCCCTAGTGGATCCCTGCTTGGGGATTGCCCCAGGAGGCCGAACCCCAAGCAGGGATCCACCCACTAGGCACCAGGGAGGGGGGAGCGGCCCCTTGGGCAAGGGCCTTTGCTCCCCCCATATTTATTTGGGCACATTTAGTCTTTCTGCCCCCTGGGGGGGGCAGAAAGCCCACTAGATACCAGGGATTTTTTTTTACATTATAATTAGGGGTGGGGGCTGCCCAATATCAGCATGCCAATGCCCCCACCCCCCCGGCCGCAAAATGACAGTCTTTCTGCCCCCCCTGGGAGGGCAGAAAGCCCACTAGATACCAGGGTTTTAAAAAAAATATATAATTAGGGGTGGGGGCTGCCCAATATGGGCATGCCAATGCCCCCACCCCCGCCGCAAAGGTACAGTCTTTCTGCCCCCCTGGGGAGCAGATGGGGGCAGTAGCCCCCAATCTGCCCCCCCGGGGGGGCAGAAAGCCCACTAGATACCAGGGATTTATTTTTAAATTATAATTTGGGGTAGGGGCTGCCCAAGATGGGCATGCCAATGCCCCCACCCATCCCCCCACAACATTCCAGTCTTTTTGCCTGGGCAGATGGGGGCAGTAGCCCCCAATCTGTCCCCCGGGGGGACAGAAAGCACCCTAGATGCCAGGGATTATTTTTTTTATAGGCCCGTGGTGGGGGTTGCACCCTACCCCCCAAATAAAACAAAAGACTTTCTGCCCTCCCAGGAGGCAGATGGGGCAGTAGCCCCTGATATGCCCCCCCGGGGGGGCAGAAAGCCCACTAAGCGCCAGGGATTTCTTTTTATATAGGTAGGGGTGGGGGCTGCCCAGAATGGGCATGTCAATGCCCCCACCCCAAAACAAAAATGCTACAGTCTTTCTTCCCCCCCCTGGGAGGCAGATGGGGCAATAGCACCATATCTGCACCCCCCGGGGGGCAGAAAGCCCACTAGCCACCAGGGATTTATTTTCTTCTAAAGTTCGGGGTGGGGGCTGCCAAGAATGGACATGCCAATGCCCCCATCCATCCCAAAAAAGATGCCACAGTCTTTCTGCCCCTCCCAGGAGGCAGATGGGGGCAGTAGCCCCTGATCTGCCCCCCGGGGGGGCAGAAATCCCACTATGCGCCAGCGATTATGCTGGCTTTTTTATATGCAGGGGTGGGGGATGACCAGAATGGGCATCCCAATGCCCCCGACCCCCCAAAAGAATAGCCACAGTCTTTCTGCCCCTCTCGGAGGCATATCGGGGCAATAGCCCCTGATTTCCCCCTTCCCCAGGGCAGCAGAAAGCCCACTAGGCACTGACTTTTTTTCAGAATGTGCCTAGCTGTAGATTTTGAACCCTAGCCCTACCAGCACCTAGGGAAACCTAGCAAACCTATATATTTTTGAAAACTAGACACCCAGGGGAACCCAGGATGGGGTGACTTGTCTGGCTCCCACCAGGTTCTGTTATTCAGAATCCCTTGCAAACCTCAAACCATGTAAAAAAAACATATTTTCCTCATATTTATGAGATGGAAAGTGCTAGAATCTGCGTGGGACCACAAACTTCCACCCACCCCACATTCTCCAAAGTCTTCCGATAAAAATGGTACCTCACTTGTGTGGGTAGGCCTAGTGCCAGCGACAGGAAACAGCTCAAAATGCAACATGGACACCACATTTTCACAGTGAAAACTGACCCTTGTTTTGCAAAGTGCCTAGCTGTAGATTTTGAACCCCAGCTCTGCAGGCACTTAGGGAAACCTAGCAAACCTATACATTTTTGTAAACTAGACACCCAGGGGAATCCAGGATGGGGTGACTTGTCTGGCTCTCACCAGGTTCTGTTACCCAAAATCCCTTGCAAACCTCAAACTTTGTAAAAAAAAAAACACATTTTCCTCACATTTCTGTGGTGGATAGTTCTGGAATCTGCGTGGATCCACAAAATTCCACCCACCCCGCAATCCCCAAAGTCTTCTGAGAAAAATTGTACCTCACTTGTGTTATTAGGCCTAGTGCCCGCAACAGGAAATGGCCCAAAACGCAACGTAGACACACCACATTTTCACAGTGAAAACTGACCCTTTTTTTGCAAAGTGCCTAGCTGTAGAATTTGAACCCTAGCTCTGCCGGCACCTAGGGAAACCTAGCAAACCTTTACATTTTTGAAAACTAGACACCCAGAGGAATCCAGGATGGGGTGACTTGTCTGGCTCTCACCAGGTTCTGTTACCCAGAATCCCTTGCAAACCTCAAAATTTGTCAAAAAAACACATTTTCCTCACATTTCTGTGGTGGAAAGTTCTGGAATCTGTGTGGATCCACAAAATTCCACCCACCCGCGTTCCCCAAAGTCTTCCACGAAAAATGGTACCTCACTTGTGTGGGTGGGTCAAGTACCCGCGACAGGCAAGGGCCCAAAACCTATTGAGGCGACATCAAAATGACCTATCACAAAACAACCTGGTTTTGCAAGGGCAATCCCATGAGTTTTTGGCCCCGGGCTCGGCGGCCATCTTGGGAAACCTACCAAACCCACACATTTCTGAAAACTAGACACCCGGGGGAGTCCAGCAAGGTATGGCTTGCGTGGGTCCCCCAACATTTCCCTACCCAGAATCCCCTGCAAAGCTCAAATTTAGCTGAAAAAATCCCTTTTTTCTCACATTTCTGTGTGGGAAAGTTCTGGAATCTGCATGGATCCACAAATTTCCTTCTACACAGCATTTCCCCAGGTCTCCCGATAAAAATGGTACCTCACTCGTGTGGGTGGGTCAAGTACCTGCAACAGGCAATGGCCCAAAACCTATTGAGGCAACATCAAAATTACGTATCACAAAACAACCTGGTTTTGCAAGGGGGGTCCCATGAGTTTTTAGCCCCGGGCTCGGCGGCCATCTAGGGAAACCTACCAATCCCACACATTTCTGAAAACTAGACACCCGGGGGAGGCCAGCAAGGTATGGCTTGCGTGGGTCCCCCAACATTTCCCTACCCAGAATCCCCTGCAAACCTCACATTTTTCTTCACATTTCTGCGTGAGAAAGTTGTAGGATCACCGGGCGGTCACAAATTTCCTACCACCCAGCGTTCCCCCAGGTCTCCCGATAAAAATGGTACCTCACATGTGTGGGTAGGCCTAGTGGCTGCAACAGGAAATGGCCCAAATCATACTGTGGAGAAGTCAAAATTACCTATAACAAAACTACCTGGTTTTGGGGGGGGCACCTGTTTTTTTTGCCCCGGGCTCACCGTCATCTAGGGAAACCTACCAAAACCACACATTTCTGAAAACTAGACACCCTGGGGAGTCCAATGAGGTATGGCTTGCTTGGATCCCCAACGTTTCCCTACCAAGAATCCCCTGCAAACCTCAAATTTAGCTGAAAAAAACACATTTTCCACATATTTTTGGGTGGAATCACTGTGCCGGCACAAATGTCCTACCCCACAGTATTCTCTTTAGTGTCACGAGTAAAATGATACCTCACTTGTGTGGGTGTCCAATGCAGAATTGGCTAAAAACGTATTTTAAAAAAAATGTAGTGCTTAGAATTGTCGGTGCTATACCCTAAATCTCTATGTTTTGGGCTCTTCCCAGTCACAGGCCCTTGCCCCACCCACACAAGTGAGGTATCATTTTACTCGGGAGACTGAGAGGAACGCTGTGGGGTAGAACATTTGTGCCGGCACAGTGATTCCACCCAAAAATATGTGGAAAATGTGGTTTTTTCAGATAAATTTGAGGTTTGCAGGGCATTGTGGGTAGGGAAACGTTGGGGGATCCACGCAAGCCATACCTCGCTGGACTCCCCCGGGTGTCTAGTTTTCAGAAATGTGTGGGTTTGGTACTTTCCCAAGATGGCCACCGAGCCCGGAGCCAAAAACCCAGGTGACCCCCCTTGCAAAACCAGGTTGTTTTGTGATAGGTAATTTTGATGTCTCCTCAATACGTTTTGGGCCCTTGCCTGTCGCGGGTACTTGACCCACCCACGCGAGTGAGGTATCATTTTTATTGGGACACCTGGGGGAACGCTGGGTGGTAGGAAATTTGTGGATCCACGTAGATTCCAGAACTTTCCCAGATAGAAATTTGAGAAAAAAGTGATTTTTTTCAGCTAAATGTGAGGTTTGCTGGGGATTCTGGGTAGGAAAACTTTGGGGGACCCACGCAAGCCATACCTCGCTGGACTCCCCCGGGTGTCTAGTTTTCAGAAATGTATGGGTTTAGTAGTTTCCCAAGATGGCCGCCGAGCCCGGGGCCAAAAACCCAGGTGACCCCCCTTGCAAAACCAGGTTGTTTTGTGATAGGTCATTTTGATGTCTCCTCAATACGTTTTGGGCCCTTGCCTGTCGCGGGTACTTGACCCACCCACGCGAGTGAGGTACCATTTTTATCAGGAGACCTGGGGGGAATGCTCGGTGGTAGGAAATGTGTGGATCCACGTAGATTCCAGAACTTTCCCACACAGAAATTTGAGTAAAAAAGGAATTTTTCAGCTAAATTTGAGGTTTGCAGGGGATTCTGGGTAGGAAAACGTTGGGGGACTCACGCAAGCCATACCTTTCTGGACTCCCCCGGGTGTCTAGTTTTCAGAAATGTGTGGGTTTGGTAGGTTTCCCAAGATTGCAACCGAGCCCGGGGCCAAAAACCCAGGTGACCCCCTTGCAAAACCAGGTTGTTTTGTGATAGGTAATGTTGATGTCTCCTCAATACGTTTTGGGCCCTTGCCTGTCGCGGGTACTTGACCCAGCCACTCGAGTGAGGTACCATTTTTATCAGGAGACCTGGGTGAATCCTGGGTGGTAGGAAATTTGTGTCAGCCCGGTGATCCTACAACTTTCCCTCACAGAAATTTGAGAAAAAAGTGATTTTTTTCATCAAAATGTTAGGTTTGCAGGGGATTCTGGGTAGAGAAACGTTGGGGGATCCACGCAAGCCATACCTTCCTTGACTCCCCCGGGTCTCTAGTTTTCAGAAATGTGTGGGTTTGTTAGGTATCCTTAGATGGCCGACAAACCTGGGACCAAAAACTCATGTGACCCCCCTTGCATAACCAGGTCATTTTCGGAAACATAGGGGGCATCTGGGTTTTTGGTCCCGGGCTCGGCAGCCATCTAGGGAAACATACCAAACCCACACTTTTCTGAAAACTAGAGACCCAGGGGAGTCCAGGGAGGTATGGCTTGCTTGGATCCCCCAACGTTTCCCTACACAGAATCCCCAGCAAACCTCATATTTTGATGAAAAAAATCACATTTTTCTCAAATTTCTGTGTGGGTAAGTTCTAGAATCTACGTGGATCCACAAATTTCCTACCACCCAGCATTTCCCAAGGTCTCCCGATAAAAATGATACCTCACTCGCGTGGGTGGGTCAAGTACCAGCGACAGGCAAAGGCCCAAAACGTATTGAGGAGACATCAAAATGACCTATCACAAAACAACCTGGTTTTGTAAGGGGAGTCACCTGGGTTTTTGGCCCGAGCTCGGCGGCCATCTTGGGAAACCTACCAAACCCACACATTTCTGAAAACTAGACACCCGGGGGAGTCCAGCGAGGTATGGCTTGCGTGGGTCCCCCAACGTTTTCCTACCCAGAATCCCCTACAAACCTCAAATTTAGCTGAAAAAATCCCTTTTTTCCTCAAATTTCGGTCTGGGAAAGTTCTGGAATCTACGTGGATCCACAAATTTCCTACCACCCAGCGTTCCCCCAGGTCTCCCGATAAAAATGATACCTCACTCGCATGGGTGGGTCAAGTTCCCGTGACAGGAAAGGGCCCAAAACGTATTGATGAGACATCAAAATTACCTATCACAAAACAACCTAGTTTTGCAAGGGGGTCCCCTGGGTTTTTGGCCCCGAGCTCGGCGGCCATCTTGGGAAACCACAAAACCCACACATTTCTGAAAACTAGACACCCGGGGGAGACCATCGAGGTATGGCTTGCGTGGATCCCCCAATGTTTCCCTACCCAGAATGCCCTGCAAACCTCAAATCGAGCTGAAAAAAGCCACATTTTCCACATATTTTTGGGTGGAATCACCGTGCCAGCACAAATGTCCTACCCCACAGGGTTCCTCTCAGTCTCCCGAGTAAAATGATACCTCACTTGTGTGGGTGGGGCAAGGGCCTGTGACTGGGAAGAGCCCAAAACATAGGGATTTAGGGTATAGCACCGACAATTCTAAGTGCTACATTTTAAAAAAAATACGTTTTTAGCCAATTCTGCATTGGACACCCACACAAGTGAGGTATAATTTTACTCAGGACACTAAGGACAATGCTGTGCGGTAGGACATTTGTGCCGGCACAGTGATTCCACCCAAAAATATGTGGAAAATTTGATTTTTTCAGCTAACTTTGAGGTTTGCAGGGGATTCTGGGTAGGGAAACGTTGGGGGATCCACGCAAGCCATACCTCATTGGACTCCCCAGGGTGTCTAGTCTTCAGAAATGTGTGCGTTTGGTAGGTTTCCCTAGATGGCGGCGAGCCGGGGCGAAAAAACCAGGTGCCCCACCCCAAAACCAGGTAGTTTTGTTATAGGTAATTTTGAAGGCTCCACAACACAATTTGGGCCATTTCCTGTTGCAGCCACTATGCCTACCCACACATGTGAGGTACCATTTTTATCGGGAGACCTGGGGGAACGCTGGGTAGTAGGAAATTTGTGTCAGGCCGGTGATCCTACAACTTTCTCACACAGAAATGTGAGAAAAAATAGATTTTTTCAACAAATTTGAGGTTTGCAGGGGATTCTGGGTAGGTAAATGTTGGGGGACTGGACTCCCCCGGGTGTCTAGTTTTCAGAAATGTGTGGGTTTGGTAGGTTTCCCTAGATGGCCGCCGAGCCCGGGGCCAAAAAGTCATGGGACCGCCCTTGCAAAACCAGGTTGTTTTGTGATATGTAATTTTGATATCACCTCAATAGGTTTTGGGCCCTTGCCTGTCGGGGGTACTTGACCCACCCACACAAGTGAGGTACCATTTTTCTCAGAAGACTTTGGGAAATGCGGGGTGGGTGGAATTTTGTGGATCCACACAGATTCCAGAACTGTCCACCACAGAAATGTGAGGAAAATGTGTTTTGTTTTGGACAAAGTTTGAGGTTTGCAAGGGATTCTGGGTAACAGAACCTGGTGAGAGCCAGACAAGTCACCCCATCCTGGATTCCCCTGGGTGTCTGGTTTTCAAAAATGTATAGGTTCGCTAGGTTTCCCTAGGTGCTGGCAGAGTTAGGGTTCAAAATCTACAGCTAGGCACTTTGCATAAAAAGGGTCCGTTTTCACTGTGAAAATGTGGTGTGTCCACGTTGCGTTTTGGGCCGTTTCCTGTTGCGGGCACTAGGCCTACCCACAGAGGTGAGGTACCATTTTTCTTGGAAGACTTTGGGGAACGCGGGGTGGGTGGAATTTTGTGGATCCACACAGATTCCAGAACTTTCCACCACAGAAATGTGAGGAAAATTTGTTTTTTTTGGACAAATTTTTAGGTTTGCAAGGGATTCTGGGTAACAGAACCTGGTGAGAGCCAGTCAAGTCACCCCATCCTGGATTCCCCTGGGTGTCTAGTTTTCAAAAATGTATAGGTTTGCTAGGTTTCCCTAGGGTCCGGCAGAGTTAGGGTTCACAATCTACAGCTAGGCACTTTGCAAAAAAAGGGTCAGTTTTCACTGTGAAAATGTGGTGTGTCCACGTTGCGTTTTGGGCCGTTTCCTGTCGCGGGCACTAGGCCTACCCACAGAAACGAGGTGCCATTTTTATCGGGAGACTTAGGGTAACACAGAATTGTAGAGTAACTGTTATTACCTATTGACTTTCAATGCATTTCTGCCTTCCAAATGAAAGACAATGTGTAAAAAAGAAGTCATTTTGAAAAATGACCTTTAATTCTCATGCTAGTATGGGTACTCACAATTTCGGAAATGTGCAAATATCTACAGTTTCTAAACTCTATATTTTGTTCCAATTTCAGAAATACATAGGTGTCTTTCATACCAATTTTTCCATGTATATATCTTCCCAAATTAATTGCTATATACCCGGTACATAATAAAAAACCATTGCAAGACACTGCTCAGTTATTGGCTTGGTTCGTCGGGTTCTTGGTGAACCTACAAGTCCTATATATCCCCACAACCAGAAAGGTCCAGCAGATGTAACAGTATATTGCTTTCAAAGAGCTGTCATAATTAGAAGAAGTTACTGGTGAAAACGTTGACACAAATGGCTGTTTTTTCAACTAATTTTGAATTTTTCCTATATTCAACTGTTAGTTTCTATAAAGAAACCTTGAAGGATCTACACAAATGACCCCTTGCTGAATTCAGAATATTGTCTACGTTTCTAAAATGTATAGCTTTCCAGGATCAATTATTGCTTTCATACCCATTTCTACCATTAACTGGAAGGTGGTTGAAAGCACAAAAAATAGCAAAAATAGGCTATGTCCCAGAAAAATGCCAAAACTGTGTAAAATATTTTGGTTTTCTGACAAAAGTCTGCTTGTCCCTGAAAGCTGGGAAAATGATGATTTCAGCACCACAACCCCTTTGTTGATACCATTTGCAGGGAAAAAACCAGACGCTTTCATCTGTAGCACTTTTTTCCCATTTTTCCCCAAAAACAAAAATGTAGCTATATTTTGGCTAATTTCTGGGTCCCCTCCAGGGGAATCCACAAACCCTGGGTACCTTTAGAATCCCCATGATGTTGGAAGAAAAGGACGCAAATTTGGCGTGGATACCTTATGTAGTCAAAAAGTTACAGGGGCCTAAGCCCGAACTACCCCAAATAGCCAGAAAAAAGGCTTAGCACACGGGGGGGGGGGAGGCCTAGCAGCGAAGGCGTTAAAATGTATTATTCTGAGATTGCAATTGGAAGTTAAACGCCCAGTCAGTGCACAACATGCCTCCCAGACCATAGGTACAGCCAGCTCATTATTCCACTTATCAAGAGATGGCGGGCTAGACATGACATTTTCCCTTTGGGATGCACTATATAGTCTGGTAATCAACCCCTTGCTCTCCCCCACTGTTAATACCACTTGTAACGCTTTCAACATCCTTGGATCCTGAGGAAACTCGGTATAAAGTGTTCTCACAGCCATATGCAATCTTGTGTACGTAAACCCATGCATTGACTTATATGCTTGCCCAGCCTGAAAGTCATCCAGGGATAGGAACAGCCCATTAATAAACATGTCCCCAAGCCTAGTAACTCCTGCATTCTGCAAGACGCTCAGTGACCCACGTTCTTGTGCCGCAGAACTACCTGGGTGTGCAGCAATTGGCATGGCTGGCGCATACAGATACTCCCTTCCTGCTCGAGCACCCAAAGCCTTCCATGCCTTGACCGTGCTTTTGACCGTGTTGATCTCTTTCCTATTTCCCCCATCGCTATTATGTAGGACCATGGCAGTCAGCGGGATGGGGAAGGCTATATCTTCCTCCACAGCTAAGTGCTGCAGATAGCGCTGGGGGAATGCCAATAATGGGCAAATTGCACCTGCACACACAGATAGTACAGACGCAAATCTGGCGCCTCAAACCCCCCCTCCCCATTCAAACGGCAATGTCAGAGTGCCCCAGCCACATCTCGGCTGCTTACCAGCCCATACCAATGCCAACAGACAGGACTGCAAAGTTTTAAATACTGCCATATTCAGGGCTATCGGGATGTTTACAAACAAGTATAGGAGTTTAGGGAGAATGGTCATCTTCACCACCGCTATTCTATCTGCCAAAGACAATGGAAGGCGTGTCCACCAGGCAACTTGTTCAGTAATTTTAGTTATTGCGTGCCCATAAGTCATACTGAGCACCGTATCAGGATCTCTATGCACCCAGACCCCCAAATATTTCACCGGCTCTGTTGACCGGGCAAGCGGATACTCCAAGACAATTTCTTGAGTGCATTCAGTTAGTGGGAAGACCGCGGATTTTGCCCAATCTTTTCCCAGCCCTGAGTGTCTCTCAAATCGGACATACTGATGAAGTATGGATGCCAGATGTATGGCCGGCTGCCGGACGCATAGCAACATATCATCCGCATACAGTGATATAGCAAGTGGGTGTTGCCGAAATCCCAGAGCGGCGTTAGCATGTCCCTGTCTGATCTTACATGCCAACGGCTCGAGCGCCAATGAGAAGAGCATCGGGGAGAGGGGGCAGCCCTGCCTGGTACCCCTGCATATTTTAATTGGAGACGATACCCACCCATTAACGCGTATCCTGGCGACCGGGCCTGTGTACAGAAGGCACACCCACTTCAGGAAAAACAGCGGTATCCCCATTCTCTGCAGAACAACAAACATGGACCCCCAGTGAAGCATGTAGAAAGTTTTCGCCGCATCCAGTAGCACCGCTACGGCTGGGAGCTCGGGGTCTAACTGATGCAGCACTTTAAAGATAGTGCAGAGGTTATGCACGGTTGATCATGTGGGCACAAATCCCGATTGATCCAGGAGGATCAGATTTTGAACCAGAGGCTGAAGACTATTAGCAATAATTTTCGCCAATATTTTTGTGTCAATATTTATTAGGGACAGTGGCCTATATGACTCGCACCTATTAGCTTCTTTGTCCGGCTTCAGCAATGTTACAATGAGCACTTCCCTCAGGGTGGGGGGCAAAACACCCTTTTCGTATGCCTCAGCAAATACCTCCAATAGCTTCAGAGCCAAAGCCTCGGCATATGTTTCATAAAACTCACTAGTCAGCCCATCCAGCCCCGGAGCTTTGCTGGACGGCAGTGCCGTTATAGCTTTACCTGACGTCTTCTACCGTAAAAGGCTGTGTCAAATACTCCCGCTGACCATGGGACAGCCATCCCAGCATGATATCATCCAAATAACCAGCGATCTCACTATTTCGCGCTGACGGCCTATTCCCATATAGATCGGAGAAAAAGTCAAGAAACACCTTGCTAATCTCGGGAGTGGTATAATGAGCAATGGAATCACTATCCAACATTTCAACGATGTGCAACTGCCCCCTTGGCAGAGCCAATTTATGCACTAGAGAACGACTGGGCCTGCCCCTCCCCATAAAAGTGTGCCTTTCACCTCCTGGACCTGTGCCATACTGCCTGCTCAGCAACCTGGTTATGCTCCGATACCAATTCTCTAATTTGAGCTAGGAGTGTAGACGAGGGACTCTGTTTATACCCACGCTCCAGCACCCGGATCTTATCCGCTAGGTCATGTAACCTATTCCGAAATGCTTTTAATACACATGCCTGCACCCCAATGCATTCTCCCCTAATGGTGACCTTGAAAGCCTCCCAAGGTGTGCCTGCCCCGTTGACCGATCCTTCATTTTCAAGGAAAAAATTGGTAATAGCTGCGCCGATCGTGGCCCGGAACACAGGGTCTAGTAGCGACGACAGCTTCAGCCTCCACTGAAACGGCAGCCTGGCATGAGCAGGCACAGCCAGCTCGAGAAGCACGGTAGCATGGTCAGACAACGTTTTAGCCAGATGTTTAATTGACACTGTCCAGGGGCTCACCTCCTTAGAGACCAACCAGTAATCCAGCCTGGACCACGATCCGTGCACCGTGGACACGAAAGTCCCCTCCCTCCCAGAAGGGTTTTGGCACCGCCAAATATCCAATAAGCACTCCGTTTCCATCAGCTCAGTGGGCACATCTGTCGCCTGTTTCCCCTGCTGTATCGTGTCAGCAGATCGATCTAGCTGAGGATCCAGGTACATATTTTGGTCTCTGCCCCATATCACTACAGAGGGAGGGAAGGACACGATACACATCCAGACATCATTGTAGAAGGCGGGATCATCTATATTAGGCCCATAAGTATTAACAAATAGAACAGTTGTGCCGCCCAAGTTACCCTGTATCAGGAGCACCCTTCCCTGCTCATCCGCTACAGTCTTAAACAGAGTGAACGGGGTACCTCTCTTGACCAACACTAGTACTCCCCTAGAGTACGAAGAGTATGACGCTGCCGCTCGCACCGCAGCCCAACGAGCCCCCACTTTTTGTTCCATATGCTTGGTGAGATGCGTCTCCTGAAGAAACTCCACCTGGATATCATGCCTGTAAAGAAAAGCCAATCCATTAAGGATCTTTTTGGGGTTGTTGAGACCCCGTACATTCCATGTTACTAATTTAACAGTACCACCCGGACATGCATTTCTTATTCATAACTTGCAAGTTCCCGTGTTGACGACCTACCCAGGAGACCAATCGCATTTGATAAAATCCTACATATATACTGCACTGCACCGGATCGCCCCCTTCCCCACAACCCCCCCACCCACTTCAGCACCCCGAACATAGTAAAGAGAACCCAATAAAGAACAAACAGATCCCCCCCTGGAAACATCTCCCAGAAAAAGAAGTGGTGTACACCCCTCGTAAAACGCACAGACAGCCTCCCACTGAACTGGGAGGTGGCCGAACAAGTCCATTGTGATAACATGAGAGTCCAACAAGTGTCCAGTGCCCATGAGACCTCACACATCCAGTACCCCTGCAATATTCACAATGCCTCAGTGTATAAGTCCAAGGGGTTGGATCACTATGATAGGATACTTCTCATGTTATCCTCCTCCAGCGAGCATCCCCCTCGAGCACGGACCTCCAAAGCATCCAAGGGACATCAGCAGAACCGTAACCACCAGGCAATAGTTTGCGACCTCAGACTATTACTCACTGCTCCTCTTTGTCCGGCTCACTAGGTGTGTCACAGTGCCATTTTTTCAGGGTTTTAGCATGTTCCATGGCAGCCTTAGGATTGTTGAAGATTCTGGCAGACCCATCCGATCCGATTCTCAGACGGGCCGGGTAAAGCATAGCATACAGGATGTTCTCCGCCATCAGCAGCTTCTTAACTGGCATGAATTCCCTCCCTCCTCACTGCCTGGACTGATACGATAAAGTGTGGGTAAAAGGCTAACTCATTCCCATGGTAGTTGATAGAGCCTTTTTCTCATGATAGGCGCAGTATTGAGTCTCGGTCCCTATAATTTAGCAGCCGCGCGATAATCGGCCACGGCGGGGCCCCAGGGACCGGACGAGACACCAGCGAGCGGTGCGCTCGTTTCACAATCATCATGGAAGACAGATTTTCTGCCCGAAGATTTCTTTAAGCATCACCTCCACATGGGAAACGACCTTTACCACTACTCTTTAACAACGAGGGGCCTGAACCACGATCCCTCAACCACTACTGCATTTACAACTACCTAGTCTAAACAACGACCTGCCTAAACAACGGCCTGTCTAAACAACGACCTGCATGAAGAGATTAGTTGTTTCTTTTGTTATAGTAAGTTAAGTCTGTCTGATTTGTTTTTTTCATAGAGTGTAACATTTTGTAAAAATAATTAACTGTTTTACATTTTCTAAGTTTATTTATTCAATCTTACTAATTAATGTATGTTGTTTAAATTTACCTTCTGAGACCAGTAGATGGCACTCTTGGATTGTTTATGACTGATATATATCTATATCTATATTTATATATTCACTGAAAAAACCATAGGTTTCAGGGGCGTTATAGTTAGTTGGACATTTCACTCGTACAAAACCATAGAAATTCCCCCGTTATAGTTAGTTCAGCTAACTATAACTCGCGCGCCCGCAATGCACTGCTGATGACGTCACATATTACATCACTCATGACATGGTCAGTGACATCACTCATGACATCACTGATGACATCTCAAATGACATCACTGATGACATCACTGATGACATCATCCTTGTGATAGAGTAGCAGACCTCCTCTCACCCTAATATAACCTTTGATACACACACTCAAAAATACAAACTAACATTTTCAAAACAATGGACATACCAATACCAGTTACAACACACCTATTCAGTAATTCCAAGATCTACACACACATCCACTCATTCACCAACAGTCCCTATACAGTCACTCATACATGTACTCACTCATCATATGTACTCATACACCTATACATCCTGTTACACACCGCCACTCATCCATAGAGTTACTCACACACATAGTCACACATGCAAACAAAGTATCAAACATCCATTTACTTGCATATACAGTTATACACACACTACCACACTTACTTCTACAGAAACTTACACATACTTACTCTCTTAAACAATCACTTATAGAAACACCTACTTATTTGTACAGGAACTCTTCCAATCTCTCACTCTCACATATACTCACTTATATACACCAATACTCACATATACTAGTTTAAAACATATGTAGTTACTCATAAATACACTATTGAGACAGTCATTCACTCACTAACACACCCATAGACATACCCATCCACCTATACAGTCCTGCACACATGCTGTCTTCAACACATACAAACAGTGAGTCACTCATTCATGCATCTATGCACTAAGTAATACCCCCACCGAACCATACAGACACTCATACTGATACTCAAAAAACCAACTAATAACCCATATAGACACTCATGTAGCTACTCACCAACCCATGCAGCCACTTATACACAAAGTGAGAGACTGATACAGATATTTTCATATTTAAACATTACTCACTAACCCATGTATTCACTAAGATACACTTAGTCAGTTATACAATCAATTTTACAAAAAAATCATCCATTTAGACACTTATATACCCATTTATTCTTCCATCGACCTTGAGATATACATATATAAAACATATTTAATTTTCAGAAAAACACACATTCACTGGATGATGTCATCAGTGATGTCATCAGTGATGTCATTTGAGATGTCATCAATGATGTCATGAGTGATGTCACTGACCATGTCATGAGTGATGTAATATGTGACGTCATCAGCAGTGCATTGCGGGAGCGCGAGTTATAGTTAGCTGAACTAACTATAACGGGGGAATTTCTATGGTTTTGTACGAGTGAAATGTCCAACTAACTATAACGCCCCTGAAACCTATGGTTTTTTCAGTGAATTTCTAAGGTTTTTTAAATGCTAATTTCTAACTATAACGTGCCTGAAACCTATGGTTTTTTCAGTGAATTTCTAAAGGTTTTTTAAATGCTAATTTCTAACTATAACGTGCCTGAAACCTATGGTTTTTTCAGTGAATATATATTTATTATACTATGTATACATGTGAAAATGTCTCGGTCTCCTGTTTGCCTCGGTGGCACGGAAAAAATGGGTGGAACTGACGTCAGCACGCCGACGAGGTCCTCTTATGGCTCCGATGACATCATACGGTGTCGCGAGCGGAGCCGTGCTCGTTGACGTGGGGGAGCTAGGAAAGAATTTCCATGGAATGCTGGTGCAGGGGATATTCACCTAAGTGTTCAGGCTGGTCCTTTGGGAGCAACTGTTTATGTTGCCACTCCAGAAACCAAAACCAGTGATCCGAGGGCAGAGGCCCTGCAGATGGCACACGAGGTGTTGTGCCCAGTCGTGTGCACCGGCGGGGCAGCAAAGTGACAAGCACCACAACCCACAAAAAAGGTAATGAGGGCACTGAGTAACACAGGATCTTCTCTTTGTATCTGGCAGGAACAACAAAGTTAAAATGCCCTAGTACCAAAATGTAGAATTAGTGCTACAATGGTCTTCAAGAGGACCTGCGATGCCGCTTCTGCCTCCCGTACCCTGGAGGCGGCACATGGGTCACACGGTGTGGTCATACTGCGGTGGGACGCACACTCGTTGACCTCTCATGGCACTGCTCCACACTTCAGGGAGGACGCTTTCCATTAGCTATGTTTTCTGATGACATGTCGCGCCGGCCCCGTCCAACAACAGAACTCCTTTAGATCCAAACAGACTCTTCCACTCTCTCACTGGAAGTGAAACCAGGCCACGCGGACACTTTCACAATACAACAGCCGGGAATGCACTTTTCGGTAAAAAAAACACATTCCTTCCTCCTAATTAATCAAATAAACGTCTCACTGAAGAACAGGGGCCAGCTTCGATCGGTAAACAGCCGTTACAACGACTTTTTAACTTTGCCATACCATTACAACGCATGCATTACCACACATGTGTTGTACATCACGAAGTCATTACTACGCATTTTTTTAGAACGCATGGTCATATACCACGCATGCCTTTACAACGAATTTTGTTGTAAAGGTATGTATGGTAAATGACCATGCGTTCTAATAAACATGTAGACGATCCATGTCGTTGTAAGGAAACAGAGGCTGTTCCGTTTCCTCACAACGACGTGCACCGCCCCTCAGAGATGACGTGAAGCAGGAACCACGAGGAGAGAGGAACCATGAGGAGTGAGAGGTAAGGGGGATTGGGCATGGGGTGGGGGTTTCTTTTCTAGGGTTTAGGGTAGTGCAGTGGTGTTTGGGTGGTGTAGGGGGTCGTGCTGGGGGTAGTGTTTTAGGGTTTAGGGTAGTGCAGTGGTGTTTGGGTAGTGTAGGGGGTCGTGCTGGGGGTAGTGTTTTAGGGTTTAGGGTAGTGCAGTGGTGTTTGTGTAGTGTAGGGGGTCATGCTGGGGGTAGTGTTTTATGGTTTAGGGTAGTGCAGTGGTGTTTGGGTAGTGTAGGGGGTCGTGCTGGGGGTAGATTTAGGGTTTAGGGTAGTGCAGTGGTGTTTGGGTAGTGTAGGGAGTCGTGCTGGGGGTAGTGTTTTAGGGTTTAGGGTAGTGCAGTGGTGTTTGTGTAGTGTAGGGGGTAGTGCTGGGGTAGTGTTTTAGGGTTTAGGGTAGTGCAGTCGTGTTTGTGTAGTGTAGGGGGTCGTGTTTTAGGGTATAGGGTAGTGCAGTGGTGTTTGGGTAGTGTAGGGGGTCGTGCTGGGGGTAGTGTTTTAGGGTTTAGGGTAGTGCAGTGGTGTTTGGGTAGTGTAGGGGGTCGTGCTGGGGGTAGTGTTTTAGGGTTTAGGGTAGTGCAGTGGTGTTTGTGTAGTGTGGGAGGTCATGCTGGGGGTATATTTAGGGTTTAGTGTAGTGCAGTGGTGTTTGGGTAGTGTAGGGAGTCGTGCTGGGGGTAGTGTTTTAGGGTTTAGGGTAGTGCAGTGGTGTTTGGGTAGTGTAGGGAGTCGTGCTGGTGGTAGTGTTTTAGGGTTTAGGGTAGTGCAGTTATGTTTGGGTAGTGTAGGGTGTCGTGCTGGGGGTTGTGTTTTAGGGTTTAGGGTAGTGCAGTGGTGTTTGGGTAGTGGAGGGGGTAGTGTTTTAGGGTTTAGGGTAGTGTGCCCAACCAGCCACAATATCCGTGGACAAAGGGGATCCTGACTCTTTGGAACGCTCCGTCAATTGAATAATTTGGGACAAGGGCCCTACCACATCCAAGACCTATCAATTCCTTTCTTGGGATCCCTCATATACTTGGAGAAAAAGGTACATAGTTTCTCATCAATTTCAGGCGTGTGTGCCACCTTCCCCTTCAGTGAGGGTCTGGGGCATTCTCCCCTCATCCTATTCCTGACCTCCCTTTCAAGGGGTTGATGGATTTTCCCCACCACATACTCTGCCACTTTGGCGTCAGGTGTCCACTCTGCCGACCTAGGATGGTAAATTTGGGTAGGCTCGAACATGTCCGAGTGGACCCCGTCCCCAACCGGGGACTGAGAGGAGTCGGACTCTGGACGCCAGGGACGCCCGAGTCCTTATCCTCATCGGAGGAGAAATCGTCCTCCGATACACCCTCTCCTTCTAAGGGAAACCCGCCGTCGGGGTCTACAATAGTGGTGACAGTGTCGCAATTTTCTCCGGGCCCCTCCTCCTCCCGGCAGGGTGCATGTTTTAGCGTTCGCGCACTCTTGAGGAAGGTCTCCGTAAGTTTATCAAATCCTTCCAAGTGCCCCGCGTTATGCTTAACGGCCCTTTTATTCCCCATCTGGGAGCTACTTGGACCCGCCACCACCAGATCTGGGTCACTGAACACCCCAGGGATGCTTTTCGCCAGCTTATCAACCTGATCCCTAAGAGGAGCCAGCGCCCTAGAAATAGACAGAGAGAGGGCTTGGTCCACTGCTGGAGGGAGAAGTTGGGGGCCATTCCTCCTCCACTTCCTGGTAGGAGGAGTAAAAATGGTCTTCTGGAGAAGACATGATAGCAGAGGGTGTGAGCACAGAACAAATGCCCTTAAAATCCTTAAGACAGCCCCCTCGCCGGTGCTCCAACAGCGGGGCTTTCCCCGAAGCTGTCATAAGAATAGACTGAGGCGCAATACCAATTACCACCACCAGGTGGCGCTGGTCACTAACGTGGCCGTGTGGGGAAATCACCGCGTAGCGGTGTCAAAATTAGGCGAGGGTTGGTCGGGAATCAAGCGGACACTAAAGGAGTGACCGGATTCCCAAACGCGCGTAAAGACCAGCGGGAACGCTCGACGGAGCTGCCTCGCTCGGACCAGACGCGCCTGACAGGATCTCACCACGCGCAGAGCACACAGCGGGAGAAACTGCGAGGGGAGAACGCGCTCGGGCAAGAGCCTGCTGCGCAGGGAATATGAAACAATACCAAGGCAATAATGCTAATAACGTGCACAAGAAACCGCTATACAAACAGCAACAACGTCAGATTAAGCCAAGAATGTAAGGAATGCACTTAACTGACGAGCAGTGAAGAAAGAGGAAGCGGAAGGGACATCACTATATTATATACGATGGACTGTGATATGATTGGACTATAGTTGCATTGGAGACTACCCCCTAATGGTTCATGGGTTGTGTAGTCTTTTGTTTAATGATTGTTGTGTTACGTTTTCTTTGAACTGCTATGCAAATAAAGTGAGGAAAGATATGCATAATCCTCGCCTCCGTCCTGCCATAGAATTCATTAAACTTTATTTGATCTGATTTAGAAACATAGATCATAAAAGTGTACATAAAAACAGTAAATCCTCTTTCCTAATACAATACAGTGAGAATTAATTAAAACCAGTAGGTAAAAACGGGTGTTACAAAGCCCGGTTCAGAGCAACTTCAGGTTAACAGAATCGTAAAGTTCAATGTTTCGCAAGATCAATCTCATGTACTTCGTGCAAAATACGCAATAAGGGGTCCAAGTAAGATGTAACGCTCCAATACCTGACCAGTTTGCACTATATAAAACTGCAGAAAAACTAAAAATAAAAAGTGTTTTGCACACTTCTGTCATTGGGCTATATGTGGGCTACATCTGGGTGATATTTGTGCTACATTTGGGCTCTTTTTTCTCTGGTGGCCATCTTGGGAGACTTATTTGTTATGAAGTTTCCTAATTTCGTCATTTACTGCAGTCTCCTCAGTAGGAAATGCTTTCAGTTTTTTACTTTGATTCCATCAAGAAGGCATTCAGATGTGTCACACATTTGCCATAAATTCAGAATGTTAGCACTCTAGTTGTTCATTAGATCACTGTAGTAAAGCTAGTGCTCACCAGGGAGTTAACTGGAAGTCTACTGCTGGTATTGAAAGTGATTGTTTCAGTCTGCATGTCAGAATTTTCTAATGAAATAGAAGAGGATTTGAGAACTCACTTAAAACATGCCCTAAATTTTCTTTTTGCAGCACTAACCATAATTTCTATGGCAAAATGAACCCCCTCATTTTGTTCCTTTTTAAATTAAATGTTTTAAGAGTTACCAGTTTATTCCAATCAAGATGGCTTCAGGTGTGCCATAATGTTGTCATAAGTAAGACTGTTAGCGCTCTAGTTGTTCTTTAGAACACTCTGGGAAGCTGCAGTAGAACACAAAGGCATCAACTGACAGGCTGCTCCTGTTGAAATATAACAGGAAGATATTTGAGATCACACTTGAAACATGTCCTAATTTTTCTTTCTACAGCACTAACCATAATTTCTATGACAAAATGAACCCCATCATTTTGTTCCTTTTTAAATTAAATGTTTTAAGTGTTACCAGTTTATTCCAATCAAGATGGCTTCAGGTGTGCCATACTTTTGTCATAAGTAAGGCTGTTAGCACTCTAGTTGTTCTTTAGAACACTCTGGGAAGCTGCAGTAGAACACAAAGACATCAAGTGACAGGCTCCTCCTGTTGAAATATTACAGGAAGATATTTGAGATCTCACTTAAAACATGTCCTAATTTTTCTTTCTACAGCACTAACCATAATTTCTATGGCAAAATGAACCCCCTCATTTTGTTCCTTTTTAAATTAAATGTTTTAAGTGTTACCAGTTTATTCCAATCAAGATGGCTTCAGGTGTGCCATACTTTTGTCATAAGTAAGACTGTTAGCTCTCTAGTTGTTCTTTAGAACACTCTGGGAAGCTGCAGTAGAACACAAAGGCATCAACTGACAGGCTGCTCCTGTTGAAATATAACAGGAAGATATTTGAGATCTCACTTAAAACATGTCCTAATTTTTCTTTCTACAGCACTAACCATAATTTGTATGACAAAATGAACCCCCTCATTTTGTTCCTTTTTAAATTAAATGTTTCAAGAGTTACCAGTTTATTCCAATCAAGATGGCTTCAGGTGTGCCATAATTTTGTCATAAGTAAGACTGTTAGCGCTCAAGTTGTTCTTTAGAACACTCTGGGAAGCTGCAGTAGAACACAAAGGCATCAACTGACAGGCTGCTCCTGTTGAAATATAACAGGAAGATATTTGAGATCACACTTGAAACATGTCCTAATTTTTCTTTCTACAGCACTAACCATAATTTCTATGACAAAATGAACCCCATCATTTTGTTCCTTTTTAAATTAAATGTATTAAGTGTTACCAGTTTATTCCAATCAACATGGCTTCAGGTGTGCCATACTTTTGTCATAAGTAAGGCTGTTAGCACTCTAGTTGTTCTTTAGAACACTCTGGGAAGCTGCAGTAGAACACAAGGGAATAAACTGACAGTCTCTGCCCTTGTTGGATGTACATGTTTTACTGAGAATGTCAGACTTCATTCTCACATGACTGAGAAAGATAATGTGAATTTACAGAAAATATGCTCTCATTTTAGCTTCTGGAGCACCTTCCAAAACTGTATGGGACAAGCATGTGAAAATAGTTTTCTCTCAAACATGATTCATGATGTCCCAGCAGAAGGTTTTTCACAGGGTAAAATCACCTTAGAACACACCACAATTCCTGAAATTAGTATGGTACCATCAACAAATGAATTCTAATGTAACTAAAGTCTGTTATCACCCTTTATAGTTCTCCTTTTGGTAACCCTCAAATCTTCGATTCACTACAATGCATTTCAATGGGGTACTATCATTTATATTGGTCCCAAGATGGCTGCCAGCAATTCCAGGATGAAGTGCTGACAGCCAATCAGATCTCACGATGACATGTGTAGTTAGGCTCCGCCCAGATATATATGTGTTTTCTTTTTCAAATTTCTCAGGAACTACTGAACGGATTTACACCATTTAACCAAAAGGCACGACTCTGAACCAAGGGCTACATTTTTGCCAAATTTGGTGTAATTCTGTTCAGCAGTTCGGGCTGTAGCTGCGATGAAAGGTTCCTATGGAAAATTGCATGGGGAAAACATGTTTTGGGACCCCCTTTTTTCTCGGCCCTCACTTGACAAATCACCCCGAGACTTTCAGGATAGGAGCGGACTGGAGCGACCCACGAGTTTTGAAAATTTCGCGAAGATTCGTCAACCGGCGCCAAAGTTATTTCAAATAGAATGTTGCGGATTTCCTATGGAAAATAGGTCCTAACTATAACTATCTACTGGCGACCGCCAGTAGATAATATATATATATATATATATATATATATATCAATATATTTATATATATCAATATATCTATCATTATATATATATTTTTATATATATATATTTATATATATATATTTATATATATTTATATATATATATATATTATCTACTGGCGGTCGCCAGTAGATAGTTATAGTTACAACCTATTATCCATAGGAAATCCGCGACATTCTATTTGAAATAACTCTCTTGCCGGTTGACGTATCTTCGCGAAATTTTCAAACTTTGTGGCCCGGTCCGCTCCTACCCTGAAAGTCTCGGGGGGATTCGTCAAGCGGGGCCGAGAAAAAGGGGGTCCCAAAACGCGTTTTCCCCATGCACTTTTCCATAGGAAACTTTAGACACGGCTACAGCCCGAACTGCTGAACGGAATTACACCAAATTTGGCAAAGAGGTAGTTCTTGGTTCAGAAAGAACCCTTTTTGTTAAATGGTGTAAATCCGTTCAGTAGTTGCTGAGAAAATGAAAAGTAAAAAGTTAGTGATATCTATGGCCGAGTAGGGTCCGCGTACCCTCAGCGCACCCTGCGCGCACCGTCCCGATCACGAGCTGCATGTTAATTGGCTGTCAGCTGGCTGTCAACATTCCGATTCAGGAAATGTTGGCAGCCATTTTGTCCCTCAGTAGAACCGAGGGACAGAAACAAGTGCGCAAAGCGCACAAAGGGGGCAGGGTAGAAACACCCTGACCCCCTAGGTTTGCTCAGGGGGTCCCACAAGGACCCCCTGGGCAAAAAAAAAAAAAAATTTTTTTTAAAAAAATCGGCAGGATGCGCTCAGGGTGCGCGAATCCTGCCAAAAAAAAAAAAAATCGCGCTTCGATGTTAATTGGCCCCCGGATGGGCCAAGTCCCGGGGGCATGGTGGGGGGGGGATAATTTAATGTGTGGGGGGCCTCAAAGGGCCCCCCAAGCCCCGGGGACCGCCACCCCCCGGGGCTTTTTTTTAAAAATGGTGCACCTCCCCGGGGCACTAAACATTTTAATATGGGGGTCCGTTAAGGGACCCTCAAAGCCCCGGGGACCACCAGGATTCAAGGGGACTTAATCCCCCAACTTAAAATGCGCCACGGGGCGCGTTTGCACAGTGGTGAAGGGAGGGGGCGGGGCTTCAGGTGACATGTGTGCAAACAGGCCCCGTGGCGCGTTTTAAGATGGGGAATTAAATCCCTTCAATCCTGAGTGTCCCTGAGGGCCAACTAGCCCAACAGGTACATCCAGAAAGCGCCACAGAGCTGCGTTGCAGAGAGGTGTAAAAGGGGTGTGGCCTCTCTACACGTCTCTGCAACGCAGCCCCCTGGCGCATATTGGAGGTTCCTGGTGGGCTAGTTGGCCCCTAGGGACCCTCAGGATTCAAGGGGACTTAATCCCTCAACTTAAAATTCGCAACGGGCGCGTTTGCACAGATGTCACCTCAGGCCCCGCCCCTCCCTTCACCATTGTGCAAATATTCTTCTAAAATCATCCGAAATACGAATTCCGATTTACTCACCTGTTATAAGGAGAGACCTCAGTGCTGCATCTTTCAGCCCAGTACTGGTCCTGAAAAGTAATTTTAACCGTACTTACCAGTAACTTGAATTTCCTTCCATAGGATATCATTGCCTTCTTTTTGCTGAAAAAGTTTCTAAGTGTTGATTTTTGAAACATACAAATATTCCTCTAAAATCAGCCGAAATACGAATTCCGGTTTACTCACCTGTTATAAGGAGAGACCTCAGTGCTGTATCTTTTAGCCCAGTACTGGTCCTGAAAAGTAATTTTAACCGTACTTACCAGTAACTTGAATTTCCTTCCATAGGCTAACATTGACTGGTTTCACTTGGAAATTCTTCTAAGTGTGGAGTTTTGGAACTTTAAAATATTCCTCTAAAATCAGCCGAAATACGAATTCCGATTTACTCACCTGTTATCAGGAGAGACCTCAGTGCTGCATCTTTCAGCCCAGTACTGGTCCTGAAAAGTAATTTTAACCGTACTTACCGGTAACTTGAATTTCCTTCATAGGCTAACATTGACTGGTTTCACTTGGAAATTCTTCTAAGTGTGGAGTTTTGGAACTTTAAAATATTCCTCTAAAATCAGCCGAAATACGAATTCCGATTAACTCACCTGTTATCAGGAGAGACCTCAGTGCTGCATCTTTCAGCCCAGTACTGATCCTCAAAAGTAATTTTAACCGTACTTACCAGTAACTTGAATTTCCTTCCATAGGATATCATTGCCTTCTTTTTGCTGAAAAAGTTTCTAAGTATTGATTTTTGAAACATACAAATATTCCTCTAAAATCAGCCGAAATACGAATTCCGGTTTACTCACCTGTTATAAGGAGAGACCTCAGTGCTGTATCTTTTAGCCCAGTACTGGTCCTGAAAAGTAATTTTAACCGTACTTACCAGTAACTTGAATTTCCTTCCATAGGCTAACATTGACTGGTTTCACTTGGAAATTCTTCTAAGTGTGGAGTTTTGGAACTTTAAAATATTCCTCTAAAATCAGCTGAAATACGAATTCCGATTTACTCACCTGTTATCAGGAGAGACCTCAGTGCTGCATCTTTCAGCCCAGTACTGATCCTCAAAAGTAATTTTAACCGTACTTACCGGTAACTTGAATTTCCTCCATAGGCTAACATTGACTGGTTTCACTTGGAAATTCTTCTAAGTGTGGAGTTTTGGAACTTTATAATATTCCTCTAAAATCAACCAAAGTACGAATTCCAATTTACTCACCTGTTATCAGGAGAGAACCCAGTGCTGCATCTTTTAGCCCAGCACTGACCCTGAAAAGTAATTTTAACCGTACTTACCAGTAACTTATATTTTCTTCCATAGAAATCCATTGTCTGGTTTTCAGCAGAAAAGTTTCAAAGTGTCGATTTTCACAAACTACAAATATTCCTTAAAAATCGCCTGTATGACTTAAACGCATTCTTTCAACTGTTTACAGGAGATGCACCAGTGCTGGAACCAGGATCCAACACTGAGTAACAAAAAGTAACGATAACAGTTTTTACCTCCTAAGTGAATTTCCTTCCATAGGATAACATTGGTCATTCTATGAGAAAAAGTTTCTAAGTGTCAACTTTTAAAATACAATAATATTCCTTAAAAATCACGAGTGTAACCAAAACGCTTTTACTCAACTGTTTACAGGAGATGTGCCAGGACTGAATCTAGGATCCAGTCCTGTGGTTAGAAAAGTAATCCATAAAGTAACTAATTGCATTTAACTAGAAATTCACATTGAGCTGAATGTTGCATTGTGTTTGAAAATGTGTTGCCCATTGCAACAACTGTAACTACTGTACTTAAAAGTCTATTGCCTATGTGCAAAGTATTTAAACTAAAGTAATTCATTCTGAGAAAGTATTTTTGTAATGTAATGTATAATGTAATTACAATGTAATTTAAAAATAAAATATGTTATAAAAAATTGTTTCTAAAAATGTAGTAAATCAGTATTAAAAAAATTTATATAACAATTAATACATTCAAAAATTGTCATTTACAAAACCTTTGAAATTCACTGAAAAAACCGTAGGTTTCAGACATGTTATAGTTACAAATTAGCATTTAAAAAACCTTTGAAATTCACTGAAAAAACCATAGGTTTCAGGGACGTTATAGTTACAAATTAGCATTTAAAAAACCTTTGAAATTCACTGAAAAAACCATAGGTTTTAGGGACAGTTATAGTTAGTTGGACATTGCACTCGTACAAAACCCGTGAAATTCCCCCGTTATAGTTAGTCCAGCTAACTATAACTCGCGCCCCGCAATGCACTGCTGATGACGTCACTTATTACATCACTCATGACATGGTCAGTGACATCACTGATGACATCACTGATGACATCTCAAATGACATCACTGATGACATCATCCACGTGATAATCTGATGCACCTCCTCACACCCTAATATAACCTTTGATACACCCACTCTAAATTACAGACTGCCATTCGCAAAACCATAGACACTCCAACACCAATAACTACATACCCACTCACTGATTCTTAGGTCTACACACACACATCCACTCACTCACCCGTACAGTCACTCATACTTATGGTCACTCAGTACAGGACTATCATATGCACTCTTACTCCTATATAAACACTCAAACACCGCCACTCATCCATAGAGGTACTCACACACCTAGTCAGTCATGCAAATAATTAAACACACTGCCATTTACTCACCTATACAGTTATACACACACCAGCTCACTTAATCATACAAATACTAGCACATTCTTACGCTCTTATACAATAACTGATACAAGCACACACGCATCCATACAGCCACTCTCACTATCACACACTCTCACTTATAGCCATTTAAATACTCTAACACACATATATACTGCCTTTCACATATGTAGTTACTCACACATGTACCACTGGGACATACATTCACTCACTAACACACTCTTACACACACTTACCCACCCATACAGTCTATCACAGATGCACTCTTGAAACCATCCACCCAGTGAATCGCCCACTCACACATCTATGCACAGAGTCGCACACACCCCTCCCACACAAACACTCAGGCACCCATACAGATACTCACACAAGCATTCAATAACTCAAATAGACACTCATGTAGCTATTCACAAGCACATGCAGCCACTTACACAGCAACAGACAGACGGATACAGACATTCACCCAGTTTAGTCACTAACCCATGCATTCAGTAAGATACGTTAAATCACTCACTTATACAGTCAGTCACGCACCTACTAAATCATCCATACAGACACTTACACACCCACTCATTCTTCAATACGTCTTTTCCTATATATATTAAAAATATTTAAACTTTACAGAAACACACAGTCACTGGATGATGTCATCAGTGATGTCATTTGAGATGTCATCAGTGATGTCATCAGTGATGTCACTGACCATGTCATGAGTGATGTAATAAGTGACGTCATCAGCAGTGCATTGCGGGGGCGCGAGTTATAGTTAGCTGGACTAACTATAACGGGGGAATTTCACGGGTTTTGTACGAGTGCAATGTCCAACTAACTATAACTGTCCCTAAAACCTATGGTTTTTTCAGTGAATTTCAAAGGTTTTTTAAATGCTAATTTGTAACTATAACGTCCCTGAAACCTATGGTTTTTTCAGTGAATATATATATATATATATCAGGAACACTCCGCTTGCATCCCTTTGACACCAGTTACAGTAACGGAGCACGGACCACGTTGTAGTGCAAATTGAAGTTTTAATCAACTCCTCCAACACCAGCCATCATGACGCGTTTCGACCCCTAGAGGCCTTGATCACATGACGCGCTCTCAGGTTACAGGTAGGTTTAAATACAGTTTTTTTCTTTCTTCATTTACTCTTAAAGTGACAATGTACTGAGTGTTTTTAACAGTTGACATAAAGAAAAGACTTAACCTTTTTTACACAATTATTGTAAAATACAAATAAACATCGGAAAATTCCTTTGTACAATTTAAGTAAATATAAATATATATCTATATATGTTAAAAATATATATATATATCACACATTATTGTTAAAACCTAATAGATGTCTAAAAACCACTGTTTTTAAAAAGCATAATAAATAAGCAATTTCAAAACCACTTGTGTAAATAATATCACATATCTTGTAGTGGATCCATCTGTTTCGGCCTGGGTTTAACAACATCTATATTTTAAACTGGTCCCCAAAAACAATTTTTACCGATGTATAGATTGCTGTAATTTATGGTGTAAGCCTTCAATTCATTAATGGGGGCTGTTTGTGACGCCACCTAAAAATATTAGCTAGTCTGAAACCATACACTTTTCAGGCGTGCTTGACGTTCAGGTATAAATACCTGAATTTCTGTCTTTACTCTGTTAATCAATCCAATTTTAAAATGCAGATGTTATGTTACAGTACTAGTTTATGTCAACATAAATTATCTTAAAAAACTCCCAGTTACATAAAATGCTTGTGCAAAAATGTTAAATATTACTAAAGTGCAATGTGCAAGTCATCCTATTATTTTTTAAAAACCCTAACTAAAACCGTGAAATTTGTGTTAAAAAGTGGGTTTTAAAAGCAACTGCGGTTTTCATTTGAGATTAAATAACCCTTTTTTAAACTATTAATAATGATGTTACAGACAATTAGAGAAGCAAACTATGCAGCATGTGAGTCTTAAAGCGGCTATAGGCAAGTAAAAAGCTCCTCGGTGGCGTTCAGGCCCCCTGGGGACTTGGTGTCGAGATTTAAGATATAGAGAGTCTCTAAATATCTTAGGGCTTTTTCCCTGTTTCCTCCTCTCTTTTTGGGTGGGATGGCATCTATCAGGAAATATGTAAGTCCCTTCGGATCTCCATTGTGTTTTTCCTCGAAGTGCCTGGCCACCGGGTAAGCTTGATCATGATTCTTAATGGCTCTAATGTGCTGGAGCACCCTCTTATGCCCCTGTAGAATTGTACTACCTACATATTGTAGGCCACAAGGGCACTCCAGCACATAAACAACATATTCACTTTTACATGACAAAACTTTGGAGATAGATTTTTCCACTTCACTGAAGGGTGTTTTGTAAGACGTCTTATTCACACCAAACTGGCACGCTTTGCAGCTCTTACATTTGTGGAAACCCTTTCTCTGGGATAACCATGTGCCTGTTGGTCGGCCTCCTACATCATTATGAACTAGGGAATCTCTCATCGAGGGTGCCCTACTAAATGTGATGGAGGCTTGCCTGGGTAACAAATGTCCTATGACGGGATCACCTAACAGGAGTGGCCAGTTTCTCTTAATGATATTTTTTCTATGGTTTTGTGTTGACGATTGTAGCCAAAAATCATTCTAAAGGTTGTGTCTTCATTGCCCTGCTTAGTATTTTTGTTTTTGAATACGTTTTTTTGGAGGAGAGTTTCCCGTTGGATTTCTGAACTCTTCTTTATAGCTGCATTAACACATGCTGGTGCATAGCCTCTTGCTAAAAATCTAGCTTTGCGCTCTGCCTGTGCTTTAATTAGCTCCTCTCGACTACTGCAAATCCTCTTTAGTCTAAGCATCTCCCCATAGGGGATGCTATAGATCAAATGAGGTGGGTGGGAACTACTCGCATGTAAGATAGAGTTTCCTGCCGTGGGTTTTCTGTGCAGTGTGGTCTCTATCTTATTTTCCTTAATAAATACCCCAACATCAAGGAAAATAACTCTTTCTGAACTGATGGTAGACGTAAAATGGAGATTAAGGCTGTTGTTATTAAGATCATCTACAAATTATTGTGCAGCCATACTGGGACCTTGCCATATAACAAACAAATCATCAATAAATCTATACCAGCATTTTATATTGTTAATCAATGTTGTTTCATGTTGTTTATGCAGGACCAGCTCCTCCCACCACCCCATATGCAAGCAAGCATAGCTGGGGGAGAAGCTGGCTCCCATAGCAACACCCCGTTGTTGTTGATAGTGGGTGTTCTGAAAAAGGAAAATGTTATTTTTCAAACAAAATTCAACCATATTGATGATCATTTTGCTATGTTGTGCTTGCTCTGGTGTTTTTTGGCAAGAAAATGACCCAGAGCCCTGAGTCCGTCCTGATGGTTGATTGACGTGTAAAGCGATGTCACATCTAAAGTAATCAGTAGGTAGTCATCTTTCCACTCCATATTGTGTATTTTAGATAAAAAGTCCCCCGTGTCTCTAATGTATGAAGGCAGTTGCTGGACATGTTCCTGAAGGTGGTAGTCTACATACTGTGATGTCGCTTCTAGCAGACTGTTCCGAGCCGAAATTATTGGCCTGCCAGGGGGCTTGAGGGGGTTCTTATGTACTTTTGGGATAAAGTATAAGATAGGTGTAACTGGGTGGTCGTTGCGTAGAAATTTGAATTCCTGTGTTGTGATTAGTCCAGCGTTCTTCCATACTAATAGCTTGGTATAGAAGTTGTTGTACATTGTCCTGATTGATATCTGATCACAACGAAGGTAGCAATCCCTGTCTTTCAGTTGGTTGTTGGCCTCTTCAATATACGCTTCTTTACTCCAAATGACCAAGTTGCCCCCTTTATCAGAGTTTCTGATGACTATCTCTTTGTTAGATTGCAACTTTTTTATTAGTAGATGATATTGTAGTTCACTTGTGTTCATTTTTTTCTTGTTCGTTTTGTTAACCTCAAAATTGAGTTTTTTAATGTCAGAAATCACATGTTCTTGAAAGATGTCTATTGCATCCCTGATGGTAATGGGATTAAATGTCGAATGCGGTCTGAACGGTGTTGTTTCTCTGGGCAAAGCAGTATGATCTCTGGATGTTGTTGTACTGTTGCTTTCATTAGCCAGCTCCAGTAGATTCATCAATAATGGCTCATCTGAAGGTGTAAGTTCAAATGGAGGTGAAGTATTTGAAGGACTTGCCGCATTTTTTATTGGCTCTTTATTTGTATTCTCCAATTGGCGGTAATGTTTCTTCAGTTTGAGCTTTCTTACGCTTTTATAGATGTTGACTCTGGTTTCTGCATAGTTAAAGCACGTTTGGGGGCAGTATGATAGCCCGAGAGTTAGAAGCCGCTTTTCCGCTTCAGTAAGTTTGATGTCAGTCAGATTTATGATCGTTTGGCTGCTGTAATGTTCTATTGTGTCTATCTTCTCCATTTCCTTTTTGGTTTTTGTGTTGTTTTTCTGGTATCTCCTGTGTTTTGATTTCCGCCTCTCTCGTCGTTTTGCAGTTCTTCCCGAGGAGGCCTGCTTGTCTGGTTTCTGGGACGCAATGTTTGTCTTCGTTCCCAGACTAAAAATCCACCTCTTCTGCGAGTGAGATTTTCTTTGGTATTTGCCTTAACGATTGACTGCATGTCTCAGTCTCAGCTTCACTTTCTACAGCCGAGCTGAGGTCCGAATTAGAAGTGGTCCCTGTTCCTACTGCTGCCCCTGCTGTGCCAGTTGATGAATTTTGTTTGGTGTTGTACTTGGATGCTTTTAATGTATCATATTTCTTGGCGAAGGTGAATATACACCCTGTTTCATAGTCCGTGCGGTCTCTATGAAATTTAAAAGCCTTCCGCTCTCTGATCTTGTCTTCTTCACGTTTCAACCTTTTGGCCATTTCCTCCTTCTGTTTCGCTATTTCCTCTTTTTGTCCCATAGTCTCAAGCTCTTCATTGATTTGATCTATTTGTTCCTGTATTCTCTGACGATCTTTCTCTGCATATCTGACTAAAATCACCATAAGTCTGCGTGATGAGTCCAGATTTGTTTCAGCCCATTCACGCATCATGTCCTTATCCGGGTTTTCATAGCTGGGTGCCGTTAGAATTCTCAATCCTCGAGGCACCCTGCCTACGTCCAAGTATCTTTGGAGGGATTTTCCCTCCCACCATTTGCTTTGTTCTGTTTTGCTGAGTTTTTCTAACATTTTAATTTTGTCCCTTATGCTGGTATTGCGCGTACCCACCAATGCATTGTGGGAGATGGAGTTTAAGCTGGGAATGTTCGCATCACTAAACATGTCCTCCGCCGCCTCCTCCCTTTCTCTGAGCGCGTCCGCTGACATGGCGATGGTTGGAGTTATATGTGTCACTATTGTGGGTAAACTGCTATGGTTTCCAAGTTCGGGTTGCCCTCCTTAGCGTTAATACCCGCGCACCACTTCACCCTGCTGAGCGCGTATTGGGCTGCCTGCTCACTCACCATTCACTGTTTGACTTCCCTCGTTTATATATATATATATAGTGGCAAGTGTATCATGAGTATGAGTTTTTGGGTGGCAAGGGTATTTTTAGGGTGTATGGTGGGTGTGGTTTTTTGGGTGGCAAGGGCATTTTTTACATTTTGGGTGGGAATGGGTTTTTGGGTGGCAAGGGTAATTTTAGGGTGGGTATGGGTTTTTGGGTGGCAAGTGTATTTTTAGGGTTAAGGGTGGGTATGGGTTTTTGGGTGGAAAGGGTAATTTGAGGGTTTAGGGTGGGTATGGTTTTGGGTGGCAAGGGTAATTTTAGTATTTTGGGTGGGTATGGGTTTTTGGGATTGCAAGGGTATTTTTAGGGTTTAGGGTGGGTATGGGTTTTGGGGTGGAAAGGGGATTTTTAGGGTTTAGGGTGGGTGTGGGTTTTTGGGTGGCATGGGTAATTTTAGGGTTTTGGGTGGGTATGGGTTTTTGGGTGGCAAGGGTAATTTAAGGGTGGATATGGGATTTTGGGTGGCAAGGGTAATTTTAGGGTGGGTGTGGGTTTTTGGGTGGCAAGGATAATTTTAGGGTTTAAGGTAGGTATGGGTTTTTGGGATTGCAAGGGTATTTACAGGGTTTAGGGTGGGTGTGGGTTTTTGGGTGGAAAGGGAATTTTTAGGGTTTAGGGTGGGTATAGGTTTTTGGGTGGAAAGGGAATTTTTAAGGTTTGGGGTGGGTGTAGGTTTTTGGGTGGAAAGGAAATTTATAACATTAAAAGTGAGTATAGGGGAGTGTGTGTATGTATATATACATATATACTATATATACATATTATATATATATATATATATATATATATATATATATATATTCACTGAAAAAACCATAGGTTTTAGGGACAGTTATAGTTAGTTGGACATTTCAATCGTACAAAACCAGAGAAATTCCCCGTTATAGTTAGTTCAGCTAACTATAACTCGCGCCCCGCAATGCACTGCTGATGACGTCACATATTACATCACTCATGACATGGTCAGTGACATCACTGATGACATCACTGATGACATCTCAAATGACATCACTGATGACATCACTGATGACGTCATCCAGTGACTGTGTGTTTCTGTAAAGTTTAAATATGTTTAATATATATAGGGAAAGGCGTATTGAAGAATGAGTGAGTGTATAAGTGTCTGAATGGATGATTTAGTAGGTGCGTGACTGACTCTATAAGTGAGTGATTAAACGTATCTTACTGAATGCATGGGTTAGTGACTAAACTGTGTGAATGTCTGTATCCGTCTGTCTGTTGGTGTGTAAGCGGCTGCATGGGTTTGCGAATAGCTACATGAGTGTCTATATGGGTTATTGATTGGTTTTCTGAGTATCTGTATGGGTGCCTGAGTGTTTGTGTGGGTGGGGTGTGTGTGACTCTGTGCATAGATGTGTGAGTGGGTGATTCACTGGGTGCATGGTTTCAAGAGTGCATCTGTGATGGACTGTATGGGTGGGTGAGTGTGTGTATGGGTGTGTTAGTGAGTGAATGTATATCTCAGTGGTACATGTGTGAGTAACTACATATGTGAAAGGCAGTATATATGTGTGTTGGAGTATATAAATGGCTATAAGTGAGAGTGTGTGATTGTGAGAGTGGCTGTATGGATGAGTGTGTGCTTGTATCAGTGATTGTATAAGAGCATAAGAATGTGCTAGTATTTGTATGAGTAATTGAGCTGGTGTGTGTATAACTGTATAGGTGAGTAAATGGCAGTGTGATTAATTATTTGCATGACTGACTAGGTGTGTGAGTACCTCTATGGATGAGTGACGGTGTGTGAGTGTCTATATAGGTGTATGAGTGCATATGATAGTCCTGTACTGAGTGACCATAAGTATGAGTTACTGTACGGGTGAGTGAGTGGATGTGTGTGTAAACCTAAGAATCAGTGAGTTGATATGTAGTTATTGGTGTTGGAGTGTCTATGGTTTTGAGAATGGCAGTCTGTAATTTAGAGTGGGTGTATCAAAGGTTATATTAGAGTGTGAGAAGATGCATCAAATTATCACATGGATGATGTCATCAGTGATGTCATTTGAGATGTCATCAGTGATGTCATCAGTGATGTCACTGACCATGTCATGAGTGATGTAATATGTGACGTCATCAGCAGTGCATTGCGGGGGCGCGAGTTATAGTTAGCTGAACTAACTATAACGGGGGAATTTCTCTGGTTTTGTACGAGTGAAATGTCCAACTAACTATAACTGTCCCTAAAACCTATGGTTTTTTCAGTGAATTTCTAAGGTTTTTTAAATGCTAATTTCTAACTATAACGTGCCTGAAACCTATGGTTTTTTCAGTGAATTTCAAAGGTTTTTTAAATGCTAATTTCTAATTATAACGTGCCTGAAACCTATGTTTTTTTAAGTGAATTTCAAAGGTTTTTTAAATGCTAGTTTCTAACTATGCCTACAGAGGTAGGACATGTGAAGAAAGAAGAAAAAACGCACAGAAAGAAGCAAAAGAAATGCAGAAAGAAGCAACAGAAGTCCACAAAGACGAAGAAAAGTGCAGGAAGAAGCAAGACTTGTGCAGAAAGAACCAACAGAGGAGCAGAAAGAGGCCTTGTTGCAAAATCATCCTGTGCCCACAACTTTTTCAGACGGGTACTGTGGTAACTGACTCTGAGTAACTAGGCCTAGAGCCAGTGATATGCTAAAAGACACTTAGAATACAGTGAAAACACCTACATACACTAGGGAACACTATGCGTTGGGGTACCCCTGTGATTAGCATGACCTCCTCTGTAAGGCCCTAGTACATAATAGGGCAGGGGGATTAAAACTTCCTCTTAAAACGCGCCACGGGGCACGTTTGCACAGTGGTGAAGGGAGGGGGCGGGGCCTGAGGTGACATGTGTGGAAACACGCCCTGTGGCGCGTTTTAAGTTGGGGAATTAATACCCCTTCAATCCTGAGGGCCCCTGGGGGCCAACTAGGCCACCAGGTACCTCCAGTAAGCGCCACAGGCCTCCGTTGCAGAGAGGTGGTCCAGGCCACGCCCCTTTTTACACCTCTCTGCAACGCAGCTCTGTGGTGCTTACTGGCGGTACCTAGTGGGCTAGTGGCACGTTTTAAGTTGGGAGATTAAGTCCCCTTGAATCCTGAGGGTCCCTGGGGTCCAACTAGCCCATGAGGTACCTCCAGTAAGCTCCACAGAGCCGCGTTGCAGAGAGGTGTAAAAAGGGGCGTGGCCTGGACCACCTCTCTGCAACGCAGGCCTTTGGCGCTTACTGGAGATACCTGGTGGGCTAGTTGGCCCCCAGGGGCCCTCAGGATTGAAGGGGACTTAATTCCCCAACTTAAAACACGCCACAGTGCGTGTTTGCTCACATGTCACCTCAGGCCCCACCCCCTCCCTTCACCACTGTGCAAACGCGCCCCGTGGCGCATTTTAAGCTGGGGGATAAAGTCCCCTTGAATCCTGAGGGTCCCTGGGGTCCAACTAGCCCACCAGGTACCTCCAGTAAGCGCCACAGAGCTGCGTTGCAGAGAGGTGTAAAGGGGCGAGGCCTGGACCACCTCTCTGCAACGCAGCCCTGTGGCGCTTACTGGAGGTACCTGGTGGGCTAGTTGGCCCCAGGGACCCCAGTATTGAAGGGGAATTAATTCCCCAACTTAAAGCATGCCACAGGGCGCGTTTGCAGAGTGTTGCTGGGAGGGGGCGGGGCCTCCGGCACGATCGCGTCTTTTTTTTTTTTTTTTTTAAGAAGGGGGCTGTGTGCCCCCCTTTCTTTCCTATTTTATGGGCCCTGGGGACCCCATCCCCCAGGGCCTGACCCCTATTTTTTTTAAAAGGAAGGGGGCCGCATGGCCCCCTTCCCGAGGCCATATTCGGCCCCGGGGACCCCATCCCCCGGGGCATGGCCAGTGTTTTTTAAAATGTTTATTTATTTGGAGGGGGCTGCGTGGCCCCCCTCCTCAGGCCATTTATGGCCCCGGGGACCCCATCCCCCGGGGCCGGCCTTTGCGTTTTTTTTTTTAATTAAGTGTTATTATGGGGGAGGGGGGCCGCGTGGCCCCCCTCCCTGGCCACTTTTGGCCCCGGGGACCCCATCCCCCGGGGCCTGGCCTCTCGCTGAGGACCGTGGGGGGAGCCCCAATGCCCCACAGTCCCTGCCGGCTGCCCGCGTCCTGCGGGAGCCGGCATTGCTTTTCCACATGGGGAGCTGCTGACATGCAGCTCCCTGTGTGGAAAAGCAATCTGGTTTGAATTTTGGAAGAGAGAGCAGGTTTCCTGCTCTCTCTTCCAAAATCCAAACCAGTGTTTGCTATGACAGGGTGGGAGCCACGAGGCTCCCGCCCTGTCATAGCAAACAGCAGTGTCCCGGGGGTGGGCACGCCGGTACACTGCAGGAGCCGGCCCTGGGGGGTGGCAGTCCCCAGGGCCATCACAGGCTCCAGGAGGGGGGCCGCACGGCCCCCCTCCCATCACATGCACAGCCCCGGGGAGGTGGTGGTCCCCGGGGCTCGGGGGTCCATAACGGACCCCCAAATTAGCATTTTAGTGCCCGGGGGAGGTGGCGGTCCCCGGGGCGTGTGGGGGGGCTCTAGTTCCCCCCCACGCAGGTATATATTTTTTTTTAAAAAAGAAGCCCCGGGGGTGGCGGTCCCCGGGGCTGCGGGGTGGCAGTGTGCCCCCCGCAAATAATGAATGAAAGCCCCGGGGGGTGGCAGTCCCCGGGGCTTGGGGGGGCCTTGGAGGCCCCCCCAAACCTTTAAAAAACAAGCCCGGTGGTGGCAGTCCCTGGGGCTGCGGGGGGGCTGTGTGCCCCCGCAAATATTTTATCAAAGCCCCGGGGGGTGGCGGTCCCCGGTGCTGCGGGGGTCACCCTGGGCCCCCGCAATTTTATTTCTGCATGCCCCCGGGACCTGGCCCACCCGGGGGCTTAATTAAACGAAGCGCGGGATTCGCGGCCGGATTCGCGCACCCAGCGCAAATTCAGAGATTTTCTTTTTTTTAAAAAATGCTTTTTTGGGCCCTGGGGGTCCTTGTGGGACCCCCTGAGCAGGCCTAGGGGGTCAGGGTGTTTCTACCCTGCCCCCTTTTCTTGTTTTTTGCGTTTGTTTCCCTGTTTTCTTGTGCCTCTGTTACCGAGGCACAAGATCGCTGCCAACACTTCCTGGTTTGGAGTGTTGACAGCCAATTAGAATAAAGCTCGTGATCGGGAGGGCGCGCGGATCCACCGCGGCCATAGATATCGAAACTTTTATTTTTTGATTTTCTCAGCAACTACTAAACGGATTTACACCATTTAAAGAAAAGGTCTCTTTCTGAACCAAGGGCTACCTGTTTGCCAAATTTGGTATAATTCCGTTCAGCAGTTTCGGCTGTAACCGTGTCTAAAGTTTCCTATGGGAAATTGATTTTCCGACCTCTATTGTTTGAATTTCTCAGGAACTACTGAACGGATTTACACCATTTAAAAAAAAGGTATCTTTCTGAACCAAGGGCTACCTTTTTGCCAAATTTGGTGTAATTCCGTTCAGCAGTTCGGGCTGTAGCCGTGTCTAAAGTATCCTATGGGAATTAACATGGAGAAAACACGTTTTGGGACCCCCCTTTTTTCTCGGCCCCCGCTTGCCGAATCACCTCGAAACTTTCAAGACAGGAGCTGACCAGAGCGGGCTACGAGTTTTGAAAATTTCGCAAAGATTCGTCAACCGGCGCCAAAGATATTGAGAAAACAAAAAATGAGTTTCCTATGGAAACTAGGTCCTAACTATAACTATCTACTGGCGACCGCCAGTAGATAATATATATATATATATATACACGCTTATGGTTTTATACTTACCCGGAAAATAGATACATTAATGGGGTAAAGGCAATCATGGTAAAGGCAAAGTAGTTGTAAAAAATTGTAGTTGGTAAAACTTTAGTGGTTTAGACTAAGTAGTGGTTGAGGAGTAGTGGTTTAGACTGTAGTTGTTCATGTGGTAGTTGTTCCATCATACAACCCCTCCACATATATCTCCAGCTTCCCAGTGTTGGTTGACTCCAGCAGGCCTGTAATTCTCAGATTATTCTGCCTCGATCTGGCCTCCAAATCTTCGTTCTTCGCTTGGATGACAGCCAAGACTTTTCCATGTTCAGGGCTTTATTGGACATGCTTTGAAGATCATCCTCAGCAGTGGAGACATGCTTCTCCACTTCACCTAGCCTGGCGCCCTGTTTGTCAAGCTTCGCTGACATATGGTCCATGTGCAGATTTAGAGCGTCAATCTTGCCATCAATCGACTGCAGACTATGCTGCATTGCCAGGAGTGTTGTTTCCAGCACAGGGGCTGCTTCCGTCGGGGTGTCTAATTCGGAGTCCGAAGTCGGCCTTTGCTGCGACCTCCCAGGCTTGCGCATTTCAATCAGGAGATGGGGTTGAATCTTATCAGTTTTACCCATAGTGGACAATCTTCTTGCTACGCCGGCTGTGTCCACTCAAAACCACAGGGGTGGTCACGCAATCGAACCGCAAGGGGGTCAACCTGGCCTAACGTGAAGCTGAGTGGATCTTAGAGTCCTCCAGCGCACTAGTTCTTGGACTCAGCAGCGTGAAAAGATATCCACATGTAGCCACTGCTGCAGATAGCAACAGCACAACAACTCCGTTGGTGTACAACACTTCCAGGGCAGTTGACCTGTGCGCAGAAATGCAACATATGTGGGTGCCGCTGAGAGTCCAAGTGCCCACACCAGAGTTCTTTAACCACAACTATAGTGCCCTCAGCCAGGTGCCAGGATCCCGGCGCTTACTGGCACCTCACAGCAGTAGGGCAGTCAGCCTTGTGGGACTAGAGGAGCCACCCCTCCACCAAACTCGGGGTAGGCCGCTCAAGTAGGCCCGGTGTGATTTGTCACCCACGGGCTGAGTTGAACAGGCTTGTGTGCCAGCGGCATGCAAATCCGGGGGTGCTATGTGGAGAATGAGGTAGGCGCAATCAATTACACAGTAACACTCCAGTAGGCCCTCTGCAGGCCACACCTCCACGTCCTATGTCCGTTATTTTCGTTTTCCTTCCTTTTATGTAGGATCAGCAGGGCCCCCGCTGCTCCTCTCACAGCTCGCCATCGTTCCGCGGCTTCAGCTCTACAGGCCTCGCGACGCCGCAGCAATCACCAGCGCCGCTCCAGCGAGGCGACAGCAAATTGTCCAGGTAGGCCGCCAGAGCCCCGCGGCCCCACAGATCACTGCAGCCCGCTCACCTTCCGTCAGCAAAGGCACGAAGGACTCCGCAGCACCACCGAGCCCCGCACGCCGCCACCAGCAGCCTCAGATCTCACAGCGGAGATCGGAGCAGTGCGCGATTCTCAGCCGCATCTGGCAGTCACCATGTTGTCTCCGCCGTCGTACCGCACCCGGCCGGATTCTACTCGCTGTCTCACTCCTCACACTTTAGGCCGCTCCAGCAGCCGCCTAGGCACATCAGCAATGCTGTGTCGCAGTGTGTGGAGTTGGCTGACACGTTATTAGGCAGGATAATGGGCGGATTGAAGGTTCAGCCGGCAGAGCTGCACTAAGGCGCAGTCATTTTGCAGCGCACCCTCTAGCGCCCCCGATTGATCCTTCTAATGGGGTATATTTGGTAGTGCTACTCTGTAGTCCTCTTAAGGTATTTATCTCTTTCTCATTTGAGATATGTAGTTAATTTGAAAATTGATTGGGGGAAGCCTACTTCCCTTATCTCATAAAAATGAATATAGTTCCTCCTCCATGTTCAAACCATTTCGAAATTTGATATTCATATTGACAATGTATCTACTTTCAAGCTGTCTCAGCTTTCTTGGTTGCCTCCTCTTACGGAGCTTGGGACAGCATCTATCACAAAATATGATAGGAATTCTGCATCATTATCGTGTACATCATGAACATGTCTTGCTACTGGGTAAGAGCAATCTTTGTTTTTTCACTGCTCTCAGGTGTTGAAGTTTCCTACAGTGTACATGTAGGACTGTACTTCCCACATATGACAGGCCACATTGGCAGGATAGCACATAAACCCCAAATTCAGTTTTGCAGTTAAAATCCCCTTGATCTCTATAGGTTTTGTGTTGAATGGTTTGGTGTATTCTCTAGTGTTTACTACTTTAGTGCATGCCTTGTATTTGTGGCATTTATAAAAAACATTTTTCTGTTGTAGCCAGGATCTTGGGCTTTCAACCTCTGGACCACTGCGTACCAATGCATCACACACAGATGGTGCTCTCCTTAAGGTTATCTGAGGAGTTCTGGGCATAGAGGGACCCACCACCAAATCTCCCCGTATCAAATGCCAGTGTAGCTGCAGGATTCTCCTCATCGCACCTTCCTGTTCACTGTAGGTAATAATCATCCTTACGCATTGTTTGGGTTCCTTCTTACTTTCTTCATGGAAGAGGATAGATTCCCTGTTCTTCAATTGAACCTTGGCTAGGGCTGCTACCAATATAGTACTGGAGTACCCTCGTTGTTTAAAACGTTCCACCATTTCTCCTTTCCCTACATTCCAATCCTCTATCATGCTGCTGTTTCATTTTAGTCTAAGTAATTCTCCA
The DNA here is from genome assembly GCA_963921515.1 of Calotriton arnoldi. Taxonomy (NCBI): domain Eukaryota; kingdom Metazoa; phylum Chordata; class Amphibia; order Caudata; family Salamandridae; genus Calotriton; species Calotriton arnoldi. The sequence goes on from CAWUFW010000030.1 coordinate 3,477,344, forward strand.
TACAAAATGCTTGCTTTTAGATTAAATGGATGAAAACTGCCTGCAAGAAGGGTTGGGATGCCTGCCGTCTCCTTTCTAAATAGCCTGGTTTGCAATTTACCCTCTCTTACGAATATCTGAAAATATAAGAACTCTATCTGTGTGTTGCTGATATTCCCAGTGAAGTGCAGGTTCAAACTATTGTGGTTGATTTGTTGGATAAACTCAGTGGCTGACTGATAAGACCCTTTCTGAATTACAAATAGATCATCAATAAAGCGACGCCAAGTTATTACATGTTCTTCCCACATTTTACCATGGTACACCATGAGTACCTGCTCCTCCCACCAGCCCATATGCAAACAAGCATAACTGGGGGCGAAGCAGGTACCCATCGCCGGCCCGCGAACTTGCCTATACACTTGGTTTTTAATTAGGAAAACATCTTATTAAGACACCACTTAATCATTGAAATTAACATTTCTGTATGCTTGTAGAGTCTTAAAGGTCTTGTGTGAAGAAAGTGTTCAAATGCTTTGATTCCATCAGTGTGATTGATACTTGTGTATAAAGTTGAGACATGCAAGGCCATTAAAATATATTCGTCACTCCATGGCAAGTCATATATTTGTTTCAAAAGTCCTCGGTGTCCTTGATGTAAGACGGTAAATTTTTAACATAGCTCTGTAAGTGGTAATCAATGTAAACTGAAGTTTTCTCAAACAAACTTTCTTTGGTGGAGATGATTGGCCACCCTGGTGGTGTTCTGGCGTCTTTGTGAATGTTTGGTATCAAGTATAGTACCGGTGTTTTTGGGAAGTCATTTTTGGGGTAGCGATATTCATCATAATTAATTAATTCCATGCCTCTCCACTCTGTTAGTTTTTCATGATAGACTATTTTGGTCCTTCTGATGCTTTCCAAGTTACTTTTCTCGTAGCACCCTGGATCTCTCAACTGCTTGAGGGCACCAACACATATCCACACACAGATATCTACACACACATCCACATATCCACACACACATATCTACACACCCACACATGCACCCACATCTCCATGCACACACATCTCCACACACACACATCTCCATGCACACACATCTCCACGCACACACATCTAAACACACACATCTCTACACACACACACACATTTCTACACACACATTGACATGCATGCACACACATTGACATGTATGCACACACATCATCACGCACATCGACATGCACGCACACACACAATCGACACACATGCACACATGTCGACACACATGCACACACATCAACACATGCATATCGACACACACATCTCCATGAATGCACATCTCCAAGCACACAAATCTCCAAGCACTCACACACATTCACACACACACACACATCCAAGCACACATACATTGACACACATGCACACACATATGCATGCACACACAAATCCATGCACACACATATCCATGCACACTTACATCCATGCATATACATCCACACACATTCACCCACATGCACATTCACCCACACACACATTCACCCACACATACATTCACCCACATGCACATTCACCCACACACACACTCACCCACACACACACTCACCCACACACACACTCACCCACACACACACTCACCCACACACACTCACCCACACACACTCACCCACACACACACTTACCCACACACACACTCACCCACACACACACTCACCCACACACACATTCACCCCCACACACACAATCACACACACACTCACCTATACACACACATTCATCCACACACACAAATTCATCCACACACACACATTCACCCACACACACACATCCACACACACATATCTACAAACACACATATCCACACATACACACACACATCCACACACATATCCATCCACACACACACACACATATCCACACACACATACATGTCCACACACACATCCACACATGCACATAAACACACACATGCACATAAACACACATATCTACACATGCACATCCACATGCACACACATCCATACACTTACATCCACATACACACTCACACATCCATACACACACTCGCACATCCACACACATACTCGCACAACCACACACACACTCACACATCCACACACACACTCGCACATCCACAAACACACTCGCACATCCACACACACACTCACACATCCACACACTCGCACATACATCCACACACTCGCACATCCACACACATACTCGCACAACCACACACATACTCGCACATCCACACACTCACACATCCATCCACACACTCGCACATCCATCCACACACTCACACATCCACACACTCACACATCCACACACTCGCACATCCACACACTCGCACATCAACTCATACACATCCACTCACACACATCTACTCACATATCCACTCACATTCATACACATATCCACACACATATCCACACACAAATCTGTACACATATCCACACACACACACACATATATATATCCACACACACACACATCCACACACACACATATGCACACACACACACATACACACACACCCACACATACACATCTATACATTCAAGATGGCTGACTAAGAGGGAGCTGCCTCTGAAGGCTCCTAGGGCAAAGGATCACTACAAGCATAAATCCCTGTGTAGCCCCGGCCCATCGAACACTCTCAAAAACCCATTTTTGGAGTGAATCACCTTGCTGAATGCTGGAAGCAAAACACAGACCCTGGTCCCATGACAGAGGACCCCAGAAGCTCCACCATATCTGTCACTGCAGCCATATCTGATGCACTCCAACCATATTTGTCACTCACTACTCAGGACCTGAGGGTGAAAAAGACCCTTTCCAGCCACCGAGAGGGAGGGTGATGGCATAGCACAGTACCTCGGGGAGCGGTCCCTCCACAGAGATCGTGACAGAGGCTCCCAAACCCATGGGGAAGCTCCAGAGCTGCAATGGTCCTCCCACAGAGATCACGCCAGAGGATCCCAGACATGTGGGGAAGCTCGAGTCCCTTCTCCAGCCCCATCACCGTGGGGGAGGGTGACTGCAGCACTCAGCACCTCGGAGGTTGAAATGGTCCCTCTACAGAGAGCACAACAGAGGTTCCTGGACCCACAGGGAAGCTCCGGATACCACAGTGGTATCTCCACAGAGACCACCCCCTAATCTCAGTTGCTGGGTCTTCCCGATGCTTCGGTCCCCACTGCTCTGACTAGGGCCGGTCAATCAGTAGACCAGACAGTGAGGAGGCTGTCATCCTGTACTGGGAATACTCCTCTCTATTGACAAGGTAAAGTTGCGGTCAGAGTGGTGGGGTGGGGGGAATCGACAGCCGATGTTGAGAAAAAAAACCCACTTACCTTGCACTCACCACATCGCTGACTCGCAACTGTGGCGCCCGCTACCGACTTGACCAGTGGACGCTTGACTCCCACCCTGCTCGGAATAGAGAAAGAATCCCTGCCAAAACTGAAACCAATCTGGCACACTGCAGTGAAAAATGGCATCGTCTTGGGGATGGCCCATTGCCCCTGACCTCGCGGACAGCACCAAACCTGCGGGGGCACAACAAGGCGCCGCGATCTTTTTGAATGTTTCCGGATTAAACAAATAAATTATGAGTTAGTGGGCATCTTGACTGCCATAGCCTGAATGAGCCCTTTGCCCCTGAACTGCTGCCCTAAATTAAGGTCTTTTGTTTGATTTAATCCTGATTGTTGTTGTCCTCTTCTATTGCTCTTCTTCCTCAGTAGGACCGTAGGGCAACCCCTTCAGCACGATCCTGTTTGGGCTTCTTCCTCTGTAGGAAGTGGGCTAGGGCTGCCTCCAAAATAGTCATCTGATTGTGCCTCTCAACAGGACCTCTATCAACAACTTCATATTATCCCCTCTATGCTTCAGCTTCAAATCTAAACCTTTCCCAGTTGAGGGAGTATATAACCCCTAAATATGAGGCCAGGTCTTGATTAATCAACATTATAAGAAATATATTATCCTGTGCGCTTATCGTATGCACATGCACATACACATATTGCTACATATGCCTATTAGATGATCCTGTTTACTCTACGCTAACATTTAACTCTTGTGCATACACTGTGAATTCATGTCAATGCTAGACTCTGTTGCCTACACTGTGTCTTTTGCCTATCCTACCTCGTGCCAGCGATTGTGACCCTGCTTTCTCGGTGTCTATAAACACGTTTAACGTATTCACATGCACATATTGTTACATATGTCTATAAGATGTTTTTGGTTTATCTTGCGGTAATACACTGCTACATATGCATATAAGAAGATTTTGTTTACCACACACCAATATTGGTGCCTTGTGAATACTAGGATTTTATGCTGCTGGTGCGATGCTGGTAGCTATTGATCATACTGTGATTCTGTCTATCCTACCTCATGCCGGCAGTAGTGACTCTGCTTCCCTAATGTTCATGAGTGCATCTAATGTTTTTGCATGCACATACTGGTACATATGCTTATAAGATGTTTCTGTCTACCTTACACCAATTATGGTTCCTTGTGCATACACTGTGACCTTATGTCTTTGCTGACTTCCATTGCCTACATTGTGATTTTTGTCCATCCTACCTGTGCCAGCAGTAGTGACCCTGCTTCCCTTATGTCTATTAGGTCATGTCTACCCTGACAGCAAACCCTTACTGTGCGTGGACATAATGTGTTCACGCCCTGTATTAGCTAGGCCTCTCCAGCTAGCTTGACTTAAAACCCCACATAAACTCTAGTTCCAAGATATCGTGACAACTTAAAACTAATTTTAATTTTTTTGGGAGCAGGCTCAGCAGTGCTGTTTGGCATTCAAAGCCACATCTACCTCGCAAGGTATCCCTTCAAACATTCTCAAACTCTCCTCACCACGCCCACACCAAGGGCACTCTGATCTGCCAAAGGAATGACAATCACTCCTCCAATGAATGACCCACTGCTGAAACTGGCAACCATCTCAGAAGGTACCCCTCCACCAGAATAGGCCCAGTCTGCAAATACAGTACTGCAGTAGGACCATTCACCAATGTCCCACCGCAACACTGTCATGGAAAGATACAGCCCCAACTCATACTGCATTAAATTTCCACAAAACCTATCCTAGAATGCCGCAAAAGATTTTAAGCCGAAAATCCTCACAGATTATCCAGAAAGACTAATAGCTGACATCTTCTACCGCCCACTTCATGGAGGCAAAAAAATGGACTTAATTTTCTACACTAAGAAACCCACCAAGTGTATAGAGAACTTCACACAACACCTTCAAGTATCTAAGACTATCAACGTCCCATATGGAACTAAGCTCACCATTTCCCCATCTCAGAACCTGAGCTGGGAATTATCCATAACCGTCTACAGAAATGGAAACATCCTAGTCCAAGCAAATCTATCCATTTTTGATTGCCACTTCCCTGTACTCTGTGCTTCAGGTACTACTTCCTCCCTTTCACCCTCTCCTAGAGAAATAACCACCCCACCCTCCCCCAGAGAACAATTCCATACACCCACACCTCCGTCAGCTGAACCCTCTACTCCCAATGCCATTCGCACTGTCTCTGCCACCACCATCCCTACAACCTCCTCCACTACCACACGCCCTGACACAACAGCTTCACCACCAGAACTATTTTCCCTGTCCTCATGGCACACCCCTAGAGAACCAACCCCTCCTCCCTCTCCCAGAGAACTGATCCATTAACACACGCATCCGCCAGATGAACCTTCCACTCCTGAATCCCTTCACACTATCTCTGCCTCCACCCCTGCACAGCCTCATCCACTACCAGATGCTCTGATGCTACAGCCTCACTACCAGAACTACTTCCCCCCTTCCCAGGGCATACCTCCACTTCCCAGCTTGAGCTATCCCCCGCTCCCTTATCATCGCAGTCCCTCAACTTTAGCCGACTGGATCCCACTATAGCCCACTCCCCAGACACTCGTGAGTGCCATCACATTCTCCCACTACACTCCCAACCATCTCTCAACTGATCCCTATAATAGCCCGTCTAGAACTCAAAATCAACACTATTCTGGAGAAAAGTTCATCACTTAGATGAGGTGCAAAGACTAGCCGCACTTCACCCCAACCCCATGTGCCTATGGTGAACACCAACCCTGCCACAATCAGTCACTCTGACCCCCAGTCCCTCACCCCTAACCAAACCATCCCCTACATTCACCACCACCTCAAACCTAGACACACCCTGACTGGAATATTGCAGCAGGAAGCCAAATTACTGAGCAACACTCACAGCAATGCCCCCAGCCAAACTTGCCACCCCAAGATCCCGGTCATTCTTGGCACAAATAGGACCCCGGATACCATCAGCCCAACTAACTACCATCCAAACCAGTTAGCCTGGCCCAAGGTCACTACCTGCTCCTTGTTGCATGCTTATTAACTGCTGATTAGAAGTCAAGCATGCCACTGATGTAGCCGAAACCATCCTATGACACAACACTGACATCTGTTTTCTAACGGAAACCTGGCTAAATGACCACTTATCCCCACACATCGACCTCCTCACCCCACCGGATGTCTCAATCATTCTCAGTGACTGCAAGGATTGCAAAGGTGGCAGATTACCCGTTATTCACAAAAACAATCTTAGCCTAACTCCCTTCCGCACTGCAAAATACCCTACCTTAAATATTTAGGAGTTGAGCTCTCTTCTGAAGGCCCCAATCGCATCAAATTTCATGCCATCTACCACCTGCCAGGGGATAACACACAATTCCTTGATGACTTAACAGACCTAATTTCTCAAAACCCCATAACAGGCAGCACAGACCTCATACTAGGAGATCCAAAACTGCACATGAACAATGCTGGAGATTCCACAGTACAAGCCCTCTCGGAAATGATTGACCTTACCCAACACTGCAATAAACAAACTCACAACTTGCAACCTTCTCAAAACATATGACCCTATCCCTCCAATCTATCCTACCATCCAGCTGGACTGATCACCATCTAATTCTTTTTGATCTCTCTGACACCCAACCAATGGCCCACCCCCAATCCAGCCACCCCAATTACTGGATAATGAACTTACATGAAATCCCCCAAGCCTAGTTAGAAGCTCTAGTCAGTTCTCAAATTCAACTACCACCTGATCTCTCCTCCAGCGATGGCCTCCCTGCCCATTACAACACAAAACTGACAGAACTCATTGAAACAGTCACCCCTCTGAAACTCAAGAAGTATCCCCTCCCGATCCTGGTTCAACAAAGACCTTAGCAACGAAAGGTGACAATTCTGAGTAGATGAAAGAAATTGGAGGCCGTAACCTTCACTACCCAATCTCTTGGTCCTCTGCGCTGAACGCCTTAAATACAAAAACACATCTTCAGAGAAAAGTCCTCCTTTTTCCGAGCAACTGGCTGGTCTAGGATTAGACTCAAAGACCTCTTCAACATCATCAAACAGCAAACTTCCTCTTTCCTGGAACACTCTACTAATGACTCAACTAAGCATTGTGAAGAATTCGCTGCATTTTTCTCTGACAAAGTATCTCAGATTGAGCTCTCCCTTGAACCACACACCTCCCAACCCCGCACCAAGGATGCCCCTTGCGATAATGGTTCACCGATACACTGCCTCCAAAAGATGGCTTTCTCCCCCCTCGACAACATGGCTCTCTAACCTCAACCCCTTGCAACTGAAAAATGATGCAACTTGGACTGAATTCAACCATATCCCTGAAGAATTCCTTAAATTACTCACCAGCATGAAGCCAACTTTCACATCTCCAACCCCTTATGTGCTGCACTTGTAAAAAACCTCAGTCACATCATCTCTCATATATGGACCGAAATCACCAACTCCTCCGTTTCGAGTGGCTACATGCTGGCCTCCTTCAAACTCGGCCAAGTCACCCCCTCATCAAAAAAACAGGCGCCGAACAGACCGACCTTAATATTTATAGACCTATAACTAACCACCCTCTCTTTGCTAAAGCCATCGAAAAATGTGTGCTTGCTCAACTCAACAACCACATTGAAAAATACAACTTGCACAACACCTTCCAGTCTGGGTTCAGGAAAGGCTACAGTACAGAGACTACAATACTGAATATCATAGATGACCTACACAGATCTCTAGATGATGGTCAGGTCTGCCTCCTGGTCCTCATGGACCTCTCAGCGCCCTTTGATACTGTCAGCAATGACATCCTTCTAAACCCCTTCTTTCAGCACACAGGCATTAATGGAACTGTCCTCCAGTAGTTTGCATCTTTCCTAAACCAACGATCACAGCTAATCAAACTCAACCTCAAAAGCAACACCAGTGTCAAAAGGAGTCCCACTAGGATCAATCCTGTCTCCTGCCCTTTTCAGGAACCCCTGACAGTGATCCTGAATAAAGCAAAAATTGCCTATCATCTCTATGCAGATGACACTCAACTCTACATGAAAATCTCATCAGTCAAAGACTTCCAGCACCTAAACAGTACCCTCGCAACAGTCCAAGCCTGGCTGACTAGCAACCATCTCAAGCTCAACCTCAACAAAACTGAACTTCTTTTCATCCAACCTAAGGAAATCATCTCGAACTCTGTTAAATCCCTGGGGATTATACTTGGCATTCACTTGAGCATGAAAGAGCCGATTAATTCCTCTGCAAAAAGCACCCTCTACACACAGAAATACCTTAAAAAAGTCAAACCCTTCATCCCCATAGAAAGCCTAAAGACTGTGTTACAATCTTATGTCCTCCCCAAGCTGGACTACGGTAATGCAACAATTACAAGCGCTCCAAAAATACACTTAGCCCCTTTGAAAGCTACACTTCACGCAGCAGCTAGACTATATTTGGGGGCGATTCGCTTTAACCACATCACTCCCACTCTCAAGCAACTCAACAGACTTATAATCGAAACAAGAGGTTTGTTCAAAATGGCTTGCATATTTCGCAAAGCTCTCTATACATAAAAGCCAGTCTACCTCACAAACAAATTATCAAAAGTTGTTCAAAAGAGACCTCTTCGAAGCTCCAAAAGACTATTCCTGATTCCACCAAAATTTAAGAAAGCAAAATCTTGCACCCACACCTTCTCCGGAAAAGCTCCCGGAATATGGAACTCGCTGCCACAAGACCTACATGACATTCATTCATTGCCTCACTACAAAATGAAGCTGAAACTTCTTCTCGTCAGCCAATATCTAAACACTCCCCCCTAATCCATTGGACTGGCCTTTTTTGCTCCTACCCTGCACGCCCTGAGCAAATCTGAGCCTCACTACCTCGGAAAAACAGTGCATTTTTCCCTCCACCATCTCAAGACCCTACCCTAGCTTCCACAGTACCTTAGTGTTTATCTACATTACTGTCTGTGAAATCTTTCCATAATAATTGCTATTAATTATTTCTATTTACAACACTTGTAAGCTCATGCACTTACTGCTATGATCTGAAAAACGCAATTTATACATCTACCGTATCTACCTCAAAACTATTGGCAACTATATCCTAATGTTTTTCATATTTACCTCAAAACTGCATCTGCAGCTATATCCAAATGTCCTTCATATACTTTGTTTACATACTGTCACTTTGTATTTTTAGCTACTCCAAATGTATCTCACGTAATGGCCGTTTTGCAAACTATGTGAAGCGCTCTGATACCCTGGGTCACGTTCGCAAAAATTTAAACTCAATAAATAAATAAAATCCACACATACATCCACACATACACACATATGCACGCACACATACATATATATCCACATATCCACACACACATCCACACACACATATCCACACATGCACACATCCACACACACATATATCCACACACACACACACAAACATATATCCACACACACATATCCACACATACACATGTATATCCACATACACATATCCACACACATATATCCACACACATACATATTCACACACACATGTATCCACACATACACATGTCCATACACATACAAACACACACATATCCACACACATGTCTACACTCGCACATATCCACACACATATCTACACATACACACAAATGTATCCACACACACACATATATCCACACACAAACACATATATCCACACACATGTATATCCACACACATATATCCAAACATGTATGTCCACATGCACATATATCCACAGATAGCCACACATACAAATCCACACACATACAAATCCACACACATACAAATCCACACACATCCACACACACATGTATCCACTCATACACATATAACTACACACACGTATAGCCACACACACATATATCCACACACATACATATCCACATCCACATATATCCACACACATCCACACACACACACACACAACCACACACACATCCACACACACATCCATACACACACACACACACATATCTATACATTCACGCATATATCCACACATACACACACATATCCACACACATCCACACACACACACATCCACACATAAAATCCTTTCAGGGAAAAATTGCCGACATGCCCCAGAATGGAGTTGGTGGTCAGCTTTCCTTGAAGACTGCAACCCTTGAATCCTATATTATAGTCAGTCTCTCCTCCTTCATATAAAGTTGCCAGCACACTATCAGGTAAGTTAAAGTGCATAATCTAATTTATTTATAGGCTGATGTTTGAAGAATTCAGGTTAACTCTGTAGCTTTGCTCACAGTTGCGGACCATATTTTCATTTCTATACAAATACACATATACCACGTGATTGTTTTCACTTTGATAAAAACAAAAATGCATTTCAACTCAAGCAGATATAGTATTTGTTGGTGTAGTTGAAAAAGGCCTACAGACTTTGACATATTCTGTTGTTATCACTCATTAAAATGTTCACAGTATACTAGAAGCTCTATTTAAATGTATCCACTCTCATGATCAGCTTTCAGTTCATTTATATACCATTATGCTCAAGTGGCCTCAGCCCTCTTCCTTTATAATCACCAGCGTACTCACCATCTCTTTCACAATGTTACTATTATGTCTTTTTAGCATCATTGTATGCTATCATTCAAAATATCTCAAAATATATTTTCATGTATACTCAAAGTATAACATATAATGCCTATGTGGGCTACAGTCGATATTACAATTAGATTTGATTTTTACAGCCTTATTGCAAATGGCAATCATTGTTAATTGCAATCTGAGCTTAATGTCCACTTATCTTTATAAAGTTTTTTATATAGCGCTGGCTAGACCCGGAGGTATCAGAACGCTTTACATAAGGATCAGTGCGTTACAGGTTACATAGTTACAGGATCAGCGAGTTACAGGTTACATAGTTACATCAATTAGATCAACGAATAACGGAGGGGGGAGGGGGGAGGAAAAACAGCAGGGGGACGAGGAAAACAATGTCAGATGTCCGGCTGGGTAGGTGATGGCCAAGGGGGTGAACCAGAGCCAGACTCCTCTATAGCTGCAAAGAACAGCTCCACCGGGCATCAGCCATCTTTCTGTGGTTCATTTCATTATTTCTGTTTTGATCATTATTCAACTATCATCTCCCTGCTGGTTATCTAAAAAAGAAAATAAATACATAAAAATTATAACTTCTCACACCCATAGCCCCATTAAAATGTATACTAACCATATCCTCCCTACTGTAGGCAGCAGATGAATCAACAACTCATAGATGTACACATTATTCCTCCTCCATGTTTAACCCATGGGGTTCATTTGTGTCCAGCTCTAAAAAAAATATTTTGATTCTAACCTTCTCAGCATCCCTTCCTCATAGCCCCCGAAGACTGTAAGGAACAGATTTAATGACACTGTAGTTTATACCACTCGTCTCACCATTGTGTTTCTGCCAGAAGTGGCACGCTACCCGGTAGCTGCTATCCATTTTCTTAATCGCCTGTACGGGTTGTTAGATTCTCTTATATGTAACCAAATTCATATACTGCTTACATACCTCTTAGCGTATGGGCATGTGAACATACATACTGCAAACTCCGTCCTTCAGTTATTTATGGCTTTCAGTGGTTTACTCTTCTTCGAAAATGTCTTGGTGAGTTTCTGAATATTCTCACCATTAATGCACACTTTGCACAATCAACATTTATAGAAACCTGTTTGAATTGGTGGCCTTTGTGGGTTTTCACTTAGCAGTTCATTCTTCACCAACTGATCTCTCATAGACCTAGCTCTATGGAACGTGTCTTCTTGAAATATCTTTTCCTATTACTGGATTGTTTCTGATTAAGTCCCGTGCTTTGGTATTAGGTGAAATTTATAACATATGCTGTACGTTATAAGTCTGGATGTTTCAGCTGGTCCATTCTTAACAACCTCATGTTTTTTAAAAAGTAAATCCTCTCTTCACCTATGACTCACTTTGACAACTGCCCTGTTTATTTTGTTCTCATTCTACCCTCTCGCTTTTAAAATAGATTTCATGTAATCACTGGCTTCTTTATATGATTTCTCCGTACTACAGTTCCTGTTTGCACTTAATAATTCACCATAGGGGATGCTCTCCTTTTAACTGTATTGGATGAAAACTATGTGCATGCAGTAAGCTGTTTCCCAAAGTAGGTTTTCTAAAAACTGTAGCATTGATCTTAGTTTCTTTTGTCCAGGTCTTAACATCCTGAAATTCTATTCCCTTTCTAATCATTGTATCTGTAAATTTCAATCTCAATGTGTTCTAATTTAATTCTAGTATAAAATCACTTACCTCTATAGGAGAACCTAGCCATATAATAAAAAGGTCATCAGTAAACCTTAACCAAAGCATCATGGGCCATATGTACTTAGATTGTTCTCATTCGCAAACGGCCCGATTCACAGAATTGGGCCATTTGCGACCGGTAAAAAAGCCTTTTCCTATGTACAAAGGCCCATTTTGCGATTTGGTAACCTATTACCGAATCACAAAATGGGTTAGCGAATCGCTATTAGGAAGAGGCGTGTTAAAGGCGTCCCTTTCTAATAGAGCCTTGCAGTGCTATGTATGAATGTTTTGCAACCAAAATGCAGTCACAAAACATTTGCATTTTACCACCTACTTAAAGTAGGTGGTAACCCAGTCGCAAAGAGGAAGGGGTCCCCAGGGAAGCCCTTCCCTTTTGTGAATGGTTGCGAAAACATTTTTTAAGAGCAGGCAGTGGTCCCATGGACCACTGCCTACTCTTAAAAAGTGAACTGTTACACAACCTCAAGTACATGCAACATATATATAGTTCTCAAGTTTAGGTGGAAAGCAGCTCCAGTATAGAGCACTCTCAACACCAGCAACACTCTAAATTTGCTCACCTCAAATGTCTGTTTTTCTATCAAAGTCTTTAAGCGTAGGATTAGCACAGTGCCATCCACGCCGAGATAGAAAGGGACAAAGTCTTTTACCATTTTCACAGCAAAGTCTTTAAGCATAGGATTAGCACAGTGCTATCCTTGCCGAGCTGTAAACTGGCCAAAGCCTTTTACCACTCCACGCACAGTATTACAGCTTTGGATTGGTAAAATACCATCCAAGCCAACCTGAAATGAATAAAAGCAACCCCTGACACGTGTTTCGCTCTCGTTAGAGCTCTTCAGAGAGGTATATCTTTGTCCAGACACAAGGGAGCACCCAGTATAAGTCAAAAGAATACCCTTTCAGGCATAGAGTGATGCATAAATTATGCAAAAAAGGAAGCAGAGAACTCTGGGTAGTTCTCAAGTTTAGGTGGAAAGCAGCGCCAGTATAGAGAACTTTCAACACCAGCGACACTCTAAATTTGCTCACCTCAAATGTCTGCTTTTCTATCAAAGTCTTTAAGCGTAGGATTAGCACAGTGCCATCCACGCCGAGATAGAAAGGGACAAAGTCGTTTACCATTTTCACAGCAAAGTCTTTAAGCATAGGATTAGCACAGTGCTATCCTTGCCGAGCTGTAAAATGGCCAAAGCCTTTTACCACTCCAGGCACAGTATTACAGCTTTGGATTGGTAAAATACCATCCAAGCCAACCTGAAATGAATAAAAGCAACCCCTGACACGTGTTTCGCTCTCATTAGAGCTCTTCAGAGAGGTATAGCTTTGTCCAGACACAAGGGAGCACCCAGTATAAGTCAAAAAAATACCCTTTCAGGCATAGAGTGATGGATAAATTATGCAAAAAAGGAAGCAGAGAACTCTGGGTAGTTCTCAAGTTTAGGTGGAAAGCAGCTCCAGTATAGAGCAATCTCAACACCAGCGACACTCTAAATTTGCTCACCTCAAATGTCTGTTTTTCTATCAAAGTCTTTAAGCATAGGATTAGCACAGTGCCATCCACTCCGAGATAGAAAGGGACAAAGCATTTTACCATTTTCACAGCAAAGTCTTTAAGCATAGGATTAGCACAGTGCTATCCTTGCCGAGCTGTGAAATGGCCAAATCTTTTTACCACTCCAGGCACAGTATTACAGCTTTGGATTGGTAAAATACCATCCAAGCCAACATGAAATGAATAAAAGCAACCCCTGACACGTGTTTCGCTCTCATTAGAGCTCTTCAGAGAGGTATAGCTTTGTCCAGACACAAGGGAGCACCCAGTATAAGTCAAAAGAATACCCTTTCAGGCATAGAGTGATGCATAAATTATGCAAAAAAGGAAGTAGAGAACTCTGGGTAGTTCTCAAGTTTAGGTGGAAAGCAGCTCCAGTATAGAGCACTCTCAACACCAGCGACACTCTATATCTGCTCACCTCACATGTCTGCTTTTCTGTCAAAGTCTTTAAGCGTAGGATTAGCACAGTGCCATCCATGCCGAGATAGAAAGGGACAGACTGCATTTATAAAAAAAAATATGTTGCTTTATTTAACAGCAAACTCAGACATGGTGGTCTGCTCGCCCCAGCAGGCCACCATCCCTGTGCTTTTTGCTATTCCCATTGGGTCACAAATTGCAACCTACCTCATGAATATTGATGGGGTATGTCCATTTGCGACCCACTGGGAATAGCTAAATGTTTCTGAGACCCATAAGTACATTACTATTTGCAACTTTCCAATTGTGAATAGCAAAGATTCGCAATTAGTAAGTCGGAAACAGAATTCTTTGTGCATGTGGCCCTATGTACCTTACACACATAGGGGCATATTTCTGAAGCTTTCACGCAGTGCAGTAAGCCACTGTGCTGTGCTGCATGAAAGGGCAGGGATGTGCCATATTTAACATAATATGATGCGTTTCTGTCCTTTCCGTATGCTCTTTTGGCTGCTTAGCGTCAATGCAGGCACCCGTGCACCTATGGTGCAAGGGTGCCTTTGTTGCAGACTGGATTGTTTTGGTGCAGGAAGGGACACCTTCTTGCACAAAAACAATCCTGTGAAGCATTTTCCTCTTTCTATGTGTGCGGCAGAATGCAGCACACATGGAAAGAGGAAAAACAAGGATAAATAAACATATTTCTCAGCATTAAGCCTCTCTTGGGAGGAGTAGCATTTTGACGCATTTCAAGGTTTACCAGTGTTGGTAAATTTGGCAATGCACCAAAATCCATTGGTGGATGCGAGAGAACGCCCACGTCCCACCCATGGAATGCCTCTCTGGGGCAGGGTAGTGCAATGCAGTGATTTGCGCTGCCTTGCACTACCCTAGATTTATCAAGCCGCACAGGGCCATGCAAGGTGGCCTTGTCTGACTTGATAAATCTGACTTAGGTTTTGTGCCGCCCTTGCACTCCATTGCGTGGTGCAAGGGAGATGCAAAACCTTCATAAATATGCCCCTAGTGCTTTTATTAAGGTTTATTGATAAATAAACCTTAACCAAAGCACTATTTGCCTTGCACACACTGTGCTTTGTTTAAGGAATATTGATGGTTTCAAAGTGTCTATATTTAGTACTTCAATGTCAGTCTAAGACCGGGTTCTAGGCATTAAACTGAGGTGATTTTGAGAAAACAGATGAAGTGTCTAGAGGAACATCACAGGAATTATGTTGTCTCCTACGTGGTCCTACAGCAATCTAAAAGTATAATCCAGGACTCCTCATCTTTAACTTCGGCCTGTAGCTAAACAATTGGCATCTTTCAGTAAAAGTAGGCTGTCTTAGATTTTTCTGGATGGTACTGCACATCTAATTTTCATTGTTACAGAATTTAAAAGCTTTTTCATTCAGATTGATATAAGTTTGGATAGAATTTTACCATTCAAATTTATCCAGGAGTTGGCCCTTCAATTTCCCATGTTTTCTTCATCCCTTTTTGTGTGATATGATGAATATGCCTTGAAAGAAGGATGGTGAAAGTAAGTACGTTCATTACTATGCTTAACCATTTTTATAAAATCTACCACTCAAAGGTGCCACGGTTTGATGTAAAACTCCCACAGGAGACTGTGCTTGCCTGGGAATTGAGAAAGATTTATTGTGTTGGATTGTCTTGACTCCTGTAATGGGGATATTTGGGCAGAAACATCTTGATCCAAAACTTCTTGGTTAGTGGTTTGACCTCCCTGTTGGTCTGGCAGGATTGCTAAAATGTTAACCCACAAACTACTGGTTCACTCTTTGTTCATTTTATTTTTTGACAATAATCCACAAGGCTGGCCAGAGGTTCCATTTTTTTCTTTGTCTGCTTTACATTTGTTTTGCTGAATCTTTTGTATGAGTATCAAAAAGTCTCGCAAACCATTTCTTTCTCATTTTAGCTGCCTTTTAGTTTTGCTTTTGAAATTTGTGTCCAATTTTGTCTTGAATAATTTTTTTTTGTCAAACATGTGTTTATTAAACTTTTTTCAAAGTACATCATAAGTTCGCACCAACATTTCGCTCATCGCAGTGAGCGTTGGAATATCAACGAGACGTAAAAGGCTAATAAGAACTCATCACTCAGAAAATGCTCGGACCCCAAATCTGTAGTGAAAGCTAAAATGAAGATACAGCGGCTAATAAAGAAGGGGTATGGGCAGTCCCCGCAAGCATCATATAAAACTTAATAACGTAATTAGGTGTCTCATCATTTTTCTGTGGTGGTGCTCTATCAAACCTTGCCAATCGGAAGGAATCTTATAAGGCGTACTAGTGTCTTACAATAAGAACTCCCCGGTAGAAATAACAAAACCCCCAACCCTCCTCCCCCACCCAAACAGTGGTGGCGGCAAAATCAAAATAATAATGACAACATGGGGTAGTGACAAATTAAAATTGAAAGAGGTGTAGTGCCCGGACAGTAGGAGGGCAAACGGCCAGCGGTAGTCCCCGGGAGAGGAAAGTAACTAATGGCCCCCATCTGAATTCAAAGTTCTTGTAATTATCCTGAAAAATATCAGACATTCTTTCCAGGCTGAGTAACCGCCATAGCCATGAGTGCCAAAGGGAGATCGCCGGAGCCTCCCTCTGCTTCCAGGCGGCCGCTAAGGTCACTTTAGCCGCGCCTATACAAAGCCACATGATGGCCTTGTCCGAGCGGGACTGGTGCTCTAGGGAAGGGTCTCGCAGTCCCAAGAGGATCTCCACCATAGTGGTTGGAATGGGGTAACCCAGCATTTCTTTAATCTGTGCCAAGATTTCTGCCCAGAAGGGACGTATAGTCGGGCAATCCCACCAAATGTGCTGGAAATCACCCAGGTGGCCGCAGCCTCTCCAGCAGCGGTCAGAAGTGTTGGGGAAAATCTGCTTGAGCCTAGACGGATGGAGATACCAGTCCATCATGGTCTTAAGGTGGGCTTCCCGGAGGTCTACAGAGTGGTTGAATCTAGTGATGTCGGACCATAAATGTGACCAGTCCTCTTCTGACACGTCGCGTTGTAGGATCCCCTCCCACATAGTCATGTATCGTGGACGCGGTGAGTTGGTGGTGGTGAGTAAGAAGTTATAGATGAACGAAATCGCCCCTTTCATTGTGGAGGCCTTGGAGGGGAAGGATTCAAACCTAGTAGGTGGGCGAGTGGCTGCATCTCAGATCGTCGGGGTGAGAGCCCAATGCAGTAGTTGGGTGTGGTGAAATCGTTCTGTGTTATCTAATCCATATTCCCGTTTGCAGTTGTCAAAGATCAGGGGGTCATAGTTATGAAAAAGATGCGTCAGGGCGAGGCAACCTCCCTTCCTTCAAGTGTCAAAGGGTCCCTCGGTCATACCTGGGGGGAAAGCAGGATTAAAATGCAGTGGTGTAAATGGTGAGGGGAAAGTAGTCCATCGGTCATCCCCCGCAACAGAATCCCACACCCTCAGGGTAGTACGCGTAGGAGTACTAAGGTATACATTCTGGGGTCTGTCTTTCTTGGGGCGCCAAGCGAGATCCCAGATGGTCCGCCCTGCAACACTACGGTCCATATGTAACCAATGTTTGTCGGATTCCCGTTTGGACCACTCAGTCAGAACCCTCAGCTGTGCTGCTTTATAATACAAGTGGATATCAGGGAGCCCCACACCGCCTTCCGTTCGAGAGTGTCGCAATAAAGAGAATGAGAGGCGGGCGCGCCCCTTTTGCCAAATGAACTGGAGGAGCATAGATTTAACTCAGCGAAAAAAGTCCTTCTCCGGCTCTATCGGCAAGGCCTGGAATAAATAGAGAAGCTTCGGAAGGAGTGTCATCTTGACAGCATGTATTCGGCCAAGCCAGGAGAGAAAGAGAGGTTTCCACCTTGTGAGGTCCGTTTGGATCTGGGTGAGACTAGAGGGAAAGTTGGCCGCATAAAGTCCCAACACCCTAGACGTTAACTGGATACCCAGATATTGTATGGATGAAGTGGCCCACTGCAGGGGAGTGAGGGGCTGAAGCCTGTGCACCTCCGCATGCGGGAGAGTGAGGTTAAGAATATACGACTTGCTGAGGTTTATTTTGAAGCCCGCCACCCCCTCAAAGCGCTCCAGTTCAGTTTGTAAAGAGGGAAGGGATTGGCCAGGATCGGAGAGCGACAAGAGGATGTCGTCCGCGAAGAGGGAGATTTTATGGGAGTCTCCACTAAAGGGTATGCCATGGATGTAGGGGGTTGGCTCTAATAGCCATCGCTAAGGGTTCGATGCTCAAGGCAAAGAGTAGGGGCGAGAGAGGGCACCCCTGTCTGGTACCTCTAGAGTGGAAAAAGGCGGGTGAAGCTACTCCATTGACTTGCACTCGGGATCGAGGTTGTACAAAGTTGGCCCGAATCATAGTGAGAAATTTAGGAGCGAACCCAAAGCTCGTGAGGGTAGTAAATAAAAATGGCCAATCGACCCTATCAAAGGCCTTTTCGGCATCCAGGCCCACCAGTACCGCGGGTATATGACGTCTGTTAGCTTTCTCGATGAGGTGGACAATGCGACCGGTGTTGTCGTGTGTTTGCCGTCCCTTGATAAACCCCGATTGGTCTGGGTGTATGAGATCTGGCATAAGATCATTCAGGCGTTTAGCTAAAATGGAGGAGTAGAGTTTCGCATCAAGATTCAATAGGGCGATGGGCCGATACGAGGCACAAAAGTGAGGGGCCTTCCCAGGTTTAGGTATAACCGAGATCATAGCCTCGGACAATGACCCAGTGGTCTCTCCCTCGATTGCCATTTTATTGAACAGTCGCGTGAGATGTGGGATGATGTCAGGGGCAAAAGTTCTATAGAACAGGGCGGTGTATCCGTCCGGTCCTGGGGCCTTCCGGGGCTTAAGAGCTTGTATGGCTAAGTTTACCTCCTCGGAGGTAATGGGAGCAGTCAGGGTGTCATTCCAATCAGGCGAGACCTGGGGGAGGCGCAATGTTCGGAGATATTCACGTTGGGCGTCAGGATCTAATTGGTCCCGAGTGTATAGAGTTTTGTAGAAAGAGCCAAAGATCTCAGACTTTTCCTCATCTTTATGCGTGAGCTCCCCAGTTGGTCCGAGGATACCTCCTATATATTCCCGCTCTCGTCTGCCTTTTAGCTGTCTGGCTAGATGTGTGCCAATTTTATTACCCTGGGAGTAAGAGAGGTGTCGGAGTTTAAGTAATGTGAATTCAGCTCTATTATTGTAAATAGCTTTGAGTTTGCCCCTTAGAGCTGTCATATTGCGGAGGGAATCTCTAGTGGGGTTTAGTTTATGCGTGCGCTCAATAGAAGCTAATTCTTTTTCCAATGCCTCTCTTTCCCTAGCTCGCTATGTGTTTAGTGCCGAGTTGAGGGCAATACAGAGCCCCCGGAAGACTGCTTTAAACGTGTCCCAGGTGGCATACTCCGAGGTATCCTCAGGTTTGTTAACGTCAAAAAATTCAGTAATGGTTTCCCTCAATTTGGTGCAGGATTCTTTATCTCGCGTGAGAGAAGGCGGAAAATACCATTTAGGGATGGATGAAACATTACCGTGCCAGGCCAGGCAGATGGAAAGGAGACTATGATCTGACACTGAGAGGGGGAAGATCTTAGCCTCCTGGAGCATGCCCAACAGAGATTGGCTGATAAAAATATAGTCGAGTCGAGAATACGTGCAATGGACGTGGGAGTAGAAAGTGTAATCACGAGAGTGGGGGTGAAGAGTCCGCCATGCGTCCAACAAGGCCAGGTCATGGAGGTGTTGTTTAGTTTCGATGGGGAAGGAGCCCAGGTCAGAGCGGTGTGGGTGAGTGCTATCGAGATCTCCCTGCCAAGTCAGATTAAAGTCGCCCAGAAGTACCATTGGTCCCTCCACGAAGTCCAGAATTCTTCCCACTAAAGTGTTCAAAAATGCTGCTTGCCCAGTGTTAGGTGCATACACTACTATGAAAGTGCACAGTTTGCCCAACAAACGACCTTTGACCATAATCCAGCGGCCATCTTTATCAGAGAGGACATCCAGAGGTTGAAATTTTCTGGAAGAGTGAAAAATGAGTGCCACCCCTCTGTGTTTTGTAAGAGCCGAAGATCTGTATATCAGTGGGAAGTGTTTGTGACGAAAGCGTGTGTCTTCTGACCTAGCCAAATGTGTCTCTTGGAGAGCCACTATGTCGAGATGATGGTCAGTAATATATTTCCACACTTTTTGGCGTTTTTGGGGGGAATTAAGCCCCTTAACATTCCAAGAACCAATGGTGATCGTCATCATCCTAAAGGGTGAGATAGTATCTCATAGCAAATGCCAAGTGACCCAGCCCGGTGTAGGACCCAGGGAAGCCCCAGCAATGTCTGTATCCCAAAGGAGCACCACCTGTGAATAAACAAGGGCAAATAGAAAACCCCGCTAGTGAAAAATGTTAAAAAGCCGCCACCATTACCCTCCCTCTCCCTCCCCACAAGCCCCAAAAACAGCAAAATGAACAACAACAAAAAGTGCGGCAAGAAAGCCGCCATCTTGTCCCTGGCTGGGGAAATCCTACCCACAGGGACTAGGGGGGACGGTACGTCCGAGGGCCCCGTCCGCGCCCCTCCGGAGGCAAGTCAAAGATAATGTCATTATGCGGTCATAACGTAGGTGCCCAACCAGAACCACTTTTAGAGAAGAGATAAAGCCACTATTCTTAATAATAAAGGCAAATTATGGTTCAATAACATCATAACATGAGTGTTAGACAGGAACCCGGGAGGCAGGGCCATAGAGGTATCCAAAGTTCAGGAGAGCGTATGGAAGTGAATCGCTGTCAGCCCTCCCGGACCGCTCACAAAGTCGCCAGCTTCAACAAGATACAGCCAGTTGTGGTAAGTCTGAAAGTGAGGTTCCACGAGGCTATGAGTTTCAGGCCTGTTATAAAACATGAACAGTACATACCTATGATGCGATCACTGGGAAGTCATCTGTGGCCCCTACGCGAGCCTACAGACCACGCCGTCGGCAGTGGAGGACCCCGAAGAGGTTCCCGGTCTTTATTGTGGGCGGGGCCAATCTCCTCTGAGGCGAGACCCAGGAGTTCCAGGCCCTCTTTTAATTCAGTGATATGGCGCTGTCTGTTATTGAATTCGAAACTGAGTCCGACGGGTAGGTCCACCTATATCTGATCTTATCATCTCGTAGTTTGGAGGTGATGGGTCTGAACAACTGTCTCCGTGCCAGGGTAGCCGGCGCCAAATCTTGATATGGAGCATGAGTGGTCCTGGAAGGAGACGGATCCCTTTGACCTGGCCGCTAGGAGCACTGCCTCTTTAACTTTGTAGGAGTGGAATTTCGCCAATATGTCGCGGGGTCTCCTCTTCTCGCCTGTCTGGAGGCTTCCTACACAATGGACCCTTTCCAGCTTTATTTTAAGGGATTGGGGACCCAGAACCTCCGTGAAGAGCCCCTCCATGAAGGCCCCCAAGTCCGGCCCCTCCGCGCCCTCCTCCAAGTCTCTGACACGTAGATTCTCCCTCCGTGCCCTGTTCTCTAGGTCCTCCGTCTTGAGCTGTGTCTGATGCAATTGATCCCGAAGGGCGCGGACATCTTCACGCAATTCAGTGGAGAGCTTCTCCTGGCCTTGATGTTGCGCCTCCAGATCCAATAGTCTAGTGCCCACAGAGTCCACGTCTTGCTGGAGGGAGGTCAATCTCTCCGTAAGATCCGTCCTCAGCTGCTCCATTGAAGCTTTGATATCCTGACCGAGGTCGTTTCGTAGTTCCGTTTTAAAGTCTTTAAACATGGTCAGGAGGTCCGCCTTTGTGAGGGCCATGTTGGCTGTTTCAGCGTCTTCGCGAAGCGTCGAGCGCTTATCTGATGATGCGAAGAAGTCCGATACCTTGGTGGAAGCCCTATTCGACCCCTTCTTTGGCGGCATACGGACTGGTCCAGGAGGGTCTTTGTCGCAGAAGCGCAGGTGGTTGGAGGGTCCAAGATCCAATGTAAGGGGTCCGTTAAGTAGAGGGTTAGCACAGGACGAGGCCGCCTGCAACCGAGGGGAGCGGGTAGGATCACTGACAACACATGTGCGAGGTGGCACCGGATGGACCCCCAGACGTTGCACAAGTCGGCCTTTTGAGTGGTTGGTGTTGTTGGACGAGAGGCCGTTCCTCTCGTGGGAAGTAAAGGCAAGGCGTGAGCCCGATGTAATGTTCCACGCCACACACGGCGAGAAGTGGCAGGCCACCGAACCACAGCAGGGGCTGCGCTCGGAATTTAGTGCCAGTCGTCCAGCTGCAAGGTGTTAGCACTCTCAGCACTTGTGGGTCCCACCTACGCCAATCACCGCCCTGTAGCCATCATCCTCCTCGAGGCGGAGTGGACGCCATTTTTTGGATGCAGGGGCAGACACAGGGGCGCACTAACTGGACGAAATCGATCGTAAGGCGCCTCCGATCCCGCCTCAGTGGTAACAGCGAGTACTAGACGACTGTGCCCCCCAGAGTAGCGCCCAGCAGCGAATGGACATGGGGCCTCAATCTAGCAGTTCAAGTGTCGGCTCCGAGATTTACAGTCCGGCCGCCATGTCAAGGTCAGGCAGGCGCCGTGCATAGTTCCGTGGCATAAGGTGCGCTCCGGGGAAGGTCGTCGTGGGCGCCCCAACAATCGCTACGGCTGCGGGTCTTACCTCCGGCGGCGGGAAGTGAAATTTGGAGGTAGGGGTCCCACGTTCCACGCTTTCGAAGTCCCGCAGACACTCCGACTAGCCCCAAACAACATCCGCCATTTTGAGAGGCGCCTGTCGTGCACCGGCAAGATCGCGCTGGGTCCGCTACCGCTACATTAGAGATAGGTGAGGTCTCTCCGAGTGTTCCTCACATCTTCAGCCTGGCGTAGGAGCAATTTTCAGCGCGCAGGGTTCAGGCAAACCGCAGCTAACAGCTCCGGAACTACGTCCGATCGGCCATCTTGCCTGGCCACGCCCCCCTTGAATGATTTTTAATCCACTCATTCTGGATTTTCCTTTTTAGGTCTGACCTTTGTGACAGCTTTAGCTGTCTTGCTGGACTATTGCTTTTCCACAACGTTCAAGCATAATATAGAGACAGAGTGACTTTTCACAGTGGACATCATTTATTGGTCTGTTAAATTGTCATTTACAGTTTGCTTCCACCCACCACAGCATAGAGCAGGGGTCAATGGGTCAGTCATCTTCACCTACTAGCCTCCATTTTAAATGAATGCGCAAAGCCCATGCTCATAGGTCACATCTGCTTAAAAGTAGCTCCTTTCTTTTCAATGACAAAGCTGGTTAAAAGTATGAATTTGTATTAACTTATACCGGATATTATTTTGCCTCGACTCCATTTAGAAATTTGTTATAAGTGACACTGCAACATTGTAGTTACTTGCAAATCAAGTGCTTGGATAAATACTGATTTATTCACATCTCTTTCAAAAATAATATTAAAATGCTTAGCACAACTGAAAGGCTTGCTGTTTAAAAAAATCACTAATAAAACAGCCACACCAGTGAATTGTATTGCAAACTTATAATGGCCTTGTTAAAATGTTGGCTTGTTTTTTCTTTACTTGTTGTTGTTGCATATGTTTGCAATAAATAAGGATAAAAATACCCATGGCTCTAGCTTGCCAAGGCCAGCACTGTTGGCCTTCTTCATCTGTGATGTCTTGCAATGATGGACTAAGGAAGTGGTTCCCAAACTTTTTTGACCCGCGGCTCCCTTGACCCATTGGCCATTGCCCATGGCCCCCCACTGTTACTTTTTTGGAGGGTGGGGTGGATGTAAGCCCGGCCTCGGGCGCCCATGCATTTTTCTCCCTGAAAATAATTGGGATGAAGCTGATGATGGTATTATAATCATATACGCTGGGTGTTTCGTATTACTAAGGCGGCACCTCTAATAAAATGTTCCTAGTTACACTTCTTTGCCCATGCCTTTTTTAGAGTACCCTCTCAAACTTTTTTATCCCACTTACAGTGCTAGATAGCACCCCTATGCAGGAAGGCACCATTGCCAAAGTGTTTCTGTGCTTGAAGAATATTTGCATGCACTTCCATTTCTACCCATGTCATACGTGCTACCACACCTGTCTCAGCAGGGTGAATCACGATTTTCTAAAGCGTATACAGCTTTATTTTTGCTGTCTCCTCCCTAAAATTGCCTCCAAATCAATGCAAGTAAAATAAATTCCTCTGATTATTTTATTTTTTTAATGTCCCTCTTTCTTGCTTCTAAATGTTGGCATTATGCCATATATGGTGTTTTACTTCCCTGTGCTCAAGGAGAGAGCAGGCCTGTCTGGAAATGTGTGTGTATTGAAAGAAATGTGTACTGGAAGTACCTATGATTCAAGTAGAAATGTCAAAACTTAATAATACTTAGGGGCCGATTACGATGTCGGTCGGAAAGGCTCCGAACGGGATTCGGAGCCTATGTTTCCGACCGAATCGGATACGTGTCCGATCGACCGATTACGATGCAGGGAAACCGCTCGGGCTGTCCGATTCGGTTCCGATCAGCATTCAGACAGCCCGAGTCGTTCGGAGCAGAATCCTACAGCTCTATGGACACAGTTTCCAACCGAGCGATTACGATGGCTGATTCTGACAGCTGTTCCAAATCAGTTTGCCTGACACGAAACGGCTGTCGGAATTTGACTTTGGGGGCCTGTAGCCAGCCCCCTTCAACGACAGCCTCCGGTTGGGGCCCATGGGTCCCCTCTTTGCAACCATGCACAGTGTGGCAGGCACCATGAGGTGCCCGCCACAGGGTGCAAGGTTTTCCCCAACCACCCCTTTTTCAAAGGGAGCCTGTGTTCTCTTTCGGATCACAGGCGCCCATTGAAGTCAATGCGAGTCCGACCGAACGATTTTGGGAAGCATCGTAATCGGTCAGTCGGACTCGCAGAACCCAATTCAGTCGGAAACCATTCCAAAACCGATTCGGTCGGAAGAGTTTCCGACCGACATCGTAATCGGCCCCATATTGTTTTTTAATAGACAGGACAACTGTACTTTCCTGATAACCTACATTGGTGTAAAATGCATTTGGAAAAAAACGAAACTATTAAAGAGTCGAACAAAATAAATCAGGCATCTTCCACTTACTTTGGGAGTGTTGGAACATGGGGATCCAGTGAAATATGGAGGTAATCTCCCTTGACATGCCATCAATTAAGCACTACGTTTACAGCTTTAGGCATGTCACTTACAAATCATCGACATTGTGCGTTTAAGTCTAATTAGTTTAACTGAAGCCAACAGACCCTTCAACATTAAATGCATTAAAGTGCTTGGTGCGCGGCTCCCCTGGCTAGGTTTGACTGCTCCCCCGGGAGCCACGGCGCACAGTTTGGAAACCACTGGACTAAGGCCTTTCTCACAGTTGACCCCCCAGAATTTGGATGACTTTCTCCGGGGCCAGTTGTGGTGGTACCCTTATGCCTTCTGAGGACCAGTTAGGGAAAGACCTGTATTCCACAACCCCTGCACAGGTGCTCTGCAAGGAGGCCAGGAGGCTCTGGGGACTAGATAGAGTGGGCAGGAGGGTGCTCTGCTGGTCGGTTACCAAGTGGATGCACAAAATGACACCATCAGCAGAAGAGTACCAGGGGCCAGGACGAGGAAAAGCCTGGCGTAGTGAGCCAGCAAATCCAGCTCCACGCAAGATGCACACCTTTGAGTCCAGGTGAAAATGCTCCTGGTGACTAGGCCTGGCCACCTGGAGCAAAATGAGCCCAAGATCAGGAAATGTTGCTCAATGCGACCCGAGATATGCTTCCAAGATTTGCCCTTTGTTTCAAGAAACGAGAAAGTAGAGCATGTGACGCTCCATAGCAATTCCTTAAAATACACTCTAGGTAGGCCAGGGCCTGCATTTGATTCATTTCTGGGGAAAAGGGGTTAAATGGAGGGCCCCCTCCCAGGCCCACCACATACCTGGATAGCTCAAGGGACACCATCCCCTTGAACCAAGAAGAGACGACTCTGCCTATGGCCGGGCATGTTGCCTGCCGCTGTCGCCCCCCCATGACTGCTGACTTGCCAGTGAGGAGTGCTGGCAGGGGGAGACTGAGCTGCTCCCGACACGGCCAGACCCACAAAGAGCTTCCCCTGCCCAGGCGCAGGAAAGGAATGATGTGGCTCCTGTACTACCTGGGAAGGCATAAAGGGAGCTAGCGAGGGCCTTTGGGGTTCCCCCTGCACCCCAACAAGTTGTACAGCTTTAGGGATGCCCCTGGTGGGACTAGAGCACTCATTAAAAGATGGAACAAAAGTAAAAATAAATGTGAGACCGCAGAAAAGAAAGCAGCAGGAGACCAGCTAATAGGATATTCACGGCTCCCAGCCCAGGAGCACCCAGTAATGCCCTGCTAAACGTTATCTGCATCTACTCTGGTCCTCAGGGTGCCCCAAGGAGGGGCAGAGGTACCACCAAATAAATCTACAGGTGTTGTGAAGGGCTGCAATAGGTGTATTAGCCCCCACAGGAGTGTTTTTGCCAAAACATGCCCTAAGTTTCAGGGGGTATTACAATTATGATCCTTGAGGATAGGTTATCATTGTTTTAAGCACTCTGGAGGCTGGCGCTTTTGCTCTTGGGCTCTGGAGCATTGGACCCCTAATGGATTGTTCCATATGGCTGTTTTATGTGGCCAAAAGCAAGTAATGAAAGACTCTGATACGTGTTTGTAAATTAATGCTTTATTGGTGGAATTATTGACAAACACTGCTATGCATCTATTTATAATGACAACATTTGAGTATTGTTCCCATTGGTTATGATGGTGATATCTTGCAACTTGCTGAAGCAAAACATGTGGTTATTGTTAATAACATGGTGACACCCTGACAAAGCCAATTGGTCGGATATATTTTTCAATGTGGCAACCTGACAAAGCCAGTAGGGATGCCTTATAAATAATGTCACTTCCTAAGAGTGTGCTGTTACATCTGTTATAGGTGGGGCATTGTAATTATGGGGTTTAGCACCCACTAGGGGTTAAATATGATATGAAGGTGTCATTTAATGTATAGTATTTAGTAGGTTATGTATGTAGTAAATGTCCTCGACCACACAGAATCTAAGGAGTGCACGGCGTGGTAGCTGGGGAGATATGTATGTGGTTTGGAGCCCCCTCCATAGCCACGAAAAGAGTGAAAGGCAGATTGGGGGTGGAGAGGGGCAATGGAAAGTCCTAAGGACCTGGCCGTAGCCCTGGTGCCCTTAAAGCACTCCAGCGCCAAATCCGCCTCATCTCTGAGGAGACGGGAGCCATCAAAGGGCATGTCTAAAAGTGATGCTTGGACATCCCCAGTAAAGCCAATCATCCTCAACCAGGCATGGCGTCGTAAAGCCATGGTTGATGAAACTGCTCTGCCCACTGAGTCGGTCATATCTAGTCCACATAGTATTGTGGGGTGTTGCATGAGGAAGTTTGGGTCCCCTGAAGCAGGACAGTGGTGGTGGGAAATCTTCCAATTCACAAGAGCCCCTGTGTTGGGCTTGGACCAAATTCCTAGCAGGATGTCAGTAAGTGCCTCATTAAAAGAGAGAAATGGTTCTGATGGGGATACTCCCAGCTAAAGAAATTCTGTCAAGACATTTGTCTTGACTGTCACCAAGGCCAAGCTGAGGTCCAGGACCTCGACCGCACTCCTCACCACCATTACGAAGGACGCTCCCTCCTCCGTAGCCTTGGTAGGGGGAAAAAGCATACCAGTATCTGGGGAAGTGTCCAGTCCACTGGCTTCACCCAAATCCTTACACCAGTCTAAGGTGTCATAAGGCTGGTATTCCTCAGGGTCCAGCGACCCCTCTCATTCATCCCAGAGTCCTAGACTATAAGAATAGGACTCACGCTCCAACCTGAATGGCATGGTTCCAGTCGGCACCAGAGTTGGTGTCGAACAACGCCCCTCCAGCTCCATGTCGGAGTCGGGGATTAGTATGGAGATGGCGCTGCTGGCACCAGGAGCGTCACCATCTGGACCAGGGGAGGTGAAGGTGGGGCGACCGGCATCGGTCCGAATACAGGAATAGATCCTAGGGGCCCAACTGTTGTGGGAGCCACTGGCACGGAATCAGAAGGGGCCCAAATACAAAACAGAGTGAATGTGCCATCCAAATATGGTGGCCTCATAGAAATTTCTTAGATGGGCAGGTGTAGCTCCGGCTCCTGGAAACTCGAAGGCGTGGAGTTGGCCCAGGCATTGGTTCGACCTTGGAGCCAGGCCTCGAATGTGGACGCTCCCTCATCTCGTCAGCTGGCATGGAGAAGTCGAAGATCTCTTCGACTTAAACTTCTTCTTGTGGTGGTGTGACTTATCCGAATGACCTAATTACTTCTAATGCAATGAGGATCTCTGACTCCACGACCACTTCAAGACCTTCCTCTCGACTGGGCCCTTGATAATTGTTGCGTCGCAAGTCGAGCTGCCAAGGGCTTGAGGGATTGCTCCCTCAAGGCCTTCTGGTTCATGGCACGGCAATCTGTGCAGGCCTTCGAGTCGTGGTCACGCTCAAGCACCAGAGGCATACAAGGCACGGGTCCATCACCGACACTGATCAGTGACAGACGCCGCAGGGCAAGAAGCTGGCCTTCCTTGATGACATCCTGCCACACAAGGAGGCCCCGATTACGATGTCGGACGGACCTGAGTCCGTCCGAAATCGTTTGGGAACTGGGACTGAACGACTTCCTGTCATTGTTCCCAACCCAGGGCAAGGGACTGGAAAAAGGGGCTTATTTACTTCTAAATGGGAGGGGTTAATGGAGGTTTAGGGGGGGATGTGCACACACCCACAAAAGAGTAAGCCCATTGCTATTCACAATTTGCACTTACACCAGTGTCTGACCAACCAAACCATGCAAAAGTGTAACCAATTAAAAACACACCATGAGTGCCCATGTGAAAACATACAAAACACCCTAGTGTAGCCAAAGTGAACAAATTAAAATTTAAAATAACTTGCTGGTGTCTCACTCACATATATTGAGATTTCAAAAAGGATTCTACCAGACCATCACTAAGGACAACAACAAGAGAAAAACTGTGATCATTTTTTTCGCCCACTTCACAAAAAATATGCCAAGAAAAGTGGTAAGATTAAAATTTCATCTTACCAACTTGTTCAAGAAAACCTCTCATCTACAAATGAATAAATAAGGCCACATCCATGATTAGTACACGACAACTAGTGCTTCAATTCCAACTCCTACAAAGGGACAACAGCTAACATAGCCCCTCCAGCATACCGTACTAATAGCCGATAGCCACTTACTTTAAACTGAATAAATCTTCAACAACTTTTGTTGAACATTTATTCAGTTTAAAGTAAGTGGCTATCGACTATTAGTACAGTCTGGTAGAATCCTTTTTGAAATTTGTTCACTTTGGCTACACTGGGTTGTTTTGTATGTTTTCACATGGGCACTCATGGTGTGTTTTTAATTGGTTACACTTTTGCATGGTTTTGTTGGTCAGACACTGGTGTTTGGCTTCTTGTGAGCAGATGATACAATATGATATAGGGTGTATTGATTGGTTTGTTTTGTTAGTATCCACAGGAGTATCCCTATGTGCAACGCTGAGTCCTGAGGATGGTCTTGCGGACCCATGTGGCCATTAAAGACCGAAACGTCGACTACACACCCTACTTGCCTTTGAATTTCTTGATTTAAATTGATTTCAAGTTGTTTTGAATATCAAGAATTGTGATAGATATGGGCTGTTATTCGTACTGACCATATTACTTGTTGGGAAAAGGGTGTCTACACTACCGCCAATCCCTTAACAAACTGGTATATCATATGGGATTGTTCTGGTAGTTACAGTGTTGCTATTGGCTTTGTGTAAATAGCTCACAATGTGTATATATATTCTGTCATGAAATGGATGTAATGCTCAATGAATTACTTCAAATATAAACAAATACAGAGAAAATTGGAAAACATCCTTGATTACAGTTGTAATTCTTTCACTGTCTGGATCACATTTGTGACCAATATAAGTGTGAAATGCTTATGTGAATAATTCCTCAAGGAATTCTTTGTTTATATATATTTACTATGCTGGCGTTATTGGCATAATATTTGGTCATTTTGCATTGCGAGAACATATGCGCAATTACCAAACTTATGCCATAATGCTACGCCACATAACAAGACTTCAGTTCGAGGAGAAATTCTACTGCGAGATGTAGGAAAACAACTCGTCACAAACACGAGCAACATCTTCCGAATGTGAGTGGCAGTTCCTTAATGCGGGCTGTCAACACACACATTTCAGATAGATAGTTTACCCAGGTGGACCGTTCAGGTAATTTATGAGCTCCAAACTAGTAATCCAAATGCGAGCAGCAGTGTTTTTGAACATGACAACCGGGAAATCAACTTTAAATTAAATTTTTTTAGTTGAATTTTTACCTGAATGGACTGTTCAGGAAATACTTGAGCTCGAAAAGCATTTTTATTTAAACAGTAAGACAGTGCCACAGAAACTGAGTGGGTACTGTACATACATTAGGGACTTCCTCTTCCTCTACTGACAATACCTCCCTCTTCTTTGTCCAGCCCTTGGTCCTTTTGGATTTGGATTTTGGAGGGAAAGCATCCCTCTCTTTTTGACTGTAATCACTGCTGCATCCACATCTTCACTATTTGGGAAAAATCAACAAAGTTCAATGCAGTTTGTTTTCTTCCTTTGTCCTCAATTACTTTCTTCACCATATCCTTAGGCACCATTTTTGTGAGTTTGTGTATGAGTGATATGGTTGAACCTTTGTGTATTACTTTTTTTCTGTAACATGGAAAAGTATTTTAGAGGGTAATTGATGTTGCCTTGGCCTGCTGGTTGTTGGGAAATTTCTAAACATAATTTAATTTCCGGTTAATTTCCGGTTTTGGCATTGCTGATTTAATAGTGGTGGGTAAAGGACAGCTCCATGTGTATGCCCAGACACATTTTGGGTAAATAATATATATCTCTTTGAACACCTTTCCCTGCAGATCTACAAGATGCTTTTTCGGGGGAAGGTGCTCCAGTAAGGAAAGGGCAACAGTGTTCCTTGTTCTTAATGCCTCCTTCTCAGCAGGCCAAGAGGTGGTGATCATTATTTAAAGCCCATGTGTGTGTGTTTGCCACAGGGCACCATGTTTTCCCTATTCTCCATGCCTCCTTCTTCGCATCAACAACAACAAGGAGATGAATGGAATGCTTGAATTAATTTCAACTACTGACAATCGCCAAGAGCTACATTCCAGCCCATTGTTTTTCACCCACCATACCATCTAGACAAAGGCCCGTCTTATACAAAACAGTACTGACTCTGCTCTTCACGGAACAGTCCAGCCCAAAGGGGCGTGGTTACGGCGCGCTGCGGAATGGCTGCCTGGTGAAGGAGCTCCGTGGGCCGGGCTCCGTAATCCTGAAAAAACCATCGTTTAGCCCTCACCTAGCGTGCTGAAAATTACTGTGCTGACGGCCGCATATGCGAGGAGCACACAGCGGTAGATGGAACGCCTGAAATCGACAGCCTCCTGACCTGACCAAAGGAAGAAAGGCGCGACGGGGACCGACGCGGAAATGGCCGCCATGATGTGCGCTGCCTCTCGGTGATTCGTACCCGGCGCGTGGAATGACAGTCGCCGCTGTCCTGATGGTAGCGAGAGTGGTGCCCTATTAACCTGCTGCCGACTGAGGGAGGAAGCTCCGATCCTAAGTGCTGAGAGGTGCTGCGCAGTGGAGCGGCTCACAGCGTTGCGCAGTTCTCTTTGGACGGACCGCTGGAGGTGTTCGGGGCCCATCACTGGAGCCCTATATCGGCTGCCTGCCATGTGAACTGATGTGGAGGGCCCCGGGCGGTGACGAGGAGGCAGCGGTGGCTACTGTTGATATCGCGGAGGATCAGAGCCGGGCGTGAGCGAGGTGAGTGCGGCGGGGCCTGGTTGCGGGGCTGGGGCTGGGCCGACCTGCGTGCGCCGCCTGGGCCCTCTACGGTACTTGTGCCTTGCGGGGCCGGGGTGCGGCGGAGGGTGTTGGCTGGCCCTTGCTCAGCCTACGGGCTTCCCCTGCTCCCTCCACACAGGGGGATTCTTGTGGGACTGTACAGTGCGGGGGGCGATCTAAGGTGGGCAGCGAGCAGCGCCTGGCTTTCTCTTGGCACTCTAGGCCGGGGGTGGCATAGGCAGTGTGCGGTCCTGCCGGGTCCCCCGCCACTCGCATCGTGGTTCAGCCGGGGTCCCTAGCTACTTGGCCCTGGGTGAGTTGGGACTGCGCTGGACTTTTTCTCGCAAACAGCAAGGGCAGACCTCAATAACGGTCGACTGCAATAAATAGACGATACAACATTGCGGGGCTCATACTGGTACTGGTTGTTGCTGGCTGAGTGGGCTGGAGGCACAACACGGCTGTCGATTCTGGGTGTGGTGATCCGGGCTCATCGTCCCACTGCCCCCATTGCCTCGCATGCCACAGTGAGGGCGCGCTGGGGATGTCTCTACCTGTGCTGCTTTGCGTATGGTGCCCCCTACATCTGTGGAGAGTGGAATTGGTGTTCTTCACATCTAGGAGCGCTTGTATCACTGGGTTGTGGCAAGAGAGCGGCTGATCTGTGCTGGGCCTGCGCTGGGGTTTGGTGCTTTTGACTGGTGCGGTGGAACATAGTACACAAACAGGCACCACCATATATGACACTACTCTTTTATGATCATGGCCAAAGCAGACCCCAAATAGCCCAAGATTCCGTTTGAAAGTAAACGCCAAACACGCACAATGGACTCCTCAACAGAGATGGGCGCTGCCCAAAGTCCAGTTGACACTGTAGATCACCCTGAAGAAGACATGCGGTCCATCCTATTGGAGGTACTCTCAAGTCTCAAAACCATCGACGGTAAGATTGACGCACTCACTTCCAGCCTTGATGCTGTCAAGAAAAAAGTAGACGTCCACGAGACCCGCCTTGATGTCCTGGAAAACAGGTTATCTGATACACAGGACTCTCAGGCTGAGTCGAGAACGCAGATCTTGAGTATGGAAAAGGTGCTAAAGGTGATAAAGGTGAAAAATGAAGACTTGGAAGCGCGTTCCCGACGGAACAACTTAAGAATTCTTGGCCTTCCGGAGTCGACAGCCATCTCGAGAATGGAGTCCTTCATTGAGACGCTATTGCGTGAGCTATTTGGTCCGGTGCTTTCCCCGGTCATGGCAGTGGAGAGGGCACACCGCTCGCTTGGTCCCCGTCCGGTGCCGGGTGCACCGCCGCGCTCGATCATCGCACGCCTCCTCAACTATGCAGATAGGGACGCTATCCTTAGAAATGCGAGGGCTAAGAGCCCCATCACACATCTGGGTAATAACCTGTCCTTCTTTCCGGACTACACCCCAGCTGTGCAAGCTGCTCGCAGGGACTTTGTACAAGTAAAAAGGCTTCTACAGTCTTCCTCCATCCCATACGCTATGCTCTACCCTGCTAAACTGAAAATTACTCATGATGGGCAAGCTCATTTCTTTACAGATCACAAGTCAGCCTTGAAATTCATGAAGCACATTTGCCCGCGCTAAGCTCCTAAGATCACTTCCAAAGGTTCCACGAGCTCCACAAATCTAAATGACAATGACTAATGCTGATCTCACATGTTGTAATATACTGTCACTTATCCATATACACTATCATTGTACACGCGCTGGATTGCTATATTCATTATGAGGCCGTGGCCTTGTTGCGCGCACGCGCCACGGGACTTATTGTGATGGTATACTGAGACTATGTCACTGTTAAGCTGTTGGCACACTCAATCTTTAACTCTAGATGAGCCGGGGGGTGGTTTCTGCTATAATAGCCTGGACACCCTACCACTCGGTAGGTGTTTGCCGTCGTTCCTTCCCCCCCAACGGGAGATCCCCTATTTGTTCGAACTTCAAAATTGGGCACGGTGTAAGACTAGGGCGGGTGGGAGGTTTACATTCTCGACCTAATTGGGAGGTTGCAGTGGGAGGGGGGCGGATGCGGGGGTTACTTGCACTTGAAGGCGATTTTTGTTTCGAAGTTATAACAAAGAGGTTTGTTTATTGTGATTGTATTGACGTTGGGAGTGGGAAGCGCATCTTCAGAGGGATGTATTATGACTATCAGTTGCCTGCTCCATCTATGACACACAGCGCTAAAGGGGGCCATGGGTGATGGATACCGGTACATGACATGGAACATTAGAGGGCTGAATTCTCCCCAAAAAATCCGCCAAACATTTGCATACCTGAACAGACATGGCACACAGATTGTTTTTTTTACAAGAAACCCACCTGACTAAGTCTACAGAGGTGAAGGTTGCACACAAATGGGCTGGGTTTAAATTAGCCTCTTCATATTCCTCCTATGCTAGGGGAGTCCTCATCCTGGTCAAGAAGGGCATCTCATTCATGCCACATAGAACATACATAGATGATGGGGGCCGCTGCGCTATGGTTCAGGGCAAGCTTGGAACCTCAATGATCACTCTTATAAACATGTATGGTCCTATAGCAGATGAGCCAGACATGTTTCAGCAAATGTATAGCACACTGAGAGAATGGCCAGAGACCGCTATTGTGTGGGGGGGGAGATCTTAATACCTATCTGGACCCTAACCTAGACAAATCTAGCCCGCAAGGCATTCGCACGCCTAAAGTGGCCCAAAGTATTAACAATGCTATGTTGGAATTTGGGCTGGTGGATGTCTGGAGACTTCGTAATGGCGCAGCGTGGTAAGGAACACACGCCACACCTGCACATAACAGATGGCCTAGGTTAGATTACTGGCTTTTGAGTGAGGAGGCTGCTGGTTGGGTGGCTGACAACACCACGTTTCCACGCACACTGTCCGATCATAACCCGGTGCAGCTGGTTCTTAACATTCCAACTGTGATTCACAGACCATTCACATGGCGATTTCGATCATCGGCACTGCTGGATCCCACTTATAATGACGCCATTCGTAAAGCAATAGTACACTATTTTTAGGTCAATAAAGGCACGGTGGATAACGCGGCAACATTATGGGAGGCATTTAAAGTAACGATCCGGGGGGTCTGCATCAGCACTACAGCCGGCATCCTAAAAGACCTTAGATCTCAACTCACTAAGATAGAGACTACCCTACAGGGGTTAGAGAGGGTTTACACTGCTCGTCCATCCCCTGATACACTAGCGTGAATCCACGAGCTGATCCTGGAATATGACACGCTAGCAGAATCAGAAATTAAGTACATTTCACGGCGGCATGTCGCAAGAAAATATGGAGAGAGTAGGAGGCCGGGCCGCATTCTAGCCGAGAAGCTTAGGGCGCGCGCAGACCATCATCATATAGATAAAATAACAGATTCTAAGGGTGTGGAATATTACAATCCTTTGGACATAATAGAACAATTCAGGGGATATTATGCTAAAATATACACCTCACAGGGAACGGGGCCAGACGCTGCGGTGGGAGAATATTTGGAGGACATCGCCTGTGCGTGGTTAGCTGATGGCCATCGGGATTATCTGAGTCAACCGATAGCTGAGGAAAACATAAAAGCAGCAATAAGTGCCCTGCCCAACGCAAAGGCTCCCGGGCCAGACGGACTCACTATAGAATTTTACAAAGAATACGCGGATCTCATCCCACCATACCTCCTTGCGGTATATGCGGAGGCACACAAGACCGGGGTTCTCCCTCCGTCCCTTCGTCAGGCCTTAATTGTCACCCTTCTAAAAAAGGACAAATCCCCTGACACATGTGAATCATATCGGCCTCTCTCGCTCATTAACATAGACGCTAAAATATTAGCGAAAATATTGGCCACTAAGCTTCAGCCATTGATGCCCTGTTTGATCCTGCCGGACCAATCTGGCTTCATTCCGGAGCGTTCCACATCTCATAATCTGAGGACCATCTTTGCGATGTTACATGTCCTCAACCCACAACTACATGCTGCGGCTGTGTTGCTCGACGCAGCCAAAGCGTTCGATTCCATTGAATGGAGCTATATGTTCCGCATCCTACAGCGCATGGGGTTGCCGCCACTTTTTTTGGGCTGGGTGAGAATACTGTATGAGGATCCTTCAGCACGGGTCCGGGTGGGAGGCTTAACGTCCGAACCTTTCTCCATCAAACGTGGCACTCGTCAAGGGTGCCCTCTATCACCGTTGCTGTTCGCTATTGCACTCGAACCTCTAGCATGTGTGATACGCCAACGGCACAGGGAAACGGCTCTAAATTTTAATTATAGACTGGTCGGTATCTCCCTATATGCCGATGACATGGTGCTGTTCATTAGAGAACCTACTCGTTATTTGGCACAGGTGTTACGAGAATACATCAGATTCGGATTAATATCAGGCCTCACTATTAACTGGGACAAGTCAGTGGTTATACCTCTGACGGCGAACACCCCCCCACCAACTATGGAATACCCGCTGGTTTGGACAACTGACCCGGTTAAATACCTGGGGGTTTGGGTTCATCGTGACCCGGACGTCATCATACGAGAAAACTATGGGAGGGCGTGTGTCACACTAGACGAGCAAATCGACAAATGGATAACATTGCCGCTGTCCCTAGCAGACCGCATTGCAATTGTAAAAATGGTGGTGTTGCCGCGTTTCTTATATTTATTCGCTAATGTCCCGATAACGCTAACACGAAACTTTTTTAATACGTTGCGAACTTCTCTGCTCAGGTTGATCTGGGGAGGTAAACAAGCCTGGGTGGGTTGGGCTACCCTTACACTTGATTATGATAAAGGAGGATTTAGTACACCGGACCCATACATATATTACTTGAGTGCTCAAGCGCAGTATGCATATTTTTGATTACATCCCCACGCCTACACCCCACATGTGGCAGTTGAAGAAGGCGATGCATACCCGACCCCTCTATGTAGTCTTTTTACTCACGCGCGACGAGGTTTTCCAAAAACCGAAATTAACACGCTGAATGCCACAATTGCAGCGTGGCAATCCATAGGCCAGCTCGCTGATAAATTACCTATATATGCCCCAGCGCTGCCTCTGAGGCATCATGCTGCTCTATCGGTGACGCAGGAATGCGATTACTCAAAGAGGCAGGCATAACTACAATGCAGGACATGTATCCGAGCGGCACTTTTATAGCCGCCGAGGATCTCCAGTATGTCACTAACCCTACCTTACTTTTTCAGTTCACTATCCATAGATTGAGACTGGCAATGCAGTCACATTATACTACATATCCATTAGAGCCTCCTGTGCTACAGTCTTTGCAGTTGCTATTGACTACACCCACAAGGAGAAAGTTCACTGGGCCAGACAGGAGTCTTGCTGGATGGAACGATAGGTTGACCAGCCCTTTGACAGTGGCGGAATGGGAACATGTCTGCAGCCTTACCAGTAGGCTTACACCGAATGGGAACCTCCGAATCATACACTTCAAGTATTTACATCAGACATACCAAACGCCCTTTCGCTTACACAAATATGGCTTGCGAGACTCTAGTAGCTGTAAGCGTTGTGGCCAATTGGAAGCTGATTTCATGCATCTCGCTATGGGAGTGTGAGAGGGTGGCGAGATTCTGGAGGCAGGTGGAACAACACATACAAGAAATGTCTGGGTCGGAATTGCAATGTACACCACTGGTATGCCTATTGTGTTATGTTCCTCATGTGAAAGGGGCTCTGGGAAAATTCGTACGAATTGTGCTATTGATGGCCAGATGTCGAGTCGTTATCAAGTGGGGAGGAGTACAGGCACCAAGGGCTGACCACTGGCTTAAAGACTTGGTATATTGTAAAGAAAATATGGAAATATATGCAGAAGAACTCCCGATGGTATCCAAGTCCAAAGATATATGGGAGCCCTTGCGTCAATTCCTGCAGCAACAAGCCATGGCTGATTCACAATCTGGAGCAGACTAATCCCATGCGTGGAACGATTCATCATTCCAAATGTACACTGGAGTTTTTTATATGATATATAATGCTTTTCCCCCCCCTATGTTGAACAATCACACATTGTTAAATTTGATCGGTTTTACACATGAGCTGCCTTGCATGGTAGCGACGCTGTTTAACTTTGCTTGCAATCAATAATTTTTTTTTATTTTTTTATTTTTTTTAAAAACAGTCCAGCCCGAACTGCCCTAGACCGGTGTTAACCTACTTAGGTCTCATAATTGAGGTATAGTTGAAGTCCTATGGTGCAGTGAGCAAAGGGCCCACTTTGGGGCATACCCATTGTACTTAGGGCGTAAACTGCAACAACAGCTAAGGGATTAATGGAATGGTTGAATTAATATCAGCCGCTGGCAATCATTTTGGGCTGCATTCCAGTCCATCATTTTCATACAACATGGGTGTCGGGCGGGACCTGACCCCAGGCCATCGGGAGCCCCCCCCTACCTCGAACTGAAGCCGCTGTCACCTGGACAAGAGATCGTTCCAGTAACACCCGGGATAACTCTTGGCCCGGGACCTTTTCCCCGCGGGAACATGGAGGTGTGCCAGACAACGAAAGCCAATCAGAGCCGCGGCAACCAGAAGAAAAGGCGGAACAGGAAGAAGAGCGGTGTGACGTGGAGGAACCCGGAAGGCGAAACAGGGAGGAGTCGCGAGAAGCTGAGAACGCAGAACCGGAGAAGATGCTGGGAAGAGGCGAGGAGTCCGGGAGAATCCCTGAAGGTGCCACGGAAGACGAGGAGTAGTGCGAGGAATGGTGGATTCCCCCCAGGGAGGACGTGAACGCCGCCGTAACTCAGGAGAGTTACGGCCTGGACGGTGAGTGACACCGTATACGAGCCTAAGGGCTAAAAGAGAAGGGAATCGGGTGGGAGTACAAGGGAGCGGGGAGGACGGGAGGGAAGGAACGGGTCACCAAGGTCACGAGGGCACAGTCCGGAACACGGACACACCAAAAGGGAGAATCGTATGGGGATATTTGAGCACTATCCTAAGTTAGTTCTTCCCCCCTCCCCTTTTCTATTTTTATCACCTCCTCTCACCGTAGAAAGTAGCACGGATAAAGGCTGTGTATTCTAAAGGACCAGGAGGGAGAAAGAATCCGCTCTGGTCTAAACAAGACGGCACTGTGCATTCTCTCTGACACTTCACTACTACTTCTTCCCTACACATCGGGTGTGGTGACGGTCTCTGACGTGACTCTGACATCCTGATACCCTAATAGTACGGAGTACTTACCGTCTTCTTTGTCTCTTTACCCAAGCTTCCTGGGGGGCGACGAATGGAGTGAACAGCCCTCCTGCCCAAAGCCAGGGAGAAGACAGACCAAGGGACGGTGGTCAATAAACAGGCTCACGCTCAGAAGATTTATTATCCACAACAACTATCAATAAAATACAGCCATTGACAAGCCACTTAAGCCTCCTAGTTTCTATTTCCACCCATCCCTCCCACAGGTGGTGTCAGAAGTGGGATCGGCGAAAATGGAGGCGGTCATGAAGAAAATGGCGGACAACCAGGAACAACTAGGGAAAATCATGGAGAAGTTCCTAGCGGTTGCTAAGGAAGATAGGGAGAAGTTACACAGGATGCTCACTGAACAAAGCAACGCACAGGAGACAGTCATAGGCAAACTGGCGGAGACGCTTGGCCAACCAAGAGCACATACCTCTCCCCTCTGTCGTTATGCAAAAGTACGTTACCGGTGAAGATCCGGATTATTACTTCTCCAATTTTGAGAGAATGGCCAGAGCCGCAGCCTGGCCAGAGGATAAATGGGGACAGTACCTGGGACCACTACTGTCAGGAGACCTACAGGCGGCATACCAAGCAGCCAATCCCTTGGGTATGACCCCTTACGAGGAGGTAAATAGGAGCATACTAGAACGTATGGGAATTGACGCCGAAACATTCAGGATCCGCTTGCGGCAGATCCGAGAGGGACCCCAGGAAACCCCGAGAGCACTATATTATAAAGTGTGAGACCTGGCTGACTGATGGTTACAACCCTCTATTGCTACCAAGGACGAGATAATGGAGAAAGTATACCTGGAACAGTACTTGTCGTCCATACACCCTCCATTCAAAAATGGGTTCGACAACACACTCAGCTGACACTGGAAAGGGCGGTGGAAATAGCCAGTGCCTTTAGTAGAGCACAGGAGAGCCAGAAAGGAAGAGAGGACCTCCCGTGGAGACACCCAGAGAGAGGAATACCCGCCAGGACAACTAGACCCCCTCATCCAAAAAAACCAGAGACAGTGACTCCCCTGCCCGGACCGCTGCCTATCGTTCCAAGACCTCCTTTGCACCAGGGCCCCCAGTCTTTCCATTGCGGAATGTACGGCCATATAGCCAGAATGTGTCCCCAAAAGGAAGAACCAATGGAGGTGGGGTTGACCAGATCATATCTATGTATGCCAGGAGAACGAAAAACCCTCCCCTATCATCGCCAGGTATCTGTCAACAGGGAACTAAGGGAGGCCCTAATCGACACAGGCTGTCTACAGAGTATCATACAGCCACAAGTCATCCCTGGGGGGGTTCAAGATACCCGCGGGACTGTGAATATTCTGTGTGTGCACGGGGATCAAAAGCCATATCCAACAACGGAGGTAATGGTATAGCATGACCCCGTCGTCGTACCGGTGTCAATCAATGTAGGTCTTATCCCCAAGTTGCCCAAAGCCCTGGTCCTTGGACACGACTATCCATATATAGAAGACCTATTAAAAGAGACCAAAGCAAATGAGGACGAATGGAGGGAAACCTCCCTGTTTGCCTACCTCACAGATCAGGAATGGCCTCCGACCAAACAGAAGAAAAGCAAAGGGCAGAAAAGAAAGGAAAAACGAGAATGGACACGGATAGCACTGACAAAAACCGTAGACGACTGTCTCTGGGAGCACGATCAATCATTCCATGTCGCACAAAGGGAAGACCCCACACTACAGGAAGCCTGGAGCAAGGCGGTAGAAATAGAAGACGCTCAACACGTAGGTCCCCAGTTTTAAAAAATAAAAGGGCTACTGTATAGGAAAGGGGGGAGAGACCAAAAACCACAACTATTAGTACCTCAGGCATTCAAAGAGAGAAAGTTCTGTTTCTCGCGCACAGCCACCTCCTAGGGGGTCACTTTGTTGGAGAGAAAACGGAGAAAACGATTCTCTCACAATTCTATTGGCCTGGTATATACCACCAGGTAAGGAAGTACTGTTAAGAGTGTCCCAAATACCAAAAGAATAGCAGATACAGACCCCCCCAGCACCTTTACGACCGCTTCCTATTATAGAAGAACCCTTCTCCAGGGTTGGGATGGATCTGATCGGCCCCCTGTTACCCTCCCGTAGCGGGTGCCGGTATGTTCTGGTTATCGGCGATTATGCGACACGATTTCCAGAAGCCATTGCCTTACGCCAACCCAATACCACCCAAATAGCAAAGGCAATGATTAGTTTCTTCTCGAGGGTGGGATTCCCAAAGGAGATTATTACAGACCAGGGAACACCTTTTGTCTCCAGGCTAATGAAGCAGGTATGCCAACAGCTACAGATAAAGCAAATCTGCACGGCTGCCTACCACCCCCAAACAGATGGCCTGGTAGAGAGGTATAATGCCACCCTTAAAACAACCCTAAACAAACTCTTGGAATTAGAGTCACGGAAGTGGGAGGATATGTTACCTCTGGCGCTCTTTGCCATCCGATGCAAACAACAAAAGAGCACGGGGTACTCCCCTTTTGAGCTTTTATACGGGAGACAGCCCCGTACCTTGCTAGACATGGCTAAAGAGGAATGGGAGGAGGAAGGGACTGGGGCCAAACCCCTCCCAGAGTATGTATGGAGCCTAAAATCACATCTCGCCCAAATCAGGAGTATAGTGAGGACCCATTTGGAACAAGCACAGGAAGCCCAGAAGAAACAGTATGATAAAAAAGCCACTGAGAGAACCCTGAGTGTAGGAGATATGGTCTTACTAATGATGCCAACCTCTGACCACAAGTTAATAGGGCAATGGCAGGGCCCCTTCAAAGTTATAGACAAGATAACCCCTGTTACGTACCGCATAGAACTTGATCCCCATAACAAAGAGAACACACAAATCTATCACGTAAATCTGCTCAAAAAGTGGCAAGGCCTGACACGCACTGGTAGGAAAGGTTGAGGAACCCACCCCATTGTTCCATCAGAGTATTGATGGTGATCTACCAATGGTCCTTAGACGAGATCTCTGTAAAAAGCTATCACCCCTCCAGGAGGTGTTTTCAATAAACCCCGGGAGGACAACCCTAGTACAGCATGAAATTCACACAACACCAGGGAAGATGGTACGGTTACGCCACTATCGAATACCTGAGTCCCGGAGAAGTGCCATAGAAAAAGAAGTACAACAAATGTTACCCATTGGGATTATCGAATCCTCACATAGCGAGTGGAGCTCCCCTATTGTGATCGTACCCAAGCCTGATGGATCGATCAGGTTTTGCATTGACTTCAGAGAGATCAATAAAATATCACAATTCGACGCCTACCCCTTACCCCGAGTTGACGAAATGGTCGAAAGATTAGTCAAAGCCCAATACATCAGTAACCTGGACCTGTGCAAAGGCTACTGGCAGGTGCCTCTTCGTGAACAGGATAGAGAGAAAACAGCCTTCTCCACGCCTGGGGGTTTGTACCACTTTATCGTACTTCCCTTTGGCTTACACGGGGCCCCTGCCACCTTTCAAAGATTGATGAACCACATACTCAGGCCCTGCGAAGAATTCGCAGCTGCATATCTTGATGACATCATCATATATAGTGATACCTGGGAACAACATGTAGACCATTTGTACAAAGTGATCCAGGCCCTAAAGGAGGGAGAGTTGACCATAAACCCGGCCAAAAGCCATCTAGCAGGTCGATCAGTCAAGTATTTGGGGTATCTATTAGGGGAAGGTTACATCAAACCGCAGGAAGAGAAGGTCGCTGCCATATCCCAACTACCATTCCCCCTTTCAAAAAAAGATCTGCGTGCATTTTTGGGAGTCCTGGGGTATTATAGAAGATTCATACCATCTTTTTCCCAAACGGCTGCCCCCTAACCGATCTCCTCAGAAAAGACAAAAAAACAGAAACAGAGCTCAAAAACCCCTCAGCCGCCGTGCAGCACGCGTTCCTCCGATTGAAAAGGGCTTTACTAACCAACCCTGTGCTTCTCAGTCCAGACTACGCCAAGCCATTCGTGCTGCAGATGGATGCATCAGAATACGGCCTGGGAGCTGTCTTATCACAGCATGACTCACAGGGGCATGAGAGACCAGTCATGTATATAAGCCGTAAACTATACCCCAGAGAAAAAAACTATGCAGTGATCGAAAAAGAGGCTTTGGCCATTAAATGGGCTGTCGAATCCCTAAAGTATTACCTGGATGGTCGTGAATTCACTTTGTTTACGGACCATGCACCCCTTGAGTGGCTTTCACGTAATAAAGGGCATAATGACCGGATATTAAGATGGTTCTTGGCTTTGCAACCTTTCAGATTCACCACTCTACATCATAAAGGAAAGGCACAAATCAATGCTGATTTCCTCTCTAGATACCCACTCGAACCTTTCCTTGTAAACAAGAAAGTTAGGGAAGGGGGATGTCGGGC
Organism: Calotriton arnoldi; assembly: GCA_963921515.1. NCBI lineage: Eukaryota > Metazoa > Chordata > Amphibia > Caudata > Salamandridae > Calotriton > Calotriton arnoldi. Next base: position 3,521,564 of record CAWUFW010000030.1, read on the forward strand.
GGGACCTGACCCCAGGCCGTCGGGAGCCGCCCCCCACCTCAAACTGAAGCCGCTGTCACCTGGACAAGAGATCGTTCCAGTAACACCCCGGATAACTCTTGGCCCGGGACCTTTTCCCCGCAGGAACACGGAGGCGTGACAGACAATGAAAGCCAATCAGAGCCGCGGCAACCAGAAGAAAAGGCGGAACAGGAAGAAGAGCGGTGTGACGTGGAGGAACCCGGAAGGCGAAACAGGGAGGAGTCGCGAGAAGCTGAGGACACAGAACCAGAGAAGACGCTGGGAAGAGGTGAGGAGTCCGGGAGAATCCCTGAAGGTGCCACGGAAGACGAGGAGTGGTGCGAGGAATGGTGGATTCCCCCCAGGGAGGATGTGAACGCCGCCGTAACTCAGGAGAGTTATGGCCCGGACGGTGAGTGACACCGTATACGAGCCTAAGGGCTAAAAGAGAAGGGAATTGGGTGGGAGTACAAGGGAGCGGGGAGGACGGGAGGGAAGGAACGGGTCACCAAGGCCACGAGGGCACAGTCCGGAAAACGGACACACCAAAAGGGAGAATCGTGTGGGGATATTTGGGCACTATCCTAAGTTAGTTCTTCCCCCGTCCCCTTTTCTATTTTTATCACCTCCTCTCACTGTAGCAAGTAGCACGGATAAAGGCTGTGTATTCTAAAGGATCAGGAGTGAGAAAGAATCCGCTCTGGTCTAAACAAGACAGCACTGTGCATTCTCTCTGACACTTCACTACTACTTCTTCCCTACACATCGGGTGTGGTGACGGTCTCTGACGTGACTCTGACATCCTGATACCCTAATAGTACGGAGTACTTACCGTCTTCTTTGTCTCTTTACCCGAGCTTCCTGGGGGACGACGAACGGAGTGAACAGCCCTCCTGCCCAAAGCCAGGGAGAAGACGGACCAAGGGACGGTGGTCAATAAACAGGCTCACGCTCAGAAGATTTATTATCCACAACAACTATCAATAAAATACAGCCATTGACAAGCCACTTAAGCCTCCTAGTTTCTATTTCCGCCCATCCCTCACACAGGTGGTGTCAGAAGTGGGATCGGCGAAAATGGAGGCGGTCATGAAGAAAATGGCGGACAACCAGGAACAACTAGGGAAAATCATGGAGAAGTTCCTAGCGGTTGCTAAGGAAGATAGGGAGAAGTTACACAGGACGCTCACTGAACAAAGCAACGCGCAGGAGACAGTCATAGGAAAACTGGCGGAGACGCTTGGCCAACCAAGAGCACATACCTCTCTCCCCTCTGTCGTTATGCAAAAGTACGTTACCGGTGAAGATCCGGATTATTACTTCTCCAATTTTGAGAGAATGGCCAGAGCCGCAGCCTGGCCAGAGGATAAATGGGGACAGTACTTGGGACCACTACTGTCAGGAGACCTATAGGCGGCATACCAAGCAGCCAATCCCTTGGGTATGACCCCTTACGAGGAGGTAAAATGTAAATGTAAATGTCCAGTATTTGTAAAGTGCGAACAATTACCCGAAGGTGTCAAGGCGCTGGGGGCCGTCGGGAAGATTAAGCGAGCTATTGCCCAGAGTCACATGGTGCTGGGCTGATCTGCCGCCGGCACTGGGGATCGAACCGTGAGCCACCAGGTTCCGGCGTCAGTTGCCCTGGCCGCTGCGCCACACCTCTTCCACACCTCAAACTGGAAAGGAGCATACTAGAACGTATGGGAATTGACGCCGAAACATTCAGGATCCGCTTGCGGCAGATCCGAGAGGGACCCCAGGAAACCCCGAGAGCACTATACTATAGAGTGCGAGACCTGGCTGACCGATGGTTACAATGCTCTATTGCTACCAAGGACGAGATAATGGAGAAAGTATACCTGGAACAGTACTTGTCGTCCCTACACCCTCCCATTCAAAAATGGGTTCGACAACACACTCAGCTGACACTGGAAAGGGCGGTGGAAATAGCCAGTGCCTTTAGTAGAGCACAGGAGAGCCAGAAAGGAAGAGAGGACCTCCCGTGGAGACACCCAGAAAGAGGAATACCCGCCAGGACAACTAGACCCCCTCATCCAAAAAAAACAGAGACAGTGACTCCCCTGCTCGGACCGCTGCCTATCGTTCCAAGACCTCCTTGCACCAGGGCCCCCAGTGTTTCCATTATGGAATGTACGGCCATATAGCCAGAATGTGCCCTCAAAAGGAAGAACCAATGGAGGTGGGGTTGACCAGATCATATCTATGTATGCCAGGAGAACGAAAACCCTCCCCTATCATCGCCAGGTATCTGTCAACGGGGAACCAAGGGAGGCCCTAATCGACACAGGCTGTCTACAGAGTGTCATACAGCCACAAGTCATCCCTGGGGGGGTTCAAGATACCCGCGGGACTGTGAATATTCTGTGTGTGCACGGGGATCAAAAGCCATATCCAACAACGGAGGTAATGGTACAGCATGACCCCGCCGTCGAACCGGTGTCACTCAATGTAGCTCTTATCCCCAAGTTGCCCAAAGCCCTGGTCCTTGGACATGACTATCCATATATAGAAGACCTATTAAAAGAGACCAAAGCAAATGAGGATGAATGGAGGGAAACCGCCCCGTTTGCCTACCTCACAGATCAGGAATGGCCTCCGACCAAACAGAAGAAAAGCAAAGGGCAGAAAAGAAAGGAAAAACGAGAATGGACACGGATAGCACTAACAAAAACCATAGACGACTGTCTCTGGGAGCACGATCAATCATTCCATGTCGCACAAAATGAAGACCCCACACTACAGGAAGCCTGGAACAAGGCGGTAGAAATAGAAGACGCTCAACACGTAGGTCCCCAGTTTTGAAAAATAAAAGGGCTACTGTATAGGAAAGGGGGGAGAGACCAAAAACCACAACTATTAGTACCTAAGGCATTCAGAGAGAAAGTTCTGTTTCTTGCGCACAGCCACCTCCTAGGGCAGTGGTTCCCAAACTTTTTCAACCCACGGCTCCCTTGCCCTATTGGCCGTTGGCTGCGGCTCCCCAATATGTTACTTTCTTTGGCGGTGGGGGATGTAAACCCAGCCTTAGGAGTACTTCCATTTTTCTCCCTGAAAATAATTGGGATGAAGCCGACAAAGGTATTATAGTGATTGATGTGGGGCTCACTCTTGGGAACCAAATGGGGGAGATGAAAAACGTATTCTCATTGGCACCTTTGCATGATCGCTAGGTGTAAGAGTGCAGCTATTGTGTGTTTCATAATTTGTGGCGTCAAAGCCCATTGGATATGTGTAGAATAGAGTGGTGCATGGCTGCACTTTAACAAACCAGGGGCACTCAGATCATGCAGAGGGCAAAGCAGCCCTTATATTCCTTGGATGCACTGGAAGACCTGGAGTGTGCACTGGGGCTCTTTGGCATGCACTGGATAGCCCTATGATTGGCAGTGCAACCCAGAAATTTGCTTTGGAAGCCCTCTCATATGTGCTCACAGATCTGGAAAGCGCATTGTCAGTATTATGGTGTGCATGGCCAGCCATGGAATCTGAAGCAAGCTTCCCCTGCTGCCTTAGAACTTCAAGTTTTGCTGTTCTGATTATTGTTGTGCTCCTGTCCTGCTATCAGTGTCCCACCATGCCTTGTTTACTACACTGCACAATAAGCGTTGCTAAATCATTTCCACTGAGTCTACAGAACAAGCAGTTGTGGAGAGTCAAAGATAGACTTCTATATTCATGTGAGCACAGTGCTGCCTGCATCAAGGCCAACTCAGGACCAACAGATGCATGATTGGAGAGGTTGATTTTAATGCTGGAAACTATATTATGATACAGTAAGTAAACTACACAGTATTAATGTACATTTCAATTTACGGTGCTTTTGCAGCCCATTTGTCTTGCATCAGTCTAGTCCGGGAGGCATAAAAAGCATGGTTTGTTCGAACAGGACATTCAAAGCAGTGACATATATAAGACAAAAATGTCCTTGGACTATTACAGTGACATTGTGCAAAATCTAAGAAGAGGGTTGTTTTAAAACAATCGGTGGCACACATCAGGACCGAAATGCTGGCTGTGTCTGAGTGCACAGGACTCATTTGAATATTGAAAGGCAATCACTGCCCTTGCACAACCCCATTGTGTTTAAACTTTGCAAAATAGAAAATTGTGAAGGCAAAGACAAAGTACAATAGTCAGTGGCATGTCAGGAATTGGAGATCAGTGAGTGGGTGGTGGGGCCTACACCCAGAGGGCAGCACATACTACTTGATCCTTGCATTGAGGACATGGATAAAGCAAATAGGAAATGTCATGTTAATGACGAATAGCAGCAGACATAGACAAGTATTGTTCTCAAGCCATAAATTAGGGAAGCAAATGCACATCATTTGCATTCTAATCCAGGATTAGTCTTTGCAAACTCTCTATGACCCACAGGTTTTGCACAGCTCTTAGCAGCTGGCACATTTACCAACTGAGATCTTTTCCATTATATGTGTAAATCTGAGAACGCGGCTAGTGGCCATGAGTTTTCGCCTGCCCCCTTGTGCCTGCACTGCTGCACCAGAGAGGGCTACCCAGCGCTGTGAATCATTATTTTTCAAGGGGCGTTGTGTGTAAAAGCAGGTTGTCTGCAAATGTTTAGTTTCGCTTTGAGCGCCGCAGCACGTTTTATTTCCTTCTTAAGTAACACCTCCGACCTAAATACTGGCAGCCCTGTCTACCAACTTGCTGACCTTGTGTGTCCCACGTAGGCCCCATCCTCCTCCCCAGAAAGGCTCTGCCTGAACTCCTAATCACGGTGCTGCAGTGCTTGCACGTTTCCGTCCGGGATTTCTTAACTTTCTCCTGAACTCCAGTTTCCCGCTCCTGAACTGCATTACTGAAAGAATAAACAAAACTGCCACCGATTACAAATCAGTGTCTGAAGCATCCTGCCCTTCACCGCAGGTATTACTCTTATTGTGTATCTGTCAGTGGTTCCCAAACTGTGAGCTTGGTGCACATCTGTTTGCGGCGCCCCTGGCTAGTTTTGATGGCGCACCGGGGTGCCGCGGCGCACAGATTGGGAACCACTGTCCTAGGGGGTCACTTTGGTGGGGAGAAAACGATTCTCGCACAATTCTATTGGCCTGGTATATACCACCAGGTAAGGAAGTACTGTTAAGAGTGTCCCAAATGCCAAAAGAATAGCAGATACAGACCCCCCCAGCACCTTTACGACCTCTTCCTATTATAGAAGAACCCTTCTCCAGGGTTGGGATGGATCTGATCGGCCCCCTGTTACCCTCCCGTAGCGGGTGCCGGTTTGTTCTGGTTATCGGCGATTACGCGACACGATTTCCGGAAGCCATTGCCTTACGCCAACCCAATACCACCCAAATAGCAAAGGCAATGATTAGTTTCTCCTCGAGGGTGGGATTCCCAAAGGAGATTATTACAGACCAGGGAACACCTTTTGTCTCCAGGCTAATGAAGCAGGTATGCCAACAGCTACAGATAAAGCAAATCTGCACGGCTGCCTACCACCCCCAAACAGATGGCCTGGTAGAGAGGTATAACGCCACCCTTAAAACAACCCTAAAGAAACTCTTGGAATTAGAGTCACAGAAGTGGGAGGATATGTTACCTCTGGCGCTCTTTGCCATCCGATGCAAACAACAAAAGAGCACGGGGTACTCCCCTTTCGAGCTTTTATACGGGAGACAGCCCCGTACCTTGCTAGACATGGCTAAAGAGGAATGGGAAAAGGAAGGGACTGGGGCCAAACCCCTCCCAGAGTATGTATGGAGCCTAAAATCACATCTCGCCCAAATCAGGAGTATAGTGAGGACCCATTTGGAACAAGCACAGGAAGCCCAGAAGAAACAGTATGATAAAAAAGCCACTGAGAGAACCCTGAGTGTAGGAGATATGGTCTTACTAATGATGCCAACCTCTGACCACAAGTTAATAGGGCAATGGAAGGGCCCCTTCAAAGTTATAGACAAGATAACCCCTGTTACGTACCGCATAGAACTTGATCCCCATAACAAAAAGAACACACAAATCTATCACGTAAATCTGCTCAAAAAGTGGCAAGGCCCTAGACCCGCACTGGTAGAAAAGGTTGAGGAACCCACCCCATTGTTCCATCAGAGTATTGATGGTGATCTACCAATGGTCCTTAGACGAGATCTCTATAAAAAGCTATCCCCCCTCCAGGAGGTGTTTTCAATAAACCCCGGGAGGACAACCCTAGAACAGCATGAAATTCACACAACACCAGGGAAGATGGTACGGTTACGCCCCTATCGAATACCTGAGTCCCGGAGAAGTGCCATAGAAAAAGAAGTACAACAAATGTTACCCATTGGGATTATCGAATCCTCACATAGCGAGTGGAGCTCCCCTATTGTGATCGTACCCAAGCCTGATGGATCGATCAGGTTTTGCATTGACTTCAGAGAGATCAATAAAATATCACAATTCGACGCCTACCCCTTACCCCAAGTCGACGAAATGGTCGATAGATTAGGCAAAGCCCGATACATCAGTACCCTGGACCTGTGCAAAGGCTACTGGCAGGTGCCTCTTCGTGAACAGGATAGAGAGAAAACAGCCTTCTCCAGGCCTGGGGGTTTGTACCACTTTATCGTACTTCCCTTTGGCTTACACGGGGCCCCTGCCACCTTTCAAAGATTGATGAACCACATACTCAGGCCCTGCGAAGAATTTGCAGCTGCATACCTTGACGACATCATCATATATAGTGATACCTGGGAACAACATGTAGACCATTTGTACAAAGTGATCCAGGCCCTAAAGGAGGGAGAGTTGACCATAAACCCGGCCAAAAGCCATCTAGCAGGTCGATCAGTCAAGTATTTGGGGTATCTATTAGGGAAAGTTACATCAAACCGCAGGAAGAGAAGGTCGCTGCCATATCCCAACTACCATTCCCCCTTTCAAAAAAAGATCTGCGTGCATTTTTGGGAGTCCTGGGGTATTATAGAAGATTCATACCATCTTTTTCCCAAACGGCTGCCCCCTAACCGATCTCCTCAGAAAAGACAAAAAAACAGAAACAGAGCTCAAAAACCCCTCAGCCGCCGTGCAGCACATGTTCCTCCGATTGAAAAGGGCTTTAGTAACCAACCCTGTGCTTCTCAGTCCAGACTACACCAAACCATTCGTGCTGCAGACGGATGCATCAGAATACGGCCTGGGAGCTGTCTTATCACAGCATGACTCACAAGGGCATGAGAGACCAGTCATGTATATAAGCCGTAAACTATACCCCAGAGAAAAAACTATGCAGTGATCGAAAAGAGGCTTTGGCCATTAAATGGGCTGTCGAATCCGTAAAGTATTACCTGGATGGTCGTGAATTCACTTTGTTTACGGACCATGCACCCCTTGAGTGGCTTTCACGTAATAAAGGGCTTAATGACCGGATATTAAGATGGTTCTTGGCTTTGCAACCTTTCAGATTCACCACTCTACATCGTAAAGGAAAGGCACAAATCAATGCTGATTTCCTCTCTAGATACCCACTCGAACCTTTCCTTGTAAACAAGAAAGTTAGGGAAGGGGGATGTCGGGCGGGACCTGACCCGAGGCCGTCGGGAGCCCCCCCCACCTCAAACTGAAGCTGCTGTTGCCTGGACAAGAGATTGTTCAAGTAACACCCTGGATAACTCTTGGCCCGGGACCTTTTCCCCGCAGGAACACGGAGGCGTGCCAGACAACGAAAGCCAACCAGAAGAAAAGCGGAACAGGAAGAGGAACAGGAAGAAGAGCGGTGTGACGTGGAGGAACCCGGAAGGCGAAACAGGGAGGAGTCGCGAGAAGCTGAGGACGCAGAACCAGAGAAGACGCTGGGAAGAGGCGAGGAGTCCGGGAGAATCCCTGAAGGTGCCACGGAAGATGAGGAGTGGTGCGAGAAATGGTGGATTCCCCCCAGGGAGGACGTGAACGCCACTGTAACTCAGGAGAGTTACGGCCCGGACGGTGAGTGACACCGTATACGAGCCTAAGGGCTAAAAAAGAAGGGAATCGGGTGGGAGTACAAGGGAGCGGGGAGGACGGGAGGGAAGGAACGGGTCACCAAGGCCACGAGGGCACAGTCCGGAAAACGGACACACCAAAAGGGAGAATCGGGTGGGGATATTTGGGCACTATCCTAAGTTAATTCTCCCCCCTCCCCTTTTCTATTTTTATCACCTCCTCTCACCGTAGCAAGTAGCACGGATAAAGGCTGTGTATTCTAAAGGACCAGGAGGGAGAAAGAATCCGCTCTGGTCTAAACAAGACAGCACTGTGCATTCTCTCTGACACTTCACTACTACTTCTTCCCTACACATCGGGTGTGGTGACGGTCTCTGACGTGACTCTGACATCCTGATACCTTAATAGTACGGAGTACTTACCGTCTTCTTTGTCTCTTTACCCGAGCTTCCTGGGGGACGACGAACGGAGTGAACAGCCCTCCTGCCCAAAGCCAGGGAGAAGACGGACCAAGGGACGGTGGTCAATAAACAGGCTCACACTCAGAAGATTTATTATCCACAACAACTATCAATAAAATACAGCCATTGACAAGCCACTTAAGCCTCCTAATTTCTATTTCCGCCCATCCCTCCCACAGTGGGTTATTAGTTCAGTGCCCTACATGAGATGGGTTTGCCCAGATGTGAAATTATTTCAAGCATCCCACCCATTACTTTTTTTTTGTTTACGCTTCTTCTTTGTTGGTCATGCGGCAGTGGCCATTTTGTATAGCCAGTGAGTGTGTGTGGTAGCCATTTTGTCTGTTCCCTATGCTGCCTTCTTTGCTGGCCATGCTGCAACCACCAAGTTGTGTAGCTAGTGTGTGTGTTTGGTGGCCAGTTTGTCTGTTTTCCACCCTTCCTTCAGTGGGCAGGTGGTGAATGAGCCAGATACCACCATTTTGTGCAGGCATAGTGTGATGGACCAGGGCCATGACATTTTTGTTATTTTTTTCCTGGTATATTTATTCGGGCTTGTAGCTAATTGTGTACAGTGATGTTTTGTTATTCATTTATTTGATGTTTTTGCCTGCCAGCCCCTTGTTTCCCATAGAGTCTTATGGAAGGACACCAGCATTAACTTTATTACTTTATTTGATTTTTGCCTGCTCCCCTTGCCTCCCTTAGAGTTTCCATGGACGCTGAAGGGGAAACAGCGATGAGTTTGTTCATTTATTTGATTTTTGCCTCCCCCCCGACACTTTGCCCCTCATAGAGTCCTCATAGGTCCTGGATGGGCAACAGCAATTATTTGATTTATTTGATTTTTGCCTGCCCTCCCACCTTCTTCCTATATACTTTTACCAGCCTCACATAAAGTCCCCATGGGCCCTGGAGGGGCCCCAGCAATTATTTAATTCATTTTTTGAATATTTTCTGCACTCCCCTGCCTCCCATATGAGTCTCAAGGGCCTTGGAGGGACACCAGCAATTATGTTTCTATTTATTCAATTTTTTGTCCTGCCCCCGCCTTCCACAAAAAACGTACCTTTTCCTGTGTAATGTCATGAGAAAACCTTTTAGTTTATGAATAGTTTGGGTCCACTATTGTTAAGCATCTGTGATGATGACAAGGACTTCACTTGTGTTACACTATCTAGATTCAGACAGACCATTTTTCACTGACTTCCTGCTTTTTCTAATTTTTGGTTACATGTATGTGCACAAAACATGGTACTAAGATGAAGAAAAGTCTGTAAATGAACAGACAGGGACACTTCAGTCCTCCTCTGCTAAGTGCGTCTGTTCATGCTAAGTGCCAACTACTAGTGCTAAGAATATTGCCCCAACGAAGGAGGTTCCTACCAAGAAAGTGGCCTTTGAGGAGAAGATGTCTTTTGCCACTACTGGCATCCAGCCCTCATCCATTTTAAGGAAATGTGACATGCCTGGGGCACACTCCTCTGGGCAGAGGTTGGGAGAAGGATAATTCCTGCATCAACGGCACCACTATCAAAACCTAAGCCCATGTCTCTCAGCAGTGGTAACTATAGGCATGAAGGGTACTGAATAAGAAATGGAAGTGTCTCTGCAGAAAATTGACTTGTCGCAGGAAAGTTAACAAAAGGAGCACAAGGGCCTTATTATGACTTTGGCGGTCTCGGAGTGGGGCCGCTATGCTGCCGCCCTGCTCCGAGACCGCCAAAGCCATTAAAGACCGCCCGCCAGAGTACGACTTATTTACACACTGGCGGGCGGTTCTTTGGTGGTCCCACTATGGTGCCTTTCAAAAAGGCACCGCAATGGGAGCGTCAAAGGCAGTTCCTGCAGGGCATGGGTGTTAAGTCAATGCCCTGCAGGAACTGGGAGTACATGCACACAGGGCGCCGTAAAATGTGTCACCCTGCATGCACCCCATGGTGCTGATCCAGCGGTAATTTCACGGTAATTTCTCAATGCAAAACCTCATTTACCTCTAGTTTACCGCTTAAAGGAGATGGATCTTGGCCACTGTTTATCATCACCAGGAGACTTTACATGAACATGAAAAATCAATTTCAAATAATATGTAAGGCAATAATGAGAGTTGTGAAAAATTTTAAAGGGTTTTATTTGCTAGTCAAAAGTTAAGTTTCTCTGATTCTTTATTCATTAATCAATTTTCAATCAGGTTACAGAATTGAAAATAGAAAAATAGAATTAATACAGAACATATTATAGATTGCATACAAAGCACTTCATAAAGGAAAGGGAATGAGGCATAAAATGTCAGTCAGAACTCTTTAAAGAGTTCCAGGAAAAATATAATTGAAGAGTGAGTTTTGCAAGGCTAATCAATAATTAATAATTGGCAAAAATCTCCTATAAAGAGAAATAAATGCATAAGACAAATAAATCTTTTCAAAAGCCAGTTAGTCAAAAGCATAAAACTTAAAGTTTTAGCATCAAAATCTGTCCTGATCTCTCAGCTGCTCTTTCTCTGCGCTCGTCTGTTCATCTCTGCTCCTCTGTGTCTGACACAAGCTGCTCCTTGAATGGCCCTCCCTTCACAAGACCACAGAAGCTGTGATCTGTCAAAAAGCAAGGCCAGCCTACACCTCCCTAAAATATGTGAACAAGGCCTCCTCCTCCCTCTATGTCTCCTCGGACGTAATCTCCACCCAGTCTGCACCCGCGACGTTCACGTACCTAACACAAATGATGTCTGGTCAAGTCTGATCCTGACACGCCCCTAAGGGGTCATTTTTTATACCCTAATTCTTGGCTGACTACACTAACAATATTGCAGTTCAGTAGAAACTCGCACTGTGATTGGTTAGCACAGGTGACATAGGGGTCTCATCATCCTGTTCTCATCGCAAGTCCACCCCATACCGGTTCTGACAATAGGGGCTTAATGCTAAGAACAATATACATAACATCTATCAATAAGAACATCTCTTGCAACATCTTTAGCGACAAAATGTATCAATCCTTTCCTGTCTCTCTTTCACATCGCACACAGGGATGACACTTTCCCACAAACACTGGTACGCTGGCACGGTGACAGGAGTGTACAGATCATTGTGGCCTTGACCTATGTGTCTTCACTTGAGGCACTTGGCAGTTCATGCAGCTGGCACATTCTTCTGTGCATGCGTCTCTCATTCAGCACACTGCTAACAATTCTCAGCCATGCTGGATTCTTAGGCAGCCATTTTATTGTGTGCCCAAATGTATACTAAAGAAAAACAAACACAAAAGAATATTAGTTTATGAAGTAAAACCCATTATGTTCACCTCCCACCATTCTAATACCCTGTATTAATTATTACCTAGGGAAAGCTATTAATTTAAAGAAGCTTTTCTATTATTAGTGCACAATATGCAAAATGTGCAATGTACAACATAGCATAAACATGCACCAGTGCAAATTTTAAAAGCGCAAACAGTTAATACATGCTCATAGCAACATGCTCTAATGTTTTAGATAGCTTTTCATGCAAAATGCGTTTGCCCCACGTGTAATGTTGGTGCATGGTTGATTAATTAATACATATTATAAGAAAGATGTGTTATGAACTGAACATGCATTGTCTAAATATGCAACAAAGCCAAGTTCTCTTGAGATGGGAACAGAGGAACAAAGGTCTTTCATGGAGAGGAGACGGGAGGAAACATTCCATTCCTTATCTCAAGGTTAGTGAACTGCTGCTAAAGCAAACTGAAGTCACGTGCTTCTCTACACTGCAAAATACCTGTTATTTCAGCACAATTATGTGCTACTTTAAAAGTTTTAAAAAAAACATTCTCTAAATTAAATGTACATTCTATAGTGAGGATAAATCTAAACTAAACACATTTTAACCACCCTGGATTAATTAATTGAGCATGGGTTTTAAATGAAAGCATTTCAGACTGAAAGCATTTTGACCATTTGTCATTTCATGTTTTCACTTGCCATGTGTTTTACACTTGCACCAAAATCTGCGTGCCATTTTTAAAATGCAGTTTGTCTGAAACACAAAAACAAAGCAATGCCTGAATCTTGGTGAAATCTAAACTACATCAATCCTCCCTTTGATAAAATCAAATCATGATACCTCCATTGATTTGTTCTTTATAACACTTATTTATATTCATCATGTTAAGTCAAATATATGTTTTTCTCTAACTAAAATGTCACTACTCATCTTTAGTGTATGTAGACATGGTAATTTCATTAGCACACTTATTTCACACAGGTATATAAGGAAAAACTCCTACTAAAATGAGTTATTACAAAAGCTGAGCATATAACAATTTTACCTCTATTTCTAAGGCAACACTAGTTTTGTCTGTAATCAGATCATATATAGCCAAGCTCAAAAGTTTAGTGCAGAGTTCTGTAAGTAGCTTCTTGGAACAGTTAGTCCTCTCTAAAATAAGTAACTAAAATAATAAAAGGAAAATTCAACAGAACAGTTCTCTTTTCTATTTTTTGTTTTTGTTTTTGTTTTTTTGTTCATCTTTTCTTCTTTTTCTTTCATCATTCAAAGATTCTTTTCTCTTCAGCTCTTGACAATTCTCAGTTATTTGTTTCAGCATTTTTTGGCTCTTTGTTATCAGCTTGCCATCAGGGTGGCTCATACAGTTCAAGCCTCGCATTACACAGTTCATTCAAAGTGGCATTCTGTACTTTTTCCATGCATTTTGACCACTCAGGTGCTGAAAAACTTTGACAGAGCACCATCAATTCTTTGCACTTTTTCAATCCAAGCCTTTCACTTTTATTTTCACTTTGTTCATATTCAGACTTTTCAGCTATGGGTGCAAATGATTTTTCAAGGGACCACTGCAGACATTTTGGATACCCTTTCAGCCAGCTTTATTTCTACCTCCACTCGTAGGCCCACAGCACTAATTTCTTCTTCAGAGGCTGCACCTGACTCATTCACCCTTTTGACACCGCTTTCATCTGAGTCAGTTTCCACTTTTTGCTTTTCCAGTGCCACTTCAGTTTTCTCTAGTGCTGCTTCACGCTCTGTGTGTTCCCTTACAGCTTGACTGACCCTCTTCTGTGGGCTTATGACCACTGCTGGCATCTTTTCTTGAAGAGGAGCTGTTTTATCAGGGGGACACAGGACCGTACGTGTGTGAGAGGCATACACCCAATTTGGAAGGCCACCACATTTCACAACAGTCTTTGCCAGGATCATTTGGAACAGGCCTTTCCATTTCACAGCATCTCTCAGATCAAAGTTTTGGCACCATCCATTATGCAGATCTTGTGTAGCAGCTGCAATCTGGTGAGAAACTGCACGCTGCACATCAGTCAGACCTTCACAGCAATGGCTAGTCTTTTCATCTGTGGTTTTCACAAGTGCATTTGCATGTACAAATTCAAGCCACTTCAGTGATACTGAAACACAGTCTTTTGCAAAGTGTAACTCTGTGCTGTCTTTGTGTTGCTTTATTGTACTTGGAACTTCAGGCAGATAGCTACAATCCAATCCTTGTCCAATCTGTGGTTCTGCACTTATCTTTGAGACCTCATTATGATCTGATTTCAGAGAAACTGGCAATCTATACCTGGGCATCAGTTTTTGCAATAACACATTTGCTACTATGCAGTTGTCATTTTTCTCAAAATCTGTTCTGATACAACCCTGTTGTTCTGTTTCTGAAACATTTTCTTGAGCCTCTATTAGTTCTTTACGAGTGTAAGTCATTAACATTAGCATTAGATAAACAGTATCCTTTTCAGATTCACCTGTGAAAATTCCATTGAATGTATAGGCTAACAGGACACAATATTGTGCAACTGAATTAGCATTTCTCTCTCCCATGACAATAGTGACTCTCATTTGAGCAGCTATACTGCATGTTATGGTAAGGGCAAACAATTTCGAATTTTGGGCTGAGGTAACTACTGAAAGCCATGAAGCTTTGACAACATAATGTATAGGGAGCACAGCATGTGCTGCTCCTAATGTGTCATTGTTACCTTTCAAACATTGGCCATCTACAAAATGAACATTGTTGGGCTCAATCAGACGTTCATCATTAAAGTCTAACCTTGGCTTCATGCATTTATTCATGATATCTAGACATTCAGTGTTCAGTTTCATCACAAACAATTTCATTTGCTGGCATTTCTGTGACGTTGGGGTCAAAGGTCATTGGGAAATACGTCACAGACCTTTGAACACATTCATGTTTTTGAACAGGCACTGAGAGAGCGCAGCCCTCCCTCTCACTGCACATTGGTGTATTTTCTTTTAAATAAACTTTCATTCCTAGTGCCGGGGCGCGACACTTTTTCTCTTTCAACTCTAGGAATGCTTTTGTGCAATTGTTGTCCAATGGAAGCGGATCAGACACATCCTTGTGTGTCAGCCTCAGTAAAGGCTTAGCCACTAGGGAAAGGTTTGGTAACCACTCTCTACAGCAGCCAACCATTCCCAAAAACATCCTGACTTCTTTCTGAATTTGAGGTGGATTCATCTGGTGAATTATTTCCACTCTCTCTGGTGACACCTTTCTAACTCCTTTTCCAATTTTGTGTCCCAGACATTCATCTTCTTTTTGACAGTACTCCTGACTATTCTCATGCAATGGCACTATGACATGAACTTGACAAAAATCAATAACAGTAAGCCATTCTTCAGCACATGGAATGTGAAGAAATATATTGGCTGGATTCGGTACCATAGGACAACATAGAAAAGTTATGCTATTAATCTCCTGCATCTAATCTGTTCTTTTCATTTAGTTTCTGTGAACCTGTGATCAGAAAGTTACATAAACTTCCAATCAATTCCATCAAAAATCCTTTACTCAGTTTATCTCCAATTATGGGTAACATTTCTGCAACTGATGGTGTTCTTGAATACATGTCACCTCGTTTTAATTTGAATAAGACATTTTCTGCACATTTTATTAATCTGACATCTTTCTCTGTGAACTCTCTTATTTCTGTGTTTAATATTTCTTTCAAATCAGAAGGTAATTTTTCAACTGTCCTCTCTGAAAACAATGCTACAGCTGTCTCTTGTTGGGCCATTTTAAAATGTACATCCTCATCAGGAATCTGATAATTAACATCATCTGGTGTACAGTAATCGGTGCTGTTTAATTTGCAAAACAATTGTTTTCCTGCCAGGCCTGTAGTCACAAACAACAAATTGGTAACTTTTATCAAATGGGCCTAATTTTGCTGCAACCTTTTCTAAAAGTGGGTTTGTAATTTCTCTGTTTAAAACTCCTACAACTAAGTCTGGACCTTCCACTGCTTTCACAATGGACTTGGTAAATTCAGAATTGTTAGGGTTAAAACTCTCATTTTCAAATACAGCAACCTGTTGAAATGGGTTCTGATTTTGTTTCTGGAAAGAATTCACATTTGCTCTGGATAACTGATTTAAATTAATTTTAGCATTTTCCATATTTTGTGGGACCATCAGGGCTTGAAAAAATCCTGCCATTGGTACCTGTTTCTGAACTGACATTTTCATTTGCTGAACTGGCATATTTTGCACCTGCATTTCTCTCTGTGTTTGTGCATTTCCATTTGCTGCATCAGGTTTAAATTTACATTTCTTCTTCCAATGCTCAAATCTGTTATAAAGATGGCACAAGGATACTTTTTCCAGCAGTGCAACATCCATACCTGAATTTGCACGAACCAAAACACCTTTACTTCCATCCTGTGTTCTTTTAATCTGTACCCAATCAACATCCTTTGCTGGCACTCTGCCCTTCAGGAAAGTAATCACTGCTACGTTTTTCTCCATAACAACAGAAAATGATGGTGCATTCATGTAAACCTTTTTCATTGTCTCCTCACCTGGCCTTTGCACAGCAACTTTAGATTCAAACCATAATTCAGTCTGCATGGCAATGTCAAAGAACATTTCCAAATTAATACACAACTCTTTTAAAATTTCAACAAATCCATCAATTTGTGGGTACCACAGCATAAGTTTGTCTCTCAATTTTGGGAATGTGTTCAGAAATGCTGCAAGTTCACTTTTGTTCCGTGGCACATGAACATGCACTTCTCCCACCTTTTCTCTCAATGAGTAAGCAAAAGCTTCTCCCTCATCCTGTTTATTATTTTCCTCAACAAGGTCTGGTGGTTTCTTTTTCTTATCCAGTTTCCTTGCTAGGTCTGGTGGTTTCTTTTTCTTCTCATGTTTTCTTGCCCACTTGTCTCCTAATTTCTCAAACCCATTGCATTTGAAAATATATTTTTATTATTTCTGCAATGTGCAACTGCATTCCTGAAGAACACATTGTCTCATTTGCTTCATCATTCATATGTACCCTGAAACTTTTCTGAAATGGAAAACTTCCTGAAACATCAATTTCATATTTTTGAGCCAAATCAGTCAGTCTATCATGTGTAGTTACTGCACATGTAGCTGTTTCCTTACTCAGGGAAATTAATTCTTTCTCCTGACACTGGTTCACATTTTCATGATTTAAACAGCAGGGACTGTTTATTTCTTTATGTTCAAATGTTGCATTTAAAACACTAAGCTGTCTCTCTTTTTCAGGGTCTGGGTTAACTTGTTCCCCCATGCTCTCTATCTTTTTAATCACTGCTGCTTCCTCAAAGCAGGTTTGAAAAATCCCATCTTCAAATATATTCATTTTATCCTGGGCTGCAGATGTTGTAAAGACCATTTTCCCCCACCTTTCAGTGCTTGGACTGTCTATGGTAGTTTCTGTTCAATAATCTGTGAATTCTGAGTTTCTGAAATAAACCCTGACATAATTACTTCTCCTGCAGCTCTTTGAACTTTTTGAGTAGGGACCATATTAATTGGGACAGTCACAATTTGTCTAGGCACTGCCTGTGCATCTGCAGTTTGTAATATTTGTACTGAATCAGTCACATTTGAAGCAGTAACTCCTGGAGATATCACTGTCAGTGCTGAGTCAACAGATAGTGGGTCAATCTGAAATGTCTGCACAGTTCTCTCAATCTGTCTTTCTCTCTGTTTAACAGAAGCAGTAGCCACTGTAGTACTTACTGGTACAATATTATCAGTATTTTTAATGGGAACCACATAAGTTGGTGGACACTTAGTTAACAATGCATCCATTATTTCATCCCCTGAATCATTATTTATTTGAAGATTTTTGTCATCTTTAATTTCCTTCTCCTGTATCTGGTGATTTACCTTTTTATCCTCACTTGCTTTGTCTCTTTCTGTCTTTTCCCACATGCTTAAAGCTTCAAATTGTGCAGCTCTAGATGGTGTCTTTATTTCACATAACACTTCCCTTAATTTGTCAATAAATTGCAATTCAAAAGTACCATCTTTTGGAAACCTCAAAGGACCCTCTTTTTCAGTAATCTTGTACCATTGGTGAACCCACATACATGAATTTTGTCCCAAATTGGTAGACATAAAATGCACGGGTGTTCCTTCAGGAGCCTCACCAATTAAAAACACATTTTTCACTTTACCTCCCAACAGTTTCTTTAAACCTTCAAACAATTTCATTTCTGCAATAGTTCAATGCAATTTCTTTTCTCCAATGCTGTCTGTTTCAATTTCAGTCAGTTTAACTCCTACTACTGACCCTGCCTTTACAAAATCTTACGGCAATATTTTTCTGAGTTTTCTTAATCAAAATTCTGTTAGTAACAACATAAAAACATTCGCTACTCTGTCTGCTCCACTAAATCAGGATAGATTATGACTTACTCCTGAGTTTCAGAATTACTCATTTTCTACTGCGAGTAAAACCCCTGTTTACCCTTCATTCAAGCTCAGGAGAACCTGTTACTTCTTCAGTGTCACCCGTATTGGGAAATGAGACCAAAGTTTCACCAGCTGAACCCCTTTGCTATCATTCGCACTCTACTTTTATACGATATAATCCCTACTACAACACTGCCAGCCCTCCGTAGCTTCTCAGTGTTATGACAACAGACGAGTAACCTCCTGTAGTGTGGCTTCTATCACCACCCGCTATTCCATTCCCGGGATGCCCAGATATCCACTGTATCTGTGCTTCTAGACGACATGAAACAAGAAACTAACTCTTTTGTTAAGAACATATAATCAATAATCAAAAATTCTGTCCTATGAAATTACCAATTTAATCAATGAAACCATCAAGTCAAAATGAGCAAAATTTCACCAACAGTCAAAACCCTTACTATTTTTTTCAACACTTCAAAAAAAAAAAACATACCTTCTAGCACATTAACAAAATTTCACAGCCCTATTGATACTCACACCACTCCAGCAATCGCCTTCTTGCATTACCTTCCAGTACTGCTCTGCCAGTCTTCAAGTTCTGAGCATTGGAATCAGGAATCAGGGCTTTCTTTTGAGAATCTGGATATTTATCTAACTTGGGCAATTATTTCGTAGCGCTATTTAGGCATTAGACTAAACTATGCTCCTTTTGGTGATGGTGTTAACCTTACCTCTGCTACCAGAAACTGATCCAGTGGTAATTTCACGGTAATTTCTCAATGCAAAACCTCATTTACCTCTAGTTTACCGCTTAAAGGAGATGGATCTTGGCCACCGTTTATCATCATCAGGAGACTTTACATAAACATGAAAAATCAATTTCAAATAATATGTAAGGCAATAATGAGAGTTGTGAGAAATTTTAAAGGGCTTTATTTTCTAGTCAAAAGTTAAGTTTCTCTGATTCTTTATTCATTAATCAATTTTCAATCAGGTTACAGAATTGAAAATAGGAAAAATAGAATTAATACAGAACATATTATAGATTGCATACAAAGCACTTCATAAAGGAAAGGGAATGTGGTTTAAATGTCAGTCAGAACTCTTTAAAGAGTACCAGGAAAAATATAATTCAAGAGTGAGTTTTGCAAGGCTAATCAATAATTAATAATTGGCAAAAATCTCCCATAAAGAGAAATAAATGCATAAGATAAATAAATCTTTTCAAAAGCCAGTTAGTCAAAAGCATAAAACTTAAAGTTTTAGCATCAAAATCTGTCCTGATCTCTCAGCTGCTCTTTCTCTGCGCTCGTCTGTTCATCTCTGCTCCTCTGTGTCTGACACAAGCTGCTCCTTGAATGGCCCTCCCTTCACAAGACCACAGAAGCTGTGATCTGTCAAAAAAGCAAGGCCAGCCTACACCTCCCTAAAATATGTGAACAAGACCTCCTCCTCCCTCTATGTCTCCTCGGACGTAATCTCCACCCAGTCTGCACCCGCGACGTTCACGTAGCTAACCCAAATGATGTCTGGTCAGATCTGATCCTGACACGCCCTTAATGGGTCATTTTTTATACCCTAATTCTTGGCTGACTACACTAACAATATTGCAGTTCAGTAGAAACTCGCACTGTGATTGGTTAGCACAGGTGACATAGGGGTCTCATCATCCTGTTCTCATCGCAAGTCCACCCCATACCGGTTCTGACAATAGGGGCTTAATGCTAAGAACAATATACATAACATGTATCAATAAGAAAATCTCTTGCAACATCTTAAGCGACAAAATGTATCAATCCTTTCCTGTCTCTCTTTCACATCGCACACAGGGATGACACTTTCCCACAAACACTGGTACGCTGGCACGGTGACAGGAGTGTACAGATCATTGTGGCCTTGACCTATGTGTCTTCACTTGAGGCACTTGGCAGTTCATGCAGCTGGCACATTCTTCTGCGCATGCGTCTCTCATTCAGCACACTACTAACAATTCTCAGCTATGCTGGATTCTTAGGCAGCCATTTTATTGTGTGCCCAAATTTATACTAAAGTAAAACAAACACAAAAGAATATTAGTTTATGAAGTAAAACCCATTATGTTCACCTCCCACCATTCTAATACCCTGTATTAATTATTACCTAGGGAAAGCTATTAATTTAAAGCAGCTTTTCTATTATTAGTGCACAATATGCAAAATGTGCAATGTACAACATAGCATAAACATGCACCAGTGCAAATTTTCAAAGCGCAAACAGTTAATACATGCTCATAGCAACATGCTCTAATGTTTTAGATAGCTTTTCATGCAAAATGCGTTTGCCCCACGTGTAATGTTGGTGCATGGTTGATTAATTAATACATATTATAAGAAAGATGTGTTATGAACTGAACATGCATTGTCTAAATATGCAACAAAGCCAAGTTCACTTGAGATGGGAACAAAGGAACAAAGGTCTTTCATGGAGAGGAGACGGGAGGAAACATTCCATTCCTTATCTCAAGGTTAGTGAACTGCTGCTAAAGCAAACTGAAGTCACGTGCTTCTCTACACTGCAAAATACCTGTTATTTCAGCACAATTATGTGCTACTTTAAAAGTTAAAAAAAAACATTCTCTAAATTAAATGTACATTCTATAGTGAGGTTAAATCTAAACTAAACACATTTTAACCACTCCTGGATTAATTAATTGAGCATGGGTTTTAAATGAAAGCATTTCAGACTGAAAGCATTTTGACCATTTGTCATTTCATGTTTTCACTTGCCATGTGTTTTTCACTTGCACCAAAATCTGCGTGCCATTTTTAAAATGCAGTCTGTCTGAAACACAAAAACAAAGCAATGCCTGAATCTAGGTGAAATCTAAACTACATCAATCCTCCCTTTGATAAAATCAAATCATGATACCTCCATTGATTTGTTCTTTATCACACTTATTTAATTTCATCATGTTAAGTCAAATATATGTTTTTCTCTAACTAAAATGTCACTACTCATCTTTAGTGTATGTAGACATGGTAATTTCATTAGCACACTTATTTCACACAGGTATATAAGGAAAAACTCCTACTAAAATGAGTTATTATTACAAAAGCTGAGCATATAACAATTTTACCTCTATTTCTAAGGCAACACTAGTTTTGTCTGTAATCAGATCATATATAGCCAAGCTCAAAAGTTTAGTGCAGAGTTCTGTAAGTAGCTTCTGGAACAGTTAGTCCTCTCTAAAATAAGTAACTAAAATAATAAAAGGAAAATTCAACAGAACAGTTCTCTTTTCTATTTTTTGTTTTTGTTTTTTTTGTTCATCTTTTCTTCTTTTTCTTTCATCATTCAAAAATTCTTTTCTCTTCAGCTCTTGACAATTCTCAGTTATTTGTTTCAGCATTTCTTGGCTCTTTGTTATCAGCTTGCCATCAGGGTGGCTCATACAGTTCAAGCCTCGCATTACACAGTTCATTCAAAGTGGCATTTCAGACTGAAAGCCTTTTGATCATGTCTCATTTCATGTTTTCACTTGCCATGTGTTTTTCACTTGCACCAAAATCTGCGTGCCATTTTTAAAATGCAGTCTGTCTGAAACACAAAAACAAACCAATGCCTGAATCTAGGTGAAATTTAAACTACATCAGTGCAAAGACAAGAGGGGGCCCTGTAGGGCCCCCCTTTGTTTCCTCACTGCCACATTTTTCATGGTGGATGTACCTCCATAAAAAGTGTGGCGTGAGGAAACTCCTAATATGCTTGGTGGTGCCACAGTGACACCAACAGCATATTAGGGGCCTCAGACTGCCGCAACACTGCCAGGGATTGTTGATCCCTGGCGGCAGCAGCGGTCCTGTGGTGCTCCATCTGCCACAATCCTTAAGCAGTGGGTGGACCACCAGTCTGGCGGTCCACAGACCACCACCAGGACTGCTGAACTCGTAATAAGGGCCTTAGCCACCAATGGATTTTGCTGGAGTAGGAGCAGAACAGGAAATTGAGCTTCCTGCTGAGCAAGATGTTGAGACTTTTCTTCCCCCCTTGGCTTCACGATCCCCAGCAAGGAAAAGAAAGAGCACAATCCTCTTTCTTTTCTCCAAGCCCCCTTTCGGACAATCTGGACATGGATTGAACCCTGATGAGTCCAAGACCTTCCGCAAGAGAGAAGGGGAAAGAAATGTGCCAGAAAGCCTTGTAAGTGAGGAAGGTGGTGATAATGTGTCAGTGAACATCAGTGTGGATTGGCGCAGAGGAAGTACAGCTCACTTCTATTCAACCTGCTCAGAGTCATGTGGTTCTACCAATACCACCTGCTCCCATATTTGGAAGACCCCAGAATCCTGCAGTCACCACCCCAGGACATTTGCAGCACAACCTACAGAAAGATAAGCAACAAAATCACCTAGCTTCACCTCCAGTTCTTCAGGGATTGGCACAATACCAAAGCTCTCCTCCGCAGTTTGGGACTTCTTTACTCTTCGCCTGCATGAAGAGCACATCACAAAATGCTCCATTTGCTGCAAGAAAGTTTGTCATGGTAAGCAAGGTGGGCATTATGGAACCTGAGGCCAACTGTCTCACCTGAAAAACACAACATGCATTCATGTAGGAAGAGCACCTTAGAAACATAGCTGCTAGTGGTGAGAGAGAAGCAGTAGCTAAAGTGATAGAAGAAGGAGGTGATTAAGGAGAGGAGGAGGATGATGATGAATAGGAATTATAAAGTGCTCAGCTGATTCGAGGAGTGTCCCGGCACTCGTGATGCAGGGAAGAGTCATGTTTTCAATTTTTTCCTAAAGGTCCAACTCCAAGCTAGCAAGACAAATCCACAGGCAGTTTATTCCACTTGACAGGGCCAAAAAATGAGAAAGAATGCCTCCTTGCCCGATAGATTCTCGGGACCAAAGCTTCCTTGCAGGGCAATACATGTGAATTCTAGTGGCCAGATATCGTGGGCCTACCTGGTGAAAGGCTCTATTGATCAAAACAAGCACCTTGAACGTAGTACATTTTTTCACTGAGGGCAACTGCAGCGTATGAAGGTGAGTAGAGACCTGAGATCTCAAAGGCAGATTGAGAAGAAGTCATACTGCCACATTCTGGGCCACCTGAAGTTTCTGAATAACATAGTCAGGAAGACTAAGATAGAGAACATTAGCATAGTCCAGCCTAGATGTGATGAAGGCCTGGATTAACGTTTTCTTGTTAATATTAGACAAAAGTAGCAGAAACTTTTTTAAAGCACAGAGTAAACCAAAACAAGTCCCTACCACCGACCTGACATGAGGCTGAAACAATAACTGGTTGTCGAATTTGACCCCTAGACTCCTAGCTATGCCTGTTTGAGGGAGCAGAAGGGGCACTCCATCCGGCCAGCAAGCCGACCAGTTAGAAGGCGCATTCTTGCTGAAAAAGAGGATTTCCTTCTTATCTGCATTGCACATTAGTTGATGCTGATGCATCCAGGAGAACACCACAAACAGACATGGCTTGATTGAGTCTGGAGCAATGTCTTCACCTTCTCAGTGGAGAAGAGCAGTTGTGTGTCATCCACATAAGATATAATCTTGGCTCCAAAAGATTCAACCAGATAGGCAAGAGGGGTAAGGTAGATATTAAACAAGGTGGGACTTCAGGCCGAGCCTTGTGGGACCCCAACTGTCATGGCCATATTGCCTGACGCAGAAGGGGGGTCCAGACCTCTTGTCCTCTTTCCCCTAAGAAAGAGTCTAACCAACTCAAAGCCAAACCTTGAAGCCCAATTTCCTGAAGGCGACGAAAAAGGATCAAATGAGGGACTGTCAAAAACTGCTTTGAGATCCAATAGGATCAGTACAGCCTTGCCACCTCTATTCAGAGTGCCTTTGATATGCTCAGAGATCTCAAAAAGAGCTGTTTCAGTACTTAGAATCGGTCTAAAGCCCGATTGGCTAGGATGAAGGAGGTTATTGGACTCCAGATAGTCAGATAGCTGTCTCTTCACATGGTTCTCTAGAATTTTGGACAAAGCTGGAAGCAAAGAGATCGGCCTGTAATTGCCCGATACTTTGGGATCTGCTGAAGACTTCTTCAATAAGGGAAGTATTTTAGCCTGTTTACAGACAGAAGGGACTACTGACATTTTCAAACAGTCATTGAGAAGTATGTTCACCACAGACTACCAATGGCTGCTAGAGAGTCTTCCAAAGAGATTGAACTGAAAGAGGAGGGGGATCAGCCAGGTGCCTCTGTCACTGCCACGGGAAGAATACTGCAGGTGGCATCTGAATTAGATGTAACTAAGCTAGATTGGATCTTGATGATTTTATCCTGAAAGAACGCCACCAATTTTTCACACCATTCCAAGGAGGGAGTCAAACTCCTAGTACAAGCAGTGGGGGTCATGAATTTATTTACCACCTTCAATACTTCTCCAGACATATTGCCAGCTGCTGCAATCTTGTTTTCATACAACCTTTGTTTGCAATTTTAACAGAGGCATGATATTTTCTTAAAGCCACCCAATAGGTGGCTTTATCAGCCACTTGGTACCCCTTGCGCCACTTCTTTTCTGCAATTTTGCAGAGGTTTCTATCAGCAGCCAGTGTTTCTATGCACCAAGGAACAGACAGTCTAAATCTACTAGATTTCCGGGCCAATTCATTGACTGTTGTGCGAATTGGTTTATCCACCATGATGCCATCAGTTTGAATGTTTACCGCTAGCTTGGGAGTAGCTTCTAATAGGAAGTCCAAACAATCACCTTGCTTAACTTTCCTATCTGACCTAAACGAGAGGGCCAGCCATGGCGTGGCAAGCTAGCTAAACTTAACTAAGAAGTGAACCATCCAAAATAAAGAAGGGGGTCCAGCATCTGCAATCTAGTACTGAAAAAAACAGGTCAATCATGTGACGTGCCTGATGAGTGGGCTTTTAAACGTTTTGGGTCAAATTAAAAGAGGACATTGAGTCCATCAAAGAGATTGCCTCAGTGGTTGTCAGGCAGTCCATATGAACATAAAAATCCCTAAGCAACAAGAAATTCATTAACCTAAGAGCCAAATGCCAAGAGCTTCCCTTAGAGAATTTAAGAAGGCTTCCGCCGCACCAGGAGTTCTGTAGATTAACACGCCACCCACAGATTGTTGGGGAGAGAGTGATACTCAAAGACTCCGCTCCAGCCAGATCATTAGTTTAAAAAACCATGCAGCTAAATGTATGCCTGTGCATGATAGCAATACCCTTGCCCCTCCTCCTAGGATGGTTCACATTATAGATCTTGTAACCTTCTAGAATGGCTAATTCGATCTCCAGGAGCAATGTGCAGGTGAGCCAGGTTTCAGTGATGAAAAGAATGTCAGGGGATTCATCATTTAACAAATCAAAATATAAAAGCAGCATGTTTGTGTAATGACCACACATTGAGAAGGTATGCTGAGAACCGCTCAGCCTGTGTCGCCCTTACCGCGGGCAAAGATACCACTGAGCCTCAAAGTGGTATTTCAAGACTAAAGTCACAGGATTGACATAGAAATGAGTCCAAATCCTCAATTAAGGCAAGATGATTGGGGCACACGTTCCTTGGGCGTAATTTGTCCAGGTCCGATGAGATATAGCAAATGCATTCGGCTTAAGCTATTTTGCCACAGGCATAGTGGCTGGCGCTGCCTGCTGATGGGACACTGACAGGCACAGACGGGCTTGCCTTTGGTGCGCCTTCTGCACATCTGCGCCACGATGCTTGATTTAAAGTGCCGGTGACGCAACACTCTTGGGAAGCTAGAGCACACAGAACCAAAAATGGCACCTCTAGCAATCCCGAAGAGGAAAAATGGCCACCCACGTAATGCTAGTAAAAAACACCATACAACAAACAAGCCTTTAAGCCGCCGTCCCCCAGCAGCACAGATGGCAGAAAAGATTGGACCATAAAGAATGAAATGCCAATAAAGTTAAAATCACTTAAAAAACATGACCCATACGCAACAAGGTTGCTGTTAAAGAGTTACCTGGATCAGCGCGTCTCGCCATGGTTCTGGCTTTAAAGCACCAGTGATGCAACCTTCTTGGGAACCTAGAGCATGCACCATCAAAAGTGGCACCTCTAGCAGTCCCGAAGAGGAGAATTGGCCACCTGCCTTGGGCTAGTAAAAACTCCATATAAACAAGTGTTTGGGCCCCTGTACGCTGGCAACACCAATCGCAGAAATTATTAGGCCACGAAAAATAAAATGCCAGTAAAAAGTCAAAATCACTTTAAAAAAAACTTGACCTATGCACAACAAGGTTGCTGTGAAACGGTTATCTGGATCAGCTTGTCTGCGCCACAGTTCCAGCTTTAAAGCACTGGTGACAGAACCCTCTTGGAAAGCTAGAGCGTGCATAACCAAAAATGGTGCCTTCTAGCAATCCCGAAGAGGAAAAATGGCCGCCTGCCGTGTGCTAGTGAAAACACCACACAAACAAGTGTTTGGGCCCTCACCCCCTAGCAATCCCATTTACAGAAACAATTAGGCTACAGAGAATAAAATGCCAGTAAAAAATTAAAATCACATATAAACATGACCCATACGAAACAATGTTGCTATTAAAGAGTTACCTGGATCGGCGTGTCCGCGCCACGGTCCTGGCTTTAAAGCACCAGTGACATAATTCTGTTGGGAAGCTAGAGTGGGCACAACCAAAAATGGCACCTCTCGCAATCCCGAAGAGAAAAAATGGCCGCCCACATTGGTCAAGAAAAACAGCACACAAAAACAAGCGTTTGGGCCCCTGCCCCCCAGCAACACCAATTGCAGAAACGATTAGGCCAGAAAGAATAAAAAGCCAGTAAAACATTAAAATCACTTAAAAATGTGAGTGCAGGTGATGCAACCCTCTTGAGAAGCTAAAGCAAGCACAACCAAAAATTGCTCCTCTAGCAATCACGAAGGATGTCAGCAGCATTATGAAAAGCAGGTCTGTGATTCTCCCAGATAGTGTGCAATCATCACATGCAGCAAACTCTTCATGGCACAAGGGACAGCAGGATACAGTGACTGTCACCCCAAAGTGTACAGGTAGCCTACCTGCTGCTGGTACCCTTGGGTCACTTCTGGCAGTAATAGCACAGCAAAAACATCTTTTTATAAAGACTATATTAATCAAGGAGTCACTGTACCACAGAACCCACAAAAAAATCAGATTATACAACAGAAAGTTAGCTAAAATGTTAGCGCTTGACCTCCTCCCTTTAATGTGCCAGCGTTACAACATGAAGTGCTTCAATTGGTCGGCACTGCTATGAAGCACAACGCTGTGCAGTCCATCCACCTAATAACAGAAATGTGGAGCAGTTGTACAGCAACAGATTATGCACATATGGGACAATTGATTTAATTGCATGATTAATTTAATGAAATGATGCTTCACATACACAAGCTATTTATTAATGTGGTGAAATTAGAAGTGAAGAGTCACTCGAAGCATCATAATAATGATTATGAGTAAATATATTGAATATGATGAACTGTTTGAAATCAAAAGTATTACTCTTGGATTTGTAAATAGACGTTTTTTGAACACAAATGAATACTTTTTCACATTTAAGGAGTATTGTAAAACAAACTGCATGCCCCAGAATGCTACATTGTATGCAGGGTGGGCTAATTGTATTCATATCAAAATGGACTCACCTACCGCGATCAAGACCATCTTGGCTGAAATGTGTCGGTGTCACTATGTGCCCCAAATAAATGTGTTTTAATTCAACAAACCCACAGAGTGCAGTGGCTTTCTTTAGCCAAAATTATTTTGGAACACTCTGCCCATGTTCCATGCTAGCACCACTCACTAGAGCACCCCACCATCAAGACCACATTGGAGTATATATATATATATATATATATATATATATTCACTGAAAAAACCATAGGTTTCAGGGGCGTTATAGTTAGTTGGACATTTCACTCGTACAAAACCATAGAAATTCCCCCGTTATAGTTAGTTCAGCTAACTATAACTCGCGCGCCCGCAATGCACTGCTGATGACGTCACATATTACATCACTCATGACATGGTCAGTGACATCACTCATGACATCACTGATGACATCTCAAATGACATCACTGATGACATCACTCAGTGAATGTGTGTTTTTCTGAAAATTAAATATGTTTTATATATGTATATCTCAAGGTCGATGGAAGAATAAATGGGTATATAAGTGCCTAAATGGATGATTTTTTTTTGTAAAATTGATTGTATAACTGACTGATTAAGTGTATCTGAGTGAATACATGGGTTAGTGAGTAATGTTTAAATATGAAAATATCTGTATCAGTCTCTCACTTTGTGTATAAGTGACTGCATGGGTTGGTGAGTAGCTACATGAGTGTCTATATGGGTTATTAGTTTTTTTTTTAGTATCAGTATGAGTGTCTGAGTGTCTGTATGGTTCGGTGGGGGTATTACTTAGTGCATAGATGCATGAATGAGTGACTCACTGTTTGTATGTGTTGAAGACAGCATGTGTTCAGGACTGTATAGGTGGATGAGTGTGTGTATGGGTGTGTTAGTGAGTGAATGACTGTCTCAATAGTGTCTTTATGAGTAACTACATATGTTTTAAACTAGTATATGTGAGTATTTGTGTATATAAGTGAGTATATGTGAGAGTGAGAGATTGGAAGAGTTCCTGTACAAATAAGTAGGTGTTTCTATAAGTGATTGTTTAAGAGAGTAAGTATGTGTAAGTTTCTGTAGAAGTAAGTGTGGTAGTGTGTGTATAACTGTATATGCAAGTAAATGGATGTTTGATACTTTGTTTGCATGTGTGACTATGTGTGTGAGTAACTCTAAGGATGAGTGGCGGTGTGTAACAGGATGTATAGGTGTATGAGTACATATGATGAGTGAGTACATGTATGAGTGACTGTATAGGGACTGTTGGTGAATGAGTGGATGTGTGTGTAGATCTTGGAATTACTGAATAGGTGTGTTGTAACTGGTATTGGTATGTCCATTGTTTTGAAAATGTCAGTTTGTATTTTTGAGTGTGTGTATCAAAGGTTATATTAGGGTGAGAGGAGGTCTGCCACTCTATCACAAGGATGATGTCATCAGGGATGTCATCAGTGATGTCATTTGAGATGTCATCAGTGATGTCATGAGTGATGTCACTGACCATGTCATGAGTGATGTAATATGTGACGTCATCAGCAGTGCATTGCGGGCGCGCGAGTTATAGATAGCTGACCTAACTATAACGGGGGAATTTCTATGGTTTTGTACGAGTGAAATGTCCAACTAACTATAACGCCCCTGAAACCTATGGTTTTTTCAGTGAATTTCTAAGGTTTTTTAAATGCTAATTTCTAACTATAACGTGCCTGAAACCTATGGTTTTTTCAGTGAATATATATATATTTATTATACTATGTATACATGTGAAAATGTCTCGGTCCGCCTGTTTGCCTCGGTGGCACGGAAAAAATGGGTGGAACTCATGTCAGCACGCCGACTAGGTCCTCTTATGGCTCCGATAATGTCATACGGTGTCGCGAGCGGAGCCGCGCTATTATGACGTCCTCGTTGACGTGGGAGAGCTAGGAAAGAATTTCCGTGGAATGCTGGTGCAGGGGATATTCACATAAGTGTTCAGGCTAGTCCTTTGCGAGCAACTGTTTATGCTGCCACTCCAGAAACCAAAACCAGTGATCAGAGGGCAGAGGCCCTGCAGATGGCACACGAGGTGGGGTGCCCAGTCGTGTGCACCGGCGGGGCAGCGAAGTGACAAGCACCACAACCCATAAAAAAGGTAACGAGGGCACTGAATAACACAGGATCTTCTCTTTGTATCTGGCAGGAACAACGAAGTTAAAATGCCCTAGTACCAAAATGTAGAATTAGTGCTACAACGGTCTTCAAGAGGACCTGCGATGCCGCTTCTGCCTCCCGTACCCTGGAGGCGGCACATGGGTCACGTGGTACGGTCATACTGCGGTGGGATGCACACTCGTTGACCTCTCATGGCACTGCTCCACACTTCAGGGAGGACGCTTTCCATTAGCTATGTTTTCTGATGACGTTTCGCGCCGGCCCCGTCCAACAACAGAACTCCTTTAGATCCAAACAGACTCTTTCACTCTCTCACCGGAAGTGAAACCAGGCCACGCGGACACTTTCACAATACAACAGCCGGGAATGCACTTTTCGGTACAAAAACCACATTCCTTCCTCCTAATTAATCAAATAAACGTCTCACTGAAGAACAGGGGCCAGCTTCGATCGGTAAGCAGCCGTTACAACGACTTTTACTTCGCGATACCATTACAACGCATGCATTACCACGCATGCGTTGTACATCGCGAAGTCATTACTACGCATTTTTTGAACGCATGGTCATTTACCACGCATGCCTTTACAACGAATTTTTGTTGTAAAGGTATGTATGGTAAATGACCATGCGTTCTAAAAACATGTAGATGATCCACGTCGTTGTAAGGAAACAGAGGCTGTTCCGTTTCCTCACAACGACGTGCACCGCCCCTCAGAGACGACGTGAAGCAGGAACCACGAGGAGAGAGGAACCACGAGGAGTGAGAGGTAAGGGGGATTGGGCATGGGGTGGGGGTTTCTTTTCTAGGGTTTAGGGTAGTGCAGTGGTGTTTGGGTGGTGTAGGGGGTCGTGCTGGGGGTAGTGTTTTAGGGTTTAGGGTAGTGCAGTGGTGTTTGGGTAGAGTAGGGGGTCATGCTGGGGGTAGTGTTTTAGGGTTTAGGGTAGTGCAGTAGTGTAGGGGGTCATGCTGTGGGTAGTGTTTTAGGGTTTAGGGTAGTGCAGTAGTGTAGGGGGTCATGCTGGTGGTAGTGTTTTAAGGTTTAGGGTAGTGCAGTGGTGTTTGTGTAGTGTAGGGGGTCATGCTGGGGGTAGTGTTTTATGGTTTAGGGTAGTGCAGTGGTGTTTGGGTAGTGTAGGGGGTTGTGCTGGGGGAGTGTTTTAGGGTTTGTTAGTGCAGTGGTGTTTGGGTAGTGTAGGGGGTACTGCTGGGGTAGTGTTTTAGGGTTTAGGGTAGTGCAGTGGTGTTTGTGTAGTGTAGGGGTTAGTGCTGGGGGTAGTGTTTTAGGGTTTAGGGTAGTGCAGTGGTGTTTGGGTAGTGTAGGGGTTCATGCTGGGGGTAGTGTTTTAGGGTTTAGGGTATGGCAGTGGTGTTTGGGTAGTGCTGGGGGTAGATTTAGGGTTTAGGGTAGTGCAGTGGTGTTTGTGTTGTGAGGGGGTCGTGCTGGGGGTAGTGTTTTAGGGTTTAGAGTAGTGCAGTGGTGTTTGTATAGTGTAGGGGTTTAGGGTAGTGCAGTGGTGTTTGTGTAGTGTAGGGGGTCATGCTGGGGGTAGTGTTTTAGGGTTTAGGGTAGTGCAGTGGTGTTTGTGTACTGTAGGGGGTAGTGTTTTAGGGTTTAGGGTAGTGCAGTGGTATTTGTGTAGTGTAAGGGTTATGCTGTCGGTAGTGTTTTAGGGTTTAGGGTAGTGCAGTGGTGTTTGTGTAGTGTAGGGGGTAGTGTTTTAGGGTTTAGGGTAGTGCAGTCGTGTTTGTGTAGTGTAGGGGGTCGTATTTTAGGGTATAGGGTAGTGCAGTGGTGTTTGGGTAGTGTAGGGGGTCATGCTGGGTTTAATGTTTTAGGGTTTAGGGTAGTGCAGTGGTGTTTGTATAGTGTAGGGGGGTTTAGGGTAGTGCAGTGGTGTTTGTGTAGTGTAGGGGGTCATGCTGGGGGTAGTGTTTTAGGGTTTAGGGTAGTGCAGTGGTGTTTGTGTACTGTAGGGGGTAGTGTTTTAGGGTTTAGGGTAGTGCAGTCGTGTTTGTGTAGTGTAGGGGGTCGTATTTTAGGGTATAGGGTAGTGCAGTGGTGTTTGGGTAGTGTAGGGGGTCATGCTGGGTTTAATGTTTTAGGGTTTAGGGTAGTGCAGTGGTGTTTGGGTAGTGTAGGGGGTCGTGCTGGGGGTAGTGTTTTAGGGGTTAGGGTAGTGCAGTGGTGTTTGTGTAGTGTGGGAGGTCATGCTGGGGGTAGATTTAGGGTTTAGTGTAGTGCAGTGGTGTTTGGGTAGTGTAGGGAGTCATGCTGGGGGTAGTGTTTTAGGAGTAGTCCAGTGGTGTTTGTGTAGTGTAGGGAGTTGTGCTGGGGGTAGTGTTTTAGGGTTTAGGGTAGTGCAGTGGTGTTTGGGTAGTGTAGGGGTCGTGCTGGGGGTAGTGTTTTAGGGTTTAGGGTAGTGCAGTGGTGTTTGTGTAGTGTAGGGGGTCATGCTGGGGGTAGTGTTTTAGGGTTTAGGGTAGTGCATTGGTGTTTGGGTAGTATAGGGGGTAGTGCTGAGGTAGTGTTTTGGGTTTACGGTAGTGCAGTGGTGTTTGGGTAGTGTAGGGGGTCATGCTGGGGGTAGTGTTTTAGGGTTTAGGGTAGTGCAGTGGTGTTTGTGTAGTGTAGGGGGTAGTGTTTTAGGGTTTAGGGTAGTGCAGTGGTGTTGGTGTACTGTAGGGGGTCGTGCTGGGTTCTAGTGTTTTAGGGTTTAGGGTAGTGCAGTGGTGTTTGTGTAGTGTAGGGGGTCGTGTTTTAGGGTTTAGGGTCATGCAGTGGTGTTTGGGTAGTGTAGGGGGTCGTGCTGGGGGTAATGTTTTTGGGTTTAGGGTAGTGCAGTGGTGTTTGGGTGGTGTAGGGGTCGTGCTGGGGTAGTGTTTTAGGGTTTAGGGTAGTGCAGTGGTGTTTGAGTAGTGTAGGGGGTCATGCTGGTGGTAGTGTTTTAGGGTTTAGGGTAGTGCAGTGGTGTTTGTGTAGTGTAGGGGGTCATGCTGGGGGTAGTGTTTTATGGTTTAGGGTAGTGCAGTGGTGTTTGGGTAGTGTAGGGGGTCGTGCTGGGGGTAGATTTAGGGTTTAGGGTAGTGCAGTGGTGTTTGGGTAGTGTAGGGAGTCATGCTGGGGGTAGTGTTTTAGGGTTTAGGGTAGTGCAGTGGTGTTTGTGTAGTGTAGGGGTTGTGCTGGGGGTAGTGTTTTAGGGTTTATGTTAGTGCAGTGGTATTTGGGTAGTGTAGGGGGTAGTGCTGGGGTAGTGTTTTAGGGTTTATGGTAGTGCAGTGGTGTTTGTGTAGTGTAGGGTGTAGTGCTGGGGGTAGTGTTTTAGGGTTTAGGGTAGTGCAGTGGTGTTTGGGTAGTGTAGGGGTTCATGCTGGGGATAGTGTTTTAGGGTTTAGGGTATGGCAGTGGTGTTTGGGTAGTGTAGGGGGTCGTGCTGGGGGTAGTGTTTTATGGTTTAGGGTAGTGCAGTGGTGTTTGGGTAGTGTAGGGGCTCGTGCTTGGGGTAGTGTTTTAGGGTTTATGTTAGTGCAGTGGTGTTTGTGTAGTGTAGGGGGTCATGCTGGAGGTAGTGTTTTATGGTAGTGCAGTTGTGTTTAGGTAGTGAAGGGGGTCGTGCTGGGGGTAGTGTTTTAGGGTTTAGGGTATTGCAGTGGTGCTTGTGTAGTGTAGGGGTCGTGCTGGGAATGTTGTTCATTTCTATGGCAAAATGAACCCCGTCATTTTGTTCCTTTTTAAATTAAATGTTTTAAGTGTTACCAGTTTATTCCAATCAAGATGGCTTCAGGTGTGCCATAATTTTGTCATAAGTAAGACTGTTAGCTCTCTAGTTGTTCTTTAGAACACTCTGGGAAGCTGCAGTAGAACACAAAGGAATTAACTGGCAGGCTGCTCCTGGTGAAATATTACAGGAAGATAGTTGAGATCTCACTTAAAACATGTCCTAATTTTTCTTTCTACAGCACTAACCATAATTTCTATGACAAAATGAACCCCCTCATTGTGTTCCTTTTTAAATTAAATGTTTTAAGTGTTACCAGTTTATTCCAAACAAGATGGCTTCAGGTGTGCCATACTTTTGTCATAAGTAAGGCTGTTAGCGCTCTAGTTGTTCTTTGGAACACTCTGGGAAGCTGCAGTAGAACACAAAGGAATCAACTGGCAGGCTGCTCCTGTTGAAATATAACAGGAAGATAGTTGAGATCTCACTTAAAACATGTCCTAATTTTTCTTTCTACAGCACTAACCATAATTTCTATGACAAAATGAACCCCCTCATTTTGTTCCTTTTTAAATTAAATGTTTTAAGAGTTACCAGTTTATTCCAATCAAGATGGCTTCAGGTGTGCCATGATTTTGTCATAAGTAGGGCTGTTAGCACTCTAGTTGTTCTTTAGAACACTCTGGGAAGCTGCAGTAGAACACAAAGGAATCAACTGACAGTCTCTGCCCTTGTTGGATGTACATGTTTTACTGAGAATGTCAGACTTCATTCTCACATGACTGAGAAAGATAATGTGAATTTACAGAAAATATGCTCTCATTTTAGCTTCTGGAGCACCTTCCAAAACTCTATGGGACAAGCATGTGAAAATAGTTTTCTCTCAAACATGATTCATGATATCCCAGCAGAAGGTTTTTCACAGGGTAAAATCACCTTAGAACACACCACAATTCCTGAAATTAGTATGGTACCATCAACAAATGAATTCTAATGTAACTAAAGTCTGTTATCACCCTTTATAGTTCTCCTTTTGGTAACCCTCAAAATCTTTGATTCACTACAATGCATTTCAATGGGGTACTATCATGTATATTGGTCCCAAGATGGCTGCCAGCAATTCCAGGATGAAGTGCTGACAGCCAATCAGATCTCACAATGACATGTGTGGTTAGGCTCCGCCCAGATATATATGTGATTTTACTTTTGAGTTTCTCAGGAACTACTGAACGGATTTACACCATTTAACAAAAAGGGTTCTTTCTGAACCAAGAACTACCTCTTTGCCAAATTTGGTGTAATTCCGTTCAGCAGTTCGGGCTGTAGCTGTGTCTAAAGTTTCCTATGGAAAATTGCATGGGGAAAACACGTTTTGGGACCCCCCTTTTTTCTCGGCCCCCACTTGAAGAATCACCCCGAGACTTTCAGGATAGGAGCGGACCGGAGCGGGCCATAAGTTTTGAAAATTTCGCCAAGATTCGTCGACCGGCGCCAAAGTTATTGGAAATAGAATGTTGTGAATTTCCTATGGAAAATAGGTCCTAACTATAACTATCTGCTGGCGACCGCCAGTAGATATATATATATATATATATATATATATATATATATATATATATATATATATACACACACAGATAGATATTTACGTGCAGTTTACGCAAGCTATTGAAAGTAAAGCTGTGTGCATGTCACACAGATAGTCAGTCAAGTAGGACACAGCAATTTTTTGCCAGGGATGACAGAGGTGAGAATGACTAATTCAACCTTTAGTTCAACCTTAGGGTTTGAAATGAGCAAATGGTGATCTGCAATAAAAGCTGTCTTGATTTCCTAAAAAGAACAAGAATATGCCTCCTATCTCTCTCCTTTATTTCATTCTCAAGTTGGACTGCAAGTGAAGATTTAAAAGACTGCCCTATATTGTGTATCGCTTCTATGGAAAAGAGAAGAAAGGCAATACAGATAAATGGTTTAAACAGGTAAATTGCACAAATGAGCATTACCAAAAAAATGATGATTCATGTGGTGATTTGGAGGGTCTGGTAATGGTGAACTAAATTTGATATGTAATATTTGGGTGATCATTCTGATTAATCTTTGCCTTTCATGTTTCACTCAGATAGAAACTTTCATTGTCATTTCATAAACATCATCTGTAGGTTCTTTTGAGACCAGTCAGTTTATTTTCCGAGAATAAACTAATCCTCAAATTCTTTTCAATTTGTATTCAATACTACTACAGATCTATCTATTTCAGATGAAATTCTAAAGTTCCATACTTCCATTGACAACAGCCAGAAGAAGAACCATTGCCTATCTACCTCAATGGGAAGCAAGAGGACTCAAAGAGGTCCTCGTCTGTGGACTGGAGAGAGGTGATTGATTAGGGAAACCCAGACTGGCGCCTCTAAGTGGCTGTGGTCTGGTGGACATGTCATATGATGGACATAGCTAAATGTTATTATTGTTATTGGTAGAGTGACAAGCCAGGTGCATGCAGCTATTTGTTTGGGATTTGACTGATTCTTCTCACTTCTTAGATAATGGCTCACCATTGCAAAAGCCTATGGTCCACCTCTGGCTCCTCATGCACCATGCCTATCTTGACTCTCCAAAATTGACATTTTATTTCTTCATTCTATGGGTCTTCTCACCTGCAAGAAAGCTCCATAGCACTCATACTGTGCAGTTTAGCCCTGCACCCAAGACAGACAATGCCAGAAGAATAAAGACATGCCATTTGTATATAATATAATTTTTATTTTCCTAAATATAATGATTTTTGAACTGGGCAGGTCCCACCTATTTTGCATTTTTCAATCCTAGGTAAAGATTAGATAACTTTGGAGTTGATGTTTAAAGGACTGTTTGCATTTGGTAATTGAACTGTCATCTCCTCCCACAACAGATGGGATTTGTTCATGGATTTGATGAATGGTGTGTTTATCTGTCTCTCACCTTTCCCTAATACCCCCTCAGACATCCATTCATGAAATCCTTAACACTCTTCCCCCAGGTTGTGCTGTGCTATCAGTTGAGAGGTGTGTGGCAATTTCCACCATCAACAGATCTTATACGTGGCGGGGCGGATATGGTTAAAGCGACACCAACTATTACAGTAGGTGGTTATTAAAATGTGTGCATCTGCCCACACCATCCTTCCTTCCCAGATATGAAACGGGCATCATAGTGCAGAGACTTAATTGCAACAATGTGTGTCTAAGGATATGTACTGTGCACTTTTTTCCACAATCTATGCCCCACAGTGTCTACTGAAGTAACCTTCCTACTGAGTCATCCTGGCTCCTCAGACTTGAGGAGTTCATTATGCTTATTTTAGTAAGTAAATCAACACTATGTTGCTAGGTATGATTTTTATCACGGTGGTCTTAGTCCTGGATTTTCCACTCATATTGTTTGTTTTCTTTTAGTCTAGATGGCTGTGATGCACCAGTTCCCCTGACCACACTCATTTGGAACTTTGATTTTCCTGTGATGTCTTTCCTGTTTGTGCTGGTGGACTACTACCACTAGCATTAAGAAAGCCCATTGGAAAAGACCGCATTAAGGTGTGGGCTAATTCGGAGAGATGGCAGAAATCGCTTTGTCTACTCCGGTAAGAAAATAAGTCCTCAGGAAGGAAGAATTGTTCTGTTTTGCTGTATGTTGATAGTCCCTATCAGCGGTCACTAGTTACAGAGGGTAGGCTAAGGGCAGTAAGTTATATATAACTATTACTGGCACTGAAGAGCGGATAAGTGCTGCTGAGCCTTATCAAGTTATTAAAGGGTGAGAGGGTTGAATATGGTCACTCATATTTAGTTTTAAAACATTGTTTGCAGGGAGCTCTGGACTGGAAGAGGAAAGGTAAGTAACCTACTTAACAACACATGGCAAGAAGATCAGTTTGGGAAATACTAAAAACTAGAGGGGGAAAGGGGATGGACACAGTGCAACAGTTGCTTTGCAATGTGGCAGGTGTGGACTGGAGGGCAGCCTCTGTTTTCACTGCATTAGTAGCACTTCCTATTTAATCAACTGTGATGCTACACTAACTAATGCAGAGACAGATATTCGAAAAAACTGATGCATTTGTATACAAAAATAACTCCCATGCTTTGCTCCTACAACAGACCCAACCTGTCACTAGTAAAAGCCCCCAACAAATCCAGATATACTCTGATCCCAATTGTCATTCACAGCCTCTCTTCCCACAACAGGCCTATCCCTTCACCCTAACCCTGGATAAAGTCCCAAAAAAGCTACAACTCTATTGTCCTTCCCACTCTCACCTCCCACAACATGTCCTATCCGCTCCCTAAAGAAAATGGCCTTCCACAGCCTCCATCCTTTGCACAAGGTCCTGCTGGCCCGCTTCATTTTCTCCATTTCCTGGGCGATTTGTTGCAGGAGGGAAAAATGTGTGGTAGGGGTGGCTTGACTGGCTGAGGACCTCGGCTGCCTGTGGCTGCAAAGTTGTTTCCATGGTCGTTCTGGTTGGTGGCCCAAGGCATCAGCGGGTGCCTCCTCCTCGAGGATCACTGGCCAGCGGTAGTCCACTGCAATTGCCTCCATTTTCTGGAAGTGCAGCCGAGTGGCTGTCTCCCACTGGGAGTGGGCTTCCAGGGCAGGTCCTCCGGCGAGAGCAGTTAGATGATCCAAAGAAAGAAGAAAAGAACATGAACTGGAGTACTCAACTTAAACACTTTTTTATATAGTTGTATAGTAGCACAACATTGCTGTTTCCCTAGGGTTATTGGAATTTTTTTGATGTGATTACTGGTCACAGGGCCAAGTTTCTTCTCATACATACTTCATATTATGATCTAGAAGTTTGGTATGAATTAATCCTTGACCACCACCATAATCCAAATAGATAGTTTTCCAAACAATATGAAAAGTTAGAATTATTTCATTTGACGCATGAAACATATTTTTTATGTGTATAAATAAATGAATAAGCTGGCAATATAAATATATATTGCCATTGATGACTATGGCCCATTAAATTAATACTGCACAGTTTACTTGACTGTATAACATGCAACATTAATGGAGCCATCCTGATGGGGCTGCATATTTTGTTGAGACATTTCATGGCATGTTTTCATAAATTCCAATGGCCCTTCTCTTTTCCTTCCTTCTCCTTCCTGACTTTAAGGCAAGCTATAATAAAACATAAGGTCTCAGGATAGGTTTATGTTTGGCTATGGACTAGGCATAGTTGCATGGTTATTGGAAGGTAGAAGATGAAATAGTAATGGAAACCATGGAAGTACTTACTTAGAGAGAAACTGTGGGAGAAACTGTTACCACCCGGACAGCATAGGGGCTATACATTATCCCGGGGCAGGTCACAGGGAGTCGCCTCTTACCTGATCCCTCTTAGTGGGTTGCGTGTGAGTTGGTGCGAATGGCCCCTTCCTTTTCCACTGTTTCTCCGGTGAAGGTTGTCGGCGCTCTGTTGCTTTGCTCTCTTCTTTTTCCTGCCGGAAAGACATACCCGGTCACGTGGGCAACGCTCGCCTATTAAGACGAGCGTCTCCCGTTGCCAAGGTGCTTGGCTTTAGAGATAGTGCTTCCGGGTCCGGGGAGAAGGACCTGCGCTGCTCACCGGCTTTCCCGGGTGTTTCGGCTCCCAACCAAGTTTGCCCTTTCTCCGTGAAGGGACCGCAGAAGCGGTTCCTATTCGTGACTTTCCTTGATTTTTGAGCGCTCATGAAGAGCGGATTCCTGGCGTCTTGTGAGGACAACAGGTGCGGTGCCTCCCTTTTCTGTTTTGTGGATTATCACCCTTTCTCCGTGAAAGGACCGCAGGAGCGGTTCCTATTTGTGACTTTCCTTGATTTTTGATCGCTCGTGAAGAGCGGATTCCTGGCGTCTTGTGAGGACCGCAGGTGCGGTGCCTCCCTTTTCTGTTTTGTGGAGTATCACTCTTATTTTGTGCCTACCTTAAGAGACCGCAGGAGCGGTGTCTCCCTTTCTGTCTTGTGGATTATCACCCTCTATTCTTTGCTTGAATTGGAGACTGCAGGAGCGGTACTCCTCTTATGACTGAAAGTAATGAGAACAGCAGGACCGCTGTGCTCACCCACGTGCCTGAAAGAGAGCTGCTGATTCCTTACCCTAAGTGAGCCAGGGAAAATTACTGCTTTCCTGTTAATCTTTGTTCCTTACTTCTTCACTGGTATTCCTGCACTTTCGAGACTCTCCAGCCTTCCCTTCCAGGATAGACTTGTCTTTGCATTTCCTTGAAAGAACCGCAACGGTGTTACCTGTTCCAGCTACTATTCTGAACCCTTTTGCCACCTCGTTAATTTCTTCCTGGATTCCTTCCCCCATGACTATTAATAGGGGTCCTTTCCCACCTACTTCCTCTACAATTCTTGGATGCTTTGTCAGAGGGTGAGTAGTTGAAAAAGGGAAAAGAGGGGAAGCAGGGGGCTGTATGAAGGGGTAATGTCTGCTGCTGGGTGATACCTTTTTTCTATTCTACCTCTTACCCGTGTTTTGTATGGTTGTGTCTTACAGACAGTGTGTACGCCCTCGTCCTAGAAAGATGTGCAATTCCTCCCATCCGGGTCTTCCCTGAGTACCCTGCCGTCCTACGCTGCCGAAGACTTCTTCCACATACACAGTATCCCTCTTCCTTTTCCCCTTGGGACTAATCGCCCGGGCTATTTCAGTTAGCGGGAAGGATTGGTCCCGATGTGAGGGGGAGGTCTATCTCCGTTTCCGCGGGTCCTGGCTTTCAGATGAGTGGAGATTGAGACAGAAACATGGCAAAAAACAAGATGCGATTATAATTTTTGAACTGGCTGGGCCAGAAAGTTTGGGGGAACTGGTAGGTGAGTGGGCACTGGGCACCCCACTTTTTCTACTACCACCTGAATGGTAGAGAGGATGAAGCAGACCCATAGGGGGATGGATAATTTAAGGATTGCTAACTGAGATTGAAAGAAAGGAATACCTTAACAAATGCTGTAGTTTCACTGAGAAAGGAAAGTGACTTACCACTTGTCCCAGCAGCCGCTCCTCTCCCCTCCACAGGATGGTCTCCTCTGCCCTCCTCCTCAAGAGCCTGGAGTACTTCGGATCTAGACAAAAACATAACAGACATATTTAGATACCTGCAACCACAAAATTATTTTGCGCAGGTCACAAAACACAATACCTCACTAATGTTAGGTTGCATATCTTGTATCCAAAGTATCACTATGAAAAGTTTCTTAGCTATTTTCAAAACCAAGCAATCAAGTATTCAGTGTTATAAAATATTTATTTTTCATAATGGAGGTACATGTCTCCGAAAGTATAAAAACAATGAAAGGGTAGGAGGGAATGGAAAAGAATGATGGTACTAGTATGTTGGCATGCTGCACTGTCCTGACATCATGGAACCTGTTGTGGTAGAAAGATGACCATCTTTGTTCCTGTACTATTCACAGCTCAATAAAGCCTTCTGTCAGCCTACATGTTGTGAATACTTAGGTCTGGGTTCCAATTTACATTACCAATAATATTCTGTTAAAACAAGACATATAAAAGAAGCGCGAGGGAAATGTTATTAAAAAGGAAGGGGAAGAAAGCTATAGATAGGAGGAAGTCAGCTGTGGAATCTGAGGTAATATAAAAGAAAACACAAGGAGGCAGGTATGCATGGTTAAAGCTGATACTAAAGTAGATAGGGAAATTTGGAGAAAATATAGAAGTCCCTAATGCAAACCAGCTGTTCAAAGTAGGAAACATTAAACATGACTTCCCAGTAGAACCTGCAGGAAAGACTGTGGTACAGGCTGTGTCTTGCCCATGAGCTGGGGAGTGATGGCAGTGGTGGGCTATCCTGAAGTAACACAAAAATAAAGAGGAGAGCAAATAGTACTTATTAGTAGGTACTCTTTAAAAAAAAATAGAAAGGCATTTTACAGTCAAACATATCTGCTATCTGACTATGCAAACCTTTTCCTCCCTTCAGTTCAACACTAAAAATAGAATAGTCTCTGTGTCTTACACAGAGTTTCCTACAAATGATATTGCTCCATCACTCGCTTCATACAGTAATGCTACTTTATTACTATGAAAGCTATGGGCAAAGTCAATCTCCCTGCATATACTACATCGCACAGACAGAGTGGATATATGTACAAGAGGTGTGAGGCAAAGGTTTCTGTCACTGTAACAAAAAGGGGTGGGGAAAGAAAGCTACAGACAAGAGGAAGACAGCTGCGGATACAGGGATTATAGAAAACACAAGGAACTCTGCTGGGATAACGAACATTAAAACAGATTAAGGAAAGCTAGGAAATACAG
Organism: Calotriton arnoldi; assembly: GCA_963921515.1. NCBI lineage: Eukaryota > Metazoa > Chordata > Amphibia > Caudata > Salamandridae > Calotriton > Calotriton arnoldi. The sequence continues at coordinate 3,563,491 of CAWUFW010000030.1, forward strand.
AAGGCCATAATACATACTAGGTGGGAATAGTTAAATATAAGAAATAAATATGACTTACTAGCACCAGCAGGGTTGGCTTCTGAGGCCTGGGCATCTCCTACAGCACCAGCTGGGACCCAGACGAGTTCTTGCTGCTGGTGGTGGTAGCTGCAGCCTTTACCAGCTTTCCCTATTTTGCTCTCTGCAGTTCTTCTGTATGGAGGAAAGATAAAAAGAACAATGAATAATAGAACTATCTACAAAAAGACATTCAGGCATTGTGCTACCCGACTAACCAATCCTATTCCTCCCTTCAACCTCCACCCTAAAATGAGTTCTCTGTCCTACACATTATTTCATTGTTTGCTTCCTACAATGATCTTGCTACTCCCCTCACTCCATACATTTTTTCTATTGATGGGCAGTCAGTCTCCCCTCTCGAACTGCACCTCATGTCGATGGAGACTGTATTAGCAACATAAAAGGTCTTGAACGACGCTAACCCCCCCTCATTCTAGTTGCATTCCTTAAATCTGCCAAAGTAAGCATCTGGCTCACCATGGAACAAAATCTCGCAGTACGATTCACTTGACGTCCACTTCACATCTCTCCCAATCCTCCAGTCTTACACCCTCCCTGGTAGACTGAAAACATGCCCCACAACTCTGCAGACCACATGCACAGTTCACACCCATAAGTGTGCAGAGAAACCTAAATTTAAATTATTACATGCACGCTCCTTTTAAACAAAGACAGTGGACCCAGGCATTCTCTGATGCAAGAAAAGTGCATTTATTTATGTGAATGGCACACCACAATCATTACAAAAACTCTGAGATGAGCACTGTTTACTGCAAGCATGGTACCACACACATAAAGGAATGTCCTAGAGGACCATTTTTTTAAAACATTTATATATATATATATATATATATATATATATATATATATTCTCTTTCTTTGCGGGGTCGTGGGAGACCTAAATATAATAAATAAGCCTTATTCATTCCTTCCATGTGTACGTGCCTCTTCTTCTTGGAGCGGGACGGACTCAAATATATATATATATGTATACACACACACACACACACACACATATTTATATATATATCATATCAATAAACTTTATTTCGGTCAGCTGACCTTAAATGTACAAAAATGCATATACATATATTAATGGGAATAATGTATACGAATTCATTGATTTCATTAAAATACATTAAAACGTGATCATGTTTTACTAATAAAATACAGTAGATAAAATCTATAACGATTAAAACCGTCATTTACGTAAAAGGATAAATATTTATAAAACAATGGAAACAAAGAACCCCAGTCCTTCTAACATCTAAAGCTACAATTATGAGTTTTAGATTGCTATTTATAAATATATTTTAATCTCTGAAAAAACCAAAGGTTACAGGGACGTTCTAGCTAGGCTCAGGTTTCACTCATACAAAACCAGTGAAATTCAGCAGTTATAGTTAGCTGAGCTAACTATAACTCACACCCCCGCAATATACTGGTAATGAGCTCACATATCACATCACTCATGACATGGTCAGTGACATCACTTATGACATCAGCCATTTACTTTGAGTGTTTTAAAAAAGTTTGAGTGTTAAATATATATACACCAAGGTGTATTGGTGAATTAGTGGTTGTATGAGTGCTGGTATGGATGATTCAGTGGGTGCATGATGACTGTATAAGTGAGTGATTTGGTGTCTCAGTGAATGTATGGGTGAATGACTGGTTGTGTGAATGTTTGTATCAGTCTGTCAGCTGGTATCTAAGTGGCTGTATGGGTGTGTGAGTGGGAACGTGAGTAGCTCTATGGGTAATTGATTGGTTGTCTGAGTATCTGTATGAGTGTCTGTGTGGGTGGGTGAGGGGGCGTGTGACTGCCTGTATGGATTAGTGAGGGGGTAAGTGGGTGAGTGACTGTGTGTATGGCTGTGTGGGTGAGTAACTGGGTACGTGAAAGGCAGTATAGGTGAGTGATGAGGTATATGAGTGACTGTATGGGTTAGTGATTGATGGGTGAGTGTGTGCTTATGTCAGTGACTGTATAGGTGAGTGAGTACATGTTAGTATATGTATGAGTAAGTAAGTGGGGGGTGTAACTATATGGGTAAGAAAGTGGCTATGCTATTGACTGTATGGGTGAGTGAGTAGGTGTGTGAGTAGCTCCATGGGTGATTGACTCAGTGTGTGAGTAGCTGTATGAGTATATGAGTGGATATGTCAATGGTTGTATTAGTGAGTGAGTGGGTGTATGAGTGGCTGTATGGGTGAGTGGGTGGATTTGTGTGTAGTTCTATGAATCAGTGAGTGGGTGTGTAAGTACTGATATGGGTCTGTGAATGGGTTTGTGAATCGTGGGTGGGAGTGGGTGTATAAAAGGTTCTATGGGGTGTGAGTGGGTGTGTTGGTGATTTTATGGATGATGTCATCAGTGATGTAATTTGAGATGTCATCAGTGATGTCACTGACCATATCATCAGTGATGTAATATGTGAGGTCATAAGCAGTGCATTGAGGGTGCGCGAGTTATAGTTAGCTCAGCTAACAAGAACTGATGAATTTACTGGTTTTGTATGAGAGAAACCTGAGCCTAACTATAACGTCCCTGTAACCTTTGTTTTTTTAGTGAATTTCTAATGTTTTTTAAATGCTAATTCCTTAATATAATGTCCCTGTAACCTTTGTTTTTTTCAGTGAATTTCTATGGTTTTTTTAAGTAGCAATGGTGTTTGCAAAGTGATGGAGAAAGGGGGCGGGCCTCTGACCGCCTCTCAGGAATCCCGCTGTGTAGGACTTACAGAAAGTACTAGGAGGGCTTCTTGGCCTGCATGGTCTCTCTGCATCTAAGAGGACTACATTCCCCAACCAGTAGTGCACCAGGAGACACGTTTGCAGAGCCTCTGAAAACCTCTTAGCAATCCCGCTGTGTGGGACTTACTGGAGGCAACAAGATGGGTTGTTCACCCCCAAGGACCCTCAGCAGCCAAGGGGACTTCATCCCCCTACTAGTAGTGCGTGTTTGCAGAGTGGTAGAGAAAAGGGGCGGCCATGAAGACTTCTCAGCAAACCCGCAGTGTTGGAGTTACTGAAGGTAACAGGAGGGATAGTTGGCCCACAAGCGCATCCTTGGGGACCAAAAACTCCTCCTGTTACCTCCAGTAAGTCCCACACAGTGGGATTGCTGAAAGGTCTTCGGAGGCCACACACCCTTTCTCCACGACGCTGCAAACGCATCTCCTGGCGCACTTCTGGCTGGGTATGAAATCCCCTTGGCTCCAGAGGGTCCTTGGGATGCCAACTACCCCTTCGGTTACCTCCAGTATATCCCACACACCGGGATTGCTGAGAGTTCTTCATAGGCCATGCTCCCTTTTTCCACCACTCTGTAAACGTGCCTCCTGGTGCACTACTGTTTTGTTTTTTAAAGGGAGGGGGCTGCGTGGGACCCAATCCCCAGGGGCCCGGCCTATAGTGTGGGTGCCTGTGTCCCAAACAGGGCACACACTTTTTAAAGGTTAGGAACCACAGTGGAGCCTCAAAACCCCTGTGGTCCCTGCCGGCTCCCCACTCCCTGCAGGAGCCAGCATTGCTTTTATACATAGGGAGCTGCTAGCATGCAGCTCCCTGTGTGCAAAAGCAATTCTACTCCGCTTCTAGTAAGCAAGAGCATTTTCTGCTCTCGCTTACTAGAAGCGGAGCAGCATTTGCTATGGCTTGCTCCTGCCAAGCCATAGCAAACAGCCATGTCCCAGGGGTGGGTTCCCCGGGACACTGTAGGAGCCAGGCCTGGGGGGGTGGCGGTCCCCAGGGCCATCTAGGGCTCCAGGAGGGGAGCCGCGCAGTTCCCCTCCAATCTTCTAATTTGCTCTGACGAGGTGGCAGTCCCCGAGGCTGCGGGGGCCCCCCTGATTTTTTTAAAATTAAATCCCCAGGGAGGTGGGGTCGGCTGGGGAGTCTGAGAGGCCCCCCATTTAAAGCAAAATAAGTCCCGGGAAGGTGGCGGTCCCGGGGCAGCAGGGGAGGCCATACAGGCTTCTCCCTCATTCATATTTTAAGAAGCCCCAGGGAGGTGGTGGTCCCCGAAGCATAATAAGCCCCAGGAGGGGGGGCGTGCACTCCCTCCTTTTTTCCATGATGCCTCCGAGACCTGGCCCACCTGGGGGCCGATAATGAAAGAAGCGATGGAGCCCAGCCTTTTTTTTGGCCAGATATGCGGATCCTGACAAAAAAAAAAATTTTTTTTTTGGCTGGATAAACAGATCCAGACAAAAATAAACAAAAAAGCTTTTTTTGCTCCTGGGGGACCCCCCAAGAGGCCTAGGGGGTCAGAGTGTTTCTACCCTGCCCCATTTTCATTTAAAAAGAAAAGAATTTGTGGGACTCAGTTCAATTGAGTCCCAAGATGGCTGCCAACACTTCCTGGTTGAAGTGCTAGCAGCCAATCAAATTTCAGTAGGATTTCGGGCTCCCAGATATCTATATTTTTTAAACTTAAATATCTCTAAAATTACTGAACAGATTTACACCAATTTACAAAAAGCATGCTTTCTGGACCAAAATCTAGCTTTCTGCCAAATTTGGTGTAATTCCGTTCAGCAATTTGGGCTGTAGTAGTGGTCCAAAAATGAAAAATCCCCATTGACATAACATGGGGAAACGTGCTTTGGGAACCCCCTTTTTTCTCAGCCCCCTCTTGACGGATCACCCCAAAACTTTCAACACAGCAGCTGAACTAAAAAGGGGACATTTGTTGAAAATTTCGTGAACATTCGTCAAGCGGCGCAAAAGTTATTGGCAAAACAAAAAACGAATTTCCTATGGAAACTTTTGTCGTAACTATAACTACTTATTGGCTACTGCCAGTAGGTTATATATATATATATATATATATATATATATATATATATATATATATATATATATATATATATATATATATATATATATATTAAAATGTTTTCTTGTTTTGCCATTAATTTTCGCGTTGTTTGACAAATCTTCACAACATTTTCAAAATGAGTATGCCACTCACACAAGCGGAGACTGAGGAAAAGGGGGGTCCCAAAACGCGTTTTCCCCATGCAATTTCCCATAGGGAATTCGAACACGAACACAGCCCAAACCGCCAGACGGAATTACACCAAATTTGATATAAAGGTAGCTTTTGGTCTTGAAAGTGTGCTTTTTGTTATTTCGTGTAAATCCATTCAGTAGTTTTCAAAATATTAAAAGAAAACCAAATATGTATGTCTAAGGACACGGGCCCACTGTGGATCCACCTGCAGTGAATCTGTGGCTCAACACGCCAAACAAAGGACCTGATCGGCTAGCCGCAACTTGACAGACAAGTTGCGGCCGCCATTTTAAGTATCATGAAATGGTCCCCGGGGCAGAAAAGTAGCTTCTAAACTAAATGAAGGACTCAGCATGGCCCTTGTAAATCCGCAATGGATCCGCGAACCTTGCGGTAAATCAAAAAAAAATATGTATATACTGACACACCCACTCTGACATCCATAGAGATACTTTCACACCCTCTGAGACACCAAAATAGGCACTCTCACATCCAGCCACACACCCAGGCAGACACTCTTACCCCCACTGTGACACCCAGGCAGACAATCCCACATTCACTCTGACATCCATACAGACACTCATACCCACTCACACACCCAGACAGACACTCTCACACTCACTCTGATGCCCATACAAACACTCCCATACCCTGTGACACACACAGACAGTATGACATCCACCCACTCACACACACAGTCAGACACCCTCTCACAGACACTCTGATTCTCACACACCCACTCACAGACTCAGACACACCCTTATACACCTACTCACACATATTCACTTGCACACCTAGTGTTAGAGTGATGAACCACTCACATATCCAATAAGACATTCTGTAGTGATACTGGTATGTATTGGATGAGTGCTTTTGGTTTGTGGATCAGCAACAGTTCCATGGGTCTCCATGAGATTTAAGAAATTGTACAGAGAATTAAAAAAACTGCCTTTAGTGAAATGGTTGGCTCTGAAAAGAGGCTTTGTGATTATGGTGTGTATGTGATATCGACACATAATACAGGATGCAGTCTTTGAAGTTCTTGTGGAACATGCTTTTGCCTTTCTCTGTCAAGTGAACGCCATCATTACAATATATACCCTCCATGTCAAAACGAAAATTGTTGTTATAGATGAGCCCATGCTGTCTCTGAGGAATGCAGAAACAGTTTTAGTGACCTGTTTCCTGGCTTTGTCTACCTGTTGACAGAATTTGTTTGACCATTTCCATTTTTGCCTTTGGAAAATGATAGAGAACACCAAGGCAGTGTGAGGGGAAAGTGCCATTAGTTAAACAAAGGTATCCTTCATTAGGATTTCCAGTCCTACCCCAGTAAGTGTGCCCAGGTCATTGCCACCACAGTGCAAAATCATGAGGTCTGGATGTTGGCAATCCACAATAGTTTCAACCATTTGCCGCAATTGATGCCAATTTAACCCAAACCAAATAATGTCCACATTAGGCAAACCCAAGTCCCTGTCAATGCCACTATTTCTAGCACATTCTCTAGCCCAAAACACAAAGCTATGTCCCACAATCCAGTCTGTAACCATTTCGATGGAAAGTAGGAGTAGCACACAGGAGAAGGCTAGAGCTGAATGAGAGTTTTCAAAATGAAAGGCAGTTAAAATGCACCGAATTTTAAAAAAAATGATTGGATGGTGTAAATATGCACGTAGCTAAAATTAGGTTATGAGTTCGAGGAAAAAAGTAACTAGATTTGTGATTGGCTCTGGAAAAATGCAAAAAAATGTTATGCTATTTGGGATATGCTTATATTTCTAAACAGTCAACCACTCCTGCTATAGGTGAATTTGAAGCTAGTATGCTACTCACAGAAAGTGTTGTGAACTTTTGACGTACTGGTACAAGAGAGTGTTCCAAAGGTGGCTGCTATGGAAAGTGAGCTAAACCAGTGTGGGGGGAAGGGTTTTGAAGAGACTGTACTTTCAAACATAAAAGTAGAGTGGTTCAGACACATTCCTTATTATGGAGTAGTTATTTTCTAATTTAGTACTATCTTATAAAGTTAAATGTAGATGCAAATTTATAGCAGTATAATGTTAAATGGTTAAAAGACTCCCACATAGATTCATGAAACCATGGCGAAGTTACCCGGTGGGGACGCACTGAGCGTCACAGAGGATTCATGGATTTGGGGAAAAAAACTACCAAATTGGGCTTCTTCATAGAAAATATGGAAAGGATTAAAGAAATACTGACCATTTTGAAGTGGTATAGCAAAAATGAAAGATAAAAGTTAGCCTGTGATTTGTTCACTAGATCACCATAAGTAAGAGCACATGGTGAGGGGTAGCCATTTTACTTGCTTTTCTACTGAGAGAGGGGTTGTTTACAGAAGTTCTGACTGGAGATTTCAAATGAAAACATATGTTACCAGATATAGAAATAAAACTGAGAGAACAGCACAGAGCTTTTACAAGTATGTAAATCAGGTTGTAGAATATAAAAATATTTTTAGAAAAAATAGTGAGTGTATGTTAGCTGAAAGAAAATGTGTAGCTTACAGACACTATACTAGAAGAGAAAATAGAAGGGTTCTTAGATGAGAACATTAATTAAAAATGCAATGAGCAGGAAAGGAGAAAGAGGAGTTGGTATACTGAATTACTATTATGCCAGTATAAATGAAAGTGCTTGAAATTAGATATGTGTGCTTGCTTATAGTATGTAATTTAATAGTATGTAATTTGCATACACTCATACAATGTCAAACAAAAGAGAGTATGCAGTTCCTGGTAGGAGGCGGGGAGCGAGGTCAGCTAAGAAGGGAAGGTTATCCCTTAGTAATGAAGGGAAAGGGGGATCCCTCCTTTCGGAATTAGGGCCCTCACACACCCAGCCAGCTGGGTGTCATGCTTCATCATAGGGCTTGCTCCTCGTCAGGTTGGCGCTGCAATACCTGACGGGCTCCCTATGAGGGGCTCTTTGGCGGAGATCTTTTATTCCATGCCGTTTGGTGCCGTGGGTGTGAGGGACCTAAAGGTGTAGATGTGTTAAGTGAAGGTCAATGGACCGTGTAAGGGTTAAAACAGGAAGTGGAAGTCCAAACAGGAACATTTTAATTTAATGAATGTGGCTTCCAACCTGTCTAAAAAGTAAAAAGTGGTGCACTCCTGATATAATGCGTCAGGATATCGCGCTCAACTTCATGTGGTCGACATGTTTTTTGCCTATGTGTCAGATTGATCTAGCGGCAATTCATCAGGACCTAAAAGGACTGTCTATCTACACTAATCGTGGTGTTCTGGTTGATTAGCCGTGATAGACCACACAAAGCACCTCAAAATGTGGTACCTGTAAATGCGATGGCCAACCTAATGAGATAAAATCAGAAAGATTAAACAGTAACGGTTGTTAGCAGTTAATATTTCCACATAAGCATCCCTTATAAGATTCAACATGTATGCTACACACAGATGAAGGTGCAATACATACAGAGAAAATCGTGGTGCCTCAAACAATGTGTCACACAATTATGACGTGCTTGTGCAAAATTGTTTTGTTGTTAGTTAAAAACACATGGATATAGTATCTCGTACTATCACGGTAACTGTCATGTCATGGTAACTGAAAATGGTGGACTTACCCCAGATCGATTGGTGGTTTGCACCATCAACTCCCGGCAGGCAAAAGACACCTGGCAATTCCACTGTCCTGAAAAAGGGGGGGTTTTAAATGGTGCAGATGAAGTAAAATTGGTAATACACCTAAAGTTGTGGTGTACTAATCAGCACTGCTCAACAAGGATTAATAAACAAACTCTCGCAAGAAGGTAGTGAGCTGGTTAAAAACGGGCCCAGACAGGGGGACACCATATTCACGCAGGGGCACCACCCCACCGGCCCGTGTAGGGACTCACATCTCACTCTCAGATTCACATGGTACCGTGCCCAAAGATTGGGGTGCCAGGTATCTGTGACTGGCGGGATCATGGATGTCGTTGTTAGAAGTTGGCCTGGTATATGCTGTACACTAATTTAAGTGGGCACCTTGCACCAGTCCAAACGACCCTTATTGATGATTAGGCCAAAGATAACCTTTATGACAGCTATCCTAGTGGTAGCTATGGAGAGCAGCCTTCAGGCTTAATCTTGAAGGAATGTAAAGCAGCTTGTTTTACCAGAATATCACCTCCTGAATGACTAAATGAAAGGAGAACCACACAAGTGTTATATAAAAATATGTATTTATTACTAAAACACTCTCTACTAATCTCTACCCGAGATTAGAATGTACAGTACACAATGTTAAATCAATAGAACAACAGTAAATAGCACAATACACAGCGGGCTCCAGGGGGAGACCGAACCATATACTAAGAAAGTGGTATAACAACCACGACTTCAATAGACACAGTGCCTAGAGCACGTAGAATCGCTGGGACCCCAAGGAACCACCCACAGGAGTGACACAGGGAGCCCACGGAGGACGGGTGCAGTGTGGGAACACAGACGCGAGCTCCGTACAACTCTATGGGAAAGTCGCGGTTGGAAAATTACAGTTTAAGGACACTTCGGAGAGGACTTCAAGCAAACCCTTTGGAACATAGAAGGTTCTAAGGCTGGCACCCTTGTGAGTACTGAGGTACCCGTGTTACCTATCCCAGAGGAGCCGGGTGCATAGGGGTCAAGTGGTGTCGGAAACCCTCGTCGTTTTCAATGGCGTGATGCGAAGAAGTGCTGCTGCCGTGAAGATGAAAAGTGTCCGGGGGAATCCAAGCCTGGATTCGGAGTAAGAAGAACCTGAAAGCAGAGGGGACAGAGTCTGGGCTACTTCACTACCAGGGGCTCGATAGACGAATGCCCACCCATGTCGGGTGCTTCAGGTGCGAAGATCAGATGCTTGACTCTGCAGCCACGGGGACCAGGAGATGTCGACGATGACCAAAGTCCGGAGGTGAGCTGTCCCACAAAGGATGTCGAGTGCTGAGGGGTCAGTGTCCGGATTGAACACCAACAAGCCTTGGCAAAGCTACCCATGCGGGCAGAGGAAACAAGTGATAGTATGGACCAGCAAGGTCCAGGAGACTCTCCAAGCTATGGGGAGTCAGGGCACGTCTGGAGCAACCAGGGAAGCCCAAGGAAAGTCAAAGTGACCCTCGCTAGGACCCACAGGCCAACGGACCCTGGATCGCGAATGGACCTCGAGCGGAATCACAAAGTACCAGCCCACGGAGCACTTGTGGAGTGGAGGCCAGAGATCTTTGGTGAAAATGCTGCTCGGAATTGGGACTACACGTAGTCCAAAGCACAGCCTCAGGTATTGCCGAAAATCATATGCTGCTGCAAAGGTACACGGTGCACAGGGGTTCGGGTTGCACGGTCCCCACGAGGGATACTGGTCTCAGGATTGCTGAGAGAGCAGATCAACCTCAGGGATGCTCGAGAACCCACCTCCTGTGTTGCAGAAATCTTCAGAGTCCTCAGGAGCTCAGCAGATGCAAACCAGTCAGATGCGTTTAGGTGCCTGCTGCTGCAGGGGAGTAACTCCTTTACTCCAAGGGAGATTCTTCTGTCGTCCAGCGAAGTGTAGACCATTGAAGTACTTGGTTTCTGCTTGCAGAGTTTAGTCCAGGTAAAATCTAAAGTCCTGTAGTCAGGTTTCCTACTTTATACCCAAGGAAGGGGTGGACTAACTCTGGGGACCCACCTAGGGGAGGGTCAGGACAGAGGGGTGGCTACACCCAAGTCCTTTGTCCAGTTTCGCACCAGAGCAGGAGCCATTGGCTCCTGCAACCGGTTTGACCTGGACTATGCAAATGTGCCCCCAGTGCAGACTTTCTGGCACTCTAAGAGTGCACCCACCCAGCCCCAATACACTAAAGCCTGTCTGGGAGGTGGTCACACCTCCCTGTGACAGGAAACCTATTGTCAGGCCTTCCTCTGCTCGAGCTTGGCTCAGCAGCAGGAGGGCAGACTCGTGTCTGTGGCTGGCAGCATCCATTTTGTGCTGCCCAGGTCGAGAAAGCTGGTACCGGGTAGACCGGTGCCCCATAGTAGTGATACTACAAGGGAGGAATCATACCTCCCACACCAGTTACTGGTGTGGAGGTATGATTCAAAGGTGTTTGACACCAAACACGACATGTTTCTAAGCAGCCGTTTTAAAGTTAGCATTTACCGCGAGGTTATAATGCACTTAAGTATATATGGTTGGCTGCATCACAGACAACCCCGGGGAATAGATTCCGAAGGCTGCAGAGGGGCTCTGCTCATGCAGGGGCACCCTCTCACATAAAACCCAGCACCCTGCCTTCAGAATTGATAAGGCCTGCCATAGGAGTGACTGATAGGTTTATATGTGCAGTGATTTAGAGTAGATATAGGTAACCTATATCTAAGTAAGGGGTGCATGCACCTCCTTACACAGGTTGCAGTAGCAGACCTGTGGTGTCATTTTGAATGGCCTCTCAGGGGTGGCACAATACATGCTTCAGCCCCTGGGAGGCCTCTGGGGTACCTATGCCCTGGGTACATGGTGTACCATATACTAGGGACTGATAAGGTGTAGTGAAGTTCCGATTTCCCTAATAGGCTCTGCGCATTGGAATAATATAACCTATAGGTTTGACATAGGACTAAGGTCGGTATGTCCCTATCGATTATATTAAACTTAATTACCTGTGCCAGCTAGCTCAGAGGCCACTAGAAACTCCTTGAGAACAAGAAGGGAGTAGTTTCTGGCAACCGAAAAACATGACAACTTTGTTTCCCTTTAGAAGCGGAACATGTCTCAGAATCGTGGAAACAATAGATAACAGTTTCACTCATTCAATCGTGCATGCTTAGTTTCTGCAGAGTTACACAGAAAGGAAAGATGGGCGTTTCAATAAAAGGGTTTTTATTGAACAGTCTTGTTTCTCGTGTAAGAGATATGTGCTGTTATAATCACAAGACAGTATGCAAGATAAATGACAGCGTAAGCAGTAGAAATAAATAATACTGCGCTAGCATTATCCTTTAGCATATATTCACGTACATAAATAACATGAGCTAAGAATGCGAGTACTCATTTGATGCGTCTCTATGCTAGTTCTACCCCAGTGTACCTAACCTAGTCTAGGTGTAGGGAAGAGTAGAAGTAGGTGGAGTATTCTCCAGTATGGTAGACTAAGAGTATGTTAAGTCTAGTATGCCAAGAGTCCCTCTAGGATCTAGTCAGCTCCATACCTTGAGAATGAGAGAGGTGGGAATCTCCTGCTGGATCTTGGAACTCTAACACCCCGCGAAGGGAGTCAGAACACTGGAAGCTGGATTCGTCTGCATGCAGGAATGACAGCGTCTTCTCAGTGCGTCAGGCCGGGATACGGGCTCCTCTGAAGTCGAGGTCTCCTCTAACTTGCTTGGGCAAGGGAAGGTATATTTATACCTGGTAGGTGTCGAGGAATGTTAGCATTGACATGAAGTCGGACAGAGGAAGACGTCAGGAATGAACCCTTAAGGTATAACGGTTCATACATAATAGATGAGTTCTTGGAGAAATCAATAGTCCTGTGCTAGGGGAACTACCGAAGCTTAAGGGTCTGGTTTCTAAGAACTCGTTGTGACGTTAGGGTGGACGGATGTCGGTGACCATGCCTGTATTTGGAGTGCACGGTTAATGCCTAAATAAGGACAGGGATTCTATGCCTATATAAGGGCAAGGCGAATTGTGCCTATATAAGGACATGATTCAGGAAAACCTATATACGGACCCCTAAAGCGGAATACAACACCCACTCCATCTTCGATTGAACGATAATACTAAATGCTAAACATTTAAAATGCAAAACATAAAATTGAGTACCACATATTACTAAAAACATTTCTAAAAGCGTATTAAAAGAAGTTTAAAACTGTTGAAATGCCATAGGTACTGTACATTTAAAGCATTGTTTTCATTCTAAGCATATAACGGAAGTGGAATGCAACATGAATGAAACAGTAATATATACATATGATGAAATGGTCGATAAGTTCTTAAAATCAAAGCCATTGCATATCATGGAAATAAATGAAATTGTAGACCAGTAAGGTGACAATGTGTCCCTGGAAGTATTCAAAGAAGTCCGTTTTATAAGACTAGTTCTACTGTAAGCAGATTGTTCTTTTGCCATGTCATTTCAAAAATTTTAAAAAGAAAAAAGTTCAATTCTGGGAAAAGTTCCAAGTTATAAAAATATGAAGGCCAAATTTCATTGTTGCCCTGGTACACTGTGAGCCGAATCAAAGTCAGTGTATGGGTCTGGCGTAAACATTAGATCATCTATGTCCGTAGCCAAAATATCATCCACCGAAGTCGGTGACATTTGGAACACCTCGTTCAGAAGGTGAATTGCACAGAGATGAGAAACATCGCCTTCAGCAGAAGATGCAATGTTCACGTCTGTTGTTACCTGTGTGCCCGTTGATCCATCTCGTACCTCAGCAGCATCCGGAAGCATCTGTGAGATCTCAATGAATGCCGCCATCAGGATTGGAAGCCTCTGGGGACAACACACAGCATGGGCTGTTATCGGGTCCAGCAGAGTATCGATATCCGTTGGCATGACTGATGGGAGTGTTAGACAGGTGTCTAGCACGCATTCTTCACCGCAAAACAGGCAGCGTAGAACAGGTAAGAGGCAATCTTGCCAGATTGGTCTGAATGACAGGAACCACGTTGTATTAAGTTCCCGTAGACAAGGCATGCCCAAAAGCTGTACTATTCGCTCACGGCATTTCCGTTCAAGGAGTGCTCTCTCCACATCGCTCGAAGTGATGTTGGCGAAGAGGCTTGCCATAGCGTAGTAGGAGGAATAGAAACAGAATTCCTGCAACAAGTGCTAGAATTAACGGCACACCACCAAACACCGAATGTGCGAAGTTTGGGATGATTCCGAGGACAGCCTGGAAAGGTGCTAATAGTCCGGAACAAATGTTCTTAAATACATGTACAATTCCGTTTGTATCAGACATGTTAAAGATACGTCCTATCATTTCTACAAAATGTATAGGGCAGTTTGTACGAATTAAAGCTTGTACCTCAGCCGAAGTCCTTGCAACTTGTAGATCATAGGTTTCTTTGGCCGAGGTCAAAGGCACTGATTGTTGTATAAGCATGGCTTTCATTCTGCTTAAAGTATCAAATCGTATAAAAGAGACATTCAACGAAGGCCATAGAGGCGACTCCCTGACTGTGTCTATTGGGGCAAACAATACTTGCATACAGCAAGTGACCCTGGAGTTGACCGTCACTAGATATGGGATGCCTGGCAACATGCCACAGCAACTCTGATTATTCAACATGAGGTAACTCCCATTAGAAAGTTGTCCAAACGTTGGATTAATCACAGCAGCTGGTGTACCCTGCTGGTGGCAGGACAAGAGTGCCACAGAACCATTGCAAGCCCCGTGTAAAGAAATGTCCTGACAAATCAGTGAACCGCTTAGTGCACTTTCACAGTGTGTACCGCTTAGAAACACTTCACGATCCCCACTCCAACATCTACAGGTGTAAGGTAAATTCCAGGATGTCTTAATGTATTCTTTACCCAACCTTTCATATTTGCCTGCTTGCATCTGTTTAAGGCAATACTGAAACTGGAAAGTAGTCACAGGTAGACTAATTTTGCCATGAATAAGCCATTCTGTAGCTGGTTTTTCTGCCACTGTGAATGGTAATTTGTCAAGTTTTTCAATGCTCAGTACTGTATACTTTGCTCCCCTTTGTGCCAGTTTGATCTGTTTATCAGTTAGATTGTATTCTGCAAACAGAGCCGTCGTGTTGATAAAACGCCAAGGCACATAGCCCGCACGCAAAGATTTCAGCGCCCAGCTTAATAACATAATAGAACGTAACTGAGACTGGCCTTGCTGTAACATGGCTAAATCTTGTTCCAGTATGTCGATAGCAGAGGATACAATACTGTCCAATGAATAAATTCTGGAGGACAAAGTTGTTAACCCATTGTCGACCACAGAGAGAGTTTTCTCTAAATTAATACGATCAAGTTCACGTATTCGTTCTGCGGCCTCCATCTGTGACACCTTCCATGCTTCATTATAAGCAGCATAAATGCCGGCATATATGAAACTTTTTTGACGCGGTTTTCTTGGTCCAAGCAAGAATTCCCTAAGGTCTGCGTCTTCTTTAAGTAAAGATAAGTGTTGTTTCACATCCTTAAGTGTAGATTTTTGAAGCCAATCGAGGCATAATTTTCCTACACTGTATGTTGTTACTACACCCGGATGCTGTCTTTGGACGTATCGTGGGTCTGGCCTATGAATAGTAAACCCCTGTGTTTTATTCAGGAATCTCTCTTTACAGTTGTTTGTGTCTATGGGCCAGATCAACCATTTTCTCCAAACAGGATTTGTTCTGTTGATTTGTAGTATGGTGTCAACTGTAACCGCTGCCTGTGTATTGTTATCACTTGCAGGTGTTGGTACAGAAGGATTTTTCATGTCTTTAATCTTGGCTAACCCAAGGCAAGACGTTTGTTGGACAGTGTCATTCAAAAACATTATTTGTTGAGGGACGATACAGGCTCTAAACAAAGCTTCTATCCCCTGCACTTGCCAATCTTTAGTACCCCAGACAGTTTTTGTGTCTATTGTGTCTTTCCATAAGCTGAAACCCTGTCTGGACAATTGGGCAATAAATGCTGCAGAGTAAATATGTTTTGTATTTGTTAACATAATTTTCAGTCCTGTTTTGTTTACGTTTCTATAGTAAAATGTTTCTGGATCTGATATATTGTATCCTGAAAAATATGGAAACTTTTTAGCAAATGTTTTTGAACTACCTTTTGGTGGTGTAGGACAATGCTCCCATTGGTTAAACATAAACACATTTCTAGGTGTTGCAGATTTATGCAAAAAATGATGACCATAGTGGTTATAGCAATACAGCTGTTCATAGTCTGATGAACCCTCTAAATATTCATTATTAGAAAATGCAGCAGATTTTTCTAGGTCAAACATCATATCATTTACAGTTTCAAAGTCCCAATCATCAGAAAAGGTACTGGATGAAACAAAATCACTTAGTGAAATCTTAAATAAATGTGGAATGTTCAAATGTTCCGTCGGGCCAAAGATATCAAAATCAGTTTTGTCCCACACTATACCATCCTGTATAGGAACGGCTGTGATGTTCACTGCAGACAAGTCTCTTGTTTCACGATGGGATGATTTGTGAGGTTTCAAAAGTAAGTTCACGTCTTTTCTTTCAATGTCCAAATGGATGTATCTCCCATTTATAAGCACGCCTATAGTCATAACCACAGCTAGCCAAAGCAGGAAGAAAAATATTCCAGAAATAACCCAAAGTTCAATCCATGGTGAAACCAGATAAGTCTTTTAAAAAAAATGCAAAAAGTCTTGTACTTGCTGTTTAAAAGTTTGTGATGCTGGCGACGTCTCGGGCTCACTCGGATCCTCAGAAAACGTATCAACATTAATGAAGTAGCCAGAAGCAGTTCTGTCAATTGTTGGAATTGCATCAGGATTTGTAGAAATCACTGGGACCAGTTGATCACTTGTTACATTGGTGTAGACAGGTGTATTTGGACGAACTGTTACTTGTGTTTCAAGAGGGATGAGTTCCATAGCATTGTTGCTCAGTCCTTCATCTGTTACTGCTGAAGTCTCGATGGTTATCAGTCTTTCAGTCTGAACCTCTTGGATAGTAGCGAGAGGAGTGTGTCTGCTACTAGGTCGAGTCCACGAGGCCTACTATTTAGTATTGGCCACATACTGTGGTTTGATGAGGTCGATGGACACAAATCTTTTCTCCTTTCTTCCAGCAAAGGGCGGCAGAAGTACACTTCTTGTTCCGTGTATGGCTAGGACAGGTACTGGTTGTCTGTATGAAGGTCCAAATTCCTTCTTGTCCGCAATTTTTTCTCTGACTAGATCCCCAACTTTTGGAATCCAGACAGGCCTTGCTGGGACCGCTGGTTTTTCCCCAGTGGTGGTTGGCTGCAGGAATACGTTGCTTTGTTTCGTTCTTAGTTCATTTAAGTCCTGTAAAACAGCCAAACGATCTTTGATATCAAAGGGTTTATTTTCCACCACTGTGCCACTGCATTCCAGATCGGGCACCCACATTCTTGTCCCAAATAGGACCTCATACGGAGTGACCCCCCCCTAGAGGACTTCTTGGCAAGTTGTTTAATGAGCGTTGGACCCCATAAAGATGTTTGACCCACCCATCACCCGAACCTAATACCCTAGCTGTTATAGACTGCTTTATGTCCCGGTTTTTCCTTTCCACAACAGAATTTCCCTCAGGATGAAACGGAGAGGAGTACCGCAATGCAACGCCCAGACTGGCCATGGCGTCTTTGTAAGCCCGAGAGATAAACGCAGGGCCCTGGTCAGAATGTAGCGTGCCTATTGCGTATGTGCCGATAAAGACTCGCAAATCTTTTATAACAGTTCGAGCGTCAGCCGAGCGCTGAGGCCATATCCATAGGAACCTTGACTTAGTATTTGTGGGATTGCACTTGTCCCTGAGGACGCCTGTGCATAGATAGTCTAATGCTGTCTAACAATGGTGTCTGTACGGGGCAGCTACATTCGTAGCATGGTGTCTGGTGGCTTTCTCGCTGTAATTTACAGTCTAAGCAGTTATTTATGAATATGTGTATTTCTGTATTCATTCCAGGCCACCAGTACATCTCTTTTAACGTTAATATTGTTTTAGAGATCCCTTGATGTGACAGACCCTCCCCCAAATGTGTTTCATAAATCAAAGCTGCTCTACGTTCCATGTTTGGAATTACCCTATCCCCCACTCCAGGGATTCGAACAAAAGAAACGTTGTTCGCATCAATTACATAAGAGTACTTGAGTGGAAACTTTTTTGGTAATGCTGCACCACTGCCTTTGCTCGTAGCATTGACAGCCAACATTATCTCACTGTCTATTTTCGTTTTTGAACGAGTGATCCCAGCTACGGAAGCCGTCTGAACAGCCCCCTTTGCGGCTTCGTCAGCCAATGAATTCCCTGCAACGTGAACGCCATCACGTTGATGACTCAGTGTATGGATCACGTGAGCCTTTGGTAGTTCGCTTTTTAACTGAACTACTTGTTCCCAAAGCGTTTTATGCTTTATTGTGCCACCTTTTGCATCTTTGAACCCGTTTTCAAGCCAAGTTTGTATATATTCATTATACGACTGTACACAGTAGAAAGAATCGCACACTATGAGTGTGGGGAATTCTCGATCTGTACTTTCAAGTGCCAGTTTGAATGCTTGTAGTTCAGCTCGCTGAGCTGTGCAATCTCCTAGAGACTGGGTTTTTGTGACCATAGGTCTGAAGTTGCCATCGCGCATGCGACCTTTAACGATTGCGCACGCTGCAATGTAAGCTTGCTTACTCCCTGTTGCGGGTTGTGCGGATCCGTCAGTGTAAATTATGAATTCATACTGATCGAGAGGCAGAATCTCAGTAGGCAGAGGACATTCATGTTCATATTGCAGGAACGCTTGTGTTTTTAAATCGGGATCAAAAACATATTCAACATCTGTTGCAGCAAGAGAATTAACCCACTGTATCCATCTCGGATGTAATGCTTTAGCATTTGGAATGCTCGCTTTTGTTACCGCCTCTAAGGCCGGAACTGGGTTTACGACAATAATGCGTTTCCCTTGGGCTAGAGCTCTTTCTTTTGCCACAGCGGTTTGAACTGCTGTCAGAATTTTTTCTGTTGAAGTGAAGCTCATTTCTGCTGGTGTATACAAGTGTGATTTGTATGCAATTGGTACTTTTTCACCCTCATTAAATGTTAAGTAGGTGAATCCGCATTGACCCGAAATTATTCGGATCACTAAATTGCGTTGACTTACGCGTGTTTGTAAGTGATTTGTTGCTAACATGTTAGCCTGGAGTGAACGCAAGATTTCTGTGTGTTATTGTGTCCAATTTTTGATTGAAAAATCAGGTTTGATTAATGCGTACAGAGGTTTAACCCTTTCTGCGTAATTTAGAATGTAAGTTCTTTCAAAATTTAGGAAACCCAGGATGGATTGTAAATTTTTCAGCGTTTTTGGAGGTTGGAGCAGCGCACACCTTTCTAAAAGGTTAGCTGCCAAGCTCTTGCCTTCACTTGAAAGCTCATATCCTAAAAACAGGACATTGAGATCTGCAATTCTGGACTTTTTGAAGCTGAATTTGTAGCCCTCAGAGGCGAAGCCCAGTATAATGGTGCTCACCCTGTTCAAGTGTTTGTCCAGGTCATCGTCTGTCAGATAAATATCATCGACATATGACAATGCCTCATTATCATAAATTTGTAGTAACTCCGTTACTCTCGCTGAGAATAACCCCGGGCTGTTTTTGAACCCTTGTGGGAGTCGACAAAATTGACGCTGGGTCCCCATTATTGAGAAAGCTGTTAAGTACCTGCTTCCAGGTGCTATGTTTTGACAAGAGAAACCATTTGAGATATCTAATGTGGTTTTGTATTTTTTACGCACAATGTTATTCATTAATGCTGTACTATGTGCATTTTGCACTGCAAATGTTTTTGAACAAGTGTTTAAGTGTCTGTAATCCAAAACTAGACGATAGGTATCGTCTGGTTTGGAGACAGGAAACAAAGGATTGTTCATTGAAGAGGTGCATGTTTCAATCACCCCTTGGTATTCAAGTTGATCTAAGATCTCCCTGACCTGTTTTTTAGCTTCTTGCTTTATTGGGTACTGCCTTTGTGCAGTAGGTTCATTTTTCAGATGTATTTTATGGTGAGGTGAATCCTCATCCCATCCTACATGATTTTTGTATAATGCTGGGGCCTGGGCAACTGCCCATTTCCTGGCATAAGTATATTTTAGATGAATTTGAATATGGTTAGAGAAGGCAGGCATAATAATGTCCTCGCCATGTGGGCACTCCCTGACAAATTGTGGTGGCCAGTCTTTTTCTGCTAGAAGTATGTCATAGCCCCTTGAAAGTTTTTCCCAAAAAAGTGCTTTCACCTGTCTAGGTATGTCTCCCTCCATCCGGAGTGTTATTTCATATAACTTTTGTGGAGTACTAACCCTGCTGTCTACAGTCTCAACTGTAATGTACTCATTCAAGTCCACTGTCTCCAGAAGTTCCTTCAGGTTCTGGCGAGCTATTGTGACTTCTGCTGCACTGTCCAGCATTGTCTGAGCCCATTCTCCATTCTTGAGTTGTGTTCTCAGTATCCTCGGCATGTCTGACCTTCAGACCTGCTACTTTCTTCTTTGAGAATTGAGGTTTTGATTTGTTTTTTGGAACGTGTTTGTCGTCTTTCGATTTCACGCGTTCTTCTCTATGTTCTGACCGTCCTCTTCTTTCCGATGTCTGTGACGAGATCTGAAAGGTACGAGAGGAATGTGTATCAGTATCTTGATACCTGTCAGGCTTTTTCAAATTATCCCTATTCCTGAGGTTATACCTCCTTTCAGAGGGCTCCTTTTGAGGAGACCTACCTCGGGATTGAGAACGTTTCTCTGAATTATTTTTATTAGTCTCCCACTTCTTTTTAGAAGATGTAGGAGTTTGTTTAATAGAGTCCTTCTCAGGACTTTCAGATAGTTTCGGCTTCACTGGTCTTCCACCCAAAATATCTCTGCCTAATTCTGCATAAGATTGTTCTATTATTCTGGGTAGCTCAGTTTGATGTTCTGTAACATCGAATTCCCTTAATCGTTGGCGGATCGCCACTGCTGCTGCCTCCCCTTTAATATTAGATAATATTATTGTTGAGACCTGGTCGAAATTTTTCAGTAATTTCATACCTAAATTTAGAGCAGGCTCTGCCCCGTATTCGTTTTGAATTTGTTTCAGGACATCTGGTATTACTGCAATTGATGGAATACCATGTGTTTTAGTATAGATGGCAGCAAAGACTGAGCCCCAAATGGTGCAGTCTTCCAGTTGTGGTGTGATCCCCATCGGTAAACAGATTGTTAGTATTCTGTGTTTCTCATACGGGCTAGTATTTGGAAATACTGCTTCGATTTGAGTAATTTTTTGAGCTATCCAGAATGGAATTTGCTCACGTTTTGTGGGCATTTTTCCCATGTCTGCGTATAGAGTCTGTGGTGTAATTTTTAGTGTATTCCCCGGTTGAGGAGTTTGATTTGGAAGTGTCAATGGTGGTTGGACTGTAAAAGTCCGCATGACATATTGGACTAATTGTCTGTAGATTTTTATTAACTCTGTAAGTTGAGTAAGTAATTCCTCATCCGTCATTATATCCAGTTCAGGATGAGGAGTGTAGCCGGCTAGAATCGGCCATGTTGCTCCTGGTCTACCTAGTGGACCGAGCCTGGTAATGTTTCTGTGATGTTTTAGGGCGCCTTTAAACCAGAGCTGATGCTCCTGGTATGTTAGTGGAATTTCAATATCCTCGAAAGGAATGTATTCCTCTGGTGGATCATCTTCTTTGTAGAAGTGAATTAGTTTTGTTACTGAATTTGATTCAGGAAATATTACCCATGAATAGAATACCTCTGTCTGAAAGGATTCGTTTGCCTCTATCACGAAAACTGCTCTACTGCCTCTTGGTGGTAGGCCATGTTTTATAAGTTTTAAAGTGATGGCTCTTCTTAAGTTTGGAGCGATGTCTATCACACCCTCCTCGGTTTCAATAAAACCTGTGATGTTATAAGCTGTTAAAGCTGGGTGACCCGCAACGTCACCGTTGTCGGAGTCAGGCATTATGTTTTTTGAAAAATGTAGAACAAGTTTCAAGGAAACAAAAAGATAAGGTGCACAATATTTTGGAACACTGTATCCTTCAACGTTGAACAAACCAAACAACTAATATATAGGGTGCTTCCCTATTTAGTTATGGCGGATATTTAACCCTACCCACTCCGTACGTCTTATGGAGTATGTGAGTAGGGGTCTCTGAGAAAAGCACGAATGAGTTACTCAGTATCTAGCGTTAAATTACTGCCTTACCAAACCGTTGGGCGCCATGTAGTGTAGTTCCTATTTCCCTAATAGGCTCTGCGCATTGGAATAATATAACCTATAGGTTTGACATAGGACTAAGGTCGGTATGTCCCTATCGATTATATTAAACTTAATTACCTGTGCCAGCTAGCTCAGAGGCCACTAGAAACTCCTTGAGAACAAGAAGGGAGTAGTTTCTGGCAACCGAAAAACATGACAACTTTGTTTCCCTTTAGAAGCGGAACATGTCTCAGAATCGTGGAAACAATAGATAACAGTTTCACTCATTCAATCGTGCATACTTAGTTTCTGAAGAGTTACACAGAAAGGAAAGACGGGCGTTTCAATAAAAAGGGTTTTATTGAACAGTCTTGTTTCTCGTGTAAGAGATATGTGCTGTTATAATCACAAGACAGTATGCAAGATAAATAATGTACAGCGTAAGCAGTAGAAATAAATAATACTGCGCTAGCATTATCTTTTAGCATATATTCACGTACATAAATAACATGAGCTAAGAATGCGAGTACTCATTTGATGCGTCTCTATGCTAGTTCTACCCCAGTGTACCTAACCTAGTCTAGGTGTAGGGAAGAGTAGAAGTAGGTGGAGTATTCTCCAGTATGGTAGACTAAGAGTATGTTAAGTCTAGTATGCCAAGAGTCCCTCTAGGATCTAGTCAGCTCCATACCTTGAGAATGAGAGAGGTGGGAATCTCCTGCCGGATCTTGGAACTCTAACACCCTGCGAAGGGAGTCAGAACACTGGAAGCTGGATTCGTCTGCGTGCAGGAATGACAGCATCTTCTCAGTGCGTCAGGCCGGGATACGGGCTCCTCTGAAGTCGAGGTCTCCTCTAACTTGCTTGGGCAAGGGAAGGTATATTTATACCTGGTAGGTGTCGAGGAATGTTAGCATTGACGTGAAGTCGGACAGAGGAAGACATCAGGAATAAACCCTTAAGGTATAACGGTTCATACATAATAGATGAGTTCTTGGAGAAATCAATAGTCCTGTGCTAGGGGAACTCCCGAAGCTTAAGGGTCTGGTTTCTAAGAACTCGTTGTGACGTTAGGGTGGACGGATGTCGGTGACCATGCCTGTATTTGGAGTGCACGGTTAATGCCTAAATAAGGACAGGGATTCTATGCCTATATAAGGGCAAGGCGAATTGTGCCTATATAAGGACATGATTCAGGAAAACCTATATACGGACCCCTAAAGCGGAATACAACAAAGGGTACCCCAGAATCCAATCTGGAGTGTACCTAAAGTACATGCACAACCAATTTAGGGAGAAAGCAGATAAACTGGGGGTCCTGATTAGCAGGATCCCAGTCAGACTAGTCAAAAACCAGCAAAACACCAGGAAAAAAGTGGGGGTAACCATGCTGTCAGATTCCACCTTCCTACAGTTGTGCCCGTAATGCATCCCGGGACCTGGTGGTAATAGAGCCCCCGGCGGTACAGGACGTGTCTGCTTCCACGTAATATAACGTGTGCGTACTCACCTCGTTTAGGAGGGTCGGAGAATCAACCCATGTAAGCTCCAAGTGAAACAAGGAGATAGTACTCACGAGGCTTCAACCGTGAGGTCGTCAGTAGACCTACCCATACGCTGCTGGGGCCGGAGGTACTGGCCATCTTCCTCGTGGCCAAGATGTAGTCCCGGTTGCTGGCAGCAGATGGGAGGAGCAGCCAATTAGCCAGCGTCGGTGCCCTAGAGTGCTAACCCCCCGTGTGGGGGGATGCTAACATAGCAGCCATTTTGGGAGTATGCGTGCTGGTTAAGTTATAAGGATACTGTGGCAGCCATTTTAGAGTGTGTAGCTATAACCATACACGAATTACTGGATACTCTTACCGCACTAGTAAGGGTAAGAAGGTGTCGTAGAGAAGTGTCCCAAACCCTAGGGTTGAGGGGCCCACGAGTATAGTTGATCCCTCACAGGATTCACTGGCAACATCCGACCCCCGGCGTTAAATTTATACCATTGTACCATTTCATTTCGGGTTAACTTCGAGAACCCGACCACTATCGTTCCCCATTGCCATGGCCCCTCAACCCTAGGGTATGGGCCACTTCTCTACGACACCTTCTTACACTTACTAGTGCGGTAAGAGTATCCAGTAATTTGTGTATGGTTATGGCTACACACTCTAAAATGGCTGCCACAGTATCCTTATAACTTAACCAGCATGCGTACTCCCAAAATGGCCGCTGTGTTAGCATCCTCCCACACGGGGGTTAGCACTCTAGGGCACCAACGCTGGCTAATTGGATGCTCCTCCCATCTGCTGCCGGCAACCGGGACTACATCTTGGCCACGAGGAAGATGGCCAGTACCTCCCGGCCCCGGCAGCGTATGGGTAGGTCTACTGACGACCTCGCGGTTGAAGCCTCTTGAGTACTATCTCCTTGTTTCACTTGGAGCTTACAGGGGTTGATTCTCCGACCCTCCTAAACAAGGTGAGTTCGCACACGTTATATTACGTGGAAGCAGACACGTCCTGTACCGCCGGGGGCTCTATTACCACCAGGACCCGGGATGCATTACGGACACGACATCCACGATCCCGCCAGTCACAGATACCAGGCACCCCAATCTTTGGGCACGGTACCGTGTGAATCTGGGAGTGAGATACGAGTCCCTAAATGGGCCAGTGGGGTGGGGCCCCTGCGTGAATACGGTGTCCCCCTGTCTGAGCCCGTTTTTAACCAGCTCACTACCTTCTTGCGAGAGTTTGTTTATTAATCCTTGTTGAGCTGTGCTGATTAGTACACCACAACTTTAGGTGTATTACCAATTTTACTTTATCTGCACCATTTAACCCCCCCCTTTTTCAGGACCCTGGAATTACCAGGTGTCTTTTACCTGCCGGGAGTTGATGGTGCCAACCACCAATCGATCTGGGGTGAGTCCGCCATTTTCAGTTACCATGACATGACAGTCACCATGATAGTACAGGATACTATATCCATGTGTTTTTAACTAACAACAAAATGTTTTTGCACGAGCACGTCATAATTGTGTGACACATTGTTTGAGGCACCACGATTTTCTCTGTATGTATTGCACCTTCATCTGTGTGTAGCATACATGTTGAATCTTATATGGGATGCTTATGTGGAAATATTAACTGCTAACAACCGTTACTGTTTAATCTTTCTGATTTTATCTCATTAGATTGGCCATCGCATTTGCAGGTACCACATTTTGAGGTGCTTTGTGTGGTCTATCACGGTTAATCAACCAGAACACCACGATTAGTCCTTTTAGGTCCTGATGAATTGCCGCTAGATCAATCTGACACATAGGCAAGAAACATGTCGACCACATGAAGTTGAGCGCGATATCCTGACGCATTATATCAGGAGGGCGCCACTTTTTACTTTTTAGCCAGGTTGGAAGCCATATTCATTCAAATTTTCCTGTTTGGACTTCCACTTCCTGTTTTAACCCTTACACTGCCCATTGACCTTCACTTACACATCTACACCTTTAGGTCCCTCACACTCACGGCACCAAACGGCAAGAAATAAAAGATCTCCGCCAAAGAGCCCCTCATAGGGAGCCCGTCAGGTATTGCACCTCCGACCTGACGAGGAGCAAGCCCTATGATGAAGCATGACATCCAGCTGGCTGGGTGTGTGAGGGCCCTAATTCTGAAAGGAGGGATCCCCCTTTCCCTTCATTACTGAGGGATAACCTTCCCTTCTTAGCTCACCTCGCTCCCCGCCTCCTACCAGGAACTGCATACTCTCTTTTGTTTGACTTTGACTGGGCATGTATGCTCGACCTTGAAAAAGCCCTGAGTCCCTTTTTTGGTTTAATTACATACACTCATACAGTCAGGCAGGCACTTACAGACCGAGTTACACTCCTACAAAAGCACATATGTACCCATCACACATATAGCCAGACAGTGACTGCCACTTTCACTCACACACCCATAAGATCATTCACACACCCATTTATTCACCTGTGCATCCAAGTGTAATACTAGTTTGCCTTACTGTCTGGTAGGACTCCACAGAATGTAATCGGCACCACATGAAGTGTTTTAAGATGACTACTTCAGCACTCTTCAGAAGAGAGAACCCTGATTGCAGTTGACCTTAGAATCAGGGCCCCTAAGGGTACTGGCTCTAGGAAGGAGGGAAATGAGTAGAGAAATGACTGGGCAATGGTTCCAGAGGAGAGAGGGGATCCCCCACAGACAGAGTTCCCTACTGGATTTGATGCAGGAAGTAGTGTCTCCTCCCAAACCCAGTCCCCTGAAGAGCTCAAGGACAGAGAGGCTGAGAGGGACCTGAGGCTGCAGCTGGCCCTGGTGGCTGCGGAGGAGAGAAAAGCTGAGGCTGAGAGAGCCTTGGAGGAGAAAAGGGTCTTTTTGGCTCATGAAGCGACTGTCAAGGAGGTGAACTTGAAGACCAAATAGCTGTTAGAGTCTATCAAAAAAGGTGGGAGCAAAACTACTGTGTCCAGTGCAGAATAAAGAGTCCATATGCCCATAAACCTGGTGCCTGATTGTAAGGGGGTCATATAGACAGGTTGTTTCAGGCATATGAAGTAGCTTTAGAGCTACAGAGGATCTCTTCAGATTGGGGAGCTGGCCTTTAGAGTCTTATACCCGGTGATGGAAGCTACGCCCTTGTGGCCCTAGTGGCTCTAGAGAAGGGAAGTGGTTGAGGTATCCCATCATGAAGGAGAACCTTGTCAGTAAGAATGAATTCACCCCAGTTGAGTACAAGTTAAAATACAGGGGCAGTCATCATCATCATCAAAGTACTTTACTCAGCATTTATGAAAAAAAAACATAAAAGTCAAATGAAATCAAAACAGGGCGCCCGATTACATAGTATAAAATACAGATAATACAATTAAACAAGCATTGCAATGCAATCGGTCTCGCCTTTGGGACCTTATATGTATTTAGCTATGCAGCACATTAGCCTGGGTGCTGAAACATCTACTGTTCTTTAACATGGAGGGAAGGTAAGCACCAAACTGCGTGACACGCCAGGTATGGAAACACATGGAGAGAAATATTGCCTTTCATCGGAAAAAGGTATGGTCCAAAGCTCTGTTTTTAATATAAAAGCAGGGCCTTCGGTGGTCATATCACTGAAAATACAAGATTTGAAAAAAATATTATTGTCTATGGGTGCTCGTGGAAGACAATTTCTATGGACTGGAATCTAGAGAATGCTAAAGTGATTCTGGTATTTCACTGACCTCTGCTGGTCGTTTTCTATCAAGAAAGTTAAATAGAGGCAGTTGCCAGAAAAATTAAAAAAAGAAAGTCCCTCAGCAGAAAGCAAATTTGGTATTTTACTGACCTCTGCTGGTCGTTTTCTATCAAGACAGTTAAATAGAGGCAGTTGAACAGAAAAAAAAGTCCCTAAGCAGAAGCAGACAAGTCCTAGGGCTGATCTCCAGTGCCCACAAAGTACATACACATATAAGTATATACTAAAGTATATACTAAAGTATATATACTAAAGTATATACTAATGTATATACAAGATGTCTCGAATGCTCGACCTAAAAAGACAGAGAAGCTTCACGTCTAGGCCAGCCCCACCCTCGTTACTTAATCACAGCTTGATCTGAGCCCGACTGCAGCCTTTAAGAACTTGAGGACATACCATACAGTGGTCCCTGAAAGCATTGATAAAAATGTAAAAGCACAGCGCACTTGTTTAAAATTCACTATTTTTAAAATCGGAATTTAATAATACTTCCTAGGCACCTCGTAATTGCTACAGAACAAAATAAAATGGAGCATGTCCTGTGGAGACTTGCCGTCGCAGCCACAGGGCGGCAGGGTATCACCTTTGTTACTCCCTCGTGGATGGGCAAAAAAGAAGGTGAAATAAGTCAAATCGAAATCTGGTCAATAAGAAGTGGTCATGCGAGCTAGGAAGCCCTAGAAGATACGATTCTGTAGATTTTACGGTTTTCAGGATAATAATCTGCATACACTGGGCTTCCTTAGCTCGCATGCTTCCCTGTCCATTACCTGCTGTCTAAAAAAGGCCTCCTTGGCCAAAGCAGGTCTTTCCTTCTAATTGTGTCCGGTTTGCTATAAAGATCTGCTCTTCCTAGACTACTAAATCCTTCCCGTATTTATTTAAACCAGGGAATATGATGAACATTGTCTAGGGCCAGGCAATCCCTTAAAATCTCTTTGTTTAAGCAAGTTCTATTTCTTAACCATAGTTTAAGCCAATAGAATAAGGGGCGTAAAGACAACAGGTCTGACAAGTAGGACATACCCAATTCTTCATGTGATACAAAGGTAGAGGTTCCCTGCGGAACACATAAAAGCCATCTCAGGAACCTGTTTTCAACTCTTTGAAGATCATCATGAGAGATGTAACCCCAGATTTTGCTACCACACACCACCTGTGCAATATACTTGGCTCTGTAAATCTGCGGGAGAGCGCCTATCGTTTTTTTGCCCAGGCGGGATGCAAAATTGAAAATTGCTGCATTGGCCCGTAAAAATCCCGCCTGCTTACTTTTTTTTAATGGACCCCAATTTAACTTGACGTCCAGCATGACCGCCAGATAGGAAAAGACACTAGTCTTGGGAACTGGAATAGACCCAACATTGAAGTTAAAGGGCTTACATGAGCTATGTCCCAATTGCATCACATAAGACTTGGAGTTATTCACTAACAGGTCCCCTTCTTCCATAAATATCACAAAGGAGTTAAGAAGAGTTTGCAACCCCCTAGCAGTCCTAGCCAGAAGGACCGTGTCATCTGCATACAAGAAAACCGGTAGACCACGCCGCCCCACATGTGTAAAATCAGACTGAGCAGCTAGCAGTTCCTTTTGCAAGTTACTAATGTATAGATTAAATACAAATGGGGCCAATATACAGCCCTGTCGCACCCCTCTCTGGATAGGAAACTGATGGGTCACCTTACCATCTTTGGTATAGCAAACCTCCGCCTTGGTATTCCTGTGCTGCTCTTGTAAAAAGAGGACAATGTTTTTATCTACCCCCATACACAGTAAGGCCTCTCATAACTTGCTTTTATTTACCCGATCAAAGGCGGAGGACAGGTCCATGAAGGCCAGATGAATCGTGCCGGGACGGGCGACTGTATACTTATTTACCAGCAGATACAGATTTAGACATTGGTCCACAGTTGACCTCCCAGGACGAAAGCCATATTGTATGTCTGCTATGATATTGTTGTCATCTGACCATACAGTTAGCCTGTCCAGGAGAATACATCACACCACCTTGACCATAGAGTCCAACAGCGAAATTGGTCTGTAACTGAGGGTACTGTTCCTATTGCCTTTCTTAAAAACTGAGACGATGGTGGATATAGCCCAAGTGCTAGGCGGGTTACCTCTTATGGCTGCATTAATAATTGAGGTGAGAACTGGCACCCACAGCTGGGGATTGGATATGTAGAGGTCCGGGGGAATACCATCAGGTCCCGGGGCCTTATTTCTGGACAGCCCCTCAATACCCTTTCTAACTTCATCAACTGAGATAACAAGGGCCGATTACCCTTCTCCCATACTATCAGCCGCGCTAGCTTCTATCGGGCTTCTATACATTTCCTCGAAATGACCTACCCATTCCTCTTCTGTGATGTGTGCGTCCAAAACCTGTGCGGCATCACCTACCAGAAGTGGGCTATTAATGATACTCCAAAACATTTCGCTGTTTTTTAGGGTACTAGCTTCAGAGAGCCAGCTCCATGCCTCATCCCTCAGCTCGCCCTTATGCCTGGCTAATTCTGCTTTGTATAGCCCTCTACATGCTTTAACCAATGTCGGATCTCTTGGTTTGGTGCCCAATGCCTCTCTTAATTTCCTGGCCACCCTAGCGCAATCTTGATCAAACCATCTCAGGCCTTGATCCATTGTATGCCTAGATGGGGCCCTTAATAATTCCCCAATCATGCATGATATGACTAAGAAGGCCTCAAGAATGCTCCCCGGCTCTGCCTGCCCCTTGGCACAGATATCTAGTTCCCCCTTACACCTGGCCAGGAGAGATTCGGGAAAAGGTCTGGGGTTATCTGTGCCCACCTTAGACTTCTACCCTGATCTGATGCCTTAAAAGTCCCTCTTGCTACAGTCGTCCTGAATTTCCCTAAAGGGGGCCAGTTGGTCGTAACACATAGTGGGCTGTGGTCACTATGAATGCTATCTTCGATGGATAATTTCAACAAAAAAGAACAAAATGGATGTGAAACAAAAATGAAATCTATAAAAGTTGCATTCCCCCTCCCTGTAAAAGTGGGAATAATAGGTTTCCTGCCTCGATCCAGCAGGCCCATTGCCATGATCAGATCGAATTCATTAGCAAGGTTATTGAGAATGTCTCCCTGCTTATTGTGTTCTACATGCATGCCCTGTCGACGCGGGCATCCTATATCGGAGGGGTTAGGCACTGTTGGGTCCCCGCATAAGTGAAGATTGAAATCTCCTGCAATAAAAAGATGGCCATTGTGAAGTCACGTTTCTTAAATTCTTGATTTGCATATAGCTGGGTCTGAACTGGGGTGGCGAAGTGAGCTAAAAACGATGATGGATTCAACCCAGATCTGTGACTGGTGGTGAGTGTCTGAAAAGTTTCAGCGCTCCGTCCATCATCTCCTGGGGTTTTCTTAAAAAGGATGCCATCCTCAAAATATTACAGACCTCTGGAGAAACAGCGCTGGTGTTATAAAAGTTCAGTAGCAGCAAATTGTCTGACCACTGAGAGAATTACAACGCCTGTAAACAGGGATTATAGGTGGGCAACACCTTCAAGCAACAGCGTACTGCTAGAGAGACATAAATTACAAGCCCGCCCTTAGATCTTCCAGTCCTGGATGGGATGGCAGGCACAAAGAAGGACTTATATCCTTCTAGAAAAATACTGTTTGTATTAGACTATGTCTCCTGAAGACATATCACATCAAAACCTTTTATGAATGCGCTCCAGCTTGGGTCGGTAAACTTGCTCGCTAGCCCAGCTATGTTCCATGATACAATATTACAGTTCTTGATATCCCCAAACCCCATTGAAGGCCCCAATGTCTTATATGGGTGAGAGGGTGAGGACTCCACTGGTTCCGTCCCCATTAGTCAATCACAGGAGTCCAGCGAATCTAGGGGGCAAATTCTATTAAATAAGGCCGTGTTGTAGGTCACCATCTGACTGGAAGGCTGCGGGCGCGCAGGATGAGCAGGGATCCACCATTGACTCGCCTGATTGAGTGTCCTCACACTACTCGAGGGACTATAGAAATACCCCAAGGGAAGGGCCATAATGGAAGAAACTACTCCACGAATTTTGCTCTGAGAAGTTGAATGCAAGATCCTCTTTGCCAGGTGACGTCTATTAAGATTGACAATGACACAGTCACCTTCCATGTATTTTGCGTGCCTTCCAACCCAAGAAACTCTGCACACCATATTGACAAATCTCTCCAGTCTAAGGCCCAGGGTCGTGTTGCAGTTCAGCCAATGTAAGACTTTATTCTTTAGTTGGACAAAGTCTTCAGTGGCAGCCGTGGAGAGCGCAGGGATGTTCCCAAGTACCACTACAAATGGAGCTGACTCCGGGGGAAGATGTAAAACAGGTCATCTCTCCCCCTAACATTGACCCGCAGAGTCTACTGCATGATTCTCTGCTCAAGTCCCCCCTTCGCTTGATGCCACACCCAAAGAGGATTTAGCTGAGCCAGAGAAATTTTTCGAACACTTGGGTTCCGGGGTCGCCGTTACCACCCCTTGAGCAATTCAAATCCATCTCTGACCGGGGGCAAGGAGTCTTGCTACCCTGCATGGTATTTAGAGAGGATGAATGCATCTGTCCATTGGATCTAGGATCAGCTGTGCTGGCTCATACCCACCCCCCAAGTCTGTACCGTGTGTCGTGGACATCCACTGGGTTATTCTGGCCATTCTTCAAGAGCTCCAATTCTATAGTAGCTAGGCGATGCCTAATAGGATCTAGTTTGAGGTCTATGCTTGACAGTAACGAGCCCATCCAACTATCCATCATTGCTACCATATCTTCCTTGGTCAGAGTTTGCAGTTTGCACCCTGTACTGACCCCTCTACCCTTGGGCATTTTGTTTTACTTCCTGTCAGGGGGCCTTTCCTTTTTACTCCAGAGCCTGCCTGTGCTCTAGTGCTCCCTATCGGAACAGTGAGCTCTGTGCTCTTGCATTGAGCAAATGGACTAGAGGGTCCAGCCCAGGTATAAATGACTAACTCTTCATTAGTGCCAGAACCTCCATCGACCCCGGGCTCATGGGTTTTACAGGTGAACTTAAAGGCCCACGGTCTGACTGGGCTGGCTGGGCCAACCGAGCAAATTCAGCAGACTGGATTCCTAACAAACTAGGTGGACTGGAAGGGGGGGCAGTTACAGGAGAGCGAGAAATTTGACGGGCCGCCAACTCGATCTCTTTGTCAATGATCCCTGCTGCCCTAAGTAGAAAGGAGTCCATCATTGATGTTGCGGGCCCTGGGGCACCTGCGGCTGAGCCCTTGCGTTTTCCCATGGCGCCTGGGTAGGGAAGGGTAGGTTGATGGAGAGGGCTCACCACAACTGAAGAGCTATACAGGCAAGATCACACAATACCAATCTCGACGCCCAAATGGGAGGTGGAGCTTTCTCCTACCTGCTCAAGCTGAAAAGATGGGATTGAAGGTCCCCTGAGGTCCTTTGATAGTAGCTCCCCTCTTTAGAGACCTCCTCCGGTGCGGGCATGTCCCAAGACTCCTCCTCCTCCTCGCTAGGCTTTCTGGGACACCGAGTCCCACGGTACCAGTACACAACAAGGCACAAAAGGGTATCCAGGTTCTCCTGCGCCACGGGAGGCAAGCAGAGCTTTAGAGCGCGCACAGGCATTTCCAAGACTCCTCCTCCTCGCTAGGCTTTCCGGGACACCGAGTCCCACAGTACCTGCACACAACAAGGCACAACAGGGTTTCCAGGGGCAGTCAGAAAGTGTGTCACCAGTCCTGGGAGGATTTCGTGGAGTACTTTTGAAATGTTTGTAAAAAGTACTGTCTTTTTTTTTAGAAACTTTTTCTAACATTTTTCATCCTTTTTCTTTTTTTTTCAAAGAGAACTGGGAAGAAGGAATTGGTTTCAGACTGTGGACAAACATGAAAGTTCAATGGGGACCTAAGAAAATAATTAAATATTTCTGCTGTCAGTACTTTGGACATGTATGTTATTGGAAACGCAGTACTTGCTGCTTCATGCATTTGTCCTCTGTGTCTTTTGGAATGCTGCATGTAATATACTGTTCTATGAAAGAAAGTACGGGCTCAGCTGTGTCTGATACAAATTTAAGTGCACCTTTTACTCACAACAGCATATGAACATGAGGAGCACCTCTTGCTTGGTACTCTTTCTGTGAATAGAAATCAGTAATTATTTTTTTGTTGCAGATGAAGGACAGCATAGTTTCAAATCTGTGCTTAAAGTACCTACAAACATTTGCTGATTCCAAAGAGCAAAGTTCTCCTAGTGTCTTGAATTTGATGCCTTTATTGTTACAGTTTCTCTCTGTCACAGGGGTCAAGTCAATCAAGCTTTATTCGGTTTATAAAATACAATCATAAAAGCATTCTAAAAAGTTTACATTGTTTCGTTAACATTGCATTTGTTCGTACTGTCCAATACATGGTACAGTCTAAAACATAATACAAGGCAATTAAGGGACATAGATAAATAAGTTAGAATATTATGCAAAATCTAAAAAAAGGCGAGAAACACTTAATGGAAAAATACGTTGATCTTTACTAGAGGGCCTAGATTTTTTCGTATATTAGGGCCTTCAAGTGGGAGTTGTCTATTCTTCTTTTGATCGCCATTTGTACAAAAGCAATTACTGCATTGCAAACAATTTCATTTTCCAAGCTAGAAATATAATTAAAAGCATGTTTATAAAAATACAATTTGCTATCAATAAATAAATGGCGTAAAACTTACTTCCGAATATCTCTGTAAAAATTACAAAAAGTATAAAGTGCAATGTCGTCTGTGGTGATTTACCATCACAAGGGCAGTGTGGAAGGGTACGATTCCACTTGCCCATCTTTGGAAATGCAATCAAGGGATGGAGAGTGCCCAATCGTAGTCTAGTTAAAAAGAACCTATGTTGTAAGTTTCTTGTAAACAATAAATATGGTTGGGTACCCAATAATAATGGCCCTTCACAGTATGATTTGATCGTTTGTTTAGAGCATACTACTGTATCTCTTAGTGCATCTCTTGATTTTGTGAGCCTCAATTTTAGGTCCCTTTTGCTATATTTCTGGATGATCGTGGGGTCTTTAAAGTCGGCATCCACCTTACACTCAGTTAAAAGATTATGAATGTACTGTAACCATAGGATTTTTTTTATAGTGATCTAGGGCTAAGCAGTCCATTATGATCTCCTTTGTAAATTTAGTCTCCTCTTTAGTCCAAATCCCATATCGGAGCATAAGAGTTGCCATGCTGATATAATCACTAATGTAGGGGACAGACAGTTCCTTATGGACTATATATGAGGGGGTAGAATCAGGTACTGCTAGGAGCCTCCGTAAGAATCTGTTTTCCTGAGTTTGCAATAAAGTATAGTTGGCCGTTCCCCATATTGCCGCTCCGTAGCATGCACCTGTAAGGCATTTGCTCCTATATAGGGTCAAAATTTCCCTAATTGGTTTGTTCCCAATTTTTTGTGAGAATCTAAAAATAGCCTCGACTAATCTTAAAAATGTCAATTTACAAAGGACGATGTGAGCGCCCCAGCTTCCCTGACAAGTAAAGAGGAGGCCTAAATATGAAAAGGAGGGTGTTCTTTCGATGGAAACACCTTCAACATGATGGCTTCTATATTTAGTTTTCCCTCTTCCACATGTCATTGTAAATATTTTACTAAGATTGAGTATTAAGTTTTTTCCATTCATGAATATTGCAAAATTTTCGATTAAACATTGTAGCCCATTAGCTGTTCTTGATAGCAGGACAGCGTCGTACGCGTACAAGAGGACTGGGGTGATACAATTACCAATTCTGGGGGCATCAGCTTGCAAATTTTGCAGGGTTATATCAACGTTATTAATGTAAAGGGAAAACAAAAGTGGTGCAAGAACACACCCTTGGCGTATACCTCTGGTGACTCTAAAACGGGTGGTACATTCGCCATTGAGGCCATAGTGGACTCTGGAGGTTAATAAAGCGTAAATTTGTGACAGGTAAATTATAATGTCTTTTGGAGCACCCATCCCTATTAAGGTCTGCCATAGTTTTGCGTGATTAAGTCAAATGCACTCGTCAAATCTACGAAGCAAAGATGTAGTTTGCCCTCCTTAGCGATGGTATGTTTCCCAATCAACAGTTCGAGGTTGACGCACTGCTCAACGGTCCCTATACCCCTTCTGAAACCATATTGAGACTCAGTAAGTATGTTGTTTTCACTTACCCAGCTTTCTAACCTTTCTAAGAGAATTCTTCCCATCAACTTAGATGTTGAATCAAGTATGGATATGGGGCGATAGCATTTTGCATCCCCTCTATCTTCCCTCTTGAAGATCGGGACTGTAACGCTTTCCACCCAGCTTGTGGGCAGTACTTCTCCAGCTGTAACGTTGCAGACCCTGAGTAGGATTGGGGACCAAATGTCTATGTTACTTTTAAAAATGTCAATGGGGACCCCATCCTGGCTGGTGCCTTACCATTTGCACTTTTATCTAAGGCAGTTTTGATTTCATTTAACGTGATGGGGCCAGGTTGGGGGGGGCGACAGTTATAGTGTAACTGTTATCAGGGATTAGAGAGTCCTCTTTATTTGGGTTAAATATATATTCAAAGTCTGGTAACCATTCTTCCGGTGGTACTATGGTCTCAATCTTTATGGCTGACTCATCTTTAAAGAAGGGATAATCTAACGTCTTCCAGAATAGTGTACTATTTCATGTCTCTGCCGCCTGGACCAACTTATCCCAGGCTAATTCCCTGATTTCTGCTTTCCTTGTATTTAAACTTTGCTTATAGGTTTTACGTAAAGTACTCACCATATCCCTATCCTTAGGTATAGCTTTAAGTGCTTTTTTTCATTCCTGATTTGTTTTGGTACACTTTTGGTCAACCATCTTGGATGGGAAGGAGCATGTTTCTTATTTTTTTATTTTAAATCTCCAGAGATTGTACCCGCTATATTACAGAAGGCCGTCATGACGGGTAGATCCGAAGAGGATCCCCTCAAGCAAATGGATATATCATCTTGACTTTTTTGGACTAAGTTATCCATGAATGCTAAGGGGTTGACACCTGACCATTATATAGAAGTGCCATTTTCTCCTTGGGGTTTGATATTAGATACTATATACATCTCTTCCGGGTGCGTCGGAATTAACTTCAGCACCAGGGATAATGGGTGATGGTCGCTGAACGGACTTATCTGTACTTCAAAGTTTTCAACTATACCCTTACAGTTTCCTGAGATCAAGATATGATCAATATTTGACGAAAATCGTGCTCCTTCGTAATTTTTAACAGCAAATTCACCCTTTTTTTTCATACAGCTCCAAAAGTACCCGGTTATATTTGTACATTATACTATTAATAGTATCACCATATACATTATGGGGGAAGTGGGGGCAAGAGTCACCCTGTTCATCCCATGACTACAATATTCCCCGTTTAAAATTTTACATTTCTCACTATTAAAATCACCTGCCCAGATAAGCATGTAATCTCCCCTAATGCCTTTTGAAAATTTATCTAGTTCCTCCTCTAGGGACATAACTACCTTGTGTTTAGTACTGTCGAAAACATTATTATAAAAATTAATAATTGTTATACATTGTTTCCCTTTTGTGTGAAAATATAAAAACTGAAAGAACTGTGAGTTTGTATAAGCTTTCTTCAAAATTAACTGCGATGTGACCGAGACCAATGCTACCAAACCTCCTTTGGCTCTCCCTGGCTTTGAGGGAATAGCTTGGGTAGAAATCGTTTTAAATCCATCAATATAAAAAGGTTCAGTGTGCCAAGTTTCTTGAAGGAGTATTAATGAGTAATTATTTATCTCCATAAGCCATTCTCTATTGTTTAGCTTATTTCTCACCCCGGCCACATTCCAAGATGTAATAGTTAAACTTTCATGTGATAAGAGTTGATTTGGATGATTATTGGTAGGGCTGGGGGTGGAGTTACATGTTTAATGCCTGTCGAGCTCATTACAACCACTTAGGGGCAAGAACCTATTAGACTGGGGTAGTAACATATACAGGTCTGTACAAGGTGGTTTTTTACTAATAAGGGATGGTTGCTCGTGTACAGGATTGTAAAAATGCCCTATTGGAACAGCGATAATGTTTTCATTTACACAGTTAAGTATTCTTACATATTTAGCAGAGAATTGATCAAACAAAGCCCTTACAACCCCTGGGCTGCGAAAAGTTACCACAATGCAATCCCCTTGGCAACACTTCCTCATGCCATCAACCCAGTCCACTCGTCTTATCATGATTATATTCTGGAAGAGAAGGTTGGTACTACAGTTGGAGTTAGTAGCAAACCACTGAACAGTCCTTTTCTTCATGGTCTTCCAGGTCTCTATAGACTTATCTATCAACTTCGGTAAGTTTTTTAAGACGATTACATAAGGGGTAGCCTGAAGAGGTAGGTGTAGGGAATCCTTGCAGGGCTTCGTTGGCCTGCAGTTTATATCGGGTTGGGTCCCATGGTTATTACCATTAGATATAGTTCTTGCTCTGGTTGCGGTGGGTGGATTTTGCTGACTAGATTGCATAGCAGGTTGTGTCAAAAAGGCCTCCTTGTTTAAGTGCGGAATCATTGTATGAGTTTTGTCAGTTGACACAGAAAGACGAAGCCCTTCGTTTGGCTTGTTGTCCGGTACTCTACCAGGCGTTACGCCCAGGTTTTTTT
The DNA here is from genome assembly GCA_963921515.1 of Calotriton arnoldi. Classification (NCBI taxonomy): domain Eukaryota; kingdom Metazoa; phylum Chordata; class Amphibia; order Caudata; family Salamandridae; genus Calotriton; species Calotriton arnoldi. The sequence continues at coordinate 3,601,425 of CAWUFW010000030.1, forward strand.
TTTTAAATCATCGAATCCATAACCAATTTTGTTAGTTGGTTAACATCTGTTTTAACTAATTTAATTTCCAGCATTAGTCTCCTTTCGATGTTATCAATTTTCCCGTGGAGTTTTTTAAAGAAAATTTCAAGGCCTGGAATGTCACTTTTCATTAGTGCCACCCCTACCCCATCTTGCCCAACAGAAAGCTTTTTCCCTTTCTTTTTTTAGTTCTCGTTATCTGTGATGGGAGTATAGTTACTGGCTTGTAAACTGTTGTTGTTGTTTACTCTTTTTGGCTGGGGGAGAGACCAAATCAGTTCCATTTGACAAACACATGGGCCCTCATTTGTAGGTCCCGAGCTTAATACTCTGATCCCCCTATTTTTGTCGCTATCTGTTGTGTTTAGATCAGACTCAATTAACACTATGTCATCCCTGGTTTCTTTCAAAGCTGCATTTAGTGCTGTTTTGGTGGTGGCGAGGCGCTCCTCAGCGTGTACAATTTCATTATTAATTAGACCCATAGCACTTTTCAGGTAGTTGGTTATTGGTACACTGGTAATTGCTGACTTTCCACTGGCAGTAGAATTCACTGTAAGCTTCCTTTTGCCCATTACTAAGCGCTTGTTCCCCGATGTGATGGCATACAAAAAGGGAACATAAATGTCTTTTCTTTTATGAATCCAAGGGGGTGGCCCAGCCCAGCCTTGTCCAGCCGCGGACGGGCCCGCCCTTGGCCCGGGCATGCCCGCGCACGTCCCGCTCCGCGGGAGTGCGAGGCTGATGTTATGGTGCCGGGAGGGAGACGTCACCTCCCACGCCAGGCGCATGGGCTGCTGGGGGACTGAGTCCCACCCCAGCGGTTTGTTGGCGGTGATAGAGGCGGCTGGTTAGGGCCTCGGACAGTCTGCAGAGATCCCGCTCCGCTCTGCAGAAAGGGCAGGAAAACAAAGAACGTTGTGGCTAGCACAGCCCTTCGAAGAGTCCCGCACCGCTGGAATGCGCGGCTGATATTATGGCGCCGGGAGGGAGACGTCACCTCCCACGCCAGGCGCACGGGCTGCTGGGGGACTGACTTCCATCCCAGCGGTTTGTTGGCGGTGATAGAGGTGGCTGCTTAGGGCCTCGGACAGTCTGTAGAGATCCTGCTCCGCTCTGCAGAAAGGGCAGGAAAACAAAGAACAACGTTGGGGCTAGCACAGCCCTTTGAAGAGTCCCGTGCTGAGGGAGTGCGTGGCTGATGTTATGGCTCTGGGAGGGAGATGTCACCTCCCACGCCAGGCGCACGGGCTGCTGGGGGACTTAGTCCCAGCCTAGCGGTTTGTTGGCGGCTGCTTAGGGCCTCGGACAGTCTGTAGAGATCCTGCTCTGCTCTGCAGAAAGGGCAGGAAAACAAAGAACAACATTAGGGCTAGCACAGCCCTTTGAAGAGTCCTGTAAGCCATCGTATGGATATTGTGCATAGCTCAGAGTTAGAAACCAAGTTGGTATTTCTAAAATTCTCCATCCTGTAATTAGTTAGAAACATAGTATGAAGTTTGGTTTTTTTTGTGTACAATCTTTGTGATAGTTTTTTTCCTCGCTGTACATTGATGACTTTTAACAGTACATCACTTTTGGTGTATGAGTATAGAACCCGAGAACAGTAAAAAAGGGAAAATGCATCCACAGAAGACATTTGTACACTGAGAAGCATGTGGCATTTTGCTCAGTGAGTAAGCATCTCACTTAAAATTTTGAAGGCAGGTTCTATTGTAATGACTGCAGCTGGTGGTGGTTCTCCCAAGGGCACTGTACAGGTAGACTGTCCTGCTGTACCTACGTTGTCCTGCATGATTTAGTAGTGGCCCCTTTCTAGAATTGTTTTTAAGTACTTCCCCATAGAAGTTGTCCCATGTAAATAATGTTTGGGCGTGCCCCTGGATAACTGTTTGCTGCAAATATTGCAGCAGAGAGATTTATCTTTTTTTCCTTAGACGGTTTTATAAGATGCTTCAAAAACATCACTTTGTTTTGTGCTTCCAGAAGTTCTTGTACACAAAAGTGTATTTGTAAATAGTTAATTATATTATGTTATGTTCATTTGTTGATTGATTGGTTTAAATTGTTTTGCAATGTGTTAATAAAATGTATTTTGTAAAGTTATAAAAATGTATATTATTAATTTTAATTACAGGTCACAAGCACACCCATACAGGTACTCATACATGAACTCGCACACCCATAGTCATCTACACGGGTACTGACTCATTCACAAATACACTCATACAGCAACTCAAAATCCCATACAGTCAGTCACACACTCATTTACACATGGAAACTGCCACTTAAATAGACTCATACACCCATACAGCCATTCATACACCCATATGCCAGTCACACACCCACTCACACACTCATACAGTCACACACACATTGATACAGTGACTCATACACCCAGTTATACACTAATACACCCACTCACACACCCCAATACAGATACTCTCATACTCAGACATACACTGATAAAACTATACAGAGACTAACACATTCATGCTCAGACCAATGCAGCCACTGATACACCCAGGCACTCATCGATACAGCCTCTGACAGACTCAGGCTCACACTGATAACACATCTGACACACCCAGCCATACTCTGATAGAAAAACTGACACATCCAGGCACATACTCATACAGGCAATGACACTCCCAGTCACATATTTATACAACCACTTAGACATTCAGCCAAACACTGATACAGCATCTCAAACATCCATATACATACTGATTCAGCCCATTACATACCCAAGCACACACTAAAACAGACACTAACACAGCCAGCCAAACACTAATACATCCAATAATACACCAAGGCACACACTGTTGCGTATACTGACACACCCAGGCATATACTGACACAGCCAGGCATACACCAAAGCAGACACTGACACATCTAGCCAAACATTAATGCATCCAATAATACACCCAGGCACACACTAATGCATACATTGTGACAGCCAGGCACACACTCATCCATACAATAACATACTCAGTCACGCACTAATGTATATGCTCACACACCCAGGCACACACTCATGCATATACTGACACACCCAGGCACACTCTGGCGCATACACTGACACACCCAGGGACAAAACAGTGCAGACACTGACACACCCAAGCATACAGCAATTCAGACACTGATACACCCAGTCAAACAGTAATGCATTCAATAACACAGCCATTCACACACTGACACACCCATGCATATACCAATGCATAGACTGACACAACCAGGCATACACCAATGCAGACAAAGACACACCAAGCCAAACACTAATGCATCCTATAGCATACTTAGGCACACACTGATGCATACACTGACATGCCTACACATACACTGATGCAGACACTGACACCCCCAGGCATACAGCAAAACAGAAACTCACACACCCAGCTATACACTAATGCATGCAATAACAAACCCAAGGCACACACTGATGCATACACTGACACACCCAGGGACAAACCAATGCAGACTCTGATACACCCAGGCATACACCAAACCAGACACTGACACACCCAACCAGACACTAATGCATCCAATAACAAACCCAGGCATACACTGATTCAGACAATGACACACCACTCTCATACTGATACAGTCACTGCCTCATTAAAAACACAGTTAGAACCACCATCTGGTCAAACAAAGATCTAAGAAGAACAGTTTTTTTTTTCTCTAGATGGGCTTTTCAACAGTTTTTAAAAAAAAATCTTCATTTTTATTTTTTCAACAAAAAGTGGACAGGGTAGTAAAAAGGGTAAGGATGGGCAAATGCAAAGAAGCAACTGCCTTCAGTATTAAAAAAACCACTATGTGGTCATTGGACGCAAAAATAAAAAACTAACAGCAATGCTTCTTCACTGTATCCAAGAATGCACCCACAGAAGATATTTTTACAGCAACAAACTTATAATCATTTCTTTCTTTATTCGGATGAAAAACACATCCATAAAAAATAGAATCATACAATGTAAAATCAATACATACAGATAAAACGGTGCAGCATTATTAAAACAGAGCAAATCAAGCTACTAAACCACCAAAATCTGCGGCTATATGCCCCATCGCACCAGCAATACCTTCATTGATACAACACGATGGGAAGTCAATCAATCCTGGATAGCCTAGATCTATAATCTGCACACAAAAAGCTTAACACTGTGTGAAGGGTATAGGGGTTTGGTGACAGCTGCAAGTGCAAAAGTGCCACTTTAGCCTGCCTGAACTTCAGACTCTTTAGTAAAGACCGGAGCTATCGCTTTCTTGGCACTGTAAACAGTTTACACAATAAAACAAAATGGAGTATGTCCTGTGGAGATCTAAGATCGCAGCCACAGGGGCCTCTTTGAGTTAGAGGGAGAAATCCAACAAGAGATGCTAAAAGATAGTGCAATTGATTAAATCTAAAACGTGTGATTAAAAATCTGTCATGAGCACTAGAAAGTGCAATAAGGTATGGCTCCATACCCAACACAGATTTTAGGATTACATGGGCCTCACAGAAGGTTTGCCAAGCTCCATGATTTCACGCTGGGCAATAGCAAATTTAAAATATAGATCTTTTGTTAAGATTACATCCCTGGGGCTCAAAGTGTTGTGTGCAAAAACAAAAGTCTGGCCTCCCTATGGTCTTAAGGGATCCCTTTATATACCGCATCAAAGGGATTTTGTTACCATGTTCCAGGGCCAGACAATCTGCTAAAATTAGGCGGTTTAAACCCTTAGCTTCGCGTGTCCATATCTTTATCCAGCAAAGTAAGGGTTTAATGGTCACTTGGTCCATCAAATACTCAACCCCTAGCTTTTCGTGCACCGACCAAGCTGGCGTTCCTTGGGGAACTCGCAGGAGACGCACAAAAACTTGCTTTCGGCCACCTGTAACCTATGGGTAGGGACGTACCCCCAGACCTCACTACCATATAACACTTTTGCAATGGCCTTAGATTTGTACAATTTTAGAATGGCCTCTGGCGCCCATGATCCCAGTCTGCTGGCAAAGCTGGAGATAGCCCCCGCGACTTTATTCAACTCATTGAATTTCCCATCTAAAAGGGCTCTCCACTGCAATCGGTCATCAAATACCATGCCTAGGTAAGAAAAAAATGGGACCTTAGTAAAAATATGGGGGCCTGCGTTAAAACTTCACTACGGCCAGCAACTAGCACATACGACTTAGCATAATTAACAGACAGATCCAGTCTGTCCATAAACAAAACAAAGCCATCTATTAAAATCTGTAGGCCCCGGGCCATGCGGGCCCTAAGGACCGCATCATCAGCATAAAGTAAAACTGGAAGGGCTCTACTCCCCACTCTTGGGGAGTCCGACTGGAGAGCCAATAAGGCTACCTCAAGACCATTAATATAGACCAAAAATAAAAATTGAGCTAAAATACAACCTTGGCGCACCCCCCTAGTACACATAAAATGATTTGTAAGTTCCCCCTTCTGTGTGTATCGCACTGCCGCTGTCGTCTGGGCATGAAGTAATAAAAGCAAGTTAACAATACGGGGGTCCACTCCCAAGGAAATCATAATGACCCACAATTTAGACCTAACCACTCGATCGAACGTGGACGTAAGGTCCATGAAGGCTAAGTACAAAACGCCTGGTTGTGTCAGTGTGTATTTAGCTGACAGAAGATAGAGATTGAGACATTGGTCGGTGGTTGTCATGCCTTCATGGAAACCAAATTGCACATCCAATAGAATCTGGTTGTCTGAGGCCCACAGGTACAGTCTAGCTAAAAGGACCCGGCCCAGCACTTTGACAACAGCGTCAATAAGGGAGATCGAGCGATATGATTGCGGATCATCCTTGTTCCCTTTTTTATAAATCGGGATTATTGTAGCAGTAGACCAGGAGGGCAGCATCCCCTTTACGACAGCCTCATTTAAAACTTGAGTTAAAAGAGGGGCCCAGACCTCAATGTTATCACGGAAGAGATCTGGGGGTATGCCATCAGGACCTGGGACCTTATTTAACGTGAGCAGCTCTATACTTGAGAGTACCTCCTCCAAAGAAAAACTGATAAGGATTAGATCTGGACTAAAGGGTATATCTACCCGTGAGTCCACCGGAGAGCCTGCAGTATAGACCTTTTCAAAATGAGAGATCCACTGGTCTGGTGAAATATTATGGGAAACGGTCTGTCTAGCAGGTTCAGCAAAGCAGGGATTGTTAATGGTCTTCCAAAATAATGTTGAGTCCCTCAACTCCCCTGCTTTAGATAAATCCTCCCAGGGCTGCCTCTGCAGCTGGCACCTATGCACTTTCACTGCTTCCTTATAAAGATGCCTGCACTGAGTCACACTGTCTTTGTCCCGGACCACCTGCTTCAAGGCTGCCTTTAACCTCCTCAGTGCTTGCGAGCACTTGCGGTCAAACCGCGAATGAGAAGCCTGGGCATCCCTCACTGTCTGTTTAGATAAAATACCAGACATTACCTGAGCAATAGAGGAAAAAGAAGTTAATATGTCTTCGGTCTTCGGTCGGGGAGTAAGGGCCTAAACAGCTGGCAGGAGGAAAAAAGGTTATAATTAAAAGCCTTCACATCTTTACTTGACCAGCGAAGGCGCCTACCCTGGTCTGTTGGAATTCAAGGTGCCTGGGATTTCCGGGGGCCCATTGTATGGCTGCCCACCCCCCTCAGTTTAATTATCAGGGGGTTATGGTCACTGAATGGGTTATGTTCTACATTAAAGGAGCCTGTGCCCGCGCCCATAGTGGCAGACACAAATATAAAATCTATAATGGTGGCAGAGCCCCAACCTTTGTAGGACGGGGGCAAATGTGAGATAGGTTGAGTGTACCAGTTGTCTAAAGTGTGTACAAGATGATGAGCATGTAAGAGATTATTTAACTCCTCTCCTTCCATGGTATGCTCCACATGCAAATCCTCTGTAAATGGGCAAGGCTGTGCGATAGGGACAATCTTTACGAAGTATGAGCACAGATGACAATTAAAATCCCCCACTAAAATAACGCTTGTATGCCCAAGGCCCTCTCCCTTTAGGGAATCCAGGGCCAAATTTAAAGCATCAAAATTGGAAGGTCAGCCCTTACCCTTCTTCAAATTATAAAATTTGATTATAACAAGTGGGGGCTCTCTACCCATACGCAATTTGATAGCCAGTAGCACCTGGAAATCCCACTTTTTGGCCTGCAACTCCTTGCATAGGTCTAATGCCACAAATGTGATGAGGCCCCCACTAGCTCTACCCATATTGTTGTTTTGTGCTGGACAAAAAAAGGACTTGTACCCTTCCAGGAAGAAGTTGTTCTTTGTCTCCCAGGTTTCCTGCAAACATATAATTTTATATGATCTAATATATGAAAGCCATCTCTCATCAGAAAACTTGGCGTACAAACCAGCCACATTCCAGGAGACGAGCATGAGTTCCCCTCCCGGATTGTGGTTAGTCCCTCCTGGGTGGCCTGCAGGGAGAGAAGGCGTACAAGGCTTAAGCTGAGTGTCAGGGTTGGCCTTGGGACACGCCTCAGAGGGAGAAGCTAAGCAAATCCCATTCAAACTTAACACAGGTAGAACCCCCACAACCTCTAGACACTGTTGCAAGGAGCCTAGGTGATGGAGCGGCTGAACCTGACTTGCCTCGAAATCATGTAGTCAGTCCAGCTCATCCAAATCCTCTAGGGGAGCGTAAAAATTTCTAAGTTGCATCTGGCGGCCCATACCTCCTTCAATGCGCCCACCCCCTCTGCACAAATCCTTACCCAAGTTACTCACAGAGGGTCTATAGAAGAAACCCAATGGGAGTAATGTAATGTATGAGTCTACAGAAAACAATTTGGATGCCCCGGAGAGGATTTTCTGTGCTAACTCGGGGTGGCGTAAGGAGATGATAATGCAATCTCCATTGTGCATTTTCCTTGAGGAACCTATCCAGGCCACCCTCCGCGCCATCAAAATGTCATGATAGTCCATAACGGAGAACCTTGAATGCTGTGCTAGCAAATAAGAGGATTTATTAATCAATTGGATGGTAGTTTCCTCTTTATGGGTGGCCAAACCTGGTACCCCCGACAGGACCACGGTATAAGGAGCTCATGCTGGTAGCTGTGCAACCATGGGAAGTTGGACCCCCGGATGGGAGGTCCACTCCACCTAGGGCCCGCGTAGTACGGGTAACAAAGGGCACCCCACCTCCTTCTAAGCATGAACTACTAGGCCCTTGTGCTGCCTGCTGAAGCGGTACAAGCTTGGGCACATTATTGTGCCAGTTACCACTGCTACTCTGAGGATTGCCTAGGGGTGTAATGTCAGATAATGGGGGGCACACTAGCGAATGGTCCAGAGGGGGTTTGGACAAAGAAGCTAATACAGCGTCCAACTTGCATGTCAAATCCCTGGATGCCGACTCCAACTTATTCAGTCTGGTCAAAATTTGTGATATAAGATCAATAAGAGTCGCCTTGATTTTATATAGCTCTGGGGCCAGATGGTTCAGCAGTTCCTCCGCAATGGGCCCTGATACCACGCTCGCCTGTTCGTGTTGAGTGACTAGAAGGGGCTCCTTTGCTCTCTTGGACTTCCTCTGCCGTTTTGGTGCTGGGATACTCTCCGCATCAGCAGGAGGTATAGGCTGGGAGGAAGAGGGCGCGGCCCGGGAAGCTGAAGGCTCACGAGGAGATTGCTCGCCTAGGTCTACATTTGAGGGCAGAGAAAGTGGGGCTGGGGGTGGTATGACCAAGGGGGCCTTGACAGTCACTGGTGGTGTAGATGTAAAACACAGACCCGAGCTTCCCATATCGACTGAAAGCCGCCTCTCAGCCCGGGCTATCTCCTTATTAATTGCTCCCACAGCTTTTGCCAGGAATGTATCGATAGTGGGACGCGGTTGCCCCGAGGGGGTCACAGGCTGAGCCTTCCACTTTTCCATTTCGCTATATCAGTCAATGGCCTTTACAATAGGGCCCTACTGCCCAAGGTGATGAAAATAAAAGGACAACGGTGGATCGATGAAGCTCAAGGCCTCCACATGTGTCACCCCACGTCAAAAATAAATCCTGGTGGGCTTCTAATCTGCTTCAAACCCTCGGTGTGGCAGAATATAATTCCAAGAACTGGTTTAGGGACCAGCTGCAGAAAGATGCAGGTGAAACCAGACTGAGCAAAACACACACTACAAGGGTGTTGTGAAACAGGCTCCCACCATTTAACGATTAACCCCACTGCAATAATAACACCTACAGAAAGTCCGTCATGCCTTGAGCCAGTGAACCCAGACAGTGCAGGGGACGAACAGGAGACAGGAGACAAACAGAGGCTGCGGGCAACACAATGAAGAATGTCCCAAGGATATCCACTCACTGACTCCGGCGGTTACACAGTCCAAACCCCCAAAAGAAATAGGGGTGGCCCAGCCCAGTCTCTTCCGGGCTAAGACGGGCCCGTCTTGGCCAGGGCTGCGCCCCGAGCGCGTCCCATGCTGCGGGGCACCTCTGCTGCTAATGAAGGCGCTCCGGCGCCAACTGCTGCATCACTGTGGTGGGTGAGGCAAGGAACTGGCCCCGGTGGAGGCTCCCGCGCTGTGCGATGCCTTTGCTGCTCATGAAGGCACTCCGGTGCCGACTGCCGCGTCACTGCGGTGGACGAAGCAAGGAACTGGCCCCTGTGGAGGCTCCCGCGCTGTTGGGCGCCTCTGCTGCTAATGATTGCACTCCGGCGCCAACTGCCGCGTCACTGTGGTGGGCAAGGCAAGGAACTGGCCCCGGTGGAGGCTCCACACCGGGGAACAACAAGCTTGTAGCATTTCGCGAAAAACCATGTCCTGAAATTCTTCGCAGGCAGCTGGTATTGTAATGACTGCAGCTGAGGATGGTTTTCCCAAGGCTGCTGTAGATGTCCACTGTTCTGCTGCACCTCCTTTCTCCCTCATCATCCAGTTGTAGACCCTTTAATGAATTGTTTTTAGGTGCTTCCACATGGAACTTGTCCCATGTGAATTCTTCTTTGCAGTGCCTCTGGATAACTGCTTACCGCAAATATTGATTGCACTGCACATATTTTGAAGTTACCTTCTTTTTTTCCCCAGAAGGTATAGTAAGGTGCTTCCACACATCACTTTCATTTCTGCGATGTGGTGTGTCTTCCTCCTCATCCTCAACAGGTTGTGGATGCTCATCTTGGACAGACGATGTAGCGTCAGCCATTCTCTAAAAGCAGAGCACCACTGGTTCTCAATCCTCCTTCTAGAGACTTCACCGGAGAAGTAACGGGTTTTGGGTGTGGTTATTTCATGTGCATGGGTGAGGTCCAAATATATCCAATCAAAATACAAGGTTTGGGTGTGTTTTTAAGTGAATTCGCGAATTTGGTCCGTAAATTTGTAGATTCACGAAACTTGTAAAATGGCTAACTTTTTTGAAAAACAAATATAAGGTGGTCTAGACTTTTAAATATATTCATGCTCATATAGGGCCCGATTCACAGAACTAACTTAAGACAAAATCCTAAACTTACTACCATTTTGGTATTCACAGAAGGCACTTACTCATTTTGGTATTCACAGAAGGCACTTACTTACTCATTTTGAGTAACTTACTCATTTTGTGTAACTTACTCATTTTGGTATTCACAGAAGGCACTTACTCATAAATGAGTAAGTGCCTTCTGTGAATACCAAAATGAGTAACTTACTAATTTTGTGTAACTTACTAATTTGTGTAACTTACTCATTTTGGTATTCACAGAAGGCACTTCCTCATAAATGAGTAAGTGCCTTCTGTGAATACCAAAATGAGTAAGTTACACAAAATGGGTAAGTTACTCAAAATGAGTAAGTAAGTGCCTTCTGTGAATACCAAAATGGTAGTAAGTTTAGGATTTTGTCTTAAGTTAGTTCTGTGAATCGGGCCCATAATTAATGACAATGTAGGGTGTACATATTTGGAAGAATTTATAAATCTTTCAGTGAATCTGCGGATTCTGAATCACGGACTCATTCCGATCATTTAATCGGGATTAAACACCATAGAGTAGTAGTCCATCTATGTTTACGGACCCATGAAGGTACCGCAGTACCCAAAAATTTAAAAAAAATGTTTAATTACATTTAAAAACTTCATATACTTTACATTAAGTACATATGTAATTTTTATGTTTTTAAACGTGTGTAAAGAATAGTTATAAAAAAGAATGTCTACAGTACAAAAAACTACAATAACAATCAAAATAAATTGTTATAAACTTAGTATTTAAAATAGACCTTACACATTAACTAAAAAAACTAAACATCAGAGGGACATAATACTTTATAAATGGAATTTGAAAAACCTTTGAAATTTACTGAAAAAAATTAAAGGTTACTGAGACGTTATAGTTAGCAAAAAGAATTTTAAAAAACCTTAGAAATTCACTAAAAAACAAAGGTTACCGGGACATTATAGTTAGGGTCAGATCTTACTCATACAAAACCAGAGAAATTCAGCCATTATAGATACCTGAGTTAACTATAATTCACGCCCCTGCAATGCACTGCTTATGACCTCACATATTACATCACTCATGACATGGTCAGTGACATCACTGATGACATCAGTGATGACATCTCAAATGGGATATATTCATATTTATAAGTTTCTATAATTTTTTTTTTTTTAATCCCCAAAAATGTTACAAAATTAAAAATACACTGTACTGCATTATTATTTTACAAATATAGGGGGTCATTAGGTTGGCGGTCGGAAAATCACTCCGACCGCCATGGTAGCGGGAAAACACCGCCCGCTAGGACCGGGGCATAACCGCCGGTCCCATTAGGATGCTCCACAGTCGAAATCCGACCGCGGCGGTCGGATCGCGGCATCTAACATTGCGGCGGTTGCTGCTGCCAGCAGCACCGCAGCGATGTCCAAAAAAGCATGTCCTGCATATCCCTGCACTGCGTGGCAGGCACTGCACAGTGCCTGCCACCTGGTACAGGGACATGTACGGGGGTACCATGGGTACCCCCCCCTGTGCACCCACACCCCCCCACAACACAATGGGGGCCTGCAATGGGCCCCCGGAGACATTCTCTGTATGCCTTTTCATGGCGGTTCCACCGCCGCGGAAAGGCTGGCTACTACCGGCATCATAATCATGCTGGCGGAGCCTGGCCCTGCACAGGCCCCATTTTAGCGGTCCAGCTCCGCCCGCCAGGCAAGCTTGCGGACTGCTACCGGCGGAAAAGTGGCGGGCGGAAAATCGCACCGCCAGCGCGGCGGCGGTCATCCGACCGCCATCCTAATAGACCCCATAGTGTACTGCAATGTATTTTCTACGTTTAGTGTTCAAACAATTTTATTGAAGTTTAAACAAAGAGGAAATACAAATAATAAATGGACTGAGTGATACAGGCTAGACAAAACAGTACATATTCAAAAGGTATCAATGAGAATATGAAAAAAACAGATAATAGCTATAACATCCTTGTAACCTTTGTTTTTTTCAGTGAATTTCTAAGGTTTTTTAAATACATATTCCTAACTATAATGTCCCTGTAATCTGTGGGTTTTTTTGTGTGAATTTCTAAGGTTTTTTAACTAGCAGTCACGTTTGCAGAGTGGTGGAGAAAGAGGGCTGGGCTTCCAACCAGCTCACAGGAATTCCGCTGTGTAGGACTTACAGGAGGTACCAAGAGTACTTCTGGGCCCCCAAGGTCCCTCTGGAGCCAAGAGGGCCTTTATCCCCCAACTAGTAGTGCGCCGGGAGGCTCGTTTGCAGAGTGGTGGAAAAACAGGGCGTGGCCTCAGACAACTTCTCAGCAATCCTGCTGTGTGGGACTTAATGGAGGTAACAGGAGGGGTAGTTGGCCCCCAAGGACGTCCTTGGGGGCCAACTACGCCTCCTATTTCCTCCAGTAAGTCCCATATCAGGATTGCTGAGATCTGATAACAGGCCACGCCCCTTTCTCCACCACTCTGCAACCGCACCTCCTGGTGCACTACTAGTAGGGGGATGAAGTCCCCTTGGCTATTGAGGGTCCTTGGGGGCCAACTACCCCTCCAGCAAGTCCCACACAGCGGGTTTGCAGAGAGGTGGTTGGGGCCAGGTCCCCTTTCTCCACCATTCTGCAAACGCACTGCATGGCAGACTGCTGCTTTGGGGATGAAGTCCACTTTTGTCCTGAGGTGCTCAGGAGGCAAGGGGACCTCATCCCCCCTACGGCCTAGAGGTGCGTTTGCAGAGTGGTGTAGAAAGGGGGCGTGGTCTCCAGCCACCGCACCACAATCCCGCTGTGTGAGGCTTACTGGACGCAACAGGAGGCTTTGTTGGCCCTTAAGGACCCTCAGCAGCCAAGGGGACTTCATCCCCCCAATCATAAATGTGCCAGGAGGCGTGTTTGCAAAGTAGTGGAAAAAGGGGGCAGACCTTGGCAATTTGCTGGCTTTTTTTTAATTCTTCCTATTCTTTAGGAAGGGGGGCTGCATGGCCCCCCTTCCCTAAACTATTTTGGGCCTCGGGGACCCCATCCCCCGGGGCCTGACTTTTTTTTTAAAACTGGAGGGGGCCCCAATTCCCAGGGCCCGGGCTTTAATTTAAAAAAAAATTAATGTAATGATGGGGGGACCATGTGGCCCCCCTTCCCTGGGCCTTTTTTGGCCCCGGGGACCCCATCCCCTGTGACCTGCCCCATTTTATATATATATATATATATATTTTAAAAGGAAGGGGGCCGCACAGCCCCCTCGTAAGGCCAGTTTAGGGGCCCAGCCATTTTTCGGCCCCCCCTCCCAGGCAATTTTTGGCTATATGTGTGTGTGTGTATATATATATGGCACCGCTTGACGAATCTTCACAAGTTTTGGAGTGATCCGTCAAGCGAGGGCCGAGAAAAAAAGGGGGGGGTCCAAAAATGCATTTAACCATATGTTATGTCTATGGGGATTTTTTATTTTTTGAACATTACTACAGCTTGAACCACTTAACGGAATTACACTAAATTTGGCAGAAAGCTAGATGTTTGTCCAGAAAGTGTGCTTTTTGTGATTTGATGTAAATCCGATCAGTAGTTTTAGAGATATTTAAGTTTAAAAAATATAGATATCTGGTAGCCCAAAACCTGATTGAAATGCTACTGAAATTTGATTGGCTGCCAACACTTCAACCAGGAAGTGTTGGCAGTCATCTAAGGACTCGGTTGAACTGAGTCTCACAAAAAAAATGAAAAAAAGAAAAGGGGGCAGGGAAGAAACACCCTGACCCCCTAGGCCTCTTGGGGAAGGGGGTCCCACAAGGCCAAAAAGGCTTGTTTTAAAAAAAAGAATTTTGGCAGGAGTTGCACTAGATCTGCAACTCCTGCCCAATGTTCTTTTTAAAATGAAGCGTGGTCCCCCACACTTCGTTTCTAATAGGCCCCTGGGTGGGCCAGGTCCTGGGGGCATGTATAAATATGTAGGAGAGAGGCGCATGGGAGCCCCTCCTAGAATCCCTAATGCCCCGGGGACCGCCTCCTCCCCGTGGCATGTTTAATCATTTATTCAGGGATTCCTCTAATGGCAACCCCTGCGCCCTGGGGACCGCCACCTTCCCTTCGCAAGTTTTTTCTCAATGTGGGAGGCCCACGTGGCCCCCCTGCAGCCCCAGGGACCACCACCTCCATGGGGCTAAATATAATGTTTATGCAGCAGGGCTCTTCTGGGCTAAAACAAAGAAAGGATGGGGCAGCGTGGCACCCCTCCTGGAGCCCTAGATGGTCTTGGGGAACACCACCCCCCAGGGCCGGCTCCAGCAATGTCCCGGCATTGCAGTTTGCTATGGCTTGGTGGGAGCACTGCTCCCGCCAAGCCATAGCGAACAGTGCTCTGCTTTCAGCAAGCGAGAGCAGAAAATGCTCTTACTTGCTGAAAGCGGAGCATGTCTGTTTCCCTGCCCGCTGTCAAACGAGCACGGAAACAGACAAATTGCTTTGAGATCCAGGGAGCCGCATATTAGCAGCTCCCTGGGTCTTAAAGCAATGCCGGCTCCCACAGGAGGCAGGGAGCCGGCAGGGACCGTGGGGGCCTTAAGGCTCCCCATGCGGTCCCCAGGGTTTAAAAAGTGGGTGTCCTGACTGGGACCAGGACACCCACACTAGAGGCTGGGCCTTGGGGGATCGGGTCCCCAAGGCTGAAATTGGCCCAGGGGATGGGGGCCCCATGGCTGAAAATGGCCAGGGAGGGGGCCACCTGGTCTCCCTCTCTTTAAATATTTATATATATTTTTTAAAAGAAAAGGCCGGGCCCCAGAGGATGGGGTACCCGAGCCGAAAATGGCCCAGGGAAAGAAGGTCCACACAGCCCCCTTCTTTTCTGTTAAAAAAAAAGGTCGGCCCCGGGGGATGGGGTGCCAGGGGCCAAAATCAGCCCAGAGAGGGGGGCCACGGAGCCCTCCTTCTCTTTGGAAAATAACACACAAAAAAAGCCTGCAACTTGCTGGAGGCCCTGCCCCCTTTCTCTACCCCTCTGCAAACGTGCATCGTGGTGTGCTGCTGGTTGGGAGATGAAGTCCCCTTGGCTGCTGAGGGTCCTTAGGGCCAACAAGCCCTTGTGTTACCTCAAGTAAGTCCTACACAGTGGGATTGCTGAGTGGTGGTCGGCCACACCCCCTTTCTCCACACTCTGCAAACACGTCTCTCAGCGCACTGCTGGTGGGGGGATGAAGTCCCCTTGCCGCCTGAGGGCCTCGGGACTAAAATGGACTTCTTCCCCCAAACAGCAGTGCACCAGGAGGCAAGGTTGCAGAGTGGTGGAGAAGGGGGGCATGCCTCTGATGACCTCTCAGCAATCCAGCTGTGTGGATCTTACTGGAGGTAACAGGAGGGATAGTTGGCCCCCAAGGGCCCTCAAGAGCCAAGGGGACTTCATACCCCTACTAATAGTGTGGCAGGAGGCGCGTTTGCAGAGTGGTGGACAAAGGGGATGTGAGCTCCTATGAGGTCTCAGCAATCCTGCTGTGTGGGACTTACTGGAGGTAACAGGAGGGGTAGTTGCCCCCCAAGGGCGTCCTTGGGGGGCGACTACCCTTCCTGTTATCTCCAGTAAGTCCCACACAGCAGGATTGCTAAGAGGTCTTTGGAGGCCACGCCCCTTTCTCCACCACTCTGCATATGTGGCTCGTTGCGCACTACTGATTGGGGTATGTAGTCCACTTTACTCCTGAGGGGCCCTTGGGGCCCTTGGGGCCAAGAAGCCGTCCTGGTACCTCCTGTAAGTCCTACACAGCAGGATTCCTGAGAGCTGGTCGGAGGCCCAGCCCCCTTTCTCCACTAGTCTGCAAATGCGACTGCTACTTAAAAAACCATAGAATTTGACTGAAAAAAACAAGGGTTACAGGGAATTTATAATTAGGAATTAGCATTTAAAAAACTTAGAAATTCACTGAAAAACCAAAGGTTACAGAGATTTTATAGTTAGGCTCGGGTTTCACTCGTAGAAACCAGAGAAATTCAGCAGTGATAGTTAGCTGTGCTAGCTATAACTCGTGCCCACTCAATGTACGCTTATGATGACCTCACATATTATATCGCTCATGACATGTCTAACGTCGTGGGGATGTTGTGACTATCGAGGTCTTCACGAATATTGGTGAAAATGAAAAAATATATTTGTGTATATATATGCACACTTGCCAACAGTTTTACTTATATACTCATACACCCAGGGCACGAGTCAAGAGTACACGCGGGTGCAGGGCGTCCACCCACTATTTTCACAGGGTGGACGCCGCCACCCCTGCTAAGAAGTTGGGCCCCACAGAAATATGTTGAACTTGTCCCAGTGTAATTTTGAAACACTGGTACACGTTCATCAGCTCCTGCACGTTGTCTGCTTTCAATTCCCAGCAGCAACGTGCAGGCAGCGAGGGGGCTTTTTTTCACCTCCAGGTGGGCAACGATAAAGACAGAAGTTAAGGGGACATCAGGCCTCCTTTTGATCGAGTATGGGACTGGAGGCGGCCTGGAACCTCACAAATGCAAATGCACCAGCGAGGAAACGAAATCACACAGCTTGTTATCTCTTCACAGGAACTTAAGAGATGCATTCTTTTTACTTTGTTGTATATGAGTGCATGCACTGTAAGAATGTCAGATGGGTTGGTCTGTCTCAGTATTTACACAAATAACAATTTAAATAGCACTATTTTATTTCTTTTATAGCGCTACTCATCCCAATGCAGAGTGTTAGAGTGCTTTATATAACATACACATTATCCATTCCAAATAAATCATGTAAGAGTGTAAATTAATGTACAAGATGTGATACATGAGACATTCAGGGTTACAAGGTGTAGGAGTCAAATACCCTTCATAGCTCAGTGTGGTCTACTAGAAGGATAACAATTTTTTAACTGCAAGTAACAAAAGGATCTGTGTTTATAGCAGTAATCCACTTACCTATCTACATAAAATAAAAATCTGTGATCTGCATGTTACATGATATGCTTTGCAGGAAACAGCTTTTTTAAAAAAACATATTTAATTGCATTTTCAGTTGGCATATGTTATAACATACACATATCAGAGCATCACTTCCAGTGAGGTCACTTCCTGTGATGCCACGTGGAATGTCACGTGTCGTGACGTCATGTGCTTTGATAGCACGCGTCATGATGTCACTTGCATACTGCCTGATTTGGTCAGTCCCCCCACTTCTTTTTTAGGACCTGTGCCCTGCATACACCCAAAGATACACACTTGTGCACCCAGTGACACACCCATTTAGAAACTCATACACCCAGTGATAGTTGCACTCTGACACTGACATACCGTCTTACAGGCGTAGTCAAAGAGTAACACACCCACTTAGAGACCCATGTAGAGATTTATGCAGCCAGCCACAGATGCACGCACTCACTCACAAACCCAATGAGACAGTGATGCAGCCAATGAGAGACTCAGTGAGATACTCAGACACCCCCTTGTAGACTGACTCAAACACTGATGCATCCACTCAGAGACCCAGTTAAACACTGACGCACTAACTCAGAGATGCACTCCGAGACTGATGCACCCACTCACAGATCCACTAAGACACTGATGGATCCACTCAGAGAGTCACTCAGACACTGATCCCCCCAATCAGAGGCACACTCAGACACTGATGCACCAACTCACAGATCCAGTCAGACAGTGACACACCCAGTCACAGACCTACTTACACACTCATGCATCCACTCACAGTCTCACTCAATCTTGCAAACTCTGAGAGAACAACTCACAGAGTCATTCGCCCACTTAGATACCCAGTCAGATATTCATACACCCACTCACAGACCCTCTCAGACACTGATACACTCATTCACAGACCCACTGAGATACTGACACACTGAGTGAATGGCCCACTCAGAGACTAATGCACCCAGTCACACACCCACTGAAAGACATACGCGCCTACTGACAGAGTTAATGAGAGAGTCATACAGCTACGAAAAGACCCTGTCAGAGACTCATATACCCACTAACAGATCTAGTTAGACACTCATAGATCCACTCACAATTCACACTTAGACTGTCATGCACCCAGAGAAAGATCCACTAAGAGTCTGATACACCCACTCACAAATCATCTATGATACTTATGCATCCTCTGACAGATCCACTCAGACATTTATGTATCCAGGGACAGACCCACTTAGAACCTCATATAACCACTCAGGAACTCAGTGACATGTTCGTGCACCTAGTAACATAATCCATTCAATAATTCATACACATTGTCACACAGATATTCAGAGAGTGACATATGGCTTTATAGAGTTATTTAGATAGTGATGAATCTAGTGTGATGGTTAGAATCAATTATATAGTTATAAAATATTTACATTTTGAATGTAGTGGTGGCTATTGAAGTTTTGATTAGCGTTTTTGCAATGTTTTCGAGGTCGTCACGGTTACCGACAAAATCTGGCACCTTGTGAAAACAGAAAATTGGTTTGAAAAATGGTTTTTATGGAAACTTACTAGAAAAATATGAGTTTAAGCAATACAGTAATAACACTCTAGTGTCCAAAATGTTGTAAAATATGTGAATGTGTGTGTTTTACAACTTATGAAAAAGGCACAATCGTCTCGGTTACTGACGTCATTGTGACTGGTGTCACTGCAAAAATAGAAAATAGAGTTAAAAGATTGTTTTCAAAGAAACTTATTAGCAAAAAATGAGTTTAAACATTTTTTATACAGTCATGTAGATAGTAATGTATGTAGTGTAATGGTTAGAATGATTTTTTTTAAGGTTATAAATTTTTAATGTGTTGGTGGCCATTGAATGACTGCCTTTGTTTTGCGTCTTCTCGACATGTTTGCGACCATGGTGAAGAATTGATGGACACGGTTGCCCTGCCATGGAGGACGGCACCATCTCCGCAGTGAGGAGAGGCTGCGGCTTGGAACTGTGTCCAGGCCGGTGGTGAAGCACAGTAAGCGGCATTAGTCTGCCCGCCTCAGCACTCTGGACCCTACCAAGGGAGTAAAAAATGTCTTAATATAAGCGGATGTTTCCATGGAACCTACTAAAGGTTTGATTTTTTGCTCTTTCAGGACTACAAGTTCCAGCATGCAGTGAAGGACTAAAAAGCAGGAAGCGAGAACCACTGGGGGTCGGCATGCCGCAAATGGATAAAAAAGAGCCCTCCATTATTCATCTGTGACTGAAGCAGCCTATGAGTAAGAGGCGTTGACCTCGAAACGCGTCAGGTGAATAAAGAAAGTAACTTCTGGAGTGCTGCAGTGGGTTGTTGCAAGAATAAACCGGATGGTGGTTTACTGTCGAGTGCGTCCTCAATGCTTTCGGGCGTTTGGTGAAGAATTAATGGACACGGTTGCCCTGCCATGGAGGACGCACCATCTCCGCAATGAGGAGAGGCTGCGGCTTGGAACTGTGTCCAGGCCGGTGGTGCAGCACAGTAAGCGACATTAGTCTGCCCGCCTCAGCACTCTGGACCCTACCAAGGGAGTAAAACATTTCTTAATATAAGCGGATATTTCCATGGAACCTACTAAAGATTTAATTTTTTGCTCTTTCAGGACTACAAGTCCCAGCATGCAGTGAAGGACTAAAAAGCACGAAGCGAGACCCACTGGGGGTCGGCATGCCGGAAATGGATAAAAAGGAGCCCTCCATGATTCATCTGTGACTGAAACAGCCTATGAGTAAGAGGTGTTGGCCTCGAAACGCGTCAGGGGAATAAAGAAAGTAACTTCTGGAGTGCTGCAGTGGGTTGTTTCAAGAATAAACCGGATGGTGGTTTACTGCCGAGTGCGTCCTCAATGCTTTCGGGCATTTGGTGAAGAATATATATATCTATATCTATATATATATATCTATATATATATATATATATATATATATATATATATACACACACGTGCCGAGTCCCACAAAAAAAGTAAAAAATAATGAAAAGGGGGAAGGGGGCAGGGTAGGAATACCCTGACCCCAGATATGGTTGGGGGCCCCCGCAGGGGGAAAAAGTATTTGTTTAATTTAATTTTGCCATGAATTCACGGGTGTACCTGTGGATCCGTGGCAAAATAAAAGAAGGAAGACACTCAGACACCTGTGTGTCTTCTTTATGAAGCTCTCAGGTGGGCCAAATCCCAGGGGCATATTACAATCAAGGAGGGGGCCTCATGGGGCTATAGAATCCCTTTATACCAGTATTGATCATCTCACTGGTATATCGGCAGTTAAACACTATTTAGACACACGGCCCCTTTGTTTTCATACTCACAACACAATGTTGGTGGAACTGATTAAGTGGTGTCTGTATAACAATTTTTTTATGTTTGGTAAAGATTTGTATCTCCAAAAAAGAGGAGTTGCCATGGGAGCCTGCTTTTCCCCCAGCTATGCATGTTTACATGTAGGCTGGTGGGAGGAGCAGGCTCTGAGGGGAACTCATGCAGAAATGTACAATACTCATGTGACATGCTGGCTCCGATATATTGATGATGTCTTCATCATATGGAATGGAGATCAATACAGTGCTGAACTGTTTGTGAGAACTATCAATGACAACAATGTGAATTTAAAGTTTACATCATGCATTAGCGGCAGTAAGGTTGATTTTTAGATACAACAGTATATGTGCAGGCGGGAAAATTAGAAACCACATTGCACAGGAAGTCCACCTCGGGAAATTCTACACTACATGCCAACAGTTCTCATCCTAAGCACTTAATTAAAAGTATCCCATATGGTGAACTACTCAGAATTAAAAGGATCTGCAGTACTGAGGAGGAATTCACCATATGCTCACAAGCATCGTTGGAAAGATTCAGACAGAGGGGATACTGTAACAGAATATTGGGGGAGGCTAGTAAAAAAGTCCAATTGAGGACTAGACAATCGCTCCTGTCTACACAAGACTCCACATCTATTACAGATGTGCCCCCCGATAGGAATAATTAATGTAAACCAACTGAAGAAACAGCACCTAGACTAATCACCACTTTCAGTAAACATCACAAACAGATCAGGGGGATAATCAATAAGAACTGGCCGATCCTCCTTACAGATGGTGTACTAGCATCAAGACTTCCTACTACTCCTACTCTCACGTTTAGACGGGCGAAATCCATGAGAATGGATTTAGTGAAACGCAATCCTGAAATTACACTCGCCACCACCTGGCTTACACCTAAATTGGGTTTCTTTAAATGCTCGACTTGTCGGGCATGCAAATTTGGGGACAATAAAACCCATTATACAGTTCCCTTCAGTCCTAAAGAAAGGCCTATTACGGGACACTACACCTGCCGTACAGAATATGCTGTTTATGTGCTCACCTGTACATGTGGCCTCAACTACATAGGTAGCACCAAACTGCAGGTGCATGTACGTATTCTACAGCACCTCCGTGCCATAGTCAATAATGATTCCAACTATCCAGTGGCACGCCACTTTAAAGCCACCCATGCTAACAATCTTAACTGTCTCAAATACTATGTGGTGGATGCTGTCCCAACACTGCGTAGAGGTGGAAACAGAGAACGCAAATTGAGGCAGTTAGAGACTAGATTGATCATGGAATTCGACAGTAGGGCACCGTCAGGCTTAAATACGACAGAAGACCTCCATTACTTTTTATAGATTATTTCCCAGATACTTATGGTGATTTACAGTCCATACAATAAACTAGGCTTTTATCGATATAAGAATTATGATTTTTCCAGTCATTAGTAAGGACTTTGCATTTAGGATCTATCACCTCAGTTTCCGAACTAAGAATCTTTTTATCACTTATTATATACATTGTCTCTTTTTTATTTTATAAAAAAAGAAAAATATGCCCCTGCAAAAAGAGTTTATTAGATGTGATTTTAGTATTTATTATTGCAGTTTTTGCTGTAATTGCATTATTTAATTTTGCACTTTGCATTTCATTATTGCACTATTTGCACATGGCGATATTTGCACATTTTCAGCAGTACTGTATGTCTTAATTTCTTAATTTTGCACCTTTATAGTTGGTATGTCAGGTATGTTTTATCTTTTTAGATGCGTATTTTAATTCCTTTTCAATACATATGATCTTACTGTACATCGAGCAGGAGGAAAGATGGATTTTAATAGTATTATTGATATGGAAGCAAATTGGTTACATTGGGGTATCTATTACCTGTGTATAACAGTGGCATTTGTCCTATAGGTGGTGTCACATTAGGCATGTGTGCCATAAAGTAGGTCGTTAGTTATGACCTGATTGATACGATGACTATACGCAACATATGACAATACTTGCCGAGCAGTAGACACTAACTTTGTAACCATTGCTACCAACACGCATTTGTGCTATGAGTTTTTAACATCATTTCTCTTAAACAGATTTAATGTTGGATATATGTATTTTAATGGTCTATTTATTTTCCCTGCTGTGTAATTTATGTCGAGGGCTAAATAGTAAGAATTATAAGGAAGATCTAAATGATTTGGAACGCATCTAAAATAACAGCCCTGCAGTCTTTTTTCAATGTTTATTTAGGGTCACGTGACACAATATGGTGGTATTAAACTGGTCATTGTAACGCTGTTTTCTACATGTGAGCAAGGCTGGTTTTGCCGGCCGAAACGCGTAATGACATAATGAGCTGTAATAAATAATTATTTACGCCCTATTCAAGAGGAGTTCGTGCCTTCTTCATCGCCGTGGGGTTGTTGGAGTAGGATTCTGTGGTTAATATATATATATATATATACACACACGTGCCGAGTCCCACAAAAAAAGTAAAAAATAATGAAAAGGGGGAAGGGGCAGGGTAGGAATACCCTGACCCCAGATATGGTTGGGGGCCCCCGCAGGGGGAAAAAGTATTTGTTTAATTTAATTTTGCCATGAATTCACGGGTGTACCTGTGGATCCATGGCAAAATAAAAGAAGGAAGACACTCAGACGCCTGTGTGTCTTCTTTATGAAGCTCTCAGGTGGGCCAAATCCCAGGGGCATATTACAATCAAGGAGGGGGCCTCATGGGGCCCCCTTCCTAGGCTTTTGAAAAGCCCCAGTGACTGCTACCTCCCCAGGGTTCCTAATTATACAATTGCGGGCAGCCTGCCATCCCCCTGCAGCCCTGGGGACCGCCACCTCCCCAGAGCAGTAAATATAAATTACTGGTGGGGGAGTCATGTGACTCACCCACTGCCAAGGGGACCGCCACCTCCCGGGAACACACAGATATTTTTTTTTAAAGAATGCGGGGGAGGCCCTACTGCTTCCCGCAGCCTTGGGGACCACCACCTCCTTGGGGCAGTAATAATATGCAGGAGAGCCACGCAGCTGCCCTGGGGACTGCCAACTCCCCGGGGCACATATATTATTTTGAAAAGAATGCAGAGGAGGCACAATTTCTAACTATAACGTCCCTGTAATGTTTGTTTTTTTCAGTGAATTTCTATGGTTATTAAGTGGTAGTCACATTTCCAGAGTGGTGGAGAAAGGGGGCAAGGCCTCGGAACAGCTCTCAAGATTCCCGCTGTGTAGGACTTACCAGAGGTACCAGAATGGTTTTTTGGCCCCCAAGGTCCCTCAGGAGTAAAGTGGACTTCATCCCCCAACCAGTAGTGCACCAGGAGGCGCGTTTGCAGAGTGGTGGAGAAAGGGGGAGGTGGCCTCCGACAACCTCTCAGCAACTCTGCTGTGTGGGACTTACTGGAGGTAACAGAAGGGGTAGTTGGCCCCCAAGGATAAGCAGTGCATTGTGGGGGCATAAGTTATAGTTAGCTCAGGTTTCTATAACTGCTGAATTTCTATGGTTTTGTGTGTGGAATATTTGAGCCTAACTATAACGTCTTTGTCACCTTTGGTTTTTTTCAGTGAGTTTCCAAGGTTTTTTAATTCTATTTCCTAACTATAATGTCCCTACAGCCTCTGTTTTTTTCAGGGAATTTCTATGGTTTTATAATGCTATTTCCTAACTTTAACTTCAGTTTTTTAGTTAATTTGACCTTTTTAAAAATGTTAATTGTACTACAATTTCACCTATAAGTTCAATTTAGTAATATAAATGTTTACAAGTTTATAAATACATTTTATTCACAGTTTCATTATTATTATACATTTCAAAAGTAACCATTAACAAATCAACGTAACTTATGTAAACTTTCTATAAATGCAGTACAGCAAATCTTTCTCTTTTTTGTATTCATTTTATTGTTCTGTGGATCCGCCGCGTTGCCACCACAAGTTCACCGCAAATCCAGGAACACACCCAAACCTCAACTTCTCATTGGATACAGTAAGTCTCCACCCATCCATATAAACCACACCCTAAATCAGTTATTTGGGTTTCACATCTCTCTGTAGACAGTCTGAAAACCACAGCTCCACTGTTTTTTTGTCTTTCCTTCAAAATAGAGTTTCAAAGTTAAGATTCTTTTGCTATAGATAGAAGAGAAGGGAAAGAGGAGGACAAAGAAGATGACGTACCACCTCCAAAGAATTCCTACAACATTTGAAAATATTTCTCCATCCCTTCAGGAGAAAAGAAAGTTCTTCTAAAATTTGTCCAATGCAATCTATGCAACACATTGAGAGGCTGAGTGAATAAGTATTCACATGGTACATCCTCTATTTAGAAACACCTGAAAACCATACATACAAGAAGGTTATCACAGGATTATAAGAGAGAGGGAAGGTGGTGCATCTTCATCCGCAGCTGAATCATCTGTGGGACCATTACCACACTGTTTCACTAAAACTGCAATACATGGTCACTCATTGTGGCAAATGCCATATACTAGTTGCACTAAAAATGTCATCTGTTGCCCAGTTTATGGATGCTGTCAACAAGCATAATTGTTATAAAACAATTCACGTCACTGTTCCTTCTTCCATTTCTCTTTAAACACAAGTAGATATCTGAAAAGCAAACATAGAATACTTTAACTTGACATTACATACTATTAGATTACATACTATAAGCAAGTGAGTAGCTACATAAGTAGTTATGGCAGTGTGTAAGAGGCTGTGTAAGTGTCTGAGTATGGGTGTATAAATGGGTATATGAGTGGCTGTACGTGTGGGTGACTGAGTGTGTGAGTGGCTGAGTGGATATGTGAGTGGGTGTATTAGTGCCTCTGCAAGTGTGTCACTGGATGTGTAAGTAGCTGTGTGGGTGTGTTAGTGACTGTATGGGTATCTAAACATGTATGTAAGTGACTGTATGGATTGGTAACTGGCTGTGTTAGGGGGTGTTTGGGTGAGTAACTGTGTGTGTAAGTGGCTCTATTAGTGGTGATACATACATGCTGTATGTGGGTGTGTGTGTGTGTGTGTGTGTAGATGAGTAAGTACCTCTGTCGCTGTATGACTGTGTGTATGAGAGGCTGTATGGTTTTGTAAATAGGTATGTGAGTGACTGTATGGGTGGGTGCCTGGGTGTATAACTGGGTGTATGGGTATGTAATTGCATGTGTAATTGACTGAGTGCTGGGTACATGAATGGATGTATAGGTGTGTGAGTAGGTGTGGCAGTGCCTATATGGATGTGTGAATGACTATGTAAGTAGATGTATAGGTGAGTAAATGGGCATGTGAATGATTTTATGGGTGTGTGAATGAGTGTGTCAGTCACTCTCTGGCTATATGAGTGGTGGGTACATAAGTTCTTTTGTGGGAGTGTAACTGGGTGTGTAAGTGCCTGCCTGACTGTGTGAGTGGGTGCAAATTAGATACAATTAAATTATATACTATATATAATTAAATAATATTTTCAATATAGCAATTCCTCTTTCTCCTTTGCTGCTCACTATATTTTTAGTTAAAGTTCTCATCTAACCTCCCTTCTATTTTGCCTTTTACTATAGTGTCTAAAAGCTACACATTTTCTTTCAGCTTATACACTCACAGTTTGTTTCAAAAATACTAATTTATAGTACAACCTAATTAACATACCTGCAAAATCTCTTTGCTGTTGTCCAACTATTATTTTAATATCTGTTAACATCTGTTTTCCACTGCAAAACACAAGTCAGAAATATGGCAATCCTCCTCCACTCTCAGTAGAAAAGTAACAAAAATGGCTATCCTTCTCACTGGGTTCTCACTCCCACTCCTGTACTTAGCAAAGCACAGACTTTCTTTCATCTTTAATTTTTGTTATACCACTTCTAAATGGTCACTATTCTTTAACCCTTTCCATGTTTCCTGTAAAGAAGTCCAATTCGGTAGGTATTTTGTACCTCCTCAGATCCACCACGAAGCTCAGCGTGGCTCTCCATGTGAAGCCACAGAAGATCCACTGATCCACACAAAAGTCCTTAAAAGCATTCAACAATCTGCTGTTAATGCTTTTCATTTATATTTAATTTTGTAAAATATTGCCAATTACAAGACATACACTCCCTACTGAGCAGTTTTTGTACACTACTCTGCTTTTTACTTTCACACTGCAGTCTCTTTAGTACCCTTGCCCCCCCACCTTATTTTTGCTCCATTTTCATAGGAACCATGTTTCCAATAGTCTTTGCCTACCAGTAGGTCATAAGTTAACACAACTTTCTCTAAACAGCATACTAGCTTCATATTAACTGTAGCAGGTGTGGTTGACTGTTAGCAATTCCAAGCATATCTCAAACAACATAACTTTTTTTAAATTTTCCAAAGCCAATAACAGAGTTAGTTACTTTTGTTTCTTAAAGTCACTACCTAATTTTAGTTCCCTGCACATCTCCACCATCCAATCAAATTTGTTATTTTATATTTTACTTGCTGTCCTCCATTGTAGCATCCTTTTTTCTTCAAAACTGTTCATTCTGCTACAGCTTTTTCCTGTGTGCTACTCCTGCTGGTCTCCAAGATGGTCAGAGTCTGGATTGTGGGCTGTAGTTTTGTATTTTGGGCCAGAGAGTGTGCTAGAAAGAGTGGCATTGACAGGGACTTAGGTTTATCTAATGTAGATATTACTTGGGTAGGGCAGAGAGGCTTAAAGTGCCATCCAGACCTCATGATTGTGCACTGTCACAATTATTAGGGTAGGACTGGAAATCCTAATTAAGGATACATTTGGTAAATTAATGTCACTTTTCCCACATACTGACTTGGTGTTCTCCAACATTTGCCAAAGACAGAAGTGGCAGTGGCCAACCCAATTTTGTCCGCAGTCAATAAAGCGGTTTATGCATTTCTCCGAGACCACAACATGGACTCTATATACCAAAACAACTTATGCTTTGACAAGGATGGAATATATGAACAAGCATCTGCAATGCAATTGGTCTCGCATTTGAGAGAGTTACAGCTATTGGTGTTGTCAACGACAATGTCTTTTACCCATGTGTTTTGTTTTAGAGTGGAGTGTATGTATGTTTTGTGGGCTGCAATGGAATGGTTAGGTGTGGAATTGTGTGGTGTGGAGTTGATTTGTTCAGTGGAATTATGTGGCATGGCGTGCAATGGAATTATGTAGACCGCAATTATGTGGTATTGAGTGTATTGGAATTATGTGGAGTGGGATTGTGTGCTATGGAGCATAATTATGTGGAATGGTATTTTGTGATATGGAGTGGTTTGTATTGGAGTTTAATTATGTGGTGTGCTATTGTATTTTATGGCATGGTATGGAATTTGGTGGTGAGGATTGGATGTATGTGGTGTGCTGTGTAATTGTGTTGTTGAGTTGAATTATGTGGTTTGGTGTTTAATTATGTGGTGTGGATTGAAAATGTATGGAGTTGTGTTGTGTGGCGTGGATCTGTGTGGGTATCTTTGCTTGTGCAGCGCTCTCTTGCAGTACATGTGACAGGCACTTGACTGGAAACATCTTGCTGGGAACTAATAAATCCTTAATTGTCTTGTTTTAACCTAGTGGTGCTATAAGATGCATCTCACCGAGAGTGGTAAATACGCAAAACTATTGTGGTGGAGGACTCATGGATGACCTATGAGAAACACAGCTAACAACAAGAGAAAAGTAAATAATTAAAACAAAAACGGAAGACTATATGAATTTAAAATAAAAACAATGTCAAAGAGAGAAGGCCACCAAGACCATGCTTTTCAAGGACTTGTGGAACAAATACTTAACTCACAAATAAACCACCAGTGGCAGCTCAAAAACACTGCCGTGGGTTAAGAAATTAATGGTGAAAACCTCTAATAAATAGAGGCTTGCAGTAAAACTCTCTAGAACAAGAATCCCAGTGGACGACCTGTGTAAATGAAAAATAGCCTTCAAGAACTTGACTTCACTCGTAGGGCACTGGAAGAATTGCAGAAACAGGCTCACAAATACAAATTTGTTGTTACAAAAACGTAGCATTATGCAGCAGAATAAGAACATGGACTCACTAGATGGGTTCATTTATTGAGTTTTGGATGTTTCCGGGCGAATGATAAATGGAGATGAACAATGCCATAAAGAAGACTATATACACTGGAATGCCTTGTTATGTTGGTGCCAGTGGATTAGGCGTGTGTGAGGGGATGGTGCAAGTGATTGGCTGTGGGGTGCTGTTGTGAGCAAGATGCACCCTGGATGTGGTCTAGAATCTAATCATGCCATGTAAGAGGACTCAGAGTCAGCAGCAACATGAGAAAAGCCTTTTGACGTAGTCTTATTAGAAGCACACACTCTATACCCCACCCCTCCCCTTCAGGACTACAGATTGCTGCAGCTGATAAAGCCTTTAACATCGCAACACCAATCACCTATCAAGTGCAAGGCAAAAACTAATAGAAGCTAACAGGAGAAGAGAGGAGGGAGTCCCTAAAAATCAATCCCGAAATTTTACAACCATGGAAAACAGGACCCTGGCTATGCCTGGGATTCATGGAGCCCGCAGCTCACCAGCCCTTCCCCAAGCTCGCTGCATTGCTTCAGCTTTCTAGCTCGGCGGTTGTTGTGTTATGTCAGCTGTTAGGCCCTGCCTAAAACAATAGACTTCAGCTGCCTGGAGTCAGAGGCACAAACAAAGGCTCAACAACGCCGATAGACTCGCTATAGTGCTCATATGTAGATACACGCAGTGGTTCTAAAATACAAACAAAATGAACTAAAAATGCACAACATATTTTACATACCAGCGCCAAAAGTTTTTCCATGTAAATTTATTAAAAGTACGGGTTGGCTTGCATCTCATGCAAACACACAGAAAACATGCTGCCAAAATTAACCTAAAAATAATGTAAGTGCACGTTGTTTTTAGTCCCCTCATCAAACTTAATAATGTGCGTAGCGATGGCTGTGAGGAAAGATTAAGCACTCGGGAAATGAAGAGAAGCAAACAAAACATGAAAGCTTCTCAGCTGGAATCAGCCACAAGGGAGGGAACCAAGTGTATAAGGCTGCAGTGCCCATACAGGAGGAGGGGCCATCCCACCCTGTACAGTGTGATGGCCAACCAAAATATTCTCT
Source organism: Calotriton arnoldi (assembly GCA_963921515.1). Lineage (NCBI taxonomy): Eukaryota > Metazoa > Chordata > Amphibia > Caudata > Salamandridae > Calotriton > Calotriton arnoldi. Next base: position 3,631,292 of record CAWUFW010000030.1, read on the forward strand.
TAGTGAAATCGCCAAGGAGGGAACAAAGCACACAGAGGAGGGACATTTACACAAATGTGCCATTAACAAGTCAGCATTTGTGAATGCCACAGATAAACACCAAAGGCAATTGGTGGGTGTGCCAAAAGCCCACAGAGGAGATCCACCTGGTCTTGCAGACAGCGCAAGCGCTGTCGAGGCTCGACCTAAAAAGACAGAGTTCATTTCACAGACACATGCAACAGGGTGTTCCTCAACAACTTAAAAGACTGCATCTTGTTCTATGTGCAGTTATCATCAACACACCATAAACACAAACGCTCTTTTCAGAGCCAACCCTTTTCCCAAACACTGGCTCTTTTTCTTTTCAAATCCTTTTTTCTAATGTTTCACTCTGATCTGCAACGGCTCTTCGGCCAAATAAGGGGATCTGCTGGCTATGTTGCAGGCGAATCCACGACAGATCCATGGATCTGTTCCCAACCAAAAGCACAAATTCAATACAAAACAACACATTTAATACAAACATATCCTGTTACAATTTATATAACTGTATTACTGCCTGTGCGTGGGTGTGTGAGTAGTTGTATAAGTAACTGTGTGGTTGGGTGAGGACTATATGGGTGTGTGAGTGGGTGTGTTAGTAACTGGGTGTGAGTGACTGTGTAGGTGTGTCAGTGGCTGTCTAGTACCTGTGTGGGTGTGAGTGGTTTTCTGGATCTGTGAGTGGCTGTATGGATGTGTGAGTAGGTGTGTCAGTGGTTCTGTGGGTGTGTGTGTGACTGGATGTGTGACTTGCTGTGTGGGTGTGTAAGTGACTGGGCTTGTATGTGGCTGTGTGGGTGTGTGTTGGTGTGTGAGTAGTTTTCTGGATCTGTGAGTGGGTGTATAAGTGACTGTATGGGTGTGTGAGTGGTTGTGTAGGTGTGTAAGTGGTTCTGTGAGTCTGTGAGTGGGTGTGTGACTATGTGGGGGTGTAAGTGACTGTACAGGTGTGTACATGGCTGTATGAGTGGGTGTGTGAGTCCCTGAGTGGGTGTGTGTGTGGTTCTTTGGGTCTCTGACTGGATGTTACAGTTACTGTATGGGTGTGTGAGTGGCAATATGTGTGTGTGAGTGGGTGTGTATACAGATATGTGTATGAATGTGTGAGTGGGTGTGTGAGTGTGTGAGTGGTTGTGTGGGAGAGTGTGTGAGTGGGTCTTAAGTGAGTGTATGTGTTTTTTTAAATTAGGGTCTAGATTAATGGATCCACCATGGATTCACACGGTGGGGCCGATCTTAGCACCACAGTGGATCTGCGGATCCTCATGCATGCAAAAAAACATTTTTGGACAAAACCTTGCCCATGATGGGTCCCTCACATATGCCTCCATCAGTCCCATGGGGTCAAGATACCTCTATCCTGACCCCTTTTATCCTATTTAGACTTTGTCCCCCCCCCCAGGGAACTGTGTCCCAATTGACAAAATGGTGGCCGCAACGTTTTTCTTCGGATGCAGCCAGTCAATCATGACATTGCTGTTAGCGCATGGATCTGAGGACCCACTGCAGTGGATCCCCGTCTCTAGATATACATAAATCTTTTTTGTTTATTAACTACTGAATAGATTTCCACCAAATGTAAAAATCAGCACTCTTTCTGAACCAAGATCTAGCCTTCTGCCAAATTTAGTGTAATTCCGTTCACCGTGTCGGGCTGTAGTTGTGTGTAAAATCCCTAAGTGAAATTGCACTGGTGAGAATGCGTTTTGGGACCCTCCTTTTTCCCGGCCCTCGCTTGAAAAATGACCCAAAACTTTCCAAACAGCTGTTTTACAGTGAGTGGCAAACTAGTTTTGAAAATTTTGTGAAGATTCGTCAAATGGCACCAAAGTTATTAGCAACACAAAAAGCTGTCACCACTGGGTGGATATAGTTAGATCTGCTTTTCCATAGAAAGAACATTTTTGGGTTTGTTAATAACTTTGGCCCCATTCGTCAACTCTTCACAAAACTTTTCCAAAAATAGGTTCATCCACCTCAGTTCTTTCAGGGTGATCCGTCAAGCAGGGCGAGATAAAAGGGGGGGTCACAAAACATAAAATTCCCATTCATTTCCCATAGACTTCTTTAAGACGGGCTACAGTAAAAACTGCTGAACAGAGTTACACAAAATTTGGCTAAAAGCTAGACCTTGGTCTGCAGATTGTGCTGTTTGTGATTTGGTGTAAATCCGTTCAGTAGTTTTTGAGAAATTAATGGTAAAATGTAATTGTATATTCAGGCAGCTGGGTCTCTGGAAGCTCTCGCAGGAGCATTCTGATTGACCTAGGGAGCTTTATTTGCCTTGGGCCATCTCACTCCCATGGGAGTCAGACTCCAGAGGGTACGAGCACTCTGACTGGCTGACAGCACCATGAGAAAAATGTTGCTGGCAGCAATTACAGGACTCGGGGACTTAGTCCCATGTCCTGAAATTATAGAAAAATAAAGATATATGGGGGAAGGGTAGAAATAGCTCGACCTTTTAGGCCACATGGAGGAGAACCAGAAGAACCCCACCGGGCCCAAAAAAAATTGGCAAAAAACGGCTTTATCCTCTCGCGGGAATGAAAAGAATATGGTGACCTTAGTTATAGGCCATGGGGAGCCCATCCCCGGGGGCAAAATTCATCAAAAAGGGGAGGGGGCTGCATGGCCCCACTTCATGAGCCCTTAAAGGCCCTCCTCCATGAGCCCTTATAAGCCCCGGGCAGCCCAACTTTGGGTTGAAATGTGTTAATAAAGGGGAAGGGGACCTCCCTGAGGCTCTAGAAGACCCAGGGACTCCATCCCCCAGGGCTGACGTTTTTAATGAAAGGGAGATGGGCCACACAGCCTCCCTCCCTGAGCCTCTAAGGGCCTTGGGAGCCCACCCCTGGGATGAAATGATTAAAAAAAGGAGAGGGGGCTGCATGTCTCCCCTCCCCGAGCCTCTAATGGCCTTAGGGACCCCATACCCTGGGGCAACTAAACTTAAGTGAAATAGGAGGGGGCATTGTGGCCCCTTTCTGTAGGAAAGTAGGATCTGCTTATATGGTTACCCCCACTGTTTTCCTGGTGCTAAGCTGTTATTGACTAGGCTGACTGGGATCCTGCAAATCAGGACCCCAGTCTCTCTGCTCTCACCCCTATAGCAGGCCTTTGCAATCCTGAAGGCACGGTGCTTGGTTCTAAGTGTGAGGGTGCCCCTGCATGAGCAGGACACCCCTACAGCCTATGCGGTCCATTCTTCTGGGTTGTAAGTGAAGCAGCTATAAATCATATAGAGGGGCACCGCGTAATGACCATCTCAAAATTGGCTGAAACGAATCCTAACATGTTGGAATCATACCCCCACACCGTAAAGGGTGTGGGAGGCATGATTCCAAGCACTGGAAGAGCCCTACATTAGGCTCTCAGTGTTCCTGGTGCCAGTCTTCTAGACCCGGATGGCACAACATGGCTGCTGCCGACCAGAGACACGATTCTGCCCTCCTGCTACTGAGCCAAGCTCGAGCAGGGGAAGGCAGAACAATAGGTATCCTGTCACAGGGAGGTGTGACCACCTCCCAGACAGGATTTAGTGTTTTGGGGCCGGGTGGGTGCGCTTGCCAGCGCCACTCAGTCTGCATGAGGGGCACATTTGGTGTCCTCCATACATAGTCTAGTTCAAACCAGCTGTGGGAGCCATTGGCTTCTGCTCTGGCGCGATCCTGGACAAAGGACATAGGAGTAACCTGCCCCCTGTCCAAACCTTCCCCTGGGAGGGTCCCCTGAATCGTCCCAACCCTTTCCTTAGGGTACTTAAGGGCTTACCTGGGTGTCGGTCCCTAGATTTATCATGGGACAAGATTCAATTCAGACACCACTTCTACTTCTACCGTCTGGGCACTCTGGACTTTGCTGGATTTCGTTTGGGCTCTACTTCGTCTCCCTTACAGTCTGCTGCATCGTCTGTGCCTGTGCACCATACAGGAACCTTCCAAGGCCTATGGGCGTCCAAGACACCTGAAGGAATGTCCCTTGAAGTGAAGGAGTCACTTCCCTGCATCTGCAGGCACCGCAACTAAGCTGACCGGTCTGCTGATCCTGAGCTCCTACAGACTCCAAAAGGTTCTGCAACACAGGTGGTGGTTATCCACAGCTCTCGAGGCCTCCCCTGCCCTCTCACCTAGTTTGAGGCCAGTATCCCTCGTGGGAGCTGCAGGAACCGAACCCTTGTGCACCGGATTGACTTGCTGTTGCCAAGGCTTGTTGGCTTCCTTCCACCAAGATCTTCGGGCTCCAAGTAGCCCCAACCTCAAGCATCTCCAGTAACCAAAGTCTTTGTCCACATTGCATTGTTTGCGCTGTGGCCTGCATCTTTTGGTGAGCTGCTTGAGGTCCTCTTGCAAAGTGCCTCCGGCCTGTGGGTCCTGTTGAGGGTCATCTTTTTTTCTTTTGGGCTCCCCTGATTGCTCTGGGCCTGCCCTGACTCCCCTGCTTGTGGTGAGTCCCTTGGACCTTGCTGGTCCCGACATTGCACCTTCTTCGACTTCTACGTTGTTTGCAGTTTCCAAGGCTTGTTGGTGCTCCCGCCGGACACCAACTCCTCAACTCTCGACATCCGACGTGGGTCAGCTCATGCATGGCTCCTGGTCTTCCTCAGCATCACCTGGTCCTCACAGCTGCAGAGTCAAGGTCACTGTCAACTCTCCTACAACTCCCAACATCGGTGTGCATCCGTCTTCCAGAACTCCTGGTCACTCCTGAGTGACATAGACTTTGGCCCCTCTGCTTGCAGGTACCTCTCAACTAGAATCCATCTTCAGATTCCACCGGACACTTTCTCCTTCTCCAGCAGCGGCACTGTAGTCCTGCACCCTTCGCGGGCGGGAATTTCAAGATGGCGCCCGCGGTCAGACACCCGGAACAGGAACTAGACAGTCTAGTCCTCCCGCACACGGAAGGGCCGGCCCGGCAAGAGGAGGAACAAATAATGGGGAAGAAAAACGCAGAGGACGACAGAGGTTCGTGCTTCGGCGTTCCGGAAGACCACGACTTCAGAGGCTGGCAAGAACCCCTGCGGCAGGAAGAGGAAGACAGAGAGAAGATAGAAAATCCACCGGCAGAGGAACCGCCCAGAGGCAATGCTCGAGAGTCCAGCCGACCCGGAGAGGAGGAGGGCGGCGAGACTCCCCCAGCCACGACCCAGGTGGGCCGTGGCCATAGGCAAGTACCTTTTCTCAATTACTTCACTGTGGGCTGGTGGAGGACGGGGCTGTGAGAAGCTCGTACTGCTGTGGCTCACTGAGACCCATTCCCTCATCACTTACACCCCCTCCCTTTTAGATGCACTATCCTGGTCGTGGGTGACGGTGGCGGTAGACAAACTGACCCAAACCCACTGTACCTGACCATTGTTATTTTTTCTCTTTGAGGGTACGGGCCACACTCCCCTCTTCTGGTGTCCTGACAAGGAGGAGAAGCTGACCAAATACCTCAAACCCTCTCTCTCCTGGAGAAGTTAGAAGGGACAACCCTCCCCGTGATACCGTGGCTGGACTGACATACAAAGAACCCTCGTGTTTTTGTAATGACTTTATTCCCTTGTTTTGGCCCCATTTGACCTGTGCCCTGCCCCATATAGATGGGTCAATAAAATACCTACTAATCCTCACTCCTGTCTCCGTGCTCTGTATACTAGGTGATCACAGTGGTGTCAGAAGTGGGATAACGTCATTGAAGACTGCTATGACCCAACCCATCACCATGGAAGCCATGATCACCCAGTTAGCCGAAGGACAGAGACACCTACAGCTAGTCATTGAGCGCCAAAACCAGGCGGCCCAGAAAGAGAGGGAAGCCTTACAAACTGCCCTGAAAGAACAAGCAACCCTGTTGACCACAAACCAGCAAATCCAGGATACAGCCATCCTAAGGCTCACAGACGCTATATCCATGGCCCGAGTTCACCCTAACATTCCCAGCTCGGTGCTGCAGAAGTACCAAGAGGGGGAAGACCCCGATTATTTTTTTGTTAATTTTGAGAGGGTAGCCACAACAGCCAGTTGGCCTCCTGAGCGGTGGGGCCAGTACATAGCCCCCCTCCTTTCCAGTGAGCTGCAAGCCGCCTATCAGGCCGCTAACCCTGCCGGTCTCACACCCTACCCTGAGATAAAGAAAACCATTCTCGAAAGGCTAAGGTATGACACAGAATACTACAGGGCCAAATTCCATAAAGAGAGGTGGGTGGCGGGCGACAATCCCAGAGCTCTATACTATCGCATCAGAGACCTGGGAGAAAGATGGTTACAACCCAGCCTCTCCACTATGGAGGAGGTCACGGAGAAGGTATATTTGGAACAATACCTAGAGGCTCTCCCTGTCAACACCAGGGCTTGGCTAAAAAAAACATCCCCATTTAACTGTGCAAACGGCGGTAGAGCTAGCCTGTGCCTACCATAGGTCTCCAGACTTTAGGGCCCAGCATGTAAGAGCACCTCCGACACTCCATAAAGCACTCACCAGACAGAGCGAGAGTAAAAGTGCTGGACCAGGAAAAGGGATGACAAGATCACCTACACATCCTTTCCCCTCGACTGCAGGCCCTCACTGTTTTAAGTGTCTAGAATGGGGTCATATAGCTAGACACTGTCCAGCAAAAAGTGAGAGTGTGGAACCCATGGAGGTCGGGTTAACCCGGGGCAGGGTACTTGCTACAGGGGGAACGGAGCCGAGATACAGGAAGACCATCCGTCTTAACGGCCGGTCTGTAGATGCCCTGTTGGACACTCGGTGTCACCACACAGTAATATTCAGGGAGTTGGTTCCCATTAGTCACATCAAAGACGAGGCCCAAATACAGGTATCCTGTGTCCATGGGGATGTACGCCTATACCCTGTGGCCAATGTATTGATGGAGATAGAAGGGGAGCCCCAAGTACGTCAGGTGGGAATAGTGCCGGGGCTCCCAGAGAAGGTCATACTAGGAACTGATCTTCCCCGATTTGATGAATACCTGGCGAGTGTGTCCAAAAAAAACCCTGAGACTGAATGGTTGCAAGAGGCGCCCTTTTCTGCCTCTGAGCTTCCACGGAGTGAGCCCAAAATCCAGGTCGGAAAAAAGGAAAGAGCTGGTGGCTTACGCAAGAGCCTTGTACCCCCCTGTCACTTGTCTTCTTTCCTCCTCAGAAGAGATCGAATGACCGGTCCGAAGCTTCCGGACGGCTCAATGGGATGACAGCACCTTGACCATGCATGGTACCAAGCCCACGAAGAGGACCCCCATAAGGTAGGACCGTACTTTCTTATTGAGAAGGGGCTCCTCTATAGGGTCAGTGGGAGCCCTGATTGTAAGAAAGAGCAACTGCTTGTTCCCCTCGCGTTCAGGGAACAGGCTTTACACGTAGCGCACAGCCAGGTTGGGGGTGGACATTACGGTCAGGAACACACCCTTCGCTATTTGCTAGAGAAATTTTATTGGCCTGGGGTCTATAGGAAAGTTGCCAAGTTTTGTGCCTCTTGTCCTAGGTGCCAAATGGTCAACCCTTAAACAGATAAAAAAGCCCCTTTACGACCCTTGCCTATTATTGATGTCCCTTTCAAATGGGTGGGAATGGACTTGGTAGGCCCCCTTTTGCCCTCAGCTAGAAGCCACCAATATATATTGGTTTTAGTGGATTATGCCACCCGATACCCTGAGGCGATACCCCTAACGAGCATGACCACCATATCGGTTGCTCAAGCCATGGTCTCTTTCTTTTCAAGGGTCGGTTTTCCGTCAGAGATCTTAACCGACCAGGGGACACCCTTCATGTCCCGGTTGATGAAAGAAGTCTGTACCCTACTGGGTATTCGCCAGCTCCGAACGGCCGTTTACCACCCCCAGACGGATGGTTTGGTGGAGCGCTATAACCGGACTATAAAGACCATACTAAGGAAATGCATCACAGATACAGGGAGGGATTGGGACCGCAAACTCCCTTTGGTGTAATTCGCCATCCGAACCCATGAGCAAGCATCTACAGGGTTCAGTTCGTTCGAGCTAGTCTTCGGACGTAGACCTCGCACTCTTCTAGACATGACAGTTGAACAGTGGACAGAAGAGGAGGAGGAGGGGAAACCATTGTTAAGCTACTCAACCACCCTAAAGAAAAACCTGGTGACTCTCTGGGAAGAGGTTCACCAAAACCTCGAGAAGGCATAGCAAAAACAGAAGAGGCATTATGACAAAGGCGCTCAAGTCAGACAACTGACAGTGGGAGATAAGGTACTCATACTGTTACCTTCCTTGGAAAAAAACTGTTAGCGACTTGGCAAGGTCCCTATACGGTTATCAGACAAGTAACCCCCATTACCTATAGAGTGGCTGTTCCTAGAACAGGACCCCAGGGACAGGTCTACCACATTAATTTGTTGAAGAGTGGGAGGAACCCCCTCTCAGAACAGAGACCCTGTGGCTTCTGTAAACCACATCACCTGTACGAAGGCCATAGAGATACCCGTCCAACCCTCAGGTTCGACGTCCGTAGAACGGCCAAATACAGGAGAGACAATTAATGGCCACCAAAAACAGCAGCTATATAGCCTGTTAGACCGTTTCCCAGGGCTCTGTTCCAGTAACCCGGGGAGGACCACCTTAGTAAATTACAACATATAAACAGAGGCAGGGACAGTTATAAAGTTAAAACCTTATCGCATCCCAGCCGCCAGGCGCCAGGCTGAAGAACAAGAAGTGGACGCGATGTTAAGGGCAGATATCATAGAACCCTCACAGAGCAACTGGTGTTCCCCGGTGGTGTTGGTGCCCAAACCGGATGGTAGCCACCAGTTTTGCATCAACTTCCGCCAGCTGAATGCCCACTCCAAATTCGACAGTTATCCCATGCCGAGAGTTGATGAGCTCATAGAGAGACTTGGAGGGGCTCGTGTAATGTCCACCATCGACCTGACAAAGGGATACTGGCAGATTCCCCTCCATCCAGCCGCCAGAGAGAAAACGGCCTTTTCCACCCCATCCGGCCTGTATCATTTTAAGGTCATGCCCTTTGGACTACACGGAGCCCCCGCTACTTTCCAAAGACTGATGGATATCATTCTACGGGCTCATCAACGATACGCAGTGGCCTATCTGGATGATATCGTGGTATACAGCACTGACTGGGAGACACACTTACAACACCTACGGTGTCTCTTCTATTCTCTCCACCAGTCAGGTCTGACACTCAACCCCAAAAAGACCACCCTGGGCACCGACCATATAGAATACCTGGGGTATTCCATTCAAGCAGGGACACTGCGACCACAACGCACTAAATTAGAAGCTATACAAAATATACCCAAGCCAACTACTAAAAAGGACATACGAGCGTTCCTTGGCCTGGTAGGATATTACAGACGCTTTATTCCTGACTTTTCCTCCATAGCCTGCCCCCTGACTGACTTGCTGTCACACCGACACCCCAACAACCGGTTAGAATGGACTGCCCACCAGGAGCAAAGCTTTCAGGCCTTGAAAACACTATTATGCCAGGCCCCTATACTGATGTGTCCTGATTTCGAGAAACCATTCGTCCTACAAATGGATGCCTCTGACTGTGGTTTAGGGGCTGTCTTGTCCCAACCTGACCAACAGGGTGATCTGAGGCCGATCCTGTATCTCAGCCGTAAATTATTCCAACGAGAAACCCACTACTCAACAATGGAAAAAGAATGTCTAGCCATCAAATGGGCTATGGAGGCCCGCAATATTACTTATTGGGACGCTCTTTCTTTTTGGTCACTGATCACGCCCGCCTCACCTGGCTTGCCACTCACAAGGACACAAACCCCAAGATACTCCGATGGTTCCTGTCCTTACAGCCTTTTTCTTATCAGGCCCTCCATGCCCCCGGTCGTGCTCAAGGGAATGTGGACTTCCTCTCACGTTACCCGTCAGAGACATGGCCCGAACGTCCATGCATAGAAGGAAGGCAGTGTAGTCCTGCACCCTTCGCGGGCAGGAATTTCAAGATGGCGCCCGCGGTCGGACGCCCGGAACAGGATCTAGACAGTCTAGTCCTCCCGCACACGGAAGGGCCGGCCCGGCGAGAGGAGGAACAAATAATGGGGAAGAAAAACGCCGAGCACGACAGAGGTTCGTGCTTCGGCGTTCCGGAAGACCACGATTTCAGAGGCTGGCAAGAACCCCCGTGGCAGGAAGAGGAAGACAGAGAGAAGATAGAAAATCCACCGGCAGAGGAACCGCCCAGAGGCAACGCTCGAGAGTCCAGCCGACCCGGAGAGGAGGAGGGCGGTGAGACTCCCCCAGCCACGACCCAGGAGGGCCGTGGCCATAGGCAAGTACCTTTTCTCAATTACTTCACTGCGGGCTGGTGGAGGACGGGGCTGTGAGAAGCCCGTACTGCTGTGACTCACTGAGACCCATTCCCTCATCACTTACACCCCCTCCCTTTTAGATGCACAATCCTGGTCGTGGGTGACGGTGGCGGTAGACAAACTGACCCAAACCCACTGTACCTGACCATTGTTATTTTTTCTCTTTGAGGGTACGAGCCACACTCCCCTCTTCTGGCATTCTGAGAAGGAGAAGCTGACCAAAGACCTCAAACCCTCTCTCTCCTGGAGAAGTTAGAAGGGACAACCCTCCCCGTGATACCGTGGCTGGACTGACATACAAAGAACCCTCGTGTTTTTGTGGTGACTTTATTCCCTTGTTTTGACCCCATTTGACCTGTGCCCTGCCCCATATAGACGGGTCAATAAAATACCAACTAATCCTTGCTCCTGTCTCCGTGCTCTGTATAACTAGGTGATCACAGGCACTTTCCTGAAGTCATCCATTGGGTTCGACAGCGGTTTCCGACAACACTTCACACCTATGCACCCGGCTGCCCTGGTGTAGGTAACGTGGGTACTATGGTATCCACGGGTGGGGTGGCTCTCCAACCTTCTGTCTTCCATGGGGTTTCTTCAGAGTCCACTGGGAAGGATCCTAAATCTTTAAAAATCTAACCGCGACTTACACGTTGACTTGTATGGAAAACGTGGTCGTGTTCCCACATTCCACACGCTCTCCGTGGGGTTCCTTGTCACTCACCTTGGGTAGTTCCTTGGGTCCCCAGCACTTTTACGTCCTCTAGACATTGTCTTGACATGAGTCGTGGTTCTTATACCACTTTCTTAGTATATGGTTTGGTCCCCCCCGGGGTCCACTGTGTATATCGTGCTATTTACTTGATTTTTATGCAAAGTATTGTGTGCATTGTGCATATCTCTGGGTAGGAGATATCTGCATGTGTTAGAGAGTATTATATAATAAATACATATTTTTATAAATACCTTATGTGGTTCTTTTTCACTTAATCTATACTTATAAGATTGCATTCTGGTAAAACAAGCTGCTTTACACTCCTTCTGGACTAAGCCTGAAGGCTGCTCTCCATAGCTACCACTTAGAGAGCTTTCTAAGGTTGTCTAAGACCTCTTAAATCACCATAAGGGTTGTCTGGACTGGTGCAGGGCATCCACTTACATACGTGTACAACCCAAGGCGGACCCAAGAGACCTCAAGAACTTCCGGCCCATCTCCCTGCTTCCGTTCCCAGCCAAGGTCATCGAGAAGATCGTCAACAAACAGCTAACCCGATACCTAGAAGAAAACAGCATCCTGGACCCATCCCAATCGGGGTTCCGCAGCAACCACAGCACTGAGACTGCCCTCATCGCCGCCACCGACGACATCAGGACCCTGTTGGACAACGGTGAGACCGCAGCCCTCATCCTGCTGGACCTCTCCGCCGCCTTCGACACTGTCTGCCACCGCACTCTACGCGCACGCCTCCACGACGCAGGGATCCGAGACAAGGCCCTGGAATGGACCACCTCCTTCCTCGACGGCAGAACTCAGAGAGTCCGCCTCCCACCTTTCCGATCCGAAGCCTCCGAGATCATCTGCGGCGTACCCCAGGGATCTTCCCTCAGCCCAACACTGTTGAACATCTACATGGCCCCGCTCGCACGGATCGCCAGACAGCACGACCTCAACATTATCTCCTACGCCGACGACACTCAACTGATCCTCTCCCTCACCAAGGACCCCCTCGCCGCCAAAGCCAATCTCCATGAAGGAATGAAGGCCGTCGCCGATTGGATGAAGATCAGCCGACTAAAGCTGAACACGGACAAGACGGAGGTCCTCATCCTCAGCTCCAGCCCCTCAGCCTGGGACGACTCCTGGTGGCCAACGACGCTGGGAGCAGCCCCGACACCCACCGACCACGCACGCAACCTGGGAGTCATCCTCGACTCAACGCTCTCTATGGCCAAGCAAGTCAACGCAGTCTCCTCCTCCTGCTTCAACACCCTCCGCATGCTTCGCAAGATCTACAGGTGGATCCCGACAGACACAAGAAGAACAGTCACCCAGGCCCTCGTCAGTAGCAGACTTGACTATGGGAATGCCCTCTACGCGGGAGCCCCGGCCAAGCTCATCAAGCGACTGCAACGCATACAAAACGCCTCCGCACGCCTGATCCTCGACGTACCACGCCACAGCCACATCACCCCCCACCTGAGGAACCTGCACTGGCTCCCCGTCGACAGGAGGATCACCTTCAAACTCCTCATCCACGCACACAAGGCACTCCACAAAACTGGCCCAGCCTACCTCAACAGACGACTCTTCTTCTACGTCCCCAACCGCCAGCTCCGCTCCGCCGACCTCTCCCTCGCCACCGTCCCTCGCATTCGAAGAACAACCACCGGCGGCAGATCCTTCTCACACCTCGCCGCCAAGACCTGGAACACCCTTCCACTAAGCCTACGACAGACCCAAGACCTGCTGACCTTCAGGAGGCTACTCAAGACCTGGCTGTTCGACCAGTAGCAGCACCCCCCCTTCCCTCTCCCCAGCGCCTTGAGACCCTCGCGGGTAAGTAGTGCGCTCTACAAATTCTGTGATTGATTGATTGATTGATTGATTGATTGATATACTAGGCCAGCTTCTCACACTTTCCCTGAGCTATTAATGACCCAATCCCCCTTGGGCCAACTCAGATGCTATGTCCTGAGGAACCCAGCCCCAGGACATTAAGGGTTTCCTGCCACGGTAGCGCAGGCAGGGATACCTCTGTTTGCTCTTGCTTGGTGGAAGCATTTTCAAATCTCCCACCAAGTCTGCTCCCAGCGAGTAAGAACTTCAAAAATGCTCCCACCTGCTGGGAGCAAATGTTTGATCAGTTACCCTGCCCGCAGTGATATGGGCAGGGAAACAGATCAAATTATTGCTCCCGCCTGCAGGGAGCAGCATTAGAAGCTGTCCTTGCCAGGGGGAGCAATGCTGGCTCCTGCTTTATGTGGGTAGCTGGATGAAGCCACGGGGGCCTTGGGCCTCCACTTGCAGCCCCCATCTAGGCTATGGTGGGTGCCCTGCATGGGCACCAGGGCACTCACCTTTAATTTTGATGTCTCGAGGGATGGGATGGAGGGGCTAGTGGGTCCCCCTTCCCCTGCAAAATGGCAACAGGCCCTGGGGATGAGGACCCTGTAGCTGAAATCAGCCCGGGGAGGGGGCCGCGCGCCCCCAAACCCCCCAGCAAAATGTCATAGGGCCATGGGGAATTGGGTCCCTGGGGCTAAAATCAGCCCAGGGAGTGGGAGCTGCATGCCATGTCCCCCTAAAATATATACCATGCCCCAGGGGATGGGGTCCCAGTGGCCAAAATTGGCATGGCGAGGGAAAGCTTTGTGACCCCATCCCCATAATAATGACATCAGGCCCCGGAGATGGGATCTTGGAGTCCAAAATCGGCCCCGGGAAGGGAGCCTCGTGCCCCACTCCCCCTTAGAATGACGCCAGGCCTTGGGGAATGGGATCCCAGGGCTTAACAAGGCACAGCCCCACTCCCCTTTATTTAAAAGAGTGGCCCTGGTGTCCCCATGGCCTAAGAAGGCTCAGGGAGGAGTGTCACTCAGCCACCTCCCTTTTATTTATATAAGTGACCCTCGGACTGATAACGGATCAGGGAGGGGGCCGTGTGACTCCCCTCCCCTTAAAGAAATACACTGCCCTGGGGAATGGGGCCCCAAGGGCCTAAAGAAGCTCTGTAAGGGGGGCTGCATGGCCGCCCCCCCTTTAGTTTTAGAAATAGCCTTCAGGATTGGGTCCCCAGGGTCTATTAAGGCTCAGGGAGAATGGCCACATGGAGCTCCGCCTCTTTAATTAAAAAACAAACGGGCCTTGGGCCAACTCCTCACTAATACTTAATTACCATTGTTATATTCCATATAGGTACCCTATATAGGCGCAGGTAACATTGCAACCTTTCATCTATATTCTTCCCTACATTACATACATAACGGTTCTTAGGGACTGACCTTTTACCTAGATACGACACTGCATTCAGAAAGCAGGTTTTTCCCTTGTTCGAATCTCATACATTATGCATGAGACTTCTTGGAAGCACAGCAGGACTAACATCTCCTGTATAATATCTCTGTATAAAGTTCAGGCCTGACGTCATCCTTTAGGCCGACACAGTAACACAGCAAGGTAGGACCCCTGGGGAGACCTATGGGTATATATACATCACATCTTGCTTAGAAGGACAGAGGAGACCGAGTCTTTCCCATTGACACACTGACCAGAGATGCTGAGGTTCCTGCATGCAGACACTCCAGCTCGCAGTGGTCTAACATCCCTCGCTGGGTGTCCAACTCGAGACCAGGACAGGATCCCATATTCTCTCATTCTCAGGTAATGGGGTTGACTAGATCCTAGAGGGATTCTTGGCATAACACCTACACAGATGCTAGGTACATTTAGGTACATCTAGTTAGGAAGGCATTGTAGGATTACGCACTTTTTATCATGTGTTTTATGTACTTGTATATATTCATGATTACTGCAAGATGGTAGAACTTTACCATCCCCTTACTTTCGTAGTACTCCTAATCATATATCTCTGCTACTGTCTAATGGTTGTTGCAGCTCATCTATTCTACACTAGAATAACAACTACTTATTGAAAACGCCCAGCCTGTTTATTCTGTGTATCTCTCTGAGACAAACTAAGTGAGCACGAGTGACTGAGCGAAAGGTAGTATATTGTTTCCACGATTCTGAGGGATCAGGGTTGTCATGTTCGGAGGTTGCCAGAATCTATTCTCTCCTTGGTAAAAGGAGATTATAGTGGTACTGTGAGCTAGCTGATACAGACAGGCTAACGTATCCGGTGGGGGTGCACGGAATCAGTCTGCCACCAATCCCACAATTTGTTATCCAAAACGCGCAGATCCTGTATAGGTAATATAGGAACTACACAACACCATATGTAAATGTAACCCTCCCCCCTTCAGCTGTGCACAGTTAGGTTGACTGTTTGGAGGGGGGGGGTTGGCTGCAAGGCCTGGCCATGCACTGCGGGGGATTGCATTTAAATATGGTAATAAAGTATTATGTTTTTTTAAAAAACTAGAAATTCACTGAAAAAAACAAAGTTTAAAGTAAAAGTGTGTAAAGATCTGATTTTTTTTTTTAAACCTTAGAAATTCACTGAAAATAACAAACGTTAAAGTGACATTAAAGTTAGGTGAATTTGTCAATTACAACATTAATGTTTTGAGCTAATAAAACACAGAAATCCACCATAGTTTGCAGCACTAACTATAACTTGCGCCCTCCACGCACTGCTTATGACCTCGCATATGACATTACTCATGACATGTTCTATGACATAATTTATGACATCACTGATGACATCATTGACGACATCACTGGCAACATCACTGATGACTCCATCCAATGAGTGTGCATGTTTGTTTTATAGCTTACACAGTGGCAGGTAAGTACCATATTACTTGGCTACCTAATTTTGTACAGCCTGGGTCCAGCTAATAGGTGTGTTTACAAAACACATGTGCTTCTAATGCGCCATAGGTGGGCAGAGGTATTGAACATGTTATACATCTTTGTATTCAAGAGTTACTCTGTGTGTGGGTGACAGCTGACATATTCATTATGTTCCACACAAGTTTTTTGGTTTTGCAGAAAAGCCATCAACAGGAGTAGGATTCTACATAGTAGATACTAACCTTTGTAAGCAGCCTTGAGTTACTAGACAGAATTGTGTCAGCATGATAATTTCTACATGACATAGAAGACTGTGTGCATCAAGTACTAACCTGTGTACATGTGCTTGTTTTGCTTGAAACGTTCTCTCCACAGTATGAAGGGTGCAGGTAGTATGATGTTTAGCACCTTCAGATCTTTTTTTTTTTTTTTAGAAAATAGTGATTTGTTTTACAACTGTTGCATACAGTCTACACTGTTGAAAGTTTCACTGTTTGTAAATAGTGTGGTCTAGTGTAAACTCTCTCCATAGTGTAAGCACTGTTTACAGTAGCCAGTTCTAAACAGATGGCAACTTCATTTCTCTGTGTAGGTTCAGTGAGTTTCATGGTTTAGACACAGATAAAAGCTGTACATAGTAGGTGATTTATTTTGGAACTGACATTCACTATTTTTAGGATTTTGGCTTTCAGTTGTATATAGATTGAACACCATATGATGGTTTCTTTTATATATCTGTGGTTGATTGTTAAAGTGAATTCTGCTAGCTGTAAAGTGTATGGTATAGACTCAATGTTGCACATAATGCATGCATTCTACACCTCATGGTTGCATCTGTGAGGGCAGTAATGATGGCTGATATTCTCTAGAGCTATTTTGTACTTACTTTGAGGCCTCTAATGCCACATTAATTTATGGAGCAATATCCGGGAAAATGAAGCAGGGATGATGTCATCAGTGAAGTAATCAATAAAAACATTTGACATGTCATCAGTGGTGTCATAAACAATGTCATAGAACATGTCATGAGTAACTATAACGAGTGAATTTCTGTGTTCTTTTTAGTTTCTTCATATATATATATATATATATATATATATATATATATATATATATATATATATATATATATATATATATATAATATCTATTTTACCTACTGGTAGTTATAATTAGGAACATGTTTCTATAGAAAAAGCATTTTTTGACTTGCCTATATTTTTGGTGCCTTTTGACAAATCTTCATGAAATTCTCCCAAAAAAGTGTCATAGTGAGTCTTCTTGTGCATGGAAGGTTTTGGGATGATCTGTCAAGTGGGTGGCCGAGAAAAAGGGGGGGGTTAAAAACTAAAATACGATTTCCCATGTTAATTCCTAAAGGAGCTTTGACCACGACTACAGCACGAACCGCTGGACTGAATTACACCAAATTTAGCAGGAATGTAGATTTTGGTTCGCGGATCGCGCTTTCAGTTATCTGGTGTAAATCCGTTCAGAAGTTGTTGAGAGATTTAAGGGAAAGCAAATAAGGATATCTCAGTGGAGCCTAAGCACAGATCTCATGGTGAGATCTGATTGGCTGACAACACTTCAACCAGGACGTGTTGGCAGTCATCTTGGGACTCGGCTTCAGCCAAGTCCCACAACATCATGTTTAAATAAAAGAAAAGGGGCCGGGTAGGAATACCATGACCCCATAGTTGTGGTGGGTTCCCCGTGTGATTCCGACAGGGCCAAAAATCACTTTAAATTATTTTTTTGCCACAAATCAATGGCAACATTAAAAAAAAACACAAGTGCATGCTCCCGCACTTGTTTTGAATACAGCCCCTGGGTGGGCCTGGTCCTGGGGGCATTTTTTTTAAAATGGAGGGAGCTACAAGCCCCCCTCCTAAAGCTCTTTGAGCCCCCGGGCCCACCCCAGAACTTTATTGATATAAAGCCCATGGAGGGGGGCCCTGTGTGCCCCCCTCCTTTTTTAAGCCCTGGGGACCACCACCTCTCCGGGGCTAAAGAAATATTAATGGGGGCCATGCATACCCCCCTGAGGCCAGGGGACCATTACCTCCCCAGAGCTAAATAACACCCACAAGTAAGTCCCCCACAGTGGGATTTCTCAGACCTCGTTGGAGGGGTACCCCCTCTCACAACCACTCTGCAAATGCACCTCCTGGCACACTACTGGTTGGGGGATTAAGTCCCCTTGGCTGCTGAGGGTCTTTGGGGGCCAAGAAACTCTATATTACATTACATAACTCATTACATGGTCAGTGACATCACTGATGACATCTCAAATAAAATTACTGATGACATCACAGATGACATCATCCACAGAACTACTCATACACTCACTCACACACACACACCATACAACCTATACAACATATGATGCCACTGACCATGGCATGAGTGATGTAATATGTGAGGTCATAAGCAGTGCATTGAGGGGGCTTAAGTTATAGTTAGCTCAGTTAACTATAACTGCTGAATTTCAGTGGTTTTGTATGAGTAAAATAGGAGCCTAACTATAACGTCCCTAAAGCCTTTGTTTTTTTCAGTGAATTTCTAATGTTTGCTAAATTTATTTCCGAACTATAATGTCCCTGTAACCTGTGGCTTTTTCAGTGAATTTCTACAGTTTTTTACATTTTATTTCCTAACTGTAACCTGTAAACTGAGAATGGGTGTGAGTGGCTGTATAGGTCGGTGAGTGAGTGTGTGAGTGGCTGTATGGGTCTGTGAATGGGTGTGTAAGTGGCTATATGATTCTAACTATAACTACCAAGTGCCGACGGCCACTGGGTAATATATATAGTTACTGAAATAAACAAAGATTAAAGTAATGTTATAGTTAGGTGAATATCTCAATGACAACATTAACGTTTGAATTCAAAAATCACAGAAATTCACCAGTTATAGTTAGCACAGCTAACTATAACGTGTGCCCCCACCATGCATTGCTTATGACCTCATATATTACTTCACTCATGACCAATGCTCTCTTTTTCATCTGTGTGCAGCAATAAAGGGCCTCTATGCACTGCAGCCAAGGCTGCGTGCATTGAAGGGTTGCAACAACTCACTATGCAAGCGATCACATCACATTGCATGACATACCAAAGTCAGTAGGTTTGCAACTTAAATTTAAAATGGTGCATCCAGACTCACTATTAGTTGCATGTAATAATTGCATTTCTTAAGACATTCTAATGTATTTGTACTATACAATAAAATTATCATATCAGCAGCCTATGATTTTTACTCCACTAGCATCTACACTCAACAGGTACAGTAATAACAGAACTCAAATATTTGCAGCATTAAGTAATTTACTTTGAAAATTGTGGGAGAGCATTCAACAGAGCTCTCACGTTTTCCCAAGTAAAGCATGGGTAGCTGATCCAGTCATGTTTGTTTCTAACTATTGCGTAAGTTGCAATTTGTTCTGAGCAAGATAAAAACAAGACTACAGCTGTTAGAATGCAAAGTGGAAAAAAAGGAATGAGTGAGCTAGCTATTCCTGACATTGGAGAACAGGAGCTGAGCTTGCCATGCCTGACATTATACAGCAACTGATGAGCCAGCTATACCGGACACTGGACAGCTAGAAATGATCTAGTCATGGCCGACAGTAGACAGCAGGAGATGAGCGGGCCAATGATGAAGCATGACTCCCAGGGTGGTGTATTAGGCATTGACTTACAATTTTGTGTTATATCCTAGTCCTGTTTGTAGTGAGATATATAGGACATCAGGGTTCCCAATATTTGGATATTTTCCTTGAGTGAATACCCTATTCCAGCGTTTCCCAAACTGGGGGTTGAGAGACGATTTTTGGTGAGTCAGGAAAGTCCTCTGATAAATTGCTGCTTATTCTTTTAATATAGGGATCAGTGTTTACTTTTCTTTCTCTGACTGCAAAGTGCAAGGAGGTTTTAAAGTAAATTATGTGACAATCTTGCTGGAGTACAGGGAGTGTGAAAGGAAAGGTTGTAGGATGTCGTTTTCTTGCAACACACAACAACAGGTAAATAAAAACATGTAAATTAACTGAATTCATTCAGCAGTTAGTAAAGCATAAATTAAGCACATCATAATTCTGAAGTGTGCTGAAAACAGAGCTTTTAACAGTATCAAACCAAATCAAGACACTTTACTTGGTGATGCACAAATGATAAATATTCAGAGAAACCCAATTTCTACACATTATCTTTTGGATGCTCTATAGTTTTATCAATAAAAGTGTATGTCTGTTCAAATTTAGTGGCCATTTCAATGGAAAGTGTGTGTCTAAATGACAATGGGATACCGCATGATGTTCAAGTTACATTCAAAAATCACCCCACCTCATGTCCATTAAAGGGAGGTGGGTCACGAAACTTTGCAGTCTAAAAATTGGGTTGTGGTTCTAAAGAGCTTGCATTGCCCCAGTCCTTTCTAGATTTGCCTATTGGTACTTTAGATTGTGGTCTTGGAGGATGCAAACAAAAACATCGCAAGTCTTTGTCTCGGTCTCTAGGCTTGCGGTTCAATGGTTTATGGGTGAGCTAGCCATGCCTTATGTTGGACTGCAGTAGATGAGGCAAGCATGCTTAACATTGAATAGCAGAAGAGCAGGTAGCCATGCCTGACGTTGGGAAGTATGAGATGAGCTAGCCATGACCGACAAGGGCCACAGGAGATGAGCTAGCTTTGTCTGATATTGGACAGCCAGCAATTAATCCAGCTATCCCTCACATTTGACAGCTGCAGATGAGCAATGGAGAACAGGAGATTTATACACACCACATCACTGACTTGAGTACTGGCATACGAATGTGGTTTTTTTTTCCTACTAGTCTTCTTATGTAATAATTACCATACAAGGCCATAGTACCATCCTTAAATGGCATTAAACATGTGCAGCACCGCCCACTTTTGCCACTTTCTAGGCTTCACAAACTGATATTCTTTAGTTGCAGATACTACTTTATAATGAATTCAAAAGTTACAGTGGCAAATGAGTTATGGATATCTTTGGTTTATTCACAGCTCACCAGTCAAGATAATGCAGCATGCAGTTCTACCCGCACAGATAAAATGAACAAATACTCATTAGAAACCACTTATTTAACCGAGCCAGCAAAATGTGCACATTAGCACAAAGCTCAGCACTTGAGAGTTTCTGACTAAGCACATTATTAAATAAGTACCAGCGTAGTGAATTGCACATGGAAAGCTGGACTGCACTTTTAAATTAGGAACCATGCTGGCTTGTTATCATAATGCCAGTTTAAAGCACCCTGTTACCAGCAGACACTTCTTCAGCACCATATCAGTTCTGTGTGTGCTATCCACAATCTGAACACTGAGGGAGGCAGCGAGGCTACAACAGGTGCAAATGAAAGCATGGAAAATGGGCCTCCCTCCACATACTTTAGAAGTAAAAGAAATAAAAAAATAATTGGGGTGCAGTGGACCACATTGCACTTGACCTCGAGAGGACAAATGGATGAGTGGACCCTGCAGGATTCACACCTTTGACCATAAGGTCAAACACAGATTCTGTTTTTTTCTCCTGTAGCCCCACTGCTGAAATTAAGTTCCATATTTTTACCTTACAAAACTATGGTTTAGCAATCCCACAGCTCGGAGCCTAAAATGTAAACAGCAGGAACGGAGAAATATTTTTTTCAAAATTGCGGGCTTTGCAGAACGCAATGTTGGACAAGGCACTTTACTGTTAAAGCATAAGGCACACATTTAGATGACAATTTTTGGCTGGTACACGAGGTGTGAAGTAGGGTGTGTCCTGTGAGAGAAGTGATGTTAAGAATAGGTCACGTCAGAGGGACCGATTCCGATCTCGTAAAGAAGGCCTCCAAACGGGATTTGTAAAGAGCAAATCCGATTCGGAGCCTATCTTTCCATCCGAATCCACCCCCATTCCAAACAACCAAGTACGATGCGAGTATCCCGTACGTGCCGTGCAAATCGTTTACGAACCCAAACCTGTCTGTCCGACACGTTCGTAGCCGATTCGTGCCGCGCAATGGAGCCGTTTTCCGACCGCGCGAGTACGATGCACGAATCGGACAGCTGTATCGACTCGGTCTCATCGAGATGAAACGGCTGTCGGATTCGGACTTTGGGGTGCCATAGCAGGCCCCCCTTCATCCGGAGCCCTCCGATTCAGTCACGGGGGGTGCGCATGGGTCCCCAAGATCTAAGCATGCAGAGTGTGGCAGGCAACATGGGGTGCCTGCCACAGGGTGTACGCTTTTCCCCGCCCACCCCTTTTTTGCTATGGGAGCCTGTGTGCGCATCAGTACACAAGCTCCCACAAAGTGCTACGGGAGTCCGAGCGAGCCGAGTCCGTAACAATGCAGTTGCATCATACTCGCTCGGTCGGACTGCACACGTACGAGTTGTTTGGAAAGCATTCCCGATCCAAGTCGTTTGCAATGCTTTCCCAACGAGATAGGAATCGGGCCCAGAGTCAGGAGTTGAATTAATTGAAGCCTTATTAAAACAGTGCTTCATGCAACATTTTGCCACTTCAAAATGCTGCCAATAACTGATGTGTAAGGAATCACTCACTGAGCTAAAACTCCACTGTCTTAGCAGAGGCCTCACGGGCCGGTGCCATAACGACCACCGGGGACCTGAAAAATCTGGTTTGGGCTGCCACAACCGGGGTCATCTTTTAGAGTGTGCACGCTAAACATGCAGAGAGACAGACTTCGCAAAGTGCTCATTTAAAATAAGCGGCATGAAAGGCTCTCCTGGGGCATGCCAGCACTCACTGCTCTGTGAAAGATGACTGAGTAGTGTGGGGGCACACATTTCAGAGCAGAAGAATGCTGCATGCTCCATAATTTATCTTTGCGTGAGAGTTGCTTTGGTGTTTTGTGTAAATAATTAGAAGCTGACACCAACCGCCCAGCACAGAGGCTGCTCTGCAGTAGACAAAGCAGAATAAGAATGCCGCATCCACAGAGCTGACCCTAGCACTGTAATCCCATATTATGTTTTTATTAGGTCAAGCTTTATCGACCTGTTATATCTCTTCTGTGGGGTTTGGCACACCCACCAATTGCCATTGGCTGTTCTCTGGGTCATTTAAAAATGCTGGCTTGTTATTGGTGCATTTCCTTAAATGTCCCTCCTTTGTGGGCTTTGCTCCCTCACTGGCGATTTCACTAAGAAATCGTTTTGTTTGGCCATCACACTGTACAGCGTGTGATGGCCTCTCCTCTCTCCATCCTCCCATCTGATTTATTTATATCTGTTTTTTTCCTGCATTCAGTGTGGCTGCTTGCTTGCCTGAAATAAGAGCAGCTACTGCGCACGTCGAGCAACTACTGCGCACGTCAGCACCTTGCTTGTTTTTTTCAGTTTGGCTCGTTTTCAGCTTCAGAATGGTGATACAGGTGCTCCCGTCAAAGTGGAATGCAAGTTTGGCATCCAGCCGCTACAGCGCTCACTCTCCCTGTGCACTCCAGGCTTGTTCTTTTTTGGCTGCTCATGTTTCGTTTGTAGGCCCTCCTTTCTTTGTTCCGATTTGCCATTCCTGTACAATTTAAATATGTCTGTAGCTACTCTTCGTTGTGTGTCGCTGCTTGCACTGTCCCTCTCCTGCTTTGTTGTTTGACTGGTCTACCCCCTCCCTCTCCCCCAACTCTGCCGCTAGTCGCCCAGCCCCCCTCCTGCGTTGCTACCCTATTGTTGTTTGTTGTCTCGTCTCTCCTCCCTCACGTGTTGTTGCTTCAGGCCGTTCCGCCATCCCCTTTCACCTTTCCCCATCACAGACTCCAGGAAAACAACTAGACTGAACCCTGGCACTTCCCTGGTAGATGGTGCGATATAAGGCAGTGCTCCTTGCCTCAGCATTCTGCTGGAGTCAGTGGCGGTGCGTCCATTAGGGCGCTTGGGCGTTGCCCCACAAGCCGCCCGCAGCTCCCTCGGTGTCTCTGAACTTAAGTAAACTCTCAGTTTACTTAAGTTCAGAGACGCCGAGGGAGAACTGACAATCATGTCAGTCAGCATGAAGTCGGACCGCCCACCCCCTTCAGAGTCTGAAGGGGGTGGGCGGTCCGGCGTCATGTTGACTGACATGCATTGTCAGACATGGGGCATGCAGCAACTGAGCACAAGTGCGCATGACTAGTGAAGGTCAGCGAATTTTTCCGACCAGCCCAGTCATGCGCACTAGTGTCTGCTCAGGCTGGCGTCTGCGCATTAGGAGAGCGAGGGTTGAGCAAAGGCTCAAACCTCGGTCTCCTAATGGGCAGGCGGGCGGCGATCAGCCCTGCTAAGCCAATCCTGGCGCTGCCGGAGCAGCGCCAGTATTGGCTTAGAAGGGTTGCCACTCCAGTGCTGTTCCTGTTTAGAAGAGGCGCCATTGCGCCAACGCGGGACCCGGCCGAGGAGCAGAGGTGAGGCGGCGCGGACCGACCCGGTCAGGTAAGTGTTCTCTTTTTAAATTTTAATCTCCCCCCCCCCCGGCCCCCACCCACGCGCGACCCCCCCCGCGAGTATTACTGGTCGCGACTGTAATTTTGCCCTCATGGTCCTCGCCCCCCCTCCAAGAGCCAGTATCTGTGTTTTTTGGCGAGCAGGTCACATCGCACACAATCGATGGAATAGAATGTTCGGTGTGACCTACCCAGCATAAGGAGGGTGCGCAACTACTCCCTACTGCCTTGTAGATTTCAACAGCATGCAGTGGTGCCGGCTGCACAGCTGGGATTTAAGCACCAACCCAGTCTGCGCTTGTTGTGTCCTGCTGGACACAGTCTAGTGTTTCTGCCAGCCACTCCCCCGAGGGCTGGCCCACACACACACCCCCTCACCCATCCAACACGGGCGTCACCAGTCAGGTGACCCCGCAAATAAAAGAGCCCGAGTGCACGTGCTCTGGGCTAGTTCATGGTACACTAATCTAGTGTCTGTGTGGTCATTCATCCGGTATGTGGGCCTAGGGCCCACAACATAACACTGGCGACGAGCGGGACTTGCCCGCGTGTGCAGCCATTTTATCTGGTGGTAAAAGGGGGAAGGTGTGCTGCCCGTGTCCAGGGCACCCCCTGCAGCTGGTGACATCGCCGGAGTGCCCGCGGGGCGGGTGAAGAGCCCCAGGGTGAAGGTGAGGCGGTGGTAGCATAGCCCACTCCGCATAGGCAGAGCCTGCTGACCAGATTTTCCGGCGATGTGATGCCCGTGATGGCAGAGGAAAATGCGTGCCAGGCCGGACTGCTGAGACGCCGGCCGCCGCCACAGACTGCCACGAGGGGAGAGACACCTGAGCAGACATCGGGCGGAAGGTGAGCCCTGACTGCGGGACATCGGGGGCAGCGAAGTGAGCCTAATGAGGGGAGGACAAAGTGAAGCAGAGATCCGCTCCCTCCCACCCTCGCGAAGAACACTGCCCTGTAGTGAAGTAAGGTCCGGAGTCTCCATGCAGCAGCCCCAGCTCCCTTTTGCCCGCGCAGCTTGAGAACTGAGTGAGACTGCGGCGAGCGGGTAGAGAAAAGAGGAGACAACATGCGGCCCGCGGCCGATCGGAGCGGCCAACATGAAATGAGGCGAGACCCCCATCGGAATGAGCTGACATGGTGGGGTGGAGTGTCGCGTGAGCGGCCGTGAAGCTGCAGTGAGCGGGTGGTCCGTTGGTTTGCAAAGACCCGCTTACAATTAATAAAGGCACAACAGAGGGCGGCTTGGTGAGGCAGGCGCCATGGTGGAAACTAGGGCGGGTTTCTGTTTGCCAGCCCGGGAGAGACCCGCTATGCATGGGCGAGTCACTAGCAGTATACCAGCCCCATTTGCAACGGAGCGCAAAAGCCGAGCGTGACCTTGCGCATGGTCTGCAAAGAGGAAAGAGAAGCGCGAGGTGGATTCAAGCCGCATAGAAGGAAGCAGAATTAATAAAACAGTGCCTTGCCCCCCCCCCATGCGATAGAGACGAAATAGAAGAAGCGGTACGACGACAGCGGGAGGCCCAGCGAGGCCCATAACACAGGCAGTGTGCCGAGTGAAAGGAAGTTGCGGTGAGACACCCGCCTGGGGGGCGTAGTGAGTGAAGCACACCCGGCGAGCGATCAGCGGTGCACCTCAGCGGGACTTACTTAAAGGGGAGGAAGTCCCTCTGCGAGATCCTGCGGCGTGGAGGTGCCCCGCAATGCGGAGTCTTGCACCGGCCATCGGAGAAGGTGCCTGCTCAGGTGAGTGCGAGATCATCAGGAGTCCGGGGGGCGAACACTGTAAACATAAGTACATAAGTCATAACAGCAGCCCTGAAAGAGCCAGGAGCACGGCCGGTGACGCAGATGCGGCCTGCCCGAAAGTGAGAGTGCCCACAGCATTTGGAAAGTTTGCCGAGGACATTGAAAAGTAACCGGGTTAAAGCAGCACCGCCATCTATTGGCCGTCGGGCAGTACTGCACCTGCTACACAAATGCCACAGTTATAGTAGGCTGGAACATAATAAAGGCTGCCCGGGCATAACTACAATACAAAGGGCGGTGCGCAGAAAGACAGTTTGCATGCATGCTGCACCAGCAGAAGAAACTGCAGCAGGAGAAGGACAGCTGCAACTACGCATGTGCAGACAAAGACTTCACTTACCCCTATAGAAGCCCATGGTACACCCGTGCCCCCAGTGGCTGCCTGAAGAGACCGAGTACAATAGGGAGAAGACACCTTTTGCCTCCCATACTAATCAGACTGCTGGGCAGCAAGTAGTGAATCATTACCGGAGCACCTCTCGCTTGTCAGAGTATTTTCCTCCTGTGGTTACATTGCATCAGTTGCTGGCTCATAAGAGAGAAAAGTGAAACCGGAGCAGCAGAGCCACACTGCACGCCCCTAGTGGTATCCAGCCACCAACACATGCTGCCAGGAACATGCGACAACAGTCCATGGCCCAACAGGTCAACCCACCATGACAGAGAGTGCCGCATGCCCCCAAAAGAAGATCCAGAGAGAGAGAAAAGCCCATGAAGACACGGCGCACAGGAGAAACCCCCCCCAGGCCGGTGGTGGAGAGAAGAAGAGACCCCCAGGCCGGTGGAGAGAAGAAGAGACCCCCAGGCCGGTGGAGAGAAGAAGAGACCCCCCAGGCCAGTGGAGAGAGAGGGAGATCCCCCCCCAGGCCGGTGGAGAGAGAGAGAGACCCCCCGACCAGAAGGGAGAGAAGAGGCCCCGGGCGGCCCAAATGCAGGAAGGAGAGAGATCGTGATCACCCCACCTGCATCAAAATCACCCAGCAGTGGGCCAGAGATTATTCAGGGAGTGCCCCCGATACTGCCTTAAGACTGTGGCGTGCAGCAGTCCGTTACAGGCATGAGGAGAGTCCTGCACTCCGAGTGGTGCGTCACCACAACTGACGCAAGAAAAGGGAGATACTTACCTCCCACATCAATACTAAAGTACAGCCGGAATATACGGATCCCTCAAAGCACGCCTACCGGTGAGAGGTCTGTGGCGGGAGCAAATGCAAAGCTCAGAGAACACGACGGAGTGAGCAGGAGATCCCTACAAGTTTGCGTGGCCTCGCCACAATTTCAGAAAAGATACGGAGTGGAGAAATATAGGACGGTAACGGTCCTAGTACAAGAAAGCAGACGACAACTGCTGCGCAGTGAAAGTCAACAGAGGGACGCCGTTCACCAGAGTGCACCTTCTAACACACGCCAGCCACTGGGGTGCGGGGACGTCATTCTTCGTGACCGTCACCCATCTGTCGCCGGCTGCGTAAAGAAAAGGGCATCCCTGTTCTGTTTACACAAATGCCAAATCAGAAGAGCTGCACCAAGTGTCCGACGAGCATCATGACTGCAAAGATTCGCCAGTCATCCCTACTCACTGTCAGTCATCACCACCTGTTGTACGAGTCTTCTCATGGCACCCACTCCATCATCTGTCATGTGCATCACAACCATCCTTGGAGCATCAAGTACAATAACTGGAGTCCTACACCACTTGCCAGAACAAGCGACGATCTGAAGATACAGTGACCATCTGTTTTAACCGGCGCATATCCTGATACTGGTAGCGAGAGCATGTTTCTGACCAAGACACATCCACCCCTGAAGTTTGCACGAGTGACGAGGCGGTGGCTCCAGAGTCAGAGCCCAGATGCAGTCCTGGGGCAACTCATCCAAGGGGCCTCCCAGAGCGTGAGAGATGGACGTTACTTTGCCCCACCAATGGATTCCAGGAAGCAGCCAGGCCCTGCAACAGAGAATCAACAGATCACACAATGCCAAGACTGTCGTCAAAGGATCAAGCGACACAATCGTCTGGTGTTTTTACAGTGGACTCCTCCCTACGCTCCTGATGCACCCATGTTGAACAATAAGACACTAATTGCCTCACAGCAAGAGTACGCTGGACCGATGAACATCACGTAGGTGGACCATCCCTCAACTAAGGCGAAGCTGAAAGGTCCGGATATCATCAGCACTGTGTTCGTCCCCAGATATACCTGGTTAAAGTATGGACATGTGCCAAGACGTCCGGGTGCTCCCAGCTGCACCTTTCCACCGCTGTCCTGCGAGCTACATCTCTGAACTGTGAGAGTTCCTTGATTTTAGTTGTTTTTCTCGTTCTTTCCCATAGGTTGGACTCTTGTCTGTTGTTTTTCGTTTTATTAAAATTTGGGAGGAATGTTGTGTCCTGCTGGACACAGTCTAGTGTTTCTGCCAGCCACTCCCCCGAGGGCTGGCCCACACACACACCCCCTCACCCATCCAACACGGGCGTCACCAGTCAGGTGACCCCGCAAATAAAAGAGCCCGAGTGCACGTGCTCTGGGCTAGTTCATGGTACACTAATCTAGTGTCTGTGTGGTCATTCATCCGGTATGTGGGCCTAGGGCCCACAACATAACAGCGCTCTAAATGGAACGGGACTCTTACGTGGGATTTAAAGGTATTTGATTGGATATGGGTGCAGTTTTGGGAGGGCATATTTAGAAGTGCACGGGTGAAGTGTGCAGTCTGAAAGTCCCTGCTTCACCCCTGGGAAGAAGCACATGCGTGCATTGGCACCTTTGTGGTTATCAATGGGAGGAAACCCTTCTCTTCTAGACGCTCGGAGAAGCCTGCATTAGAACACTTGGCGCTAGGTTTGAAATAAAGACCCGCATGAAAGATCCCGTATTTCGAGTTGTATGCTGGTCAGATATACGCTAGACTGTCAATAATATTAATATGTCAGTAGCCGATTGTATCAGTTTAAGTATTGGCGAGGATGTGGCGTTAAAGCCAGAGCTGCCGACTTTGCAACTAGGTCTCGGCGTCGGCTCAACATCCCGTGATTCTGGGCAAATCATCAGTCTCCCCGGCCTACAAAGTGACCCTGTGTAAAGTAACTGGTGCTCGTGTAAAGAGCTCCTATACCTTCAGGTCGAGTTCGCGCTATATAAAAACTGAAAGCATGAATACATTTATAAATCGGCGGGTGAGCAGCAAAATATCTCTATATTTTAAATATATGTTGTTGCTGCTCTAAACATAGGCGAGATTAAATGGTCTACTGGTAATTAAAGAGTTTGCTACTGTGCCATAATTTAGACTAACACTGCGCGGATCAGACTTAGGGGCCGATTCCGATCTCGGCCGGTAGGGCTCCGAATCGGATTCGGCTTTACCGGATCCGATCCGGAGCCCTGTTTCCCGACCGAATCGTACGCGGGTCCGGCCGAGCGAGTACGATGCGAATTCGCCAACCGACTCGTCCGGGCGTCCCGACCGCTCCGACCGACTCGTTCCCGGCTCGAACCACACCGACCGACTCGCTCGGACTCGACTCGCACCGCGCAATGGAGACGTTCCCCGGCCGGGTAAGTACGATGCGCGCCGCGAGCAGTCCGACCGAGCCGCGCACTCCGGCTCGAAAGAGCTGTCGGAGCCATACTTTGGGGGTCCGTGTCGGACCCCCTGAATGCGTAGCCGCGCGAGTCGCACACAGGGGGACCCATGGGTCCCCCTACCTGTGCGTGTACGGCACGAATCGCTTCGCCGCGTACCCGCTGTAGGGGGCGCACTTGTCCGACTTCGCACCCATTGAGTCAATGGGAGCCCGCGTACGCGTTGTACGACCGGCTCCCATTGACTTCAATGGGAGTCCGACCGACTCGAGTCCGATAGCATACGGACGCATCGTACTCGTTCGGTCGGACTGCACGGGTCCGATTCGGTCGGAAATCTCTCCGGGTCCGGCTCGGTCGGAGAAATTTCCGGCCCGAATCGGAATCGACCCCTTAATGTGTATTCTTTTCACGTCATCCGGTTTTCTGGTTCTTGATGCTGTTTATCACCGAAGCACATTTTGCGCAGCTGGGCTGTTTTTGAGCCTATTTTAGGACTCCTCCGGGAGTTCCGCAGACTTGAGAAATGCATTTCTGGCTGGGTAGGCTCGGCAGATGGTCCTGTAAAGAGCATTGCTGGTGTGTTGTCTTAATCGCCGGCATTCCGAGAGTGGAATTCTCTCTTTTGCAGTTGCAAACAGTGTTCTGTTTGTAGCACGTTATGCCCCCAATAGGCTATTGGGGGCATAACGTGCTACAAGGTCATCTGAAAACAAATGCACTGAAGAATTACCCCAGAGAAGGCATATGTTTTGCATCCCGTCATTGCTAGAGTTCTTATGAAAGTGGAGAAATCACCTGTTTTTAACGGAGTGGTGACTTGTGTGTGGCTGAGCGTGTATGTATGTGCATGTATGTGAATGTGTGTGTGTGTGTGTGTGTGTGTATGCATTGTGTCTGTTCTTTGAGTTTGGTGGTTTGTGGCCATTAATCTACGGTGCCGTGTGTGGTCATTGTTTTGTCATGTGCTAATAGGTCGTTTAATTATGGTTTTGTGAGAAAGTCACCAGCACACCAGAGGTGGATAGAAAACTGAGCCTGGGTTTAATGTCATCTGTGTGAGCTTTCACAGCGCCTTAAACACAACCCGAGTTCTTGACAGGCAAGGGGTGGAAATCCTAGAATCATCGACGAAAATGTAAAGCTGCCCCATTGCGCTTCTTTTGTGCAGAGCGGCAGAAGGTGGTGCCAATGTTATTAGAGTGTGCAACCGTCTCAATTGTATGGACAACGAGTACTGCCTTATTTAACCTTTCCTTCTGCGGGGACAGTCAGTGTTCGGTGGCAGGAGAGGCACCAAAACACAATCCCTTGTAGAGAAACTTGAACTGGTTACTGCCCAGAACGTTCCTCCTGGCCTCTCGTCGCTTGTGTTTTTTCAGTTGTATATTTGATTTCTCAGAATTACTATAACTTTATTTATTTAAAGTTTGAAACTCTTGAAAGGAAGTTTCCATCCTTCCTGTGTGCAATAAGGAATCTGCTCTGATTAATAAGAAATGCCGATTTTTATAGATATTTACTTGTGTTTGCTCTTTGTATCACTTTGAATGTGAATGCACTGTGAACGCACCCTTTTCAGTATCTCCAGCTGCTTCCCTTTCCACCCCCCTTATAGAGAAATATGATCATTTGCGTTCTCGAAATGATATTTGATCGGAAATCAATAAGCACTTCCTTTTCATTTGCCGGCCATCTATTAATCCCCATACTTCCGCTTATCACTTTTTGTAAAAAATGCTCATGGACTTGTGCAGTTAATTACATTCGACTCGTGCCGTGCTGCACGTGTTGAACTGGTGTTTGCATTATGTAGGTTACAATTATAACAGTAAGCACAGCTGCGCTTCACCATAGAACACATGTGCAGCGAGACACCAGTTAGCTGTTGGTACATGTATACACAAATTCCCGTACTGCTTGCACCATATTGCTTATGGGAGGATATTTGTATGTTCATGCAGGGTGCATCTATTTGGGCCTGGGGTTTCCAAGAGGCGCTGTTAGCCCTGGATGGGAGAGGTTGGATGGAAAACATGTCCTGTGCACTTTGTGTATCAGAGTCAGCCTCCCTCTTTTTATTGTGCAGTGCTTGGTGATTAGCGGTGCAATTTGAACAGTGTGTATGTAGCAAAATTCAAAATGTTCTTGTGCTGAGAAACAGTATATTGGGTCGCAGTATTAAATTGTTGCAGTAATCTAGTTTACTATTAGCAAGCAGTGTGTTAATCAGAACATTAGCAGTGTGGACGGGTAATGCGCTTGGGGTTCTTTCTTCTGTTAAGTAGCTGTAATCAACTCATGGTATTTGTGAATGCTCTGAAGAACTGTCGTCACAAACTAGGATTAAATAGGGTCCTTAAGTTCCAGGCAGAGGAGGAAGAAAGAAGAACATCATTGGGATCACCATCATGTAAAGGGTAAAAAAAAATACAGGTCCAGGACAGAACCATGGGGCTCACTAACAGGTAGGAGGGCAGGTGGCAAGTGGAGGAGCAGCAGAAGGCCAAGAAAGATCAATCGGTGAGATAGGAGATCCACTCTTTGGCTTTACCATCAAACAAGGCTTAGGTGAGATCTGCAAGTAAGGTTGGGTGGCCAGCCTATCAGTGTCTAAGATGTGCTGAGATGAGGAACTTGTAGATAAGCCTGTGAGGGCAGTTTAGGCCCAGCACTAATTGCTTTATTAACCTTCCTGCTTCCTCAAATTTGCTTAAAAATGCACCGTTTGTCCACTCTTTTTTCAAAATTTTCTTGGGGGGAGAACCCCCCCAAACCCCCCGTAGGTTGTTCGAGCTCGCCGCAGTGCAGTACGACAATAATGTTACACCTCACCACTTTCAAATGTCACCAGCCGCCACTGGCTGGAGTCCCACTGCCTCCGTGGCACATAGAGCCATGTAAGAGAAAGCCCATCGCCCCCATCTCCTGTGGTAGTCCCAGTGCCTCTCTTGCAGGCTGGTCGATATTGTACTGAAGTCCCTCATTATCCCACTGATGACTTGGAGCCTATACGAGCTTGGGCAGATTACCCACTACCCACCAGCTTCCCTCTAACGCCGGCATGGAAAACTCTACCACCCACCAGCTTCTCGCGGACACAGTATGATCTTGGCCATGATCTGTGGCAAACACGCTATGATCTTGGGCAAGATGTTTTTTTGCTGCTGTTACACGATGCAAGAGGTGCCCTGAGCACAAACATCAAATTATGAATCGGAGGCCTTGTAGAACCGCATGCGCGAACAGACTGTCTGTGCTTGTCTGAGGTAACAAAGAGGCCTCCCGACAGCAGCAGCGGGTCCGTGACAGTTATGAAAATGTACTTCCATACATGATAGACAAGGTACACTTCTGCAATAATTCACGTATTGGGCCAAGATTCTGTTTACCAGGGTGGCCTTTTTATGCACAACTAGAAAAATAGATTGTCTTGCATCATAACTTCATATTATAAAATGTACAGTGCACTTCTTTAATCCCGGCAGTTTCTTTATATGCAAACAGTTTAAAGATTGCATTAGGACAGCATAGATCTCAGAGAGGCGCTGCCCTTTTCCAACAGACACATTATTAATTTCATTTTACCATGTTTTTCAAACAAGAGGATCGTTTTCAAAAACCCGGCTTTGGTTTGTAAGTCAGGTTTTGTGAACGTGCCTTAGCGGATGATGGGGGTACGATAAGCTTCTCTGTACACTCGGCTGGGATGGTGTGTGTAAATAAAAATATAAGCTTTCTTTGAAAAGTGGAAGTCTGTGTTTAACGGGCTTGAAGCGAGGATTGTAAAACTAGAGACAAAATAAACGCAAGGAGCTGAGAGAAAACACTTTCACAATTCAATTTAAGAATAAATGTACATCAATGATTTATTTGTTGGCAAAGATTTATTGTGGAAAAAAGTTATAGTGAACGCAAGAGTCCACTGTGCCCCTTGTGGTCTGATGGAGATGTGGGGTACCATCACAAGGGGCCAAGCCAATGGCAGAATGGAGGCTGGATATAAAAACTGTCCGCTGTGTGTACTTTTAAGCCAAGAGTTACACACAATATGCTCCCTATAAATGACACAGGAGCTGTACATGTTAAGCCTAAAAGCTAGGTACTTCAAAAAGTTATTTTATTGAATGTCAAAACATGAACTTCTCAAGTTATTTGGGGGATGCTCAGTTGGCTCCAGATCGTGAAGTTAAAGTATTTGAGCACTTGTAATGTTGCTTCAGGGCCAGTTTATCAGTGCTGTACATATAAACACAACTCGCATCTATTGTTTTGTCTCTGGTTCCTGGACAAACACTGTATTTGTGAGATCAGCGTCCTCTTTCTCACCATGGTTCTTTCCAATGACACTCCCCCCAGCTCTCTTTTTTGTCCATTCTGCTCTAGTCACTTCCTCTCAAACTCGCAAGCGACCTCTGTTTCCCACTCCCTCTCATATTCCTTCTCCCTTGGTCCTACCCCATTCTTCTCGAACCATCCCTTTCTCCCTGTCACTCACACACACTACTCTCTAAACCCTATTTCGCTCTCTGTCTCTCACACACATGTCCTGCTCCGGTATCCCGCTCTCTCCTATCATACATTATCCCCGACCCTTTACAGCAACTCCTTCTCTATATTTTTAATTCATTTTTCTATTAGTGTCATTTATTTTCCACCTCCCCTCCC
Organism: Calotriton arnoldi; assembly: GCA_963921515.1. Lineage (NCBI taxonomy): Eukaryota > Metazoa > Chordata > Amphibia > Caudata > Salamandridae > Calotriton > Calotriton arnoldi. Next base: position 3,665,629 of record CAWUFW010000030.1, read on the forward strand.
TAGTAACCTATTACCCATTTTCTGGTTCTGCAGCACCGCAAGTCCATACGAATGACAATAGCGCTGTGCAAATATATTCACTCCACTGCAAACAAAAAAACACAAGTAAAAAACATTGTAATTTACAACACCAATAGCTCTAACTTTCACAAATGCGAGACCGATTGCATTGCAAATGCTTGTTTTATTTAGGGTCTAGGTGTTAACATCTCCCTTTAGGTTTTTTCTTTGAAGTTTGAGGGTATGCAGATGAGAAACAATGAAGATTCCTGCCCTGATGGATACTGAATTGGATAAAGTGTAAATGCATTCAGGTGGATCCATTTGTAAGAAGTTCTTTTGTTAGTTAGGCAGGAGTGGCTGGAGTTAACACTTTATAATCCTCCCTGCACCATAGCTATTGATAATACATCAGGTCCAGTGGCACTGGGGCCAAAGGCTGGAAAATTTCCATAAATTTTAAACATATTGCCTAATGTTTAAACAAACCAACAAGTGGCATTTCACATGTTTTGCTTGAGGTATAAAAGTGTGTGTGTAATTCAACTGAGAATTAATCTCATACTCTAGAGTCATTCTGTTTTTGTCCTGTGTATTCCCAATATGCTTTGCCTCCATATTTACTTCACATTGTAGCAATGGGTTATTACAGAGCTTCAAGTAATTGTTATACCCTGATAGACTGTACATGTTTATGTTTAATGACAAACTGCTGGTAAGGAGTTAAATGCTTTGTATATTAGATTTTTTTTTACTCCATTAATTTGTGAGAGTAGCAAGCGTTTTCAAAAAGTGACCTGTAGATTGTGAAAATTGCCTCTGCTGCACCTTGAAAAATATTCTGTTATAAAGGCAGTGTGGTTTTAACCCCCACACTGGGCCCTCTCCAACTGACATGCATGTCATTACTAATCTATATCTCAATATAGTTTGCCAAACACGTGTCTTGTTTCTTGTAGAAGGTGTTGGCCGCAGTTTATTCTGTTAACATGTATGAAATACTTGTGTCCTATTTTGTTTTTTATTTTTTGCATTACAGTACTCCAGTCATAAATCAATATGACAGGGCTATCAATCAACGTCACGGGGCCATAAATCACCTTTGACAAGCTCATAAATCATAAGCGTGACAGGTCATTAATCAGTCCATTTACCAAGTCATAAATCATTATGACAGGCTCGTAAATCAAGTGACAGGTCATAACTCACAACGGCTGACAGGTCATAAATCATTTCTGACATATCACAATCACGTTCTGTTATCTGCTTGCCATACTTGTGATTCCTCTTAGTTTGTTCAGGCCATCATACATGCCGTTTTATGGGGTCATACAGTTTCCTGGAGTTTGGCCCCAACTCGCTACCTTCTTTTTCCATTTTGTGCCCTGCAGTCCAGCGGGTCTGGGCTGCGAGTGCCATTTCTGCTTACTTTTCTCCTTTTGGCCTACTCACCCTGCCGTAAGGCATCCCGAGGTACGTGGCCTTCCTCCTGCACAACGCCCTGCTGGTGTGCCTCCTTAACCAACAAGCGTACCCCTTCTTACCCGCTTCTCTGCCATCCAGCACTGCAAAAATGCTGCTGCTGCTGCTCGGTGTAGGTGGGTGGGTCTTGAACGTTTATTTGCGTGCTGCCTCAGCTTCTGAAAGTAACCTGTGCTGGGACAGTGGCATGCTTATAACCCCCCTCCATTGTCCCCTTCCAGCATGCAGCGATATCCCCCCATTGAAGGTAGTGTAGTGGCGTAGCATAGGTAGGTAACTGTTATAAATTGGAGTGGGGTCTCGTACAGTACAGTGGATTGCTGTGTTGTGAAGAAAAGTGTCAAATAGTGGAATAGAGTGTTGTACAATGGAGTGTATGGGTATAGAGTGGAGTATACAGTTGGTCAGTGGAGTGTATGGGGATAGAGTGGCATAGAATATTGTACAGTGCCATAAAATGTGGTAAACTTTTATAGAGTGGAGAAGAGTGACATACAGTGAAGCGGCATAGAGTGGAGTGGCGTACACTGTAGTGGCGTAGAGTTTATTACCATAAAGTGGAATAGCATGCAGTGGAATAGCATGCAGTGGAATAGCATCCATGGAATACTGTACAGTGGAGTGTAGAAGAGTGGAGTGCCATAGAGTGGAGTGGTGTGCAGTAGAGTGGAGTAGGGTACAGTGGATTAGCATAGAGTGGGGTGGCGTACATTGAAGTGGTGTAGCCTAAAGTTGAGGAAACTGTTATAAATTAGAGTGGAGTCTCATACAGTAGAGTGGAGTTCTGTGTTGTACAGTGTTGGAAACAGTCGTAGGCTGGAGTGGATTGTTATACAATAGAGTATATAGGCATAGACTTGAGTACAAATTTGGACAGTGGAGTGTACAGGTATAGAGTGGAGTAGAGTCTCATAGAGTGTAATAGATTTTTGTAGAGTGGAGTTATATAGAGTGGGGGAGAGTACACTGGAGTGGCGTACAGTGGAGTAGCATAAAGTGGAAAAGCATAGAGTGGAGTGGTGTACAGTTGAATAGCATATTGTGGAGTAGTGTACAATGGAGTGGCATACAATGAAGTAATGTAGACTGGAGTGGCGTACAGTGGAGTGGTGTAGAGTGTAATAGTGTAGTAGTCTACAGTGGAGTTATGTATACTGAAGTGGTGCAGACTGGAGTGGTGTATTGTGGGGTGGACTGTAATAGCATACAGTGGAGTGGCATACAGTGAAGTGCAGTAGATTGGAATACCATACAGTAGAGTGGCAAAGATTGAAGTTGCATACAGTGTAATAGCGTAGTGTGGTGTACAGTGGAGTGGCATAGAGTAGAATAGTGTAAAGTAGAATAGTGTAGATCAGAGTGGCATACAGTAGAGTGGTGTAAACTGGAGTGGCATTCAGTGAATTGGGGTAGAGTGGAATACCATATAATGGAGTGGCGTACAGTAGTGTCATTAAATGGACTAGCGTAGAAAGGAGTGGCTTAGAGTGTAGTGGTGTACACTGAGTGACAGAGTGGATTAGCGTATAGTGGTGGAGCCTACATTGGAATAGCATAGAGTGGAGTTGTGCACAGTGGAGTGGCGTAGTATGGAATAGCGCATAGTGGAGTAGTGTACAGTGAAATCACATACAATGAAGAGGTATAGACTGGAGTGGGGTAGAGTGTAATAGCATACAGTGGAGTGGTGTACAGTGGAGTGGCATCCAATGGAATAGCGTAGAATAGAATGGCATAGAGTGGAGTGGTATACACTGGACTGGCATAGAGTGGAGTAGCATACGCTGAAGTGGCATACAGTGGAGTGGCATACAGTGGAATTGCATAGAGTGGAGTTGCGTACAGTGGAATGGCAAACATTGAAGTGTCTTAGAGTGTAGTTGTGTACCGTGTAATAGCATTGAATGGACTGGCGTGGAGTGGTGTACAGTGTAATAGTGTACAGTGGAATGTTATACAGTGGATAGGCATAGAGTGTAATAATGATTAGCGGAGTGGCATACAGTGGAGTGGTGGAGACTGGAGTAGTGTACAGTGGAGTCAGGTACAGTGTGATAGCATAGAGTGGAGTGGTGTTCATTGGAGCGGCATCCAATGGAATAGCATAGAATGAAGTGGCGTAGAGTAGTGTGCCATACACTGGAATGGTGTAGAGCGGAGAAGCGTACAGTGAAGTGGCATATAGTGGAATAACGTACAGTGGAGTGTTCGAGTGGAGTGGCAAACAGAGGAATAGCTTACAGTGGAGTGGCATACAGTGGAATGGCAGAGTGAAATAGGATATAGTGGAGTAGCGTACAGGAGAGTGGTGTACAGTGAGGGTGTGTACTGGAGTGGCGTACAGTGGAGGTGCATACAGTGTAAGGGTGTAGTGGCGTACAGTGGAGTTCTGTACAGTGTAATAGTTTGGAAAAGTGTACGTTGAAGTGGCATACAGTGGAATAGCATACAGTGGAGTGTTTTAGAGTGGAGTGGGATATGTAGAATAGAGTACAGTGGAGTGGCATAGAGTGGAGTGGCATAGAGTGGAATAGCATCTAGTGGAGTAGTGTACAATGGCGTGGCATACAGTGAAGTGGTGTGGACTGGAGTGGCGTAGAGTGGAGGTGCATACAGTGTAAGAGCGTAGAGTATAGTGGTGTACAGTGTAATAGCATGGAAAAGTGTACAGTGAAGTGGCATACAGTGGAATAGCATACAGTGGAGTGTTTTAGAGTGGAGTGGGATACAGTAGAATAGAGTCCAGTGAAGTGGCATACAGTAGAGTGGCATAGAGTGGAATAGCATCTAGTGGAGTAGTGTACAGTGGTGTGGCATACAGTGAAGTGGCGTGGACTGGAGTGGCATAGAGTGGAGGTGCATACAGTGTAAGAGCGTAGAGTATAGTGGTGTACAGTGGAGCTATGTACAGTGTAATAGCAAGGAGTGGCATTGAGTGGAATCTCGTATAGTGGAGAGGCATCAAATAGAGTAGCATAGGGTGGAATAGCATATGGTGGAGGGAAGTTCAATGGCATGGCGTATGAATGTATGTGAAATTTAGCAGCAATGTAGATTATGGTGTGCAGATTAAGGCAAAACAACTAATTGTGCTGCCTTGCATTTCTCCAAATTTACCAATCAATGCAGGGCTGCGCATGGTGGCCTTGCATTGCAAATCTGACTTAAGTATTGTGTTGCCCATACGTCACTATGCTTGATGCAAAGGTACCACAATCCAATAATACAGCTAGGCCTCAGTTATATTTTGTGCCATGGTATACCACGGTAACTTTGAAGTACTGTTATACATGACGATGACAAGCTAGTATATAATTGGGTAAGGGCTATTTTTAGAGAATGAAAGGCATATTGTTTTTACTACTTATTGGCTGTATTCAGTGTTAGGCCCTTACATATAAGTAAGTAGTAGTCCCCTACTATTACAACTTTATTAAAGTGGTAATAGGTAGAGAAATGTGGTTATATTTTTAAATAAGTTTATGGCCATGTACCGTGGTAGTTTAATGACATTTTGTGAAATCCTGTGAAAGTACTGCTGTGGCAGATATTACTAAGTTTAAATACCTTGTAACTTAAAAAAGACTTACCCTAAACTGCAGTACCCTAAAAGCATAACCTCTGTATTATAATGTATAATCCTGCCGAATTTCATGTAAATCCATTCAGCTGTTTTTGCTCTACTTCAAATACAATGCTTTGGAAAATGCATTGGTGGAAAAAATGCATTTTGAGAACCCCTTTTATCTTTGCACCCCCTTAAAGATTCACCACAAAAATTTACATCATCTCAAAATGCAGAAAATGATATAGATCTGGAAAGTTTTGTGCTGATTCGGCAAATGGGTGGAAAGTTATTAAGGAGCTAAAATCTGAGGAATCTGGGAATACTAACTATAACTACAGAGTGGCAATCAGATTTAATGTGATTTCTTTCTTTATATCCATTGTATTTGTTATGTATTTGTTTATTGGTTTACATAATCATGTGATCATAAATGTGTCTTTAAGTTGTTCATGTAGTAATTCGTAGACTTTACACATGCAGTCTAGTTTATTTTTTGGGTTTCCTTCCTACTTTTAGAAGGATTGTGCTATATATGAAGCCCAAAGTGAATGAATGATAACCATTATTGTTATACAAATTGAGATTATTATTCTTTTCCTAGTGGCCAATTATCATGTCCTCCAAATAGTAGTTTGTGTTATTCACTGCTAGGTCACCTTTTCATTTTGTGGCACTGGGATACATAAGGAAGATGGTTTATATTTGAATTGTTCGGCACAGTTTTATTTTGTAAGCTGAAGAGCATGCAAAGAAAACCTATGCAGATTAAGATGTATTCTATTTGTTATGTATTTGTTTGTAGGTTTCCATTAGCATGTGACCATAAATGGGTCTTTCAGTTGTTCATGTAGTAAATCTGATACTTTACGTATGCACTCTAGTTTATTTTTGTACTTCCTTGCTACTTTTAGTAGTATTGTGCTAGACAGATGTCACTAACTTGTTGACCCTTATAACTTCATAATGACTTCATAAGATCCCTTCCAATAGCAAATAGAATAATCTACATAGTCTAATGTGCATTGCTGAGGAATTTAATTACAATCCGTTTTGCCTCTACATTAAATACAAAAGTCTATGTAAAATGCACTGGAGTGCAAGTGTGGTTTGGGACACCCTTTTTCTTTTCACCTACTTGACCACATGCCGCTAAATTTCCAATCCATCACCAATGTAACGGGAGCAATAGGTCTGCAAAGTTTTATGAAGATTTTTCAAACGAGCGCAAATTTGTTAAGGGACAAAAATCAGAGGAATTATATATAAATCTATATATATTCTCCACAAGCCTCACGCTATTGCGCAAAAGAAAAACCACATTACAGGATTTCAGAGGAAAAAGAGTTTAATGGACTGACGCGTTTCAACCTGTTCGGTCTTTGTCAGAGTCACTATCCTAACATGGAAGTGCTCTATTTTCTACAAAAACAGTGGAAAAACCATAATGAAAATGAAAAACCGACTCGTGGGAATTTATAATTCACAAGATACATTTCCTGGAGGGAAGACAGACTTCTTTAAACAGTCAAAAACGATGTTAAAAAATATATAGATATATATACAATGAGTGCATATAATTACTCACAATAATTTCTGTAAATTGATTAATACTTCCTTATGAATTGTACCCATGATTGAAGCACAAAAAGAAAAACATCCTGCTATGTGGTTCGCAATGCCTACTTTGTGAATCTGGCCAGTTCCAAATATTGCGATATTCAATTCAAATCTTTATAGAAAGAAAACACATGTCATCTAAATAAATATTAGGGTACATGGTACAGTACTCATCATAAATTGCCAAGTGGCTTAATCCCTCTCTCCCAAAGTAATCGATTCCAAAATATCCACGGTCTTTACCTTGAAACATATAATAGTGAGACCCTAATCAAATGTGAAAAGGAAAAACAAACCTAATAATTGAAAATAAAACACAAACACTATTCTAAGTGCATTTTCTCCCTTTCATACATCACAACACAAAACACAAAAATCGTTTAATGTCTGTTCTCAATCAAAAAACCAAAATTGGGTCTTCAAAAAGGACTATCCTATGTGCACGTGGAGCTCCTCATCGTGGTTGAGGCCATCAGGGTATTTGCTGCTAAGTCGGATGATGTACTCTGATTCCATTCGCCTCAACTTGCGTTCTCTGTCTCCCCCTCTTGCATGAATTGGAATCCTGTCAACCCCAAAAAACAAGACTTTAGAAGCTATGTCTACACTTGCTCCATGTACCTGTTCACAATGTTTCGCCATCGTATAACTTATATCTTTGTTTCTAATCGCACGAAGGTGTTCTAATATCCTCTTCTTCACCGGGAAAGTTGTACTACCGACATAGCGCAAGCCACATACACACATCAGGACATACACCACAAAGTCACTGTTGCAGTTGATGAATTTGTGTATCTTCGCTGTCTTGCCCGTGGGGAGACTAAAGGTTTTCAGATTGGGACTGTAGGCACATGCTTTACACTTCCCACACTTGTAAAATCCCGGGAGTTCCCTCAACCAAGATCCTGAGTTGATCGTGTCTTGATTCAAATGACTATGCACTAAAATGTCTAGCAAAGAGCTACATTTATGATAAGTCATATGCGGGCTGAGACTTACCAGTCTGCCAATCGTCATGTCTGATCTAACAAGGCGCGAATGTTTTTTCATAATCTTATGTATGGATTTTGATTCACAATTGAAAGTTGAGATCAGTCTTACCTCCTGTTTGCTGTCTTCCCTGATTCTAGGAGTCACTAAACTGTCCCTATCCGTTTTTGCCACTTTGTCGATTGCTGCCCTGATGGTTTTCCCTGCTTAGCCTCTCATTCTAAACCAACCAACCATCCTCCTTTCCTCCGCTGTATAGGCATCTCTAGTGCTACAGTTTCTCTAAACCCTCAGAAGTTCCCCGTAGGGGATATTCCTTTTGAGATTATCAGGATGGTTACTTTGGGCATACAGCATGCTGTTCCCTGCTGTTTCTTTCCTTTATAGGCTGGTGTGTATGGTGTCAGCTCTCACTTCAACCTGTTGGAATTGAAAATGTTATTGCACCCTTGCTCATGCTTTATATTGTGTTAAGATAGCATTCATGATGCCATTTTATTAGTAGCCGCCATTTTGCTCTATGATTGAAACTTAGCTTCTGTCTCATGTTGCTTGCTTCAGCAGAAAGTGCTGTGATGCATTTGTGTCTCTCAAGGTTGGGCCTCGCTGTGCTAATTAATACATTGTTTTGTACTTCTGCATACCTTTCCCATGAGATGGAAGCCTGCTCCCACTGGTTTAGCTGCGAAGGCAGGCAGAGTGACCTTGGTGCACAGATAGTGTGTGCTCAGACTCAGAATTGAAACCTATCCCTCTGTCTTTCTGCATGTGTAACTGGTCCCAGCTGGAAATTTCCAGCCTGGGCGTGTCTTGTGCGTATTGGAAATGTATATTATGTTTTACCAAGTGTTCTGAAGTCAGTCCCTTGACCGTCATCTCAGGAGACTGGTCAGACTGGGCTCTGCTGCAGCGCATTACTAATAAAATTGCTTGGTTTGTATTCTCTACTGTTTTCTCGACTCTTCATTTCTTGAAAGGCAGAGAGGTGGTCACAGGTGACCCGGGTGGCCCAATTCGTGTCACTTCCTTCAAACCTGCACATCTAGGATCTCAAAGGTGTTAGGGTGTGTTTTGCTGGTAAACTTCAGATTTAGATTGTTGTCAGCTATATCCGTAAAGAAGGCATCCAATGATTCCTGTGGACCGTCCCATATTAGAAAGATATCATCTATGTAACGCGTCCACAGGATCAGATGCCTAATCCATACCTCATTTGCCTCATTCCAGATGTGCTCCGACTCCCACCACCCCATGAACATACAGGCATAGTTGGGAGCAAAGCAACTCCCCATCGCAGTCCCTGTCAGCTGTTTGTGCCATTGCTCCTCAAACAAGAAAACATTGTTTTCCAGACAGAATCTCAGCATGTCAATAAAAAGCATTGAATGGTCATACATAGCTAATGGCCTATCTCTGAAGAAATATTTGCAGGCTTCCAATCCCAACTCATGTTCGATACATGTCTACAATGCAACAACATCTACAGTGGCAAGTATATATGACTTTTTCCATGGAATCTCTTTTATCGTAGATATAAAATCCATGCTGTCCCTGCAATAAGAAGGGAGATTAACAACATATGGACACAGGAAATGGTCAAGGTAGATGGAAGTGTTCTCCAGTAAGCTATTGTTAGCAGATATTATTGGTCTGCCTGGTGGGTCCGTTGGATGCTTGTGAACTTTAGGCAGCATGTAGAAACATGGGGTAACTGGGTTTTTTTCACCAATAAAAATTGTAATTAATTCATTCTCAGGATTCCCTGCTGATGCCAATTAGTAAGAAGGCCGTGGTAACATGAAATGGTTCGACTGTATTGGGCAATGTTAGATCTTACATAGTTCCCAGAGTACTCTAACTGTCTTTTCGCCTCTGTCCTCTTTTTATTTATGTCCCATAGTACCACGTTGCCACCCTTGTCTGAGGGTTTTATCACAAAGGTGTCAGAGTTCCTTAGTGATTCAAGCCCTGTTCTCTGCCCCTCTGTTAGATTCTCTGCAAAGCGATTCTTACCATGTTTCCATATCTCCATGAGATCATGCAGTACTACTTCATGGTCGGTATCAATATTGTCATGAAGTGTGACAGGATTAAATTTTGATCTGGGTTTAAAATAATTTCTGCTTTTCCTGTCTGTCATAATACCCATGTTGTTAAGCAGTTCTCTGTCATTTTCCCAGTCTCTCACCTCTAAATCCATTTCTCTGAGTGATGCCAGTGTGTCAATGTCCCCAATGGAGAGAACAGCAGCTACAGGGTCACGAGAGGCCCCAAAACCATGCCCTGAATTACCTCTGTCTTTTTTCAGGGCATAACTCTTCAGTAATTTCAATAGGACAGAAAGATAGGCCCAATTCTAAAACATACCGTTCATCTGAGGTAAGGTCATGGGGAGTTAAATTTAATATGGTTAAGTTGTTCTCGCCCATCATTTGTTCCGTCTGCTTTGCCGTGTTCCTCTCCCATGCGGCTTGTTGCTGTCTTTCTCCTGTGCCCCCTCTCCTGGTTTTTCTCCTTCGCTGTTTCCTCCTTTTTCTCTTCCTTTCGGAGGTTTCTTTTTTAATGTCTGGTTTTGCCTTAAAAAACGGTATTCTTCCAAGGTGGTAAATGGCCTGCCCCAGACGTGGGGTTGCCTTGCCGCTCATCAATATCAGATAGGGCGTCTGATATTGACTCCGAAGTCACGATTTCTTGTTGCCGCAGAGATTCTGTGTGTCTGAAATCTCTTCTTGCCCCATCGTATTTCTTACCGAAGGTGATGATGCGGTAGGTTGCATAGTCATTCTTATCTCTGATTAACTTCCATCTCTTTTTGGATTTAATTCCTTCTTCATATTTGGCCATACGTCCTTCCATTTCTTTCATGAAATTCTGAATTTCTTCTTGTGAGGCGTGTTTTCTTAGAGCTTCCTTTAATTCCGTGATCTACGCCCCCACTTGTTCCAATTCTAATGCCGGGCATTTTGATAGCAGTCCAAGCATCTGTCTGCATGTTGATGCCATCAACACTGACCATTCCTCCAGGAGTTTGGGACTTGGATTCTGGTAGGTTGGGGTTATCAGGATTCACAGCCCCCTCGGTACCCTGCCAACCTCGATGTAATTATCCAGGGAGAGATATATATATATATACATACTAGGGGGAAATCGTGAGATAAAGCTCAGGCAACTAGAATCACGCTATATATTAATGTTTGATAGTCAGACACCCCGAGGCCTGAATTCAGAAGAAGACATGTATGTCCATCTCTGAGTAAGAAGTATATGAACTCGACCAATCTATAGCTGAATTTGGGAAAAAAGAAAAAAAATTATGAATTTTATCAATGCTTTTAGGAAATGTTTAGAACCAAAAGACATACTTTACTTTATTTTATTTTGTTTTAAGATTATGCCCCTACCTTTGGCATTGTGCAAAGTTATACCAATTGGAAATGAAATTAAGCGAGAGTATGATTGACTGAGATTGGATGTCGATCAAAGAAAAAGATTCTGTATTGCATTAGCACTTTAGATACTGCAAACTCTGGCCATGCATATTATCATCCGAATGGTAGAAAAAGATGTAAAATGCAAGAATATAGAGTGTTATGTTTACAGGAGAACATGATTAAGGCACTTCCACTTTGTATATAAAGCAATATTGCACAGCTGCATTTGCACTGAGAGCTCATAGTTGACATGGGAATATGAAAAAAGCACTTGCACTTTCATATTTGAGCCATACTGCACAAATGCACTTGCACTTTAAGCCCTAGGTTCACATGAGAATGTGGAAAAGGCACTTGCACTTTGATATTTGAGCAATGTTGCACAGATGCACTTGCACTTTAAACCCTTAGTCCTTATATCAGCACATTATTGAAATGGACTATAGTGAGAGTAAAACCAACATGTTTATCCAATATTGCACATTTGTATTCGCACTTTAGTGACAAATTAACAGCTATTAGACCATGTTAACCTATTACTTTTGGGTGAGCACTAAATACCGGAGTTTTATACTTCATGCCACGCCTATGCAACATGCACTTTGCACTTTACAAAAAGAGTTATTAGCAGATTTTAATTAAAACAGGACATTGGTGTAATTACACAGATCTCTCATTAGGTCAAATCATTGATTTTTTTACCTTTGCACAGACTGAGAATTGATGGCATGAATGGTAATATACCCGTGTAATTTGGTAGAAAGAAGACAAATGAGGTACAATGCCAATAACACAAGATTGTGTGTTAAATAAGGGGCACCCTTCAGTTGCACTCAAGTAAATCACGATTGTTGGATGATTAGACCAATTTGGGTTTAACCATAGGGTAGCACTGTATTATTATTTTTCACAGCAATACACAAGCATGCGAGTAAATAATATTAATAAAAAATAGAAAAATGAATTAGAAAAGAAACAATACAAAAATTAGTTTAAATTAGTATAAATAAAGATATAAACAAATGAGGAAGATAAATTGAGAGCATGCGAAATCTAAAAAGGTTTTGATTTTATTATTTCACCAGTGTGTTGGAACGTGCTTAGTACATGATTTAACTTTGTAACAACTATGATGTTTGAACAATGAGTGTTGTTCAACAAATGTTGAATTTCAAAAGTATGTCGTTCATTTCTATGGAATCATGTGCCTGATACTCCCAACAAAGGGAGAGCAGTAGTGGAGCTCAAGTGTGTGAGCAAGGCAGAGGATCCTGTCTAAACGCGTAACAGCACATTAAATAAATAAACTTACTTGGAACTGAAGCTGCGGTGTCAGTATCTGGCTGTTGGAATCTGAAACGCTATATATATATATATATTCACTGAAAAAACCATAGGTTTCAGACACGTTATAGTTACAAATTAGCATTTAAAAACCTTTGAAATTCACTGAAAAAACCATAGGTTTTAGGGACAGTTATAGTTACTTGGACATTGCACTCGTACAAAACCCGTGAAATTCCCCCGTTATAGTTAGTTCAGCTAACTATAACTCGCGCCCCCGCAATGCACTGCTGATGACGTCACATATTACATCACTCATGACATGGTCAGTGACATCACTGATGACATCACTGATGACATCTCAAATGAAATTCAAGTTACCGGTAAGTACGGTTAAAATTACTTTTCAGGATCAGTACTGGGCTGAAAGATGCAGCACTGAGGTCTCTCCTGATAACAGGTGAGTAAATCAGAATTCCTATTTCGGCTGATTTTAGAGGAATATTTGCACAATGGTGAAGGGAGGGGCGGGGCCTGAGGTGACATCTTTGCAAACGTGCCCCGTGGCGCGTTTTAAGTTGGGGATTAAGTCCCCTTGAATCCTGAGGGTCCCTAGGGGCCAACTAGACCACCAGGAACCTCCAATATGCGCCAGGGGCTGCGTTGCAGAGACGTGTAGAGAGGCCACACCCCTTTTACACCTCTCTGCAACGCAGCTCTGTGGCACATTCTGGATGTACCTGTTGGGCTAGTTGGCCCCAGGACCCTCAGGATTGAAGGGATTTAATTCCCATCTTAAAACGCGCCACGGGGCCTGTTTGCACACATGTCACCTGAAGCCCCGCCCTCCCTTCTTCACCACTGTGCAAACGCGCCCGTGGCGCGTTTTAGGTTGGGGGATTAAGTCCCCTTGAATCCTGAGGGTCCCCGGAGTCCAACTAGCCCACCATATACCTCCAAAAGCGCCACAGAGCTGCGTTGCAGAGGTGTAAAAAGGGCGTGGCCTCTGTACACCTCTCTGCAAGGCAGCCTCTGCGATACTGGAGGTACCTGGTGGGCTAGTTGGCCTCAGGGACCCCCAGTATTCAAGGGGAATTGTTCCCCTCTGCAAACGCGCCAGGGGCGCGTTTGCAGAGTGGTGAAGGAAGGGGCGGGGCCTGCGGGCCCCGATCGTTTTTTTTTTTCTCCCTGAAGGGGGCTGTGGCCCCCTTCCTTTTTTTCTTTTTTGGGCCCTGGGGACCCCATCCCCCAGGGCCTTACACCTTTTTAAATTACCTTTAAAAAAAAAACGGGAAGGGGGCCGCGTGGCCCCCTTCCTTGGGCCTGTATTGGCCCCGGGGACCCCATCCCCGGGGCATGGCCTCTATATTTATTTTTTGAGGGGGCAGCGTGGCCCCCTCCTCTGGCCATTTTAAGGCCCCGGGGACCCCATCTCCCGGGGCCGGCCTTTCCATTTTTTTTTTTTTTAATTTTTCCTCTTTTTGGGGAGGGGGCCGCGTGGCCCCCTCCCGGGCCACTACTTGCCCCGGGGACCCCATCCCCGGGGCTGGCCCTCTCCGTTGGGGACTGTGGGGGTCCCCAATCCCCCACAGTCCCGCCGGCTCCCCACGTCCCTTGGGAGCCGGCATTGCTGTTCCACATGGGGAGCAGCTGACATGCTGCTCCCATGTGGAAAAGCAATCGCTTTGGATATTGGAAGAGAGAGCAGGTTTCCTGCTCTCTCTTCCAATATCCAAGCAGCTTGCTATGTGCAGGACGGGAGCCGCGAGGCTCCCGTCCTGCCACTAGCAAACTACAGTGTCCCGGGGGTAGGCACCCGGGACACTGCAGGAGCCGGCCCTGGGGGGTGGTGGTCCCCAGGGCCATCAAGGGCTCCAGGAGGGGGCCGCGCGGCCCCCTCCCATTCAGTACACAGCCCGGGGAGGTGGTGGTCCCCGGGGCTCTGGGGTCCGTAACGGACCCCCATATTAAAATGTTTAGTGCCCCGGGAGGTGGTGGTCCCGGGCGTGTGGGGCTGGAGCCCCCACACAGGTTTAATAATGTATTTTAAAAAGCCCCGGGGAGGTGGTGGTCTCCGGGGCTGCGGGAGGGCTCAGAGCCCTCCCGCACCATTTTTAAAAAAGCCCCGGGGGTGGCGGTCCCCGGGCTTGGGGGCCCTTGAGGCCCCCACACATTAAATTATCCCCCACCATGCCCCCGGGACTTGGGCCACCCGGGGCCAATTAACATCGAAGCGCGGAGACCGCGCTTCGATTCTTCGGCAGGATCGCGCACCCTGAGCGCATCCTGCCGATTTAAAAAAACGTTTTTTGCCCAGGGGTCCTTGTGGGACCCCTGAGCAAACCTAGGGGTCAGGGTGTTTCCACCCTGCCCCCTTTGTGCGCTTTGCGCACTTGTTTCTGTCCCTCGGTTCTACCGAGGGACAAAATGGCTGCCAACATTTCCTGAATCGGAATGTTGACAGCCAGCTGACAGCCAATTAACATGCAGCTCGTGATCGGGAGGATACGCGGACCCTACTCGGCCATAGATATCACTAACTTTTTACTTTTCATTTTCTCAGCAACTACTGAACGGATTTACACCATTTAACAAAAGGGTTCTTTCTGAACCAAGAACTACCTCTTTGCCAAATTTGGTGTAATTCCGTTCAGCAGTTCGGGCTGTAGCCGTGTCTAAAGTTTCCTATGGGAAAATGCATGGGGAAAACGCGTTTTGGGACCCCCTTTTCTCGGCCCCCGCTTGACGTATCACCCCGAGACTTTCAGGGTAGGAGCGGACCGGAGCGCCCCACGAAGTTTGAAAATTTCGCGAGGATACGTCAACCGGCAAGAGAGTTATTTCAAATAGAATGTCGCGGATTTCCTATGGATAATAGGTTGTAACTATAACTATCTACTGGCGACCGCCAGTAGATATTATATATATATATATATATATATATATATATATAGATTGAGAAAGGCTTCTGTGAAGCCGAAACGCGTCTCTCTAGCCTCGGGATCGAGGGAGACCAGAGGAAATAAAGAAGCCCTATTCCAACAGCCTCGAGTACGTGCCTTCTTCTTTGCTGGAGCAGGATTGTGGTTGATATAGATATGTATATATATATATATATATATATATATATATATATATATATATATATATATATATCATCAGCCATCCTGCATTCAGTCAAAAAACAGGCACCAACACGCTGGAGTTAAGGATCACAGTGTTTTACTGGGCAGAAGTCACAGTGTTTTACTGGGCAGAAGGCTCTGAGACGCGTTTCGGTGGACGGACCACCTTGATCACACAGGTCAGCGCCACTGAAATGAGTACATTTAAAACGTTGCCATGGGGACCATGCTGATATCATGGACATAGAAGAAATATGCACACTCCGGTGAGGAAGGCATGTTAATATCACAATGCCTATCACACTACTATACATTGAGATAGGAATGTCATTTAAAATAAAATGAAATCAACAATTTAAACAAAACAAAACACACTTCAGCATTGGAAATGGTATATGCAATCATGGCTGTGCACTTCTAGAAAAGTTTCTGTAAATGTACTGATGACATGTAAATCATAAAAAGTCACAAGGCTTCAAAGAAATACAGTGCCCTCATTACTCAATTGTACCTATACGTAGCACAATGCATACGATATATGATGTAAATGGAGGTCACATACGAACAGGTAAGTACCTTATAAAACTGATTAATGAAAGTAACGCATGTGTGCCTACACATCAAGCCCTAGTGGGCATAGAATATCTCCTTTGGTACACTACATGAAAAGACATACTGGGCTCCACCTCCTGAAGACCATGTGCTAAGTACATATGCAACTAGTGTTGCACCTTGACACAACCAAGACACGTTGAGAGAACAGACCCAATGCTTGAGCCCATGGCATGGTAAAACTAATACAACAAAATCAAAATTCATGCACTGTAAAGGCCGATGGGGAGTGCGAATGACAAAGCAGGCTGACAAGTGTGAGATTAACTCTTCGTCAGATTTTAACCCATGTGGGATTTTGCTGTTGAGCATGATGATATTTCTAGATTCTAGCTTCCTCAAAAGATGCTCTCTATTGCCTCCTCTGGGGTTTTTGGGAATGGCATCGACCACATAATACACCAGATCTTTCGCTGAACCTTGGTGGTGCTCATGGATATGTCTGGCTACAGGGTAGCTCTTGTCGTAGTTGGCTATTGCCCTGAGATGCTGCAGAATTCTGGTATAGACCATGTGTATGGTACTGCCTACATATTTCTTGGGGCATGTGCATTCCAGTATGTACATTGCATAGTCAGTCTTGCAGTTGTACTTACCCTTGATGGTAACAGGTGAATTTCTCATCGGTGACTGAATGGTTTTCACATTTTTACTGTGTTTACAGGCATTACACCTGGAACATTTCTGAAAGCATTTGTTGTAAGTGAGCCACTCTGACCCACCGCTAGGTTTGGGTGTGCTGAGCACCAATTCATTTCTCATTGATTTGGCCCTTCTGAACGAGATAAAAGGTACCCGGGGTACATCTTGCCCTATTACGGGATCGCACTTGATCAGTCGCCAGTGTATGTACAAGATGTTACGGAGTCTGGCATGATACATTGAATAACCAGTGATCAGACGTATCTGACCGGAGTTCGTGTTTCTGGGCTTTCTCTTAACCGTCCCAAAGAGAAGATCTTCTCTACGTTTGTTGCCAACCTTATCTCTAGCTGTGTTCAGTGTTTCCCTCGCATAGCCCCTCTGGAACAAACGGTTGGATAGATCTGTCTGGACCTCTCTCAAAGAATTTTCACTGCTACAGTTACGTTTCATATGCAGGTTCTCTGCATACGGGATGCTGTGTTTAAGTTTGGTGGGGTGGAGTGAAAACTACTGGTGTGCAGAATAGAATTGCCAGCAGTTGGTTTTCTGTATGTTTTAATGTGCAGTCTGTTCTCTTCTACGTACATTACCAAATCCCAAAAATGGACCTCACTTTTGCTGATATCATACGTGAATGAAAGGTTCAGGTTGTTCGAATTAAGTTTCTGTGCAAATACTCTAGCTGACTCGGGTGAGCCCTTCCATAGTATAAAGAGATCGTCTATGAATCTCGTCCACAAAACGATGTCCTCTGACCAATCTTTGGCAAATTCCACTGCCAGTACATGCTCCTCCCACCAGCCCATATGCAGATTCGCATAGCTGGGGGTGAAGCATGTACCCATGGCAGTGCCCTGTAGTTGTTTATATGTCTGCTGTTGGAACATAAACACATTGTTATTGAGACACCACTCAACCATATTAATCAGCATGTGTGTATGCTGATGTAAGTGAATGTGCCTCGTTCCTAGGTAATGTGACAGTGCCTTTATCCCATCAGTGTGTCTTATGCTAGTATAAAGAGCCATGACGTCCATGGTCATGAGAACATATGAGTCATCCCACCTCACATCATAAATTCTACGCAAGAAGTCCCCCGTGTCCAAAATGAACAAAGGTAATGCTCTGACATGCTCCTGTAGAAAAAAGTCAATACACCTTGAAGTGTCCTCAAATAGGCCCCCAATTGAGGAAATGATCGTTCGCCCTGGTGGTACAGTGGCATTCTTATGTACCTTGGGGATAGGGTATAAAATGGGGTTTACAGGGTGTTCAACTTTAAGGTATCTCAGTTCATCTTGAGATAGAAGACCTCTGCCTCTCCATTTGTATATTTCTGTGTGGAATTTGCCTTTGATTTCATCAATGGTAGACGGATTCACTTTGCAATAGCAGTCAGTATCCTGTAGTTGTCTGTTTGCTTCATTGTTGTACATCTCTAAGGGCCACAGTACGATATTACCTCCTCAGTGGAGAGGTGTGGTGCAGCGGCCAGGGCAGCTGACTTCGGAGCACAGGGTTCACGGTTCGATCCCCGGCTCCGGCGGCAGCTCAGCTCAGCACCATGTGACTCTGGGCAATAGCTCACTTAATTCCCACGACGGCCCCCAGCGCCTTGAGACCCGTAAGGGTGAGTAGCTGCGCTATATAAAAACGGACTTACTTACTTACTTTGTCTGACCATCACACCACAATGTCCTTTCTATCTTTTACTTTCTTCATGGTCAGAGCATACTGCTGACTACTGCTTGGATTGGCATGCAGGAACTGCTTACTCGAATCAACTGCCAATTTCTTTAGGTCTGAGATGACTGTTTCCGATAATATATCTAGTGAGTCCCTCTGCATCACTGGAAGGAATACTGATTTGGGCTTGAAGGGTGTGCGTGTGCTCCCATATATGTCTAGTCCCATAGCAGCTGCCAGGTCTTCCGATGATCTGCCCACAGATACTTGTTGTGTTTCATTTTGCAATTCCTCTAATGCATGCAACAACAGCATATCATCCACGGCTAAATTCCCAGCAGTTTCTACATCTTGATTCCCCATGTGAGGCATGTTTGACGTGCCTTTGAAGAACTTGAGGAGCTTTAATTTCCTTATGAATTTGAAGAAATCAATCCTAGTCTGGACATAGTCAAAGTTAGTAGGTGAGCAGTGTGAGAAATTGGCCTGGCATATGCTGTCCACTAGTTATAGTGGGCACCTTGCACCAGTCCAAACGACCCTTATTGATGATAGGTTTAAAGACAACCTTTATTGAAAGCTATCCTAGTGGTAGCTATGGAGAGCAGCCTTCAGGCTAAGTCTTGAAGGAGTGTAAAGCAGCTTGGTTTACCAGATTATAACCTCTTGAATAACTAAATGAAAGGAGAACCACACAAGATATATATAAAATATATGTATTTATTTCTAAACACCAACTACTAATCCCTTTATGAGATTAGAGTTCAAGATACACAGTATCACAGTATTAAAACGACAGTAAATAGCACAATACACAGTGGGCTCCAGGGGGAGACCAAACCATATATTAAGAAAGTGGTATAAGAACCACGACTTGACTAGACACAGTGCCTAGAGCACGTAGAATCACTGGGACCCCAAGGAACCACCCAAGGTAGTGACACAGGAGGCCCACGGGGGACGTGTGCAGTGTGAGAACACAGCCGCGAGCGCCGTAGGATTCAATGCGGAAAGTCGCGGTTGGAATTTTAAAGTTAAAGGACACTTAGGAGAGGACTTTGAGCAAACCCCTTTAGACTTAAGGGTTTCTAGGGCCAACACCCACGGGAGCACCAGAGTACTCGAGTTACCTCACCCAGGGAAGCCGGGTGCATAGGTGCCAAAAGGTGTCGGGAATCGTCGTTGTTTTCAATTGCGATCTGCTGCAAAGTGCTGCTGCCGTGAAGGAGAAAAGTGTCCGGTGTGATCCAAGCCTCGATCGAAGATGTGAAGAACCTGAAAGCAGAGGGGACAGAGTCTGGGTCACTAGCCAGTGACCAGGAGTGGAGCAATCGAATGCCCACCGATGTTGGGTGCTTCAGGTGCGAAGAGGTAAAGCTTGACTCTGCAGCCACGGGGTCCCGGAGATGTCGACGACAACCAGGAGCCGGATTCAAGCTGTCCCATGAAGGATGTCGAGTGCTGGGGTGTCGGTGATCGGATTGACCACAACAAGTCTTGGCAACAGCAACCCACGCAGGAAGAGAAAAGATGCTTCTGTGCGGACCAGCAAGGTCCTGGGGACTCACCAAGCAATGGATCGTCAGGGCACATCTGAAGATATGAGGGAAGCCCAATAAAAGTTAGAGTTGCCTTCTTGGGGACCCACAGGTCAACAGACCAGGGATCGCGAAGGGACCTCGAGAGGATACACAAAATGGCAGCCCACGGAACACTCGTTGAGTGTAGGCCAACAATCTTTGGTGCAATTACTGCTCGGGGTCAGGGCTACAAGTAACCCAAAGCTCAGCCTCAGGGGTCACCGGAAAGCTGATGCTTCTGCAAATGGTTGCAGTGTCCAGGGGTTCGGGTTGCACGGTCTCCACGAGGGATACGGGCCTCAGACTTGCTATGGGCACAGATCGACCTCAGAGACCTAGGAAAACCCACCTCCTGTGTGGCAATATTCTTCAGAGTCCGTCGGAGCTCGGAGATTCCAACCAGTCAGTTGCATTAAAGGTGCCTGCCTTGCAGGGGAGTAACTCCTTTACTCCAAGGGAGATTCTTCAGTCATCCAGCGTCGTGCAGATCGTTGAAGTACTTGGTTTCTGGTATCAGAGTTTAGTCCAGGTGTAATCTAAAGTCCTGTAGTCAGGGTTTCCTACTTTATACCCAAGGAGGGGTTGGACAAACTCTGGGGACCCACCTACGGGAGGGTCAGGAAAGAGGGGTGGCTACACCCATTTCCTTTGTCCAGTTTTGCGCCAGAGCAGGGGCTGTGTGCCCCTGCAACCGGTTTGAGCTGGACTATGCACAGGGACACCAAATGTGCCCCCAGTGCAGACTTCAAAGCACTCTGAGAGTGCACCTACCCAGCCCCAATACACTAGAGCCTGTCTGGGAGGTGGTCACACCTCCCTGTGACAGGAAACCTATTGTCCAAGCCTCCCCTGCCGGAGTTTCGTCCAGCAGCAGGAGGGAAGACTCGTGTCTGTGGCTGCAGCATCCATTTTGTGATGCCAGGGCTCTGTTAGCTGGTACCGGGTATACTGGTGGTGCCATGTCTCTCCATCTAGAAGGGTGGGATCATACTCCCACACCAGTTACTGGTGTGGGGGTATGATTCCAAGGTGTTTGACACCAAACACGACAGTTTTCCATGCAGCCACTCCAAAGTTAGCATTTACCGTTTGGTTATAATGCACTTAAGAGTATATGGTCTGGCTGCATCACAAACAACCCCGGAATGAAGATTCCGAAAGCTGCAGAGGGGCTCTGCTCATGCATGGGCACCCTCTCACATGAAACCCAGCACCCTGCCTTCAGGATTGTTAAGGCCTGCCATAGGGGTGACTGATAGGTTTACATGTGCAGTGATATGGAGAGATATAGGGAACCTATATCTCAGTAAGGGTGGATACACCACCTTACACAGGCTGCTGTAGCAGACCTGTTGTGTCATTTTAAAAGGCTTCCCAGGGGTGGCACAATACATGCTGCAACCCCTGGTAGGCCTCTGGGGTACCTATGCCCTGGGTACATAGTATACCATATACTAGGGACTCACAAGGGTACCCCAGAATCCAATCTGGAGTGTACCAAAAGTACATACAGTCAATTTAAGGGGATAGCAGATACGCTGGGGTCCTGAATAGCAGGATCCCAGCCAAACTAAGTCGAAAACCAGCAAAACACCAGGAAAAAAGTGGGGGCAACCATGCAGTCAGATTCCACCTTCCTACAAGCAGAATGATAATCCCAACGGTAAAATTGTCTCTTCTTCATCACTCAATTTTAAGCTGGAGAGATTCACAACTGTGTTTGAATTGCCATGCTCCATTATTGCTTGTTGCGTCTGTTTTGGTTTGTTTTTTGGACCGTCCCCTCCACCATCTGTTCTTTCTGCACCTCTTCCCCTCCCTCTGTCCTCTCTGTCTTTTCTTTGGGGCCGGGGTCTGAGGTTGAGTATTCGGTCTAAGCGTAAAAAACGCAACCCTTCGACAACTGAAGGGATTTGTTTCCCTACAGCCCCCACCAAATACGCCTTCATCCGGATCTGTTTCAACTTCTGAGCTCAGCTCCGAGCTTGTCTCCTTGTTATGGGGTTGTGGGCTAGGGGATGCCTTCTCTGAAAGCTGTTGGCGTCTCATATTTTCAAATCTTTTTGAAAATGTATAGATTCTGCCCATTTGGTAGTCCAATTTATCTCGGAGGAATTTAGTTTCTTTTCTGACCTTTATAGACTGCTCATATTTTTGTAGACGGGTTCGCATTTCACTGTCCAAGCGCGAAACTTCCTCTTTATTAGTATGATTATTTATTTCTGCTTGTAATGCCTCAATGTTCTTCATGGTTGTTTCTCTGTCACTGATAGCGTATTTAATCAGAATGTTCAGCATCCTTTGGGACAATTCAGCACTGTTATCTGCCCATTCCTTTAGCATATTTGGGTCTGGGTTTTCATACGTAGGTGCCACCAGTATGCGTAAACCACGAGGAATTCTGCCTACATCCAAATATCTCTGGAGCGACCTGCACTCCCACCACTTAGAAATTTCATTTTTGCGCAACTTCTCCAGTGTGCGCATTTGCTCCTTCACATTTGAAGAAGGTGATTGTGATCTTACATTCCTCTTATTGCCACTGGAAACCGTTGCTAAATCATCATTAAAAAGTTCATCCGCTGCTTGCTACCGCAGCCAATCTTGAGCCATCCTGCTAGTTACCAATGTCGCTGTGAACTCCAGCAATGCTATCTTATTAGCAAACTGCCTCTCCCAGCAGCCACCAGTCTGTAGCGCGCGTGAGTAAACTCTGGTTGAAAGCTTACCTGGCTCCCTGACCGCCCTTCGGCACCCAAGACACCAGTAACTTCCCCTGTTGTGTTCTTCGCCGATCACGCTTGTATCCAGGCTGTGGGGGGCTCCGCTGTGTTTTTTCGAAATACTTTCTCCACAATGCCGGCAAACGCGGTGCTCCAAATCGAGGTGTGTCGGTGAAGATGATCCCGGACACTTCGTCAATATACCACCGACAACCCTGCATTCACTCAAAGAAACAGGCACCAGCACGCTGGAGTTAAGGATCACAGTGTTTTACTGGGCAGAAGGCTCTGAGACACGTTTCGGTGGACGGACCACCTTGATCACACAGGTCAGCGCCACTGAAATGAGTACATTTAAAAAGTTGCCATGGGGACCATGCTGATATCATGGACATAGAAGAAATATGCACACTCGGGTGAGGAAGGCATGTTAATATCACAATGCCTATCAACCTACTATACATTGAGATAGGAATGTCATTTAAAATAAAATGAAATCAACAATTTAGACAAAACAAAACACACTTCAGCATTGGAAATGGTATATGCAATCATGGATGTGCAAATCTAGAAACGTTTCTGTAAATGTACTGATGACATGTAAATCATAAAATGTCACAAGGCTTCAAAGAAATACAGTGCCCTCATTACTCAATTGTACCTATACGTAGCACAATGCATACAATATATGATGTAAATGGAGGTCACATACGAACAGGTAAGTACCTTATAAAACTGGTTAATGAAAGTAATGCATGTGTGCCTACACATCAAGCCCTAGTGGGCATAGACTATCTCCTTTGGTACACTACATGAAAAGACATACTGGGCTCCACCTCCTGAAGACCGCGTGCTAAGTACATATACAACTAGTGTTGCACCTTGACACAACCAAGATATTTTGAGAGAACAGACCCAATGCTTGAGCCCATGGCATGGAAAAACGAATGTAACAAAATCAAAACTCATGCACTGTAAAGGCCGATGGGGAGTGGGAATGACAAAGCAGGCTTACAAGTGTGAGATTAACTCTTCGTCAGAATTTAACCCATGTGGGATTTTGCTGTTGAGCATGATGATATATCTAGTTTCTAGCTTCCTTAAAAGATGCTCTCTATTGCCTCCTCTGGGGTTTTTGGGAATGGCATCGATCACATAATACACCAGATCTTTCGCTGAACCTTGGTGGTGCTCATGAATATGTCTGGCCACAGGGTAGCTCTTGTCGTAGTTGGCTATTGCCCTGAGATGCTGCAGAATTCTGGTATGGACCATGTGTATGGTACTGCCTACATATTTCTTGGGGCATGTGCATTCCAGTATGTACACTGCATAGTCAGTTTTGCAGTTGTACCTACCCTTGATGGTAACAGGTGAATTTCTCATCGGTGACTGAATGGTTTTCACATTCAAGGAGTCGGAGGACCCCGAGAGCTAGCCAGGCTCCAACTTGTGGTAAGCCGTATGCGCTGCAATTGCCCATGTGATTCATGTGACTACAGCGGGTGAAGCGATTTGAACATAATTATTAAGAAGAGCCGGCACGACAACTCACGTTAATTGCAGGCTTTTCTTTAGCTGAGTGCATAACTTTTTGTGTAACACTAAGCCTCAATGGCTACGGCAGCTGATGTGCTTCGGGACCGAGAGGCGGTGGCAGACGCTCTATTCCTTAACCTGCCTGATATTAATGAGACAAATACGGATGGGAATATCAATTTGGAGAAATGTAATGATGCAAAAACATTGCTTAAGAAATTGGAGAAACTGCTTCGTACAGAGCTAACAAAGTGGTGGGAGAAGAAGTCCCTCGAAGTATAAGGAAGCAGGTCGAGTACCACGGGGGTTGCGTGTACTCATTGCACCATCTTTTGAGAATCCGAACCCTTTAATGTTAAAGGAATGGGCAACTAATAATCTGGAGGCGTCCATGAACATGGTCTGCATACTAATCAAGTATGCGGAAATTGACAGGATTGACATTTTAAAGCAAATTGACATTTTAAATCAACAATTAGACGCCTTGGAACAACAGGAAGCTGTTAAAAAGGGAAGAGATGAAATCAAAAAGCGCCTTGACAAACATGAAGAAATAATAAAAGCGCGCAAGGTTTTTAAATTTGCGCGCGATAAAAGGGACTACGAGACGGGCAGAGTCTTCACTTTCTCTAAAAAGTTTGAATCAGTTAAAAGGCAAGCATTAGTCACGAAAGTTCCAATTGCTCCTGTACAAAATCAAGGCAGTACAGAGGCATCTGACACAGATTTAAGTTCCCTGGTAAGCAGTATTGATTCCGATGATGGCAGTTTAGCGGTTCAACGTGTGCAGCCTCCAAGTAATTTTACTCCATCTGAGGAATTGGGGTTTATAATAGAGGATCGCCGACACACACTCAGGCCGAGAATCCCCCAGAAGAAAAACAACGCAGGCGCACCGAATGCCGCAAACAAAGGCGCAAACGGAGGAGGCAGCAGGAAAGGGAAACGAGGGAGAGGGAACCAACGGCCCCTGCAGTAAATAACACGACTAGTACCGCCAATACAGTCATTAATCTGACCGAGATTGAATTGAATGCTGCTGAGACACAGCTATTGGCATTGGGACTATCTTTTTGCCCTAAGAATGGTTTTAAATATGTGCAATCGCGTATTGATGTATTTAAGTTCATACGTAAACTTAAATTGATTAAACATTTCAAGTTGAATAAAGCCAGTGAGACAGCTGCTACTGTCATTGCTGCAAATCAACCAAGCATAAATCTACAAACAGCAGATCTCTACATTAAGATCTATGTATGCATTGGCAGGACACACCGAAGATACCATTCTAGATACACAGGCAGACCTCCAACAAATGGGCATCGCAAGTGGGTGTGCAGCTGCAAGTCCATTCCGCCCACCATCAACTTTCATTCCTCTGATGCCTAAAGACGCAATAGATACTTTTAGCGATTGCGTAATTGAGGACTTGAAGAAGCTTAATCGCACTGTTGTACAAAAGCATAAACATAGAAGTTATTCGGAGACACAATACTCCAAACTCATGCGTAAAATCAATGACAATGGTAACATAATTGTTAACAAAGCTGACAAAGGGGGAAATATAGTGTTGTGGCCCCGTGATGCATATTTAGAGGAAGCTGAACGGCATTTGAATGATCCATTGTGCTATAGAAGAGCTTCATTTCAAGAACTTAAAACAGTAAAAGATCAAGTGTTCAAAGAGTTGGCACAGTGGAAAAGAGAAGGATTGATCAGCAAACATGAACACAATTTCCTTAGGAATGATCATCCAATTATCCCAACACTATATTTCATTCCAAAGGTGCATAAACAAACATCCCCTGTGCCTGGACGTCCGATCATTTCGGCACAACGAAGCCTTCTTGAAGCCACATAAAAATATGTGGATTTCTATTTACATGAATATGTGGAAAATCTTCCATCTTATATTAAGGACACAGGCCATTTCCTCAGCAAACTTAGAGGAGTCACCTGGAATGAAGAATATCAATTTATAGTTATGGACATATGTTCCCTCTATACAAGTATTAATCATTGTGATGGTTTAAATGCAGTGCAGCATTTTGTATCCAGTAGAAATGTGCAATTTAATCAGCATAACAAAATGCTGTTAAGAATGATTGAGCTGTGTTTACGGAATAACTTTTTCTTGTTTAACAGGTTGGTGTATCAGCAACTGCGTGGGGTGGCTATGGGGGCATGTTTCTCCCCCAGTTATGCGTGTTTGCACGTAGGCTGGTGGGAGAGACATGTCCTCGGCCAGACTCACGGGGAGCTGTTTGCCAACCATGTTATCAGATGGTGGAGATTTATAGACAATGTGTGTATAATCTGGCGTGGGTCCAAAGAATCGGCACAGAACTTTGTCAACGCTATCAGTGCTAACATCTTAAATCTTGAGTTTACTGCTACCATAAGCAATGAAAAGGTAGAGTTCCTGGATGTTGAAATCTATATTGAGAATAATATTATCCAAACCAAACTCCATAGAAAGGCAACATCTGGGAATTCGACTCTACATGCTAGCAGCTCCCACCCCAGACACCTCATTAAAAGCATCCCGTATGGGGAGTTTTTAAGAATTAAAAGAATATGCAGCAATAATATTGACCTTACAGAATGCCTAGCTGACTCTGTACATAGGTTTCAGGCCCGCGGATATGATATGAGGGATCTGCAAACAGCTTTAACTAAAGTACAAAACATAGGGAGTGAAATTGTCCTGTCAAATAGAGCTGACTAAGTATTAACAGGGGGAGTAAGTAAACCGCACAGGGAGAACATTGCGGTACATTTAATAACCACATATAGTTGCCACCAGAAACAAGTTAGAAATATTATAAATAAGAACTGGCCTATATTGAAAACTGATATTACTCTCGCCCCATTACTGGATGAAAGGCCAGCAATTACTTTTAGAAGGGCACCCTCTGAGGATTGCTCTTGTGAAAACTAGTCCAGAAGTATGCAATACAAAACATTGGCTTTCTACTAGGACAGGATTTTACAAATGTAGCTCCTGCAGGGCATGTAAGTTCGGGATCAATAAACAGGAGTACTTGGATGCTTTCGCACATACCCCATGTAAAATTAATGGGCTATTTACTTGTAAAACTGATTATGCGGTATACGTACTAGAATGTACATGTCATCTTCAGTACGTAGGTAGCACCAAGCTTCAGGTTTTTAATCGCATTTTACAACACCTGCGTGCAATTGTAAATTCAGATCCCAGCTATCCAGTTGCTCGCCATTTTAAACTTGTTCATCAAAATAATTTAAATGATCTTTGTTATTTTGTAATTGATGCAGTCCCCAGGTCCATAAGAGGGGGTAACAGGGAAAGAAAGTTACGGCAGCTGGAGAGCCAATATATTTTACAACTTGACACAAAGATGCCAAATGGCCTGAATACTGGAGAGGATCTCTATAATTTTTTATAACATTGTTTATAACATCGCTATTAATGAATGAGCCTTTATTAAATAGGTATTAGTCATATGGAGATCCCCTGATCAAAGACCTGCATATATTTCTATATCTATTTTTATTTGTTGTTTTCTATTGCTGCTATATATATGAAATGAGGTTTTAGTATTTATGCATCTTTTTAGCTTGACTGATTATTAGGTTGGATTTTAGCCTTATTTATACCGTGTTTTAGCTGGTTTTACTGGTTTTTACTGGTTTTACTGGTTTTTATTCGGTGTCTGTGAGGTGTATGGTCTGGCGATTATTGGTTAGGCTATAGAGTTGTATTAATGACTAATGTTCTATCAGGGTGAAATGAAATGTATTGAAATAAGATGTCTTAATTTTGGTTATCTCCAATTTGCATATTTGCACTGCTGTTTTTTGCACATTTAAGTCAAAGGATAAAATTGCCCATGAAATTAATGAAGTTGATATAATATAGGTCTCAGGTATTAGGCATAACACATTGATGTGTATATTTATTATGTTTTGCACTTGCACTTTATACATATGATATTAAGGTTTTGAGCTTATGTCCAGCCATCCTACGATATTTTATTATTTTAGTAAGTGAATCAACTATGACTTAATAGTTGACTCGTTTTTACTTTTATCACTATTATAGTTGTTAAGCACTATTTGCACTTTTTTGGTATGAACTTTGCACTATGCACTTTAGTTGATCAACAGATGTGAGCCACAATGAGCGATATGTTGAAGTTTGGTTACTTGAAACTACCATATCATTGGGCACTGGCCCTGTATTTTGTAGAAACAATGTTTCTGTATTAACCGGATTTTGGTAGTAAAATGAGCACTGCTTTGTATCTAGTATTAGCAGAGAAAGAAATTATTTATTTGTATTTATACCTGAATTGATACAATATTGCCATGATATAAGTAGCCGCTTGAACATTATGAATTAATAGTCTGTTGTCTAGCTCCATGAATGATATGGGAGGGACTGCTCTCATGGTGCATCTGTATATAAATGTTATTGGGTTCTGACATGTCATGTGATCAAGACCGGGGAAACTCGGTCGAAACGCGTCATGCTGCTGACAATCACAATAAAGCACAGCAATATTTAAGTTATTTGGTGGTCCGTACCTGATTTCCCGTTCTTATGAGGATGTTGCATCAGGATTGTGGTTCTCGATATATATATATATATATATATATATATATATATATATATATATATATATATACATTCATTGAAAAAAACAAAGGGTACAGGGACATTATAGTTAGGCTGACATTTCACTAGTACAAAACCTGAGAAATTCAGCAGTTACAGTTAGTTGAGCTCACACCCCGAATGCACTGCTTATGACCTCACATACTACATACACATACTACATAACTCATGACATGGTCAGTGACATCACTCATGACATCTCAAATGACATCACTGATGACATCACCGATGACATCATCCAGTGACTGTAAGTGTGTAATTGTTTTAAAAATGTTTGAGTGTTAAATATATATACCAAGGTGTATCGATGAATCAGTGGGTGTATGAGTGCCTGTATCGATGATTCAGTAGGTGCGTGACTGACTGTATAAGTGAGTGATTAGGTGTCTCAGTGAATGTATGGGTCACTGACTAGGTTATCTGAATGTCTGTATCAGTCTGTCAGTTGGTGTCAAAGTGGCAGTATGGGTTGGTGAGTGGGTACATGTGTGAGTGAATGGGTGATTGAATGGTTGTCTGAGTACCTGTATGTGTGTATGAGTGTCTGTGTGGGTGGGTGTATGGGTTAGTGAGTGTGTAAGAGAAGGGCTGTATAAGTGTCTGAGTGTGTCTATGGCTGTGTCAGTGAGTGAATGGATGTGTCAGTAGTATATGGATGAGTAAGTAGATATGTGAGAGGCAGCATAGGTGAGTGCTGGAGTATATCAGTGACTGTACATGTGAGTGAGGGATTGTGATAGTGGCTGTATGGGTTAGTGAGTGTGTGTGTGAGGGGCTCTATGGGTGAATGATTATAAGTTAGTATCTGTATGAATAAGTCAGCTGGTGTGTGAATAACTTTATAGGTGAGTAAATGGCTGTCTGATTGACTCTATAGGTGAGTGAGTAGGTGTGTGAGTAGCTCTATGATCTACTGACAGTGTGAGAGTAGCTGTATGGCTGTATGAGTGGATATATCAGTGGCTATATTAGTGAGTGAGTTGGTGTACGAGTGGCTGTATGGGTGACTAAGTGGATGTGTGTGTAGACCTATGAATCAGTGAGTGGGTATGTAGGTACTGGTGTGGGCGTGTGAATGTTTTCGAGAATGATAGTGTGGAAGTTGGAGTGGGTGTATGAAAGGTTACATGGGGTATGAGTGGGTGCGTCAGAGATTCTGTGGATGATGTCATCAGTGATGATGATATTTGAGATGTCATCAGTGATGTCACTGACCATGTCATGAGTGATGTAATATGTGAGGTCATAAGCAGTGCATTGCGGGGGCGCGAGTTATAGTTAGCTCAGCTAACTATAACTGCTGAATTTCTCTGGTTTTGATCGAGTGAAATGCCAGCCTAACTATAACGTCCCTGTAGCCATTGGTTTTTTCAGTGGATTTCTACGTTTTTTTAAATTGTATTTCCTAACGATAACGTCCCTGTAACCTTTGTTTTTTTTTAGTGAATTTCTCAGGTTTTTTAACTTGCAACTGCATTTGCACAGTGGTGGAGAAAGGGGCTGGGCCTCTGACCAGTTTTCAGTATCCCACTTTGTAGGGCTTACAGTAAGTACCAGGAGGGCTTCTTGGCCCTCAAGCTCCCTCAGGAGTAAAGTGGACTTCATGCCCGAACTAGTAGTATACCACGAGCGGTGGTTGCAGAGTGGTGGAGAAAGGGGTCGTGGTCTCTGAAGACCTCTTAGCAATCCTGCTGTGTTGGACTTACTGGAGATAACAGGAGGGGTAGTTGGGGGCCAACCACCCCTCCTGTTACATCCAGGAAGTCTCACTCAGCAGGATAGCTCGGATCTGGCAGGAGGCCACGCCCCTTTTCTCCACCACTCTGCAAAGAGGCCTCCTGGCGCATGGCTAGTAGGGGGATGAAGTCCCCTTGGCTATTAATGGCCCTTGGGGGCCAGCTAGCCCACCTGTTACCTTAAGTAAGACCCACACAGCTGCAGAGACTTGTATGGACTAGGATAAAGGTTAATACATATTGAACATGTTTTAAACCCTTACTTTTCTCTACCAGTTTCCTTACAAGTAGAGCTCACAATGCCTCACTAAGTGTGTCGGTGCCTTTCAGGGGACAAGATGACACATGTAAAGAAGGCTATAGGTAGTAGACTACATTTGTTTCACACTGCATGCTCTCCAAATGTGCGTATTAGAAGCTGCATGGATCACTTGCTGTTCATTATACAGGGCAACCACGTATAAAGCTGTGTGTTCAAGTGCTTCCGTGACTCCTGCCTAGCTAAGAGATCAGTGGTTGTGGGACTGAAGCCTGACGTAGCTGTAACAATATTTGTACAGATGGTATGACAGACTGTATAGTTTTTAAGTTAGGGTCACCATCTGCACCACAAATGTCAGACTACACATAAAAGTGCAGACATATCTGAGGCATGGTAGCAGTCAGGTCTTCAAATTTGACAGAGTACGCTTTCAGTTTAAAGCACACAGCTCACTAAATACGGCCTTCTTGCAGTGTACTGTTGCTGTGACTTATATGGACTAGGATAAAGGTTAATACATCTTAATCATGTTTTAAAGCTCACTTTTCTCTACCAGCTTCATTAGAGAGGCAGAGCTTGCAATGCCAGGCCTAACCCAAAATCATTGACCAACTCCTGTCACGTCACACTTCTGAGTGTCAAAAGCAAAAAGAACAATTGATGGACAGAATGCAGAACAATGTCATAAATTCACCCCAGTACAGAGATCTGGGCCTAAATCCATCATTTTTTTGCTCCCCATGCCATTCCATTTTGAACCCGGGGGCAAAACTGATTTGCATATGGCTGGGTCCAAACTGGGATGGCATGGGGAGCAAAAAAATGATGGATTTAGGCCCAGATCTCTGTACTGGGGTGAATGTATGACATTGTTCTGCATTCTGTCCATCAATTGTTCTTTTGCATTTGTCACCCCGAGTGGGACGGGTATGCCCAGACGTAGGTCCCATGCTCTCCATGCCACTGGAGTCAAGCTATCCTGGCTGATGAGGGGTGAAACCCCAAAACCGGTCCTAGGATGCTTGTTTCCAGTCCAGGGAAGACCTGGCCTGGCAGTTCGGGCTGGACTGTTCCCATTGGGCGCAGGGTCAAGACTGATTTGCATATGGCTGGGTTCAAACTGGAATGGCCTGGGGTGCAAGAAAACGATGGATTTAGGCCCAGATCTCTGTACTGGGGTGAATGTATGACATTGTTCTGCATTCTGCCCATCACTTGTTCTTTTTGCATTTGTCACCCCGAGTGGGACAGGTATGCATAGACATGGATCCCGTGCTCTCTATGCCACTGGAGTCAAGCTATCCTGGCTGATGAGGGGTGAAACCCCGCAACCGGTACTAGGATGCTTGTTTCCAGTCCAGGACCTGGCAGTTCGGGCTGGACTGTTCCCATTAGGCGCAGGGTCAAGACTGATTTGCATATGGCTGGGCTCAAACTGGAATGGCATGGGGAGCAAAAAAACTATGGATTTAAGCCCAGATCTCTGTACTGGGGTGAATGTATGACATTGTTCTCCATTCTGCCCATCAATTGTTCTTTTTGCACACTTCTGAGTGTCAGGATCTTTCTAGAGACCTCAATGAGTGTGTCAGTGCCTTTTTAGGGAAAGATGACACATGTAAAGAAGTC
Source organism: Calotriton arnoldi (assembly GCA_963921515.1). Lineage (NCBI taxonomy): Eukaryota > Metazoa > Chordata > Amphibia > Caudata > Salamandridae > Calotriton > Calotriton arnoldi. Next base: position 3,698,198 of record CAWUFW010000030.1, read on the forward strand.
TATAGGTACTAGATTGCCTCTGTTTCACACTGTATACTCGCCAAATATGTGTAATAGAAGCTGCATGCATCACTTGCTGTTCATTATACAGGGCAGCCAGGTATAAAGCTGTGTGTTCAAGAGCTTCCGTGACTCCTGCCTAGCTAAGAGATGTGCTTCTGAAACTGATTGCTGAAGTAGCTCTGACAAGATTTATGCAATTTTGTGATAGACTGTATAGTTTTTAAGTTAGGGTGATCAGCTACACCACATGGGTCAGACTACATATAGAAGTGCAGACATACCTAAGACATGATAGGAGTCAGACATTCAAACTTGATACAGTACGCTTTCAGTTTAAAGCACACACATCACTATGTACGACCTACTTGCAGTGTACCTTTGCAGAGACTTATATGGACTAGGATACAGTTAATACATGTGCAACATCTTTTAAAGCTCACTTTTCTTTACTGGTTTCCTTAGAGAGGCAGAGATTGCAATGCCAGGCCTAAGCCAAAATAAAAGGCCGACTCCTGTCTTGCCACTCGTGTGAGTCTCAGCATCTTCCTAAAGACCTCAATGAGTGTGTCGGTGCCTTTTAGGGGTGACATGACAAATTTAAAATAGGCTTTAAGTACTAGATTACATCTGTTTCACACCGCATACTCTCCAAATGTGTGTAGTAGAAGCTGCATGGATCACTTTCTCCTCATTACACAGGGTAGCCAGGTATGAAGCTGTGTGTTCAAGAGCTTCCGTGCCGCCTGTCTAAGTAACAGATCAGTGCTATTGGAACTGAATCCTGTAAGGACGTGGCGTGACCACTCACCTGAAATCTCAGGATGTCTGCAGGGGTGATGAATGGTGTATGCTCCCAATACCTCTTCGAACACCTCTCAGTGATGTGATAAAACACAATCCACTGGCAAGGCTTCCCAAAGGGAAGGGGAAGTGGACGAAAAATAAGAGAAGAGAAAAACACTGCTTCTTCACTCAACCTGGTCCAGCCGGGTACCACGTCTTGGGTCTCTGAGGAATCTACAGTGTTTATCGTGCGATGCTCTGGCAAAGAAACAATGGGGCTGAGTACTACTACTAATTCACTTCTCCGCACACAAACACATGCACAAAATGACATAGAACATAGAATATACAGAGATAAATAAAATGTAATCACCTATTGCAGGGATAACTGCAAGCCCTTAATATCTATGTCCACGGGATTTGTGTTGAGGAGTTCACTATGCGCACTTAAGAAAGAACAGTCCATGCTAACTCAAATTATATTGATTCATTGGTGAAACATAATGCTTGTTTTTTGTTTACACTGTCTAATGTTCAGGAACAATACAGTTTTGAAGAGAAACGTAAATTAAGGCTAAACAAAATAAAAAGGAACTCAAAACACTATGGCACCATTCATCCGTGCACTCAGAAAACAAGAGACAATAATATCAATGACACTTTGTATCAGAGTTGCCAAAATCCTAATAGCGTACCATCATACAATATATAAAGAGTTCAGTTTAACATGTCAATAATAAAAGCTTGATGAAATATCCAAGCTTCTTAGCTTTCAGTTCTTGAAAGTCTTGTGAGGGAAGAGTTAAATAAACTAAGGAAATGCTGAAAACAACAATCATTGCTACCTACAATAAACAAGCACTGCTAAAACAAAGGACATTTAGGCTGCGCATAAACACTACTCCTGCAGGCGAATGAAGAAGCAGCATTTATGGGGCGGGGAAATACACATGGGCAACCAAGGAGCCTAAAGGGTGGGCACAAATAAAGCATGGCAGAGTCTGGGACCGGCGTAGTTCCCTGACAAATCCTGCCCTAGCTGTGACAAAATGTATACAGGGGTATTATAGACTGTATAGTTTTTAAGTTAGGGTCATCAGCTGCACCACACGTGTCAGACTAAACATGGAAGTGCAGACACACCTAACATATGGTAGCAGTCAGACATTCAAATTTGACAGAGTACAGTTTAAAGCACACACCTCACTATATATGATCTACTTGCAGTATATCGTTGCAGAGACTTATATGGACTAGGATAAAGGTTAATACATATAGCAACATGTTTTAAAGCTCACTTTACTCTACCAGTTTCATTAGACAGGCAGACCTCACAATGTCAGGCCTAACCCAAAATGAAAGGCCGACTCCTGTCGTGCCACTCTCGTGAGTGTCAGCATCTTTCTAGAGACCTCAATGAGTGTGTCAGTGGCTTTTTAGGGGCAAGATGACACATTTAATGAAGTTATAGATACTAGCTTACCTCTGTTTCACACCGCATGCTCTCTAAATGTGTGTCGTAGAAGCTGCATGCATCACTTGCTGTCCATTATACAGGGCTGCCACGTATAAAGCTGTGTGTTCAAGTGCTTCCATGACTCCTGCCTAGCTAAGAGATATGTGCCTCTGGAACTAAATGGTGAAGTAGCTTTAACAAGACTTGTGCAAGGGTATGATAGACTATAGTTTTTAAGATAGGGTTATCAGCTGCAGCACAAGTGTCAGGCTACACATACAAGTAGAGACATACCTAAGACATGATAGGAGTCAGACGTTCAAACTTGATACAGTAGGCTATCAGTTTAAGGCACACACCTCTCGATCTACTGCCTTTTTGCAATGTACCTTTGCAGAGACTTATATGGACTCGGATAGTGGTTAATACATCTGGCAACATGTTTTAAACGTCACTTTTCTCTACCAGTTTCATAAGAGAGGCAGAGCTCTCAATGCCAGGCCTAAGCGAAAATGAGTGTGTCAGTGCCTTTTTAGGGACAAGATGACACATGTAAAGAATCCTATTGGTACTAAACAACCCCTGTTTCACACCACATGCTCTCTAAATGTATGTAGAAGAAACTGCATGGGTCGCTCTCTGCTTATTATACAGGGCTGCCGAGTATGAAGCTGTGTGTTCAAGTGCTTCCATGAGGTCTCCCTAGCTAAGAGATCTGTGCATCTGGGACTGGATGCTGAAGTAGCTCTTATGTATTCGATTTCTAAATTAATGAGGAGTTTGGAACGTTTACTTTAGAAATGTGGAAAGTAAGAGCCAATGTGTGTTGTGACATATGCCTCTGGATAGCGCTTAAATGATACCTCATCAAAGCTGGAACACACAAATCAGCTGTTCTGTCGGTTGGCACAGCATGAGGCTTGGTTTCTCATCCAATCACATCTCACAGTATTTTAATGTATTACAAAACACGTGCAATATTTACACCGGCGTATGCTTTCACAAGCTGTTTACCAGCTCGGCATGCTAAAAAACAGCAAGAGGCCTTTTGCTCAGGAACAGCACATTAGAACACTGTGGGTTTAAAATGTATATCATGTTCGTACCACTCATCAAATGTCCCAAAAGGCACCGATGTTAAAGAATAGACCTTTTCTTCGGCTTCAAAAATACAATGAACGTTTTTAGGTCTAGCGTTAGCCAAGAATTATATTTTAACTAAAATAATACGCATAATCTACTCACTTGTAGGGGTTTCCAGCCGGCCCTCATCAGTCACTGGTCTGTTGTTGTATCATTTACTTTTTTGTTCTTTCTACTATAGCATCCAGCATAGAGCAATCTGCTTGTTTACAAAGAGCACATCCACTCACAAAGTACTTCCCTCCAGTTCAAGAGACTGCTATGGCAATGAGTGCATTTTCAGGTCAAAGAAATATTTTGAGGTTCTAGTAATTGCCCCATTACTAAATATTTTTTAAAAAATGATAAAACACAACGAGCATTGACAAAGACAAAAGGCTAAGCACCAATTCAAGAGCTATTGGCTTTGTCAATGAGTGCTACATCACCACTCTAAGTATAAATCATTGACGTGTTTATACCACTGCTTCTGTTGCCGGTTGCAATTGACACCCTTGTCCAGTCCACAGCACGCTACACACAACAGAAGGAACAGGCTTCGGTGTGGGGCACATTAGCACGTCATACAAGTGCCCCTTCCATAACGTGCACAAAATCTGCACTTTAGACATGGTTTAGTCACTCTGTGCGTGTGTGGATACATTCTGCTATTCGGTCATGCATACATTTTAGGCACAGCACGCTGCACACAACAAAAGGAACAGGCTTAGATGTGGTGCACATTAGCAGATCATTGAAAGTCTATCACCAGTGTGGTTTACTGCGCATGACAGGTCACTTTTGTATTCTTTGCAGCTAGCTGTCATAGGTGTGCACCTGCATAACTCCTACCAGATTCCTTATCTACAGGTTCCATTACTAACTCAAAGGCAGTTTTTGGGACAGCATTGATAACATCCCCAAACAAACCTTATGTTTCTTGTGCAGACATTATTCAATAACAAACACATAATTGTACTCAACAACACAATTACATAATACACCACATACATTCTATCCACACCACATATTTCAACATCATACCACAAAATTCAACAGCACACCACATAATTAAGCTCCACTACATAACACTGCACAACACAAAATACCATTCCACATATTTACACTCCATGATACACAATCCCACTCTGCATAATTACAATACAATCAATACCACATAATTGATATCCACAGAATCCCACAGAACATCATACCACATATTTCCACTACACAAACTCACTCCACACCACACAAAGCCATGCCACACAATGCCACAGCTAACCATTCCAAACCAACACACATTATTCCACTACACACCACGTACATCCACTCCATCAAATATAGGTAAAACACATTTACAACACCAATAGCTCTAACTCTCGTTTTACTTTATTTTCTAAAGCACATGCTTTTGCCTTAAGGGGTCTGTATTACAAATCATGCATTACATCCTGTTTGAGGGTCACTTTGTAGGCCTTATCTGTTAGTTTTTCTAAACTTAATATATTTTGTTATTTGGAAAAAATTTAAAAGGTTTAAATAAACAGGGCGTTCATTTTTGTTTAAATGTATAGTTACAATTGGTGTGTGGGAGGGGGGTCAGTGCATTTTTAAACTTTACAAACAAAAATCTATTTTTAAACACACAATTGCACAGTTCCACATCACACAAATAGACTTAACACGTTTCCATTACACACTACATAATTGAACAAGAAACCACATAACACAAATCAAGCAACACAATCACATAAAACATCACAGACATATAAGCACACCACATAATTCAGCATCGCATCACAAAATTACAACAGCACACCACATAATAAAACTCCAATACATAACACTCCACATAACAAAGTACCATATCACATAATTACTCTCCATAACACACAATCCCACTCCACATAATTCCTATACACTACATACCACAAAGTTTCTATCCACATAATTCAACTGCACAACATACCACATAATTCCACTACACACCACATACATCCACTCCACTCCAAAACACATAAAGAAAAATCAATTACATTTACAATGCCAATAACTCTAACTATCGCAAATGTGAGACCTATTGCACTGCAAATCCTTGTTTAACTAGTAGTTGTGTTTGCACAGTGGTGGAGAAAGGGGGCTGGGCCTCCGACCAGCTCTCAGGAATCCTGCTGTGTAGGAATTACAGGAGGTACCAGGAGGGCTACTTGGCCCCCAAGGTCCCTCAGAAGTAAATTTGACTTCATCCCCCCAACAGTAGTGCACCACGAGCCGCGTTTGCAGAGTGGTAGAGAAAGGGGGCGTGGCCTCCGAAGACCTCTTAGCAATCCCGCTGTGTGGGACTTATTGGAGATAACAGGAGGGGTAGTTGCCCCCCAAGGATGTCTTTGGAGCCAACTAGGACTCCTATTACCTCCAGTAAGTCCCATACAGCAGGATTGCTGAGATCTGATAGCAGGTCATGCCCCCTTTCTACACCACTCTGCAAACGCGCCTCCTGGCACACTACTAGTAGGGGGATGAAGTCCCCTTGGCAATTGAGGGTCCTTGGGGGCCAACTACCCCTCCTGTTACCTCCAGCAAGTCCCACACAGTGGATTTGCTGAGAGGTTTTAGGTGGCCACGCCCCTTTTCTCCTCCACTACTAGTTGGGGGATGAAGTCCCCTTGGCTCTTGAGGGTCCTTGGGGGCCAACTAGCCCTCCTGTTAACTCCAGTAAGGCCCACACAGCTCAATTACTGAGAGGTGGTCAGAGACCACGCCCCATTTCTCCACCACTCTGCAAACAAGCCTTCTGCTGCTTGGGAGAAGAAATCCACTTTAGTCTTGAGGCCCTCAGGAAGCAAGGGGAGGTCATCCTCCCCACTAGCAGTGCGCCGAGAGGAGCGTTTCGGCAATGCACCTTTTTCAGTGTCGGCGGCCACCATGTTGTTCCTCTTTTTATGTCAATTGCACATTCATTGACTACAGTAACGGACTTTGTCAATGTTATTCAACCTCACGTTGCCCGCCATCCTTAAACATGTAATAATATAAACAAATTCAAAAGCATAGATGTTAAACTCAATCAAGATTAAGCTACAGTTCGCTAAATTCATCACTATTACATTATTTGATAAAAACATATTCCACACAGTTTTCGATATGAGCCATCTTATTCCTGGCCACAGATGGGCTTAGTTCTCACCATCTTATTAGTCATACATGCTTGTGCTTCTTAGCTTAGATTTGTAGTTTATCCCGCCTTGTATGGGCTTATCATTCTATGCTCACAGTTCCCATGTTAACCTCAGATGGCTACCATGACCAAACTTTAATACCTAACTCGACAGACATCCTAATTTTATTCATCAATTGGACTTTATCTACTTTCTATTTTAATTTTAATTTATAAGTGTACCCCCAGCTCCTTGCCATTGTTCAATCCAGTGAGTGTCTTAGCTTGCATGTCTATTATATATCTAGACTCTAGTCTCTGCAGTTTCAACTCTCTGTCCCCTCCTTTGACATCGCGGGGCACCTGATCCACACAGAAAAACGTAAGTTAATTTCTGTTACTCTGGTGATGCGATTCAAAGTACCTCGCGACTGGATAAGATGTATCTTTATTGCTTATCACCCTCTGGTGCTCAAGAATACGTATTTTAGTGGGATGAATGGTACTTCCCACATATCACAGTTGGCATGGACATGTTAGGCAATAGACTGTATATGTTGTGTTACAATTCATGAATGTTTGGATACTCTTGGGTTCTGGGAGACCAGGAACTACATAGGTAAATACCTTATTGCTATGGGCGCATGCTTTGCACTTCCCACATGGAACAAATCCTTTCAGTTGTTTCAGTGATGTGTGTGGCTTCTCTTGGGGTAAGTGGCTCTCTACTAGCTCATCCCTCATGGATTTTGATTTCATGATGGTTAGTAGGGGATGAATTGGGATGTCTCTGCCTTTGACCTGGTCGGATTTAAGAATCTGCCAATTACCTTGTACGATTTTCCTTACATTGCTAACTGCACTGGAAAAATTAGCGGTCATTCTGAAATTATTCAGTGTGGCTGTATCTTTTATTTGAGGCTCTTCCTTCAGTAGGTCTGCCCTCTCTTTTTTGTCTACCCTGTTCTTTGCTCTGTTGAGTACTCCCCTTTGATAACCTCTCACTGCAAATCTATTCATACTTTCATCTGCCGCTTTTTGAAAGTCTAGGTCCCTGAAACTGTTTCTTTTTATGCGTAGTAACTCTCTGTATGAGATACTTTTTATCAATTTAATGGGATGACTACTGGCGGCATGTAGTATTGAATTGCCAGCTGTCTGCTTCTTATATAGGGCTGTGCAGATCTTATTATTACTGATAAATACTTTGAGATCAAGAAAATTAACCTGCGTGGAACTAATTTTGCTAGTGAACCTGAGAATAATTTTATTGTTATTCAGGAATGCTATCTATGCCTTTGCTGACTCTTCAGTCCCTCACCAGATGATGAACAAGTCATCAATATATCTTCTCAACCCACTCATCATAGGCATCTGACCAGGCCACCCACTTCTCCCACCAGCCTACGAACAAGTTCACATAGCTGGGGCGGCCCATGACCGTGCCTTGTATTTGTTTGTACATTTGTTCTTGGAAGATGAAGACGTTGTAATGCAAGCAGAAGTTGACAAACTATCAGGATCTCGCTGTGTTTCATAAATTTCAATGGGCACCCCCTCAGAAAGTATCTTAATGCCTCTTGTCCATCTTTGTGAGCTATACTAGTATAAAGGCTGGAGACATCCAGCACTATCATCAGGAAGTCTGTCTTCCACATAGTCCCCTCAATCTGTTTTAAAAAGTCCTTAGTATCTCTGATGTGCGACGTCAATTGCGATACAAAGGGAAACATGAAGTGATCAACATATGTGGACATGCTCTCAGTTTGACTTCCTATGGATGAGACTAAAGGACTCCTGGTGGATGGGTCCTGTTCTTATGGACCTTCGGTAGGTGATAGAAGGTTGGTAACCTTGGATATGGAGTTGCAAGAAACTGGTGTTCTTCTATCAATAGCATTGCTTTACGATACCATTCTTCAATCAGACTCTGGAATTGCTAAATACTGTTGTTGTATTTTTCATTCGTAGTTGGTACATAACTATTTCCATCACTCAGTTGTCGGAGTGCTTCTCTACAGTAGTTCTCCCTCATCTGCATCATTATGTTACCTCCTTTATCGGATGGTTTATAGACGATGGTTTGGTCTTTGTGTAGATCTTTCAATTCCTGACTCTGTTTGTAGGTCATGCTCATTTCACTTTTGTCTCTATTGCCTTTAATGGGTAAGGCAATTAGCTCTCCATTCACATTCTCTACAAACATGTCAATCACGTCCTTTGGCATCTGTGGCAGGAATTTCGATGTTGGTTTGAAGGGGCTTGGCGGCCCAACTTGCGTGATCCCTAGGTGCTCTATTCTCTCCATATTGTCGCGTATATCTTCCTCATGTGGGGATTCCTCAAGATGTAATTCTTCTAGCGTAGCTAGGGTTTCTAGATCATTAGCTGTTAGAATATCTATGTCTGTCCATCCATCTCCCTGTGTCATCTTCGGCTTTCCCAGACCTTTCAGTTTGAAGAACTTATATTGCTTTAGTTTTCGTACAAATTTGAAGAGATCAGTCCTAGTTTGTGTATATTCAAACCTGCTGGTCGGGCAGAAAGTAAAATCCCAGTTTTAACACTGATTCTTGCACATTTGTTACATTTTCAGACGTCAGGTTGATGATTGTTAGATTCTCAGTTATTGTCTGTATTTCCCTCCCTGTTTGCTTCGGGTGGTATGAGTTGAGGTGTTGCCTCAATCCGCCCATTCTCATTGTTCGCTTCTTTTTTGTTCCAGTGGTTTTCCTTTGCCACTGCGAAGCCAGGTCTGCCTGATCAGGTTGAATTCCTCATGAAAATGGTTCTGTGCTGATCTTGCAGGACCAGCCACAGCTCCTTCTTCTGATTGTTCAGTGTCAGTCACTTCCGATTCAGAGGTGTCTCTGTGTTCCAATACTTTGCAGTTCTTATTGCTTCTCAGTTCACGTCGTGGTGTGTCATATTTTCTTGCAAATGTGACTAATCTTCCCTGTTCATAATCTTTTATATCCCAGTCAAACGTCTCTTGTTTGCACTGTTTAATTTTTTGCTCATAGGTTATCAGATGTTTTTTTCATTCCTTATTTTAGTTCCTCTTGTTTCGCCATGTCAGTGTTAGTCACAATGTCTCTTTTAGCTTCCTCGATCTCCTTTAAGGTTTTATCATGGTGAGTCCATACAACTTTCACCAAAATACTGAGCATACCTTTTCAGGAATTTGCCATATGTTCCGCCCATTCTTCTAGTAGCTTGGGATCAGGGTTCTCATATGCTGGTACTGTGTAGATCCTCAGCCCTCTTGGTACCCTGTTTATGTCAATATAATGTTGTAACATGGTAGCCTCCCACCAATTCCTCGTTTCCCTTTCATACAGTCTCTCTAGTTTCTGGTATTTACTTTTCAGATCTTTCCTGGCCAGGGGTGGGGGTACAGTTTGTACCTCCTGTGCTCAGTGTCTGCCGCATTTTAAAGATTCCTGAAGCCGCTTCCTGGCATGCCGCTTCACTAAACATCACTCAGTACTGCCTGCTTCACTCAAACTCTCACAGTGCACCTTTCTCTCCCAAGCTTCTGCCGCTTGTTTGTTGATATTATATTAAGTGCATTTACGCATGCCACTTCCTGGTGGGAGTCTTTCCGTTGGAGTCTGGGTCCTCCAACTCTTCTTCCAAGGATTTTCAACCTCCGGTACTGTTCAACTTCCAATATCGCAGCGGTGCCGATGCACTCTAACATCTAAGCTCCGTCTTGCACCTTAGCTTCTGCACTCACGAGCGGGTGCTTGGTCACACGAGGGTGCGCTCGCGGAATATGTTATGCTTCCTCACACACAAAGACCAGCACTCACGGGAGAGGATAATCCTGTTTATTAGGAGTCCTTTAGGACTCTAGTGCACACAGACGCGTATTGGCAATGCCAATGAAAGTCAAGGGGTATTGTGGTCCCGCAGTTGCCCTTAATCCTCTAGCATTCAGATCTGGTTATTGTTGCTCTAGACTCAACTTGTCGATTTCGCTGGCAGCCGACTGATTTTACGGGCGACTGACATCGACAAGTTGAGTTTTACACATTTGACGTGGACAGAGCAGAATATGAATATCTAGTGCGCACATTAAGAGCTCTACGCCAATATGGCCCCATGAACACGGCCTGACAACGGTTTTATAATAAAGACAAGCTCTAACCTTTGTTTTAAACTAACGCCTTGAAAAAGCCCCGGCTTGCAGGCCAAGGGCGAAACACGTGTTGGCTGACCTATGTTATCCTGGTTGCTTTATGAATATATACATTCATTAAAAGTTTTGTAGAAAGCACAAACCAAGATCTGGAAATCAGTGATATCAAGCTCTATGACCTACATATTGGAATTAACTCCCTATATCTAATACTTTTACTTGTTGCTCAGAAGCGTATTGGCAATGCGCCTTTGTCAATGTCGGCGGCCGCAATGTTTTTCCTCTTTTTATGTCAATTGCACATTCATTGACAACAGTAACATACTTGGTCAATGTTATTCAACCTCAATTTGAGCGCCATCTTCAAACATGTAAAAATATAAACAAATTCATCAGCATAGATGCTAAACTCAATCAGATTAAGCTACAGTTCGCGAAATTCATCCCTATTTCATTATGTGATAAAAACATATTCCACACAGTTTTCGATATGAGCCATCTTATTCCTGCCCACAGATGGGCTTAGTTCTCACCATGTTATGTGTCATACATGCTCGTGTTCAAGCACCGTCCCGCCGGAAAGAATCAGCACACTCACAGCAGTCCCAAGATGAAAATAGGGTTTAATCCAGTGAATCAATTTCGAAAAACAGCATGGCATGTAATAATACCCAACGTGTTACAAACGCCTTGCTCACGACGAGTAATACGCTGTCATTATCGTGCATGTTAAGTAATTTCACCATATGTGAAAAATAAAGAAGGACTCACATGTCCACAGTGTATCCACGTACTGCAGCAGCCATCTTAACATCAGTGGAGTTTATGCAAAAATAAACAATAATGAACTGAAACATCAGAGTGTACTTATATTGTGCCATCAAGGTGTCGTGGCATGACAATGAAAGTGAGCAATATCAGAGTTTGAGAAATAAATGTGAGGTCCAGAAAGAAATTAGTATTGGGATCTGTAAATGCTCTTCAAAATCAAGTGACTGCCTAGATGACCTCCGACTATATATACATGGAGCAACTAATATTTAATGAGAGGGAAAATGCTGCAGTGGTAATGGGGTGTGCTGCTAGCCTGTGACGCATAGACAGCCATGCCTCTTATCTGTGCATGAACAGGCCTCTCTGCTCACAATAAGGCTAGTCGGCTCCTGCGGGAGATGTCCATGGATGTAGACGGGACACTCCCACTGTCACAGAGAACATCCAGTAGCACCTTACAATGAGGTTCCCAAGTGGCATACACCTAAAATACGAGATGTACCGCTTCAATAAGTAGGTGTGGGTGGGTGAGTGTTTGAGTGTGTGTGTGTATATATATATATATATATATATATATATATATATATATATATATATATATATATATATATATATATTATACAAAAAGAGTTGCCTCTAGGTGGGATGCACCAGGTGGAAATTATGCCAAAGCAAGGGCACACGCCATGAACAAAGTCCTTTTCTGGTTTCCTGCCAGACGCGTTTCGGGCCAACGCCCTCTTCAGTGGCAGACCATGTGACGTGACGGCGTGTGGCAACCACCAGTAAATCCCCGCAATAATTATGCTCAGGTGAACCACCTGAAGCAATGCTTCCTGGGACTGGTGGTTCAGTAAAACCCAAGTGGGTCGCCGCCGGCACTCACATTCAAAAATGTCTTTAAAAGGATTGCCGATGTTCGCTCCGGCACCCCTGCATATAACAGGCACCTCCTGTTCCACAGTTAGCTGCCCCAATAAAGCAGCCGCGGACCCGCAAGTGTTTCGCGGTGGTGCAATCCCGCGACCAGGCAGGCCGCTATACAAAAAGAGTTGCCTCTAGGTGGGATGCACTCCCAGGTGGAAATTACGCCAAAGCAAGGGCACCCGCCATGAACAAAGTCCTTTTCTGGTTTCCTGCCAGACGCGTTTCGGGCCAACGCCCTCTTCAGTGGCAGACCATGTGACGTGACGGCGTGCAGCAACCACCAGTAAATACCCGTAATAATTATGCTCAGGTGAACCACCTGAAGCAATGCTTCCTGGGACTGGTGGTTCAGTAAAACCCAAGTGGGTCGCCGCCGGCACTCACATTCAAAAATGTCTTTAAAAGGATTGCCGATGTTCGCGCCGGCACCCCTGCATACAACAGGCATCTCCTGTTCCACAGTTAGCTGCCCCGATAAAGCAGCCGCGGACCCGCAAGTGTTTCGCGGTGGTGCAATCCCGCGACCAGGCAGGCCGCTATACAAAATACAAAAAAGAGTTGCCTCTAGGTGGGATGCACTCCCAGGTGGAAATTACGCCAAAGCAAGGGCACACGCCATGAACAAAGTCCTTTTCTGGTTTCCTGCCATACACGTTTCGGGCCAACGCCCTCTTCAGTGGCAGACCATGTGACGTGACGGCGTGCGGCAACCACCAGTAAAACCCCGTAATAATTATGCTCAGGTGAACCACCTGAAGCAATGCTTCCTGGGACTGGTGGTTCAGTAAAACCCAAGTGGGTCGCCACCAGCACTCACATTAAAAAATGTCTTTAAAAGGATTGCCGATGTTCGCGCCGGCACCCCTGCATATAACAGGCACCTCCTGTTCCACAGTTAGCTGCCCCAATAAAGCAGCCGCGGACCCACAAGTGTTTCGCGGTGGTGCAATCCCGCGACCAGGCAGGCCGCTATACAAAATACAAAAAGAGTTACCTCTAGGTGGGATGCACTCCCAGGTGGAAATTACGCCAAAGCAAGGGCACACGCCATGAACAAAGTCCTTTTCTGGTTTCCTGCCAGACGCGTTTCGGGCCAACGCCCTCTTCAGTGGCAGACCATGTGACGTGATGGCGTGCGGCAACACCAGTAAATCCCCGTAATAATTATGCTCAGGTGAGCCACCTGAAGCAATGCTTCCTGGGACTGGTGGTTCAGTAAAACCCAAGTGGGTCGCCGCCGGCACTCACATTCAAAAATGTCTTTAAAAGGATTGCCGATGTTCGCGCCGGCACCCCTGCATATAACAGGCACCTCCTGTTCCACAGTTAGCTGCCCCAATAAAGCAGCCGCGGACCCGCAAGTGTTTCGCGGTGGTGCAATCCCGCGACCAGGCAGGCCGCTATACAAAATACAAAAAGAGTTGCCTCTAGGTGGCTTGCACTCCCAGGTGGAAATTACGCCAAAGCAAGGGCACACGCCATGAACAAAGTCCTTTTCTGGTTTCCTGCCAGATGCGTTTCGGGCCAACGCCCTCTTCAGTGGCAGACCATGTGACGTGACAGCGTGCGGCAACCACCAGTAAATCCCCGTCATAATTATGCTCAGGTGAACCACCTGAAGCAATGCTTCCTGGGACTGGTGGTTCAGTAAAACCCAAGTGGGTCGCCGCGGGCACTCACATTCAAAAATGTCTTTAAAAGGATTGCCGATGTTCGCGCCGGCACCCCTGCATATAACAGGCACCTCCTGTTCCACAGTTAGCTGCCCCAATAAAGCAGCCGCGGACCCGCAAGTGTTTCGCGGTGGTGCAATCCCGCGACCAGGCGGGCCGCTATACAAAATACAAAAAGAGTTGCCTCTAGGTGGGATGCACTCCCAGGTGGAAATTACGCCAAAGCAAGGGCACACGCCATGAACAAAGTCCTTTTTTGGTTTCCTGCCAGATGCGTTTCGGGCCAACGCCCTCTTCAGTGGCAGACCATGTGACGTGACGGCGTGCGGCAACCACCAGTAAAACCCCGTAATAATTATGCTCAGGTGAACCACCTGAAGCAATGCTTCCTGGGACTGGTGGTTCAGTAAAACCCAAGTGGGTCGCCACCGGCACTCACATTAAAAAATGTCTTTAAAAGGATTGCCGATGTTCACGCCGGCACCCCTGCATATAACAGGCTCCTTCTGTTCCACAGTTAGCTGCCCCAATAAAGCAGCCGCGGACCCGCAAGTGTTTCGCGGTGGTGCAATCCCGCGACCAGGCAGGCCGCTATACAAAATACAAAAAGAGTTGCCTCTAGGTGGGATGCACTCCCAGGTGGAAATTACGCCAAAACAAGGGCACACGCCATGAACAAAGTCCTTTTCTGGTTTCCTGCCAGATGCTTTTCGGGCCAACGCCCTCTTCAGTGGCAGACCATGTGACGTGACAACGTGTGGCAACCACCAATAAATCCCCATAATAATTATGCTCAGGTGAACCACCTGAAGCAATGCTTCCTGGGACTGGTGGTTCAGTAAAACCCAAGTGGGTCGCCGCCGGCACTCACATTCAAAAATGTCTTTAAAAGGATTGCTGATGTTCGCGCCGGCACCCCTGCATATAACAGGCACCTCCTGTTCCACAGTTAGCTGCCCCAATAAAGCAGCCGCGGACCCGCAAGTGTTTCGCGGTGGTGCAATCCCGCAACCAGGCAGGCCGCTATACAAAATACAAAAAGAGTTGCCTCTAGGTGGGATGCACTCCCAGGTGGAAATTACGCCAAAGCAAGGGCACACGCCATGAACAAAGTCCTTTTCTGGTTTCCTGCCAGATGCGTTTCGGGCCAACGCCCTCTTCAGTGGCAGACCATGTGACGTGACAACGTGCGGCAACCACCAGTAAATCCCCATAATAATTATGCTCAGGTGAACCACCTGAAGCAATGCTTCCTGGTACTGGTGGTTCAGTAAAACCCAAGTGGGTCGCCGCCGGCACTCACATTAAAAAATGTCTTTAAAAGGATTGCCGATGTTCGCGCCGGCACCCCTGCATATAACAGGCACCTCCTGTTCCACAGTTAGCTGCCCCAATAAAGCAGCCACGGACCTGCATGTGTTTCGCCGTGGTGCAATTCCGCGACTAGGCAGGCCGCTATACAAAATACAAAAAGAGTTGCCTCTAGGTGGGATGCACTCCCAGGTGGAAATTATGCCAAAGCAAGGGCACACGCCATGAACAAAGTCCGAAACGCGTCTGGCAGGAAACCAGAAAAGGACTTTGTTCATGGCGTGTGCCCTTGCTTTGGCGTAATTTCCACCTGGGAGTGCATCCCACCTAGAGGCAACTCTTTTTGTATTATATATATATAGCTATGAGAGCCCTGACCCCCAAATGTTAAGCGAATGGGCTGAATGTAATCTAGAATCTTCAAGAAAACTGGTCGAAATCTTAGTCAAATATGCAGAAAGTGACAGAATCAAGTATCAGCAACAGATTGACGATTTAGAATTGGAAATTAAGAAATTAGAAGTTACACCTACGATAACAAAATATAGGGATGAGATGCTTGCTAGATTGGCGAAAGAAGAAGACATCATAAAGAAACGGAAAACATACAAATTCCAAAGAGATAAACAGGATTACGAACTTGGGCAGATATTTACATTCGCTAAAAAATATGAATCGATTAAAATAGCGAAAAAATCTTCCACTCTTGCGAATCCTCAAATCAGCAGAGGAGAACAAGCTACATCGTCGACATCAATGTCTGAGGCAAGTTCCGCACCAGAAAGTGAATCAGAAACAGACCAAAGTGGATTATCAGCTAGATTGGGGTTTCAAAAATTTACCCCGGGGGAAGAGGTCAATTGCCTAAGACAAGACCGGAAACAGACATTGCGCCCACGAAAGCAGAACCAACAAATAAACAAAGATGGAATCACAAGCGAGGCGAAAGACGGAAATGCAGCAGAAGGCGCAAAAACAAAGAAGCCATATTACAACAAGAGATGGAACAGAAAATAAAGATAATAAATAAGCCAGCCGACATCAATACAGTCGTAAACCTGTCATCCATGGTGTTACATAAAGCAGAAATTCAGCTGTTGGAGTTGGGTCTATCGTACTGTCCTGAAAGGAGCTTTAATTATGCGCAGACTCGCATGGACATATTCAAATTTATTCGGAAGCTAAAATTGAAAAAATATTATGAAACCAACCGCAGAGAAAGTAATACGACCTTAAATCAAGTTTCAGATACACAAACAGGTGATTACAATCTGACTGCGGGAGATGCTGAATTACTGGCTAATCTTCAAATCTTAAGGCAAGAAAGTAGCAGTGAAAATATTATGCCAGAAAGTGCAAGTCCTATACCATATGCAACAGTGACTACTAAATTTAAACAGAAATCAAAGTTCCAACCGTTAACAACAAGAGACGCCCTTGATATTTTTAGTGAATCAATAACAAGTGAAATTAAAGATCTTAAGATTCACTCCAACAGAACTGCCAAGAAGCACAATTTCCAACAAATTGCATACAATAGACTAATGAAAAAATTGCAATCTAATGATCAAATAATTATTAGAAACTCGGACAAAGGAGGCAATTTGGTCCTATGGCCAAAAGACATGTATATGGCAGAAGCTAATTCACAACTCGAGGATAAAAACTGCTACAAAAAGAGCAATGTACTAGTAGTTCGGGCAGCATGGAACGAATACTATTCTAAATTGAACGGTTGGCGAAGTGCGGGGTTACTTAGTATGGATGAGTTCAAATTTTTAAAAAATGAACATCCTATTATGCCCGTCATATATTTTATTCCAAAACTGCACAAAAATGTTAACACACCTCCAGGGCGTCCAATAATCTCTGCGAAGGGCAGTCTACTTGATAATACTTCTAAGTACATTGACTTCTTTTTACAAGACCATGTCAAAAGGTTACCCTCATTTGTTCAAGACACGAGTGATTTTTTAAGGCATATTAATGACTATGTTTGGCAAGCTGATGATTTGTTAATATGTTTAGATGTAACATCTTTATATACAAGCATATATCATAAAGATGGGATAAGGGCAACTGAACATTATTTAAATTCTAGACCCTTACATCTGGCCCAACATAATAAGATGCTAATGACAATGATTTTGTACTGTCTAAATAACAATTACTTTCTGTTTCAAAATCAAATCCTACAACAAACAAGAGGAGTAGCTATGGGGGCATGTTTTTCCCCTAGCTACTCCTGCCTCCACATGGGTTGGTGGGAGGAAATGGTTTTGAACAAACAACACAAACAAGTTGTGGATAGCCATATAAGATTATGGCTACGCTATATAGATGATCTATTTGTCATATGGCGGGGAACAAGAGAAACTGCAGATGAGTTTGTTCATAACATTAATCAAAATGAGTTGAATTTAAAATTTACTGCCACTATAAGTGACTGTTCAGTATATTTCCTTGATTTGGAAATATACATAAAAATCAGAAGATTGAAACCCGCCTCTATCGGAAGCCAACAGCTGGTAACAGTCTCCTACATGCTACTAGTCATCATCCTCAGCATTTGATCCATAGTATACCATATGGAGAAATGCTGAGGATAAGAAGAGCATGTAGTACAGAAAAAGATCTTAGGGAGGCTCAACAGCTCAGTAAAGAGCGATTTATTGAGAGAGGTTACAAAACCAGTATCATTGATTTAGCAAGGGAGAAAGCAAATCGACTAGACAGACAAGTACTTCTAACTAAAAAAGCAAAAGTAAGAAAGGATCATGATGAGAGTACCAACAATGAAACTAGATTAATAGTAACATACAGCCAACAACATAATGCATTGCGCAAAATTGTGAATAAGAATTGGTCTTTAGTGCGCAGTGATCCGGTAATTGGAAAAATGATGCCAAAATATCCTAGTATTACCTATAGGAAATCACAATCCATGAAAGACTCAATTGTCAGCAGTAGCCCTGAAATTAAATCGTCAGCCAACTGGTTAACTGCACGCAGAGGATTTGTGAAATGCAACAATTGCCGAGCGTGCAAATGCGGGCTCAATAAAATCATGTATAACACCCCTTTTTCACAGCATCCCATCAAGATATCCAAGTTTTTAACATGCCGGACGGAGTATGTGGTTTACGTGTTGGGTTGCCCTTGTGGGATGCAGTATGTGGGCAGTACCAAGTTGCAGGCCCACAAACGAATACTGCAGCACATGAGGGCAATTACCAACAGTGACCCCACGTATCCAATGGCAAGACATTTTAAAGAGAAACATGATAACAACTTGGACATGCTGACATACTTTTTAATTGATTCCATTCCAATATCTAGAAGAGGAGGTAATCGTGAGGCTAAACTTCGTCTCCTTGAGACAAAATATATTTTAGAACTTGACACTAAGACTCCGAATGGACACAACTCCAGTGAAGATTTCCATACATGCTTATGAATCAAATAAGGACGGAGAAGAGAGAATAAAGTAAAAAAATATATGAAAGGTCCTTCAAACACATCGCCGCTAAGACACTTTGTCATAATGAAATTAATACAGATATTTTAATAACACACGTCTTTTATGAATTAACTAATTTTAATGGTAGCACCTTCCTTTCTTTATTCATTTTCGCACTTGCACTTTACAATGGGAATTTAGCACATACAGCAAATGTAATCAGTGTTCAAAAGTAGTAATTTGTTTTAAATGTGCATAGTAAATCATAAATAGGAATGTTGATAAAACCAGAGAAACAACAACACGTATAAAAAGTAAGTCCATGTAGTATTACTACTAGCAGATTAGACATATAGTATGTACAGTCTGCAAGGAAATATAATGTAAAGTAGAAGAAATTTGTAACATATATAATATATTATTGTGCAAATGTAATTTTACTTTGTTTTAGTTATTTTCCTATGTGAAACAATGGGGACCCAATTAGGATTTTATTTTATGTGACGTTGTGTGTTTTAAAAGGGATATAAACGTTTTAATAATAATGACGTTGGTATTTTACCTTAACATCTATAATAATTAAGTATATAATTTAAAATTGGTTTTAAACATTTGATAAATCCTATTTTATGGCAATGGTTTGCACATTTACTTGTAGTTTGCACAGAATTAACTGAACATGAAAAGTATGTTGTTTATTTCCATGTAGTTCAATCATCACGTGTGTGTACACTGGCACTTTAAAAATAGCGGGTCAACTCCACAGCGCGTCATGTGATCAAGGCCGAGTGAGGCCGAAACGCGTCATGGCGATATTGGTGGCAAAATAAATCAAATCTAGCACGAAATTGTGGTCTCGCAGTCCGTTTTTCCCAGAGGAAGGGAAGTGAGAAGGAACGGCGTTGTGGATATATATATATATATATATATATTATCCTCTCATTCGTATCAAATATCCACAAGTGGAACAGACTCGGATGCAGAAGTAAAATTCAGTTTAATCCATCAGCCATAACGCGTTTCGGCCACTGCAACGGCCTTGGTCACATGTCCTTTACGCTTTGTTTACTTCTTTTTACGTGCTGCAAAAAAATAACATAGAAAAAAGACTTTTTCCTCCATATGCTTCAATTACAGATAACAATTACAATTCATTGTCATAAACTCATAAATAATCAATAATAAATAAACACATTTTTGGCAATCTTTTTCTTCATAAAAAGTGTCAGACAACTGTCTTATTATAGTTGACATTTCTGGTAATCAATGATCGGTCTCGACATATAATATCCATGATGGACAGCACAATCCATTGATCACCAATGTAGCTATGTCATAAAATACTTTAAGCATCCGATTTGTTTCAAAGTGCTAAATGCATAGAGATTCACATACCTTTTTCATAAATAAAGATATTATCAGTCATTCTTTTACAGTAATGCCACATATATATATATATATATATACCTAGGCCCATCTGGGGCTATGAATGTTACAGCAGCAACATTGCGCGCTCCATCTGGAGACAAAGGACACTACAAGGCCCATAATGCTCTGCTAGTCGCGGGAGAGAGTCCCATCCAGGGCATGCATTGGAGCATTTAAATGATGAGGGCGGTGTCCTATGCGCCTTCAATTGCCAAAGCCTCTGAAGAGAAGTGGGGACACTTCGAAACGTGTCAGGCATCCATGGCAAATTGAACTGCTTAAAGTTATCGTTGTGCCGGTGGATTGTATACCATAAAGGCTCTTCATGAGCATGTTGCCGTTCGAGTGCTCCTTGTACATTGGGTACTTTGGAGCTTGTATATATATATATATATACTGTAGAAAATATACAAAACTAGAGAAATTCAGCTGTTATAGTTAGCTGAGCGAACTATAACTCACGCCCCCGCAATGCACTGCTGATGACGTCACATATTACATCACTCATGCCATGGTCAGTAACACCACTGATGAAATCTCAAATGACATCACTGATTACATCATCCACATAATCTCTGATGCACCTACTCACACCCCAATATAACCTTTCATACACCCACTCCAAATTTCAGACTACTATTCTTGAAACCATTGACACACCAATACCAGTATGTACATACCCACTCACTGATTCATAGGTCTACATACACATCCACTCACTCACCTATACAGGCACTCTTACCGCCAGTCACTCACCAATACAGCTGCTGATATATCTACTCATATATCCATACAGCCACTCATATACCATCAGTCACCCATAGAGCTACTCACACACCTACTCACTCACCCAAACACGCAATCACACAGCCTCTTACTCACCCATACAGAAACACACACACACTCACTACTCATACAGATACTAACAAATAATTACTCTCCTATACAGTCGCTGACACAAGCACACACTCACCCATACAGCCACTCTCACAATCACTCACTCACACATAGTCACTTATATACTTCAACACTCACATATACTGCCTTTCACATATGCAGTTACTCACCCATATATCACTGAGACATCATTCACTCATCGACATAGCCATACGCACACTCACTCACCCATACAGTCCCTCACAGACACACTTATGAACCCATACACCCAGGGATTCACCCACTCATACATCCATGCAGGGAGTCACACACCCCCTCACACAGACACTCAGGCACCCATGCAAGTACTCAGACGACTAATCAATAACCCATATAGACACTCATGTACCTAGCCACCAACCCATTAAGTCACTTACACACCAACTGACAGACTGATATACACATTCACACAGATTAGTCACTCACCCATACATTCACTAAGACACATTTAATCACTTACTTATACAGTCAGTCACGCACCCTCTAAATCATCCATGCAGACACTCATATACCTTGGCGTATATATATATATATATATATATATATATATATATATATATATATATATATGACATTCTTAAACTTTTCAGCAAAACTCAGTCACTGGATGATGTCATTTGAGATGTCATCAGTGATGTCACTGACCATGGCATGAGTGATGTAATATGTGACGTCATCAGCAGTGCATTGCGGGGGCACGAGGTATAGTTAGCTCAGCTAACTATAACGGCTGAATTTCTCTGGTTTTGTACGAGTGAAATGTTAGCTTAACTATAACGTCTCTGAAACCTGTAGTTTTTTCAGTGAATTTCTATGGTTTTTTAACTAGCAGTCACGTTTGCAGAGTGGTGGAGAAAGGGGGCTGGGTCTACAACCAGCGCTCAGGAATTCCACTGTGTAGGGCTTATAGGAGGTCCCTCAGGAGTAAAGTGGACTTCATCCCCCAGCCAGTAGTGTGTCAGGAGGCGCGTTTGCAGAGTGGTGGAGAAAGGGGGGTGTGGCCTCTGAAAGCCTCTTAGCAATCCCACTGAGTGGGACTTACTGGAGGTAACAGGAGGGGTAAGTGGTGCCCAAGGACGTCCTTGGGGGCCAACTACCGCTCCTATTACCTCCTGTAAGTCCCACACAGCAGGATTGCTGAGATCTGATACCAGGCTACACGCCCTTTGTTCACCACTCCGCAAACGCACCTCCTGGCGTGCTCTTGGTTGGGGGATGAAGTCCCCTTTGCTCCTGGGGTCCTTAGGGGCCAATGAGTCTACCTGTTATCTCCAGAAAGGGCCACATAGTGGGATTGCTAAGAGGTGGTCAGAGGTCACACCCCCTTTCTCCACCACTCTGCAAACACGCCTCCTGGTGTGCTCTTGGTTGGGGGATGAAGTCCACTTTAGTCCTGAAGTCCTAAGGACACAAGGGGACCTTATCACCCCACCATCAGTGTGCCAAGAGGCGCATTTGCAGAGTGGTGTGAAAAGGTGTGTGGCCTGTGACCACCTCTCAGCAATCCCACTGTGTGGGGCTTACTGGAGGTAACAGGTGGGCTAGTTGGCCCCTAAGGATCCCTAGCAGTGATGGGGACTTAATCCCCCAACCAAGAGCACGCCACTTGCGCGTTTGCAGAGTAGTGGAGAAAGGTGGCGGGGCCTCCGGCGAGTTGCCGTTTTTTTAATTTTATTTTAGGAAGGGGGGCTGTGTGGCCCCCCTTCCCTTGACCCTTTTGAGCCCAGGGGACCATATCCCCCAGGGCCTGAGCCATTTTATTTTAATAAAATAAAAAGGGATGGGGGTGCGGGCCCCCCTCCTGGCTCATTTCGGCCCCGGGGACCCTATCCCCCAGGGCCAGGTAATTTTATTATCATTTATATTTTTTAAGGGAGTGGGGCCACGCGGCTCCCCTCACAAGGCCGATTTCACCTTGGGGACTACATCCCCTGGGGCCCGGCCATTTAAAAAAAAAAAATTTTAAAGGGAGGGGGCCCCCATCCTGGGCCATTTTCGGCCCCAGGGACCCCATCCTCCGGGGCATGGCTAGATGGTTGGGGACCGCAGGGGGAGCCTAGAGGCCCCCACGGACCCGGCTGGCTCCCGCCTCCTGCGGGAGCCGGCATTGCTTTTTACCTCCAGGGAGCTGCTGACATGCAGCTCCCTGGAGGTAAAAAGCAAAGTGCTCCACTGTGAAGAAGTGATAGCAAAATGCTCTCACTTGTTCACAGTGGAGCTCCTGCCATCCCATAGCAAACTGCAATGTCCCGGGGGTGGGCACCCCGAGACATTGCTGGTGGCGCACTCCAGGGCCATTTACGGCTACAGGAGGTGGCTGCATGGCCCCCTCCCACTTTTGAAATAGCCCCGGGAGGTGGTGGTCCCCAGAGCTGTGTGGGCGGGCTGGAGCCCCCCACATATTATTTTGAATTTAGTCCTGGGAAGGTGGCGATCCCCAGGGCTACGTGGAGGGGCAGGAGCTCCCCCACAAATAATTATCTTAAAAGCTCCTGGAAAGTGGCGGCCCCCGGGCCTGTGGGGGGCCCCCGTGGGCCCCCGCATATCTAATTATAATTGCCCATGGGACCTGGCCCACCCGGGGGCTTAAAGGAAACGAAGCGCAGGAACCTGCGCTTTGTTTTTTTTAAACATTTTCGGCTGGATTCACCGATCCAACGCAAATCCCACTGGAAATGTAAAAACATAAATGCCAGTCAGTCAGTCAAAAATCTTTATTTCGATTTAAAATCACAAAAGATAATACATAGTACATAGAGGTGAGAATATATAAAATGTAGACATATTTGGACATAAAAATAGCTTATACAAATCTCGATCAAACCATCTTAATAAAATTCATAGTTGTATAATAAATAGCTAAAGTAACCGCTAAAATGAACTCCGGCAAAACTGCCACCTAAGATGACCAAATTTCCTTGATACGGCATACAATCAATTTAAGTTCATTCTGTGTTAATACAGTAATGTGCATAGTGCAATGAACAATTGCCCAAAACTAGGGAGCATAAAACATTTACCTAAGGCTCCTCTCTTTCAAACGAATCACCCACACCCAGCCCAAATACTTAGCGACAGCGATCACTATGGACACTTTAGTAGATGTTTTTAGGATCCTAAGTGCCGCGCTACTTGACCTGGTCCCCAAATTTAAACATAAAGGTTTCAACCATCTGGACCTAGGATTTCTATAGGCTGGGCAAACAAACAGAATGTGTGCCAGTGATTCGCTAGAGTTGGAACAAAATGAACAATTGCTACTAGTCGAGCTACGCCATTTACTGGTAAATACATTAGTAGGAAGTGAACCCACCCAAAACTAATGGTACAGTTTCCTATCTTTGGGGGTGGTGATTAGATCCCAGTACCCTTCGTATTCCACTTCATGCTTTATCTCAAGGAAATCTCTGGATAGTGACGGACCAGTTAGGGCAGCAAACCGCTTCATAGCTAGCGAGTTCCAATATGCTACTTTGAAATCACTCTTAGCTGGAAATACACTGTCGACGGGGAAGCCCATAATCTGCTCATCCCCATCTCACAAAGAGTGACTTTTACTCGCCTTAGCCACGGAATTTTGCTCATGCCGTCAGCCTCCCTAACTTCTAGGAGAGCCTGGGCATAGTGGGAAAGCTCCGGGGTGACCCAGAGCCTTCTCCAGTATGCCACTGGCCTAAAGTGTGCCACATCCTCAATTGAATAGCAACCCAAATCTAGAAATAATGGTAATAGCGGGGTGGACTGTGGGAGGCCAATTAATGACCTCAAAAATTTATTTTGAGCTTTCACTAAGGGGTCTAGATTGGCATAACCCCACAGTTCAGCCCCATACAAAATCGAAGCGCTAATTTTTGAGGTATACATTTTTAGTGCAGGAGCAATTGGTTTAGTGTATGATGATCGCTGCTCCTTCAACAAGGCACCTGAGAGTTGGGCATGCTTGACAGAGAGCAAGTCTATCTGAGGCTTCCAACTAAGTTTGCTGCCAATAGTTACCCCCAGATAAGTAAAATTCTGTGTTTGTTCCAGGATACCTTCCTTCATTCCGACTCTACCCCTGATATTCCTATGTTTGTGTAGGACCATATATTTTGTTTTATCTACGTTCACTATGAGGTCATGGTCCTGACAAAACTCCTCGAATCTCGAAAGGGCACACTGTAGGCCCTTTCGTGTCTTAGAGAGTACAAGGGTGTCGTCCGCAAACATAAGCAACGGGATCTTCATCCCTGCTAGAGTGGGTGCATCCGTGGGATAATTATAAAAATACTGAACCACCCCATTGATATATAATGAGAAGAGAGTTGGTGCTAAAACGCACCCCTGTCGAACCCCCTTCTCTACAGGAAACTTTTGGGTGGTGCTCCCCTGCGCGTCCCATCTCACCTGCGCATAATTGGCAACATGTAACCAGAAAAGCCAAAATTTCTAATGGCATACCTAATTCCAAAAAAGTTCGCCACATTTTAGTACGGGGTACAAGGTCAAAAGCCGACTTAAGGTCGACAAAAGCTGCATAAATTGTACCTCCCCTAGCACTACAGTACGCCAATAAATCAGAATGAACCTGAACACCTGATCAATGGTGCTGGTACAAGAGCGGAAACCCGCCTGGAGTGGAGACAAGATGTCATATTCCTCAATCCAGGCCTGGATTCTGCTCAGTACCAACCTAGCCGAAACTTTTTGTATACAATCAATAAGGCTTATCGGCCTATAGTTGCCTGGTTGAGAGCGGTCCCCTTTCTTGTAGATAGGGAGAATTTCTGCTCCTGACCAAGTACCGGGCATGGGTGCTCCACTTGCTATGGCGTTCACAAGGAGCTGAATATAGGATGCCCACTTAGGTATGTCATAAAGGAACAGATCCGCGGGGATGCAGTCAGGCCCAGGCGCCCTGCCTCTTGGGACTGAGAGTAAGGCATTTTCCACCTCTTTCTTGGTAAAGAGCAAGATGGAAATAGGAGGTGGCATATCAAAAGATCTTGTACCTCCTCAGGGAGTGCAAACTGGGCTTTAAAGTGCGATACCCACTGGTCTGGGGCTACATAATTCACAGGCACCTTACTAGGTGCACCACTGCCCCATTTCACCAAGTGCCAGAAGGTAGTCATGTTTCTCCCCGAGCATGCCTTAAGCAGTTCGGCCCAGTGTTGTTCATCCCAGTCCCTTTTAGCTCGGTATTGGACCGCCTTATATTCAGCCCTTGCCCTTCGTATATCATCCCTATTCTTTGACCTAATTGCCCTAGCGAGGGTTCTATAGGCCGTTCGACACGAAATATCATACCAGGCGGCCGCCTTAAATCCCGAGATTTTCTGGGGTTTTTTGGTTTTAGAAATAAAAAAGCCTTTAAGCTGGTTAAATAGTTCCCCATGGACCTGCACGACTATAGAGTTAAGCTCTTCCTGAGTAGCGCATGTCTGTAACGTACCCAGTGCATTAACCACCAAAATACTCATTTGCTTTAACCCCTTCCATGCGCGGCCGATTTTCGCCCTGTGCGAGGCGTTTCATTAAGCGGACGGGTTCATGACGAGCTCAGCTCGTCATGCGCACACGAGCACTGCGCAGCATGACGAGCTGAGCTCGTCATGAGCATGGAAGGGGTTAAGTGCTCTTCTTTTTTAATCACGTTTGACCATTTAACTCTCCTGGCATCATTTGTCAGTAGTGCCTCCACGTAATCAGTTTGTGGTGCCGGACTAACACCATGAGGAGTATATGCGGGATGCAAGGAGAGCACTAGCGGGTTATGGTCACTCTCAGTACATTCACAGACCACCATGTCTATTAGGTTTGACCAAAATTCCTTATTAAGCAGGATAAAATCAATGCGACTACTACGCAGCCCAATGCTAAATGTGTGCGAGCCCTGCTTATCTGAGGCTGTTCTCCCATTAACAGCCCTGACTCCCTGTTCCATGCAAAACACCTTTAATTGCAGGGCAGCCCCTGTCCATTTTTTAATTGGAGGAAGATCCAAAGGTGGAATAAACCACTGAGCATCCTCCTCTGCATTGAGATTTACATCGTTAAGGTCCAGGGGTTCAAAAGTACAATTAAAATCACCAGCTATTATCAAATTATTATCACCTCTATGTTCTGTTAAGAACATATCTAAAAAATCAACAGTGGGAGAAGCTTTCCCGCCTTGCACACCCCTTGCATAGACATTGATAAGCAGCAAGTCAGGTACATTTACCTGCTGTATCCTAATTATAAGAATGTCCCTGCAATTGATGTGCAGCTCCTCCACCCTATAATGATTAGATTGTCTAACCCAAGTTGTAAGCCCCCTTGGTCTACCTCGCTGTCCCCCTTCCGCTACCTTTGAAAAATTTAAGTAGCCTTGGCGATGTACATGGTCCATAGCCCAGGTTTCTTGAAAGGTCAGTATATGATGGCCCTCAATAAAGATGGACCAATCTACTGAAGCAGTTTTTTGTAAGAGCCCAGCTATGTTCCAAGAGGCTAATTTAAGTCCTACAACGGGACCGGGATTGTAGATACTACCTGGCGAGTGGCAGAGGCTACTTGCCGCCACTAAGCCAGTTACCCCTACAAACGGATGGATACCAATAGGTATCGAGCTACACTCCCCTGCCTCGCCCGTCCTGTTTGCAACCAGAGCATTATCACAATTTTGGCCGTTTGGGGTAGTTGATGGGAAACCTCCTAGGTTATTAGAACCTGATACCCGACCACCCTCACCCAACTCAACCATTGGAGGGAAAACTGTAATGTTACTAGTGAGCGGACCAAGTCAATCTATATCCTCCAGGTTAGAGAAAAGGTCAAATCTGTTATGTGTAGGAACCGCATAGTCATAGGGGCCTGGAACCAGGTCTACGTCCCTTAAACCATCCCTTACTCTTACGTGGGCTGGAAAATTACGGTAGAAGAAACCTAACGGCAAAATATTAATATTGTCCCTGCTTAGGTGCCCGGACCCTGCCCTATCTAAAATAGTTTGGACTAGGCGCGGGGACCCAAAGCTCAGGACCACGGAGTCTCCTCTAAGGGCTTTCAGAGATTTCCCAACCCACGGAATTCTACGTATCATTTTGAATTCACTGAATAGAGCATTACCCAACCCAGTTCTAGAATTCAACAAGTGAAGGGCTTTATTCTTAAGTGATGACCAATGTTCATCACCACCTGAAGGAAGCACTGGCACATTCGATAATATAACGGTATATGGAGTGGCTTCGGGTGGAAGATGAAGAAACATACTAGTACTCTCGGCCCCTCCTTGTAACAACCCTGGGGCTTGACGCTCTACTTGTTCCCTTCTATGGGATACGTTGTCAGTAGGTATATGTATGCTCTGTGAATTTACCATAGGAGCCTTCTCTTTACTATGAGGAGGGTAACCAACCACATTAGTGGATATTCTAGTTTCGGTCGCACTTACTTGGCTTGGTACATTCGATCCCCCTAGCACACCCTCACTCACTAAGGAGGGTGAGGAAAAAAGATGCTGCTCGATTTTGGCTAGTCTCATGTCTATGCCAGACAGCTTTAATAATAACGGGTCGAGCATGGCCGAAAATTTCTCTTCGAATTTAGTTAAAAGGACAGCCTCAAAATTACTAGACACCTGTGTGTCAATAGCCTTGGTTCTTACATCTCTAACACCCGGAATGCCTGGGGCAAAAACAACATTGGAACCACCCTCACTACCCGGGGCTGCCATTTTCCTTTTTGCCATTTTACATGCCTGGTGCGTGGTTTTAGGCAAGCCACGCGCCTTCCTTTTTGTTAGTGACTTCCCCACCTGTAACTTGTATAGACTTTTGATGGCGGGTAAGTACCTTTACAGGGGTGTGGGCGATAATGATGGAATACTAGCTGCCACAGTAGACCCATTTAGTTGAAGCTCTTGGGGGATAGAACTCACAGAAAGCATACAGTCAATTGCTGTGTCCGACTCTTGTATGGGCAAAAGGGGAGGTGAGATAGCTTCAGAGGAGACTCTATATGGGTCTAAAGAGAGTCTCCTTTCTGTTAGCTCAATTTCATGAATTATAACTGACTCCGCCCGTGTCAGAAAGGCATCAAACGTGCCTGCAACTCCTGGTCCACCTCCCCCCTTACGCTTAACCTTGCTCATACTTTCAGAATGGTGACACTCAAAAACACTGCAGATAAATATTTACAGTAAAAAAAAAAAAAAATGCTGACCAGTTTCTGGGGAGACCGAAGAAAAGAGGGTGGCCCAGCCATGTCTCTTCCTGGCTCGGACGGGCACAGACAGGCCCTGAGTCAGCTTTAAGCGCCGACTGGCACGAGATTGATGGGCGGCTCCTGCCACGAGTTTGTGGTGCCCCCTGGGGCTTGCAGTTCCTGGCAGGTAGCGAGTGGCAGCAAACAGTGGCGGCAATCAAACAGGGTGTCCCATGTTATCAAGAAGAAGAAGCTTCTTAAAGCTACAGGAATCTCTCGGTACCCTGGGGTGAATATGCTTCTTGTTTTGAGCTTAGTGCTTGGTGCCCTTGCACCCTGCCCCAGACCGTTCCTTAGTCCGTAGTCCGTAGTCCACACAGGGTCCTTTTAATCAGCCCCAGCTGACTCTGTGCCCAGGGACCACGTTGCTTTTTACCAAAATGGGACTTTAATCCACGAGCCCCAGTCAGCCAGGCGATCTGCTTGCCGCGCGTTGACTGCACCTTTCAAATTCCACAAAATTAGGCCCCCAGCTCTACTGCTGTCTGCTGAATTTTTAAATAGCTATAATCTGAATCTTTCAGGAAGCCCCCTATGGACTTGGATTTTTCTTCTCTGGACACAAGATCATATGCATCCTGCGGGTAAGTGTTGTCTAGCCAGTTGGCACCTGCCCAGACTTTACTTCAGTGATTCACCTCTCTTGGAGAGAAACCTGGTGGACCCAGTAGCAGAAGTCAGCAAAGACCCCCAAAAAAACCAAAAAAAACAAAAGGGGACTACAACTACCAGAAGCCCAAGCTCCAGCACAGCACAGCAAGAAGTAGCCTGAAGATATTCCAATTAGCCGGGAAACTGCCTCAGGAAGATACACGGCTGAAGTGATCACTGCGATTTTAAGCACCAAGGGGAGAGTGAAATTCCGGCGTTCTCAGCTGATAGCCTATGTTCCTGTGATTCTGGAATGAGCCTGAACCGTCCCCAGGCAGTAACTTCCGTACCCAGGGAGCAGCAGCAGGTTAATTACTGGAGTGATGGAGCTTGACCCCAGAATGCCTCCACGCTACACTGCATCTGTGCTTATCTCGATCCGGACCTGTTTCCTGGCTCCCTCCGGTGAATTTGCGGAGCTCCGCAGCATCCCGCGTTTGAGTCCGCGTCTGACGTCAGCTCCGGCTTCTGCTCTGGCCACGAAGGAGAAAATGTTCTAGTATTGCTTTTTTTGACGTGGGGGTCCCTGTGGGACCCCTGAGCAGGCCTAGGGGGCCAGGGTGGGGGTCCGGGTGTTTCTGCCCTGCCCCCATTTCTTGTTTTTCATAGTTTTTTCAAATTTTGTCTTGTGACTCGGTTCAACCGAGTCACAGGATGACTGCCAACACTTCCTGGTTGGAACTGTTGGCAGCCAATCAGATCGCAGACTTGAGATATATGGATATCTGAGAAATGTTTACATTTCTCAGCAACTACTGAACAGATTTACACCATTTAACAAATGATACCTTTTTGACAAATTTGGTGTTATTCTGTTCAGCAGTTCGGGCTGTAGCCGTGTCTAAAGTTTCCTATGGAAATTAACATGGAGAAAATGCGTTTTGGGACCCCTCCTTTTCTCTGCCCCCGCTTGACTAATTACCCCCAAATTTTCAACACAGCAGCTGACCTGACCGCCCCATTAGTTTTGAGAATTTCGCGAAGCTTCATCAAACGGCGCCAAAGATATTGGCAAAAGAAAATACGCTTTTTGAATAGAAACAAGGTACTAACTATAACTAACTACTGGCGACCGCCAGTAGGAGCTATAGATATATATATATATATATATATATATATATATATATATCGTTAAACAGTTTTTGTCCTTGCTTAGAGACGCACACAATGAACAAGCAGGACCCCGTCATTTGTAACAGAGTCCTGTAGGAACACCGAAACGCGTAGGGCTTTTTGAAAGGTTTGGGAAAGAAATGCCAGTTTTGCTGAATTAAAGGACTCTGTTACAAATGACGGGGTCCTGCTTGTTCATTGTGTGCGACTCTAAGCAAGGACAAAAACTGTTTAACAACATATTACGGCCAGTCGTGGCGATTGCACCGCCATTGATAGTTTATGGGCTGCTGCGAGGTACTGGAATCTCAGCAATAGCAGAATGACAAGAAGTAACAGCGCGAATTGAAACCGGATTCTTTCCTAAAGACCTACTGGAGGGTAAGAATAAGATTGCACAAATTAACTGTTTATTGCAGAACCCACTGATGGGTGAGATCGCACGAAGGAGAACTCCAAGTTCCAGCAAGCCTTGCTACTGATTGCACCGGAGCCAGCCCACCAGGGGGCAGGTAATTGCTATTTAAATGAGTTTGACTTGGCGCTCTAGTGAATCTGCCTAAAACTGCTGTGCCAGCCTGTGAACAAGGTGTAGGAACACCGAAACGCGTAGGGCTTTTTTGAAAGGAGGTTTGGGAAAGAAATGCCGGTTTTGCTGAATTAAAGGACTCTATTTCAAATGACGGGGTCCTGCTTGTTCATTGTGTGCGTCTCTAAGCAAGGACAAAAACTGTTTAACGATATATATATATATTATCTACTGGCGGTTGCCAGTAGATAGTTATAGTTAGGACCTATTTTCCATAGGAAATCCACAACATTCTATTTGAAATAACTTTGGCGCCGGTTGACGAATCTTTGCGAAATTTTCAAAACTTATGGCCCGCTCTGGTCTGCTCCTATCCTGAAAGTTTCGGGGTGATTCACCAAGCGGGGGCTGAGAAAAAAGGGGGGACCCAAAACATGTTTTCCCCATGCAATTTTCCATAGGAACCTTTCATCGCAGCTACAGCCCGAACTGCTGAACGGAATTACACCAAATTTGGCAAAAAGGTAGCCCTTGGTTCAGAGTCGTGCCTTTTGCTTAAATGGTGTAAATCCGTTCAGTAGTTCCTGAGAAATTTGAAAAAGAAAACACATATATATCTGGGCGGAGCCTAACCACACATGTCATCGTGAGATCTGATTGGCTGTCAGCACTTCATCCTGGAATTGCTGGCAGCCATCTTGGGACCAATATAAATGATAGTACCCCATTGAAATGCATTGTAGTGAATCGAAGATTTTGAGGGTTACCAAAAGGAGAACTATAAAGGGTGATAACAGACTTTAGTTACATTAGAATTCATTTGTTGATGGTACCATACTAATTTCAGGAATTGTGGTGTGTTCTAAGGTGATTTTACCCTGTGAAAAACCTGCTGGGATATCATGAATCATGTTTGAGAGAAAACTATTTTCACATGCTTGTCCCATACAGTTTTGGAAGGTGCTCCAGAAGCTAAAATGAGAGCATATTTTCTGTAAATTCACATTATCTTTCTCAGTCATGTGAGAATGAAGTCTGACATTCTCAGTAAAACATGTACATCCAACAAGGGCAGATACTGTCAGTTGATTCCTTTGTGTTCTACTACAGCTTCCCAGAGTGTTCTAAAGAACAACTAGAGTGCTAACAGGCTTACTTATGACAAAAGTATGGCACACCTGAAGCCATCTTGATTGGAATAAACTGGTAACTCTTAAAACATTTAATTTAAAAAGGAACAAAATGATGGGGTTCATTTTGTCATAGAAATTATGGTTAGTGCTGTAGAAAGAAAAATTAGGACATGTTTCAAGTGTGATCTCAAATATCTTCCTGTTATATTTCAACAGGAGCAGCCTGTCAGTTGATTCCTTTGTGTTCTACTGCAGCTTCCCAGAGTGTTCTAAAGAACAACTAGAGCGCTAACAGTCTTACTTATGACAAAAGTATGGCACACCTGAAGCCATCTTGATTGGAATAAACTGGTAACTCTTAAAACATTTAATTTAAAAAGGAACAAAATGAGGGGGTTCATTTTGCCATAGAAATTATGGTTAGTGCTGCAGAAAGAAAATTTAGGGCATGTTTTAAGTGAGATCTCAAATCCTCTTCTATTTCATTAGAAAATTCTGACATGCAGACTGAAACAATCACTTTCAATACCAGCAGTAGACTTCCAGTTAACTCCCTGGTGAGCAGTAGCTTTACTACAGTGATCTAATGAACAACTAGAGTGCTAACATTCTGAATTTATGGCAAATGTGTGACACATCTGAATGCCTTCTTGATGGAATCAAAGTAAAAAACAAAGCATTTCCTGAGGAGACTGCAGTAAATGACGAAATTAGGAAACTTCATAACAAATAAGTTTCCCAAGATGGCCACCAGAGAAAAAAGAGCCCAAATGTAGCACAAATATCACCCAGATGTAGCCCACATATAGCCCAATGACAGAAGTGTGCAAAACACTTTTTATTTTTAGTTTTTCTGCAGTTTTATATAGTGCAAACTGGTCAGGTATTGGAGCGTTACATCTTACTTGGACCCCTTATTGCGTATTTTGCATGAAGTACATGAGATTGATCTTGCGAAACATTGAACTTTGCGATTCTGTTAACCTGAAGTTGCTCTGAACCGGGCTTTGTAACACCCGTTTTTACCTACTGGTTTTAATTAATTCTCACTGTATTGTATTAGGAAAGAGGATTTACTGTTTTTATGTACACTTTTATGATCTATGTTTCTAAATCAGATCAAATAAAGTTTAATGAATTCTATGGCAGGACAGAGGCGAGGATTATGCATATCTTTCCTCACTTTATTTGCATAGCAGTTCAAAGAAAACGTAACACAACAATCATTAAACAAAAGACTACACAACCCATGAACCATTAGGGGGTAGTCTCCAAGGCAACTATAGTCCAATCATATCACAATCCATCGTATATAATATCGTGACGTCCCTTCCGCTTCCTCTTTCTTCACTGCTCGTCAGTTAAGTGCATTCCTTACATTCTTGGCTTAATCTGACGTTGTTGCTGTTTGTATAGCGGTTTCTTGTGCACGTTATTAGCATTATTGCCTTGGTATTGTTTCATATTCCCTGCGCAGCAGGCTCTTGCCGAGTGCGTTCTCCCCCACAGTTTCTCCTGCTGTGTGCTCTGCGCGCGGTGAGATCCTGTCAGGCGCGTCTGGTCCGAGCGAGGCAGCTCCGTCGAGCGCTCCCGCTGGTCTTTACGCGCGTTTGGGAATTCGGTCACTCCTTTAGTGTCCGCTTGATTCCCGACCAACCCTCGCCTAATTTTGACACCACTACGCGGTGATTTCCCCACACGGCCACGTTAGTGACCAGCGCCACCTGGTGGTGGTAATTGGTCTTGCGCCTCAGTCTATTCTTATAACTGCTTCGGGGAAAGCCCAGCTGTTGGAGCACCGGCGAGGGGGCTGTCTTAAGGATTTTAAGGGCTTTTGTTCTGTGCTCACACCCTCTGCTATCATGTCTTCTCCAGAAGACCATTTTTACTCCTACCAGGAAGTGGAGGAGGAATGGCCCCCCAACTTCTCCCTCCAGCAGTGGACCAAG
The DNA here is from genome assembly GCA_963921515.1 of Calotriton arnoldi. Taxonomy (NCBI): domain Eukaryota; kingdom Metazoa; phylum Chordata; class Amphibia; order Caudata; family Salamandridae; genus Calotriton; species Calotriton arnoldi. The sequence goes on from CAWUFW010000030.1 coordinate 3,732,976, forward strand.
CCCTCTCTCTGGCTAATTCTAGGGCGCTGGCTCCTCTTAGGGATCAGGTTGATAAGCTGGCGAAAAGCATCCCTGGGGTGTTCAGTGACCCAGATCTGATGGTGGTGGGTCCAAGTAGCTCCCAGATGGGGAATAAAAGGGCCGTTAAGCATAACGCGGGGCACTTGGAAGGATTTGATAAACTTACGGAGACCTTCCTCAAGAGTGCGCGAACGCTAAAACATGCACCCTGCCGGGAGGAGGAGGGGCCCGGAGAAAATTGCGACACTGTCACCACTATTGTAGACCCCGACGGCGGGTTTCCCTTAGAGGGAGAGGGTGTATCGGAGGACGATTTCTCCTCCGATGAGGATAAGGACTCGGGCGTCCCTGGCGTCCAGAGTCCCACTCTCTCAGTCCCCGGTTGGGGACGGGGTCCACTCTGACATGTTCAAGCCTACCCAAATTTACCATCCTAGGTCGGCAGAGTGGACACCTGACGCCAAAGTGGCAGAGTATGTGGTGGGGAAAATCCATCAACCCCTTGAAAGGGAGGTCAGGAATAGGATGAGGGGAGAATGCCCCAGGCCCTCACTGGAGGGGAAGGTGGCACACACGCCTGAAATTGATGAGAAACTATGTACCTTTTTCTCCAAGTATATGAGGGATCCCAAGAAAGGAATTGATAGGTCTTGGACGTGGTAGGGCCCTTGACCCAAATTGTTCAATTGACGGAGCGTTCCAAAGAGTCAGGATCCCCTTTGTCCACGGATATTGTGGCTGGTTGGGCGCACTACCCTAAACCCTAAAACACTACCCCTCCACTACCCAAACACCACTGCACATCCCTAAACCCTAAAACACTACCCCCAGCACGACACCCTACACTACCCAAACATAACTGCACTACCCTAAACCCTAAAACACTACCACCAGCACGACTCCCTACACTACCCAAACACCACTGCACTACCCTAAACCCTAAAACACTACCCCCAGCACGACTCCCTACACTACCCAAACACCACTGCACTACACTAAACCCTAAATATACCCCCAGCATGACCTCCCACACTACACAAACACCACTGCACTACCCTAAACCCTAAAACACTACCCCCAGCATGACCCCTACACTACCCAAACACCACTGCACTACCCTAAACCCTAAAACACTAACCCCAGCATGACCCCCTACACTACCCAAACACCACTGCACTACCCTATACCCTAAAACATGACCCCCTACACTACACAAACACGACTGCACTACCCTAAACCCTAAAACACTACCCACAGCATGACCCCTTCACTACACAAACACCACTGCACTGCCCTAAACCCTAAAACACTACCCCAGCACTACCCCCTACACTACCCAAACACCACTCCACTAACATAAACCCTAAAACACTACCCCCAGCACAACCCCCTACACTACACAAACACCACTGCACTACCCTAAACCCTAAAACACTACCCCCAGCATGACCCCCTACACTACCCAAACACCACTGCACTACCCTAAACCCTAAATCTACCCCCAGCACGACCCCCTACACTACCCAAACACCACTGCACTACCCTAAACCATAAAACACTACCCCCAGCATGACCCCCTACACTACACAAACACCACTGCACTACCCTAAACCCTAAAACACTACCACCAGCATGACCCCCTACACTACTCAAACACCACTGCACTACCCTAAACCCTAAAACACTACCCCAGCACGACCCCTACACTACCCATACACCACTGCACTACCCTAAACCCTAAAACACTACCCCCAGCACAACCCCCTACACTACTGCACTACCCTAAACCCTAAAACAATACCCCCAGCACGACCCCCTACACCACCCAAACACCACTGCACTACGCTAAACCCTAGAAAAGAAACCCCCACCCCATGCCCAATCCCCCTTACCTCTCACTCCTCATGGTTCCTCTCTCCTCGTGGTTCCTGCTTCACGTCATCTCTGAGGGCGGTGCACGTCGTTGTGAGGAAACGGAACAGCCTCTGTTTCCTTACAACGACATGGATCGTCTACATGTTTTTAGAACGCATGGTCATTTACCATACATACCTTTACAACAAAATTCGTTGTAAAGGCATGCGTGGTAAATGACCATGCGTTCTAAAAAATGCGTAGTAATGACTTCGTGATGTACAACGCATGCGTGGTAATGCATGCGTTGTAATGGTATCGCAAAGTAAAAAAGTCGTTGTAACGGCTGTTTACCGATCGAAGCTGGCCCCTGTTCTTCAGTGAGACGTTTATTTGATTAATTAGGAGGAAGGAATGTGGTTTTTACCGAAAAGTGCATTCCCGGCTGTTGTATTGTGAAAGTGTCTGCGTGGCCTGGTTTCACTTCCGGTGAGAGAGTGGAAGAGTCTGTTTGGATCTAAAGGAGTTCTGTTGTTGGACGGGGCAGGCGCGACATGTCATCAGAAAACATAGCTAATGGAAAGCGTCCTCCCTGAAGTGTGGAGCAGTGCCATGAGAGGTCAACGAGTGTGCGTCCCACTGCAGTATGACCGTACCGCGTGACCCATGTGTCGCCTCCAGGGTACGGGAGGCAGAAGCGGCATCGCAGGTCCTCTTGAAGACCGTTGTAGCACTAATTCTACATTTTGGTACTAGGGCATTTTAACTTCGTTGTTCCTGCCAGATACAAAGAGAAGATCCTGTGTTATTCAGTGCCCTCGTTACCTTTTTTGTGGGTTGTGGTGTTTGTCACTTCGCTGCCCCGCCGGTGCACACGACTGGGCACCCCACCTCGTGTGCCATCTGCAGGGCCTCTGCCCTCGGATCACTGGTTTCGGTTTCTGGAGTGGCAACATAAACAGTTGCTCCCAAAGGACTAGCCTGAACACTTAGGTGAATATCCCCTGCACCAGCATTCCACGGAAATTCTTTCCTAGCTCTCCCACGTCAACGAGCACGGCTCCGCTCGCGACACCGTATGACGTCATCGGAGCCATAAGAGGACCTCGTCGGCGTGCTGACGTCAGTTCCACCCATTTTTTCCGTGCCACCGAGGCAAACAGGGGACCGAGACATTTTCACATGTATACATAGTATAATAAATATATATATAGTCACTGAAAAAACCATAGGTTTCAGGCACGTTATAGTTAGAAATTAGCATTTAAAAAACCTTAGAAATTTACTGAAAAAACCATAGGTTTCAGGCACGTTATAGTTAGAAATTAGCATTTAAAAAACCTTAGAAATTCACTGAAAAAACCATAGGTTTCAGGGGCGTTATAGTTAGTTGGACATTTCACTCGTACAAAACCATAGAAATTCCCCCGTTATAGTTAGTTCAGCTAACTATAACTTGCGCGCCCGCAATGCACTGCTGATGACGTCACATATTACATCACTCATGACATGGTCAGTGACATCACTGATGACATCACTGATGACATCTCAAATGACATCACTGATGACATCATCCAGTGAATGTGTGTTTTTCTGAAAATTAAATATGTTTTATATATGTATATCTCAAGGTCGATGGAAGAATAAATGGGTATATAAGTGTCTAAATGGATGATTTTGTTTTTGTAAAATTGATTGTATAACTGACTAAGTGTATCTTAGTGAATACATGGGTTAGTGAGTAATGTTTAAATATGAAAATATCTGTATCAGTCTCTCACTTTGTGTATAAGTGGCTGCATGGGTTGGTGAGTAGCTACATGAGTGTCTATATGGGTTATTAGTTGGTTTTTTGAGTATCATTATGAGTGTCTGAGTGTCTGTATGGTTCGGTGGGGGGTATTACTTGGTGCATAGATGCATGCATGAGTGACTCACTGTTTGTATGTGTTGAAGACAGCATGTGTGCAGGACTGTATAGGTGGATGAGTATGTGTATGGGTATGTTAGTGAGTGGATGACTGTCTCAATAGTGTCTTTATGAGTAACTACATATGTTTTAAACTAGTATATGTGAGTATTGGTGTATATAAGTGAGTATATGTGAGAGTGAGAGATTGGAAGAGTTCCTGTGCAAATAAGTAGGTGTTTCTATAAGTGATTGTTTAAGAGACTAAGTATGTGTAAGTTTCTGTAGAAGTAAGTGTGGTAGTGTGTGTATAACTGTATATGCAAGTAAATGGATGTTTGATACTTTGTTTGCATGTGTGACTATGTGTGTGAGTAACTCTATGGATGAGTGGCGGTGTGTAACAGGATGTATAGGTATATGAGTACATATGATGAGTGAGTACATGTATGAGTGACTGTATAGGGACTGTTGGTGAATGAGTGGATGTGTGTGTAGATCTTGGAATTACTGAATAGGTGTGTTGTAACTGGTATTGGTATGTCCATTGTTTTGAAAATGTTAGTTTGTATTTTTGAGTGTGTGTATCAAAGGTTATATTAGGGTGAGAGGAGGTCTGCCACTCTATCACAAGGATGATGTCATCAGTGATGTCATCAGTGATGTCATTTGAGATGTCATCAGTGATGTCATGAGTGATGTCACTGACCATGTCATGAGTGATGTAATATGTGACGTCATCAGCAGTGCATTGCGGGCGCGCGAGTTATAGTTAGCTGAACTAACTATAACGGGGAATTTCTATGGTTTTGTACGAGTGAAATGTCCAACTAACTATAACGCCCCTGAAACCTATGGTTTTTTCAGTGATATATATATATATATATATATATATATATATATATGTGTGTATGTGTATATATATATATGTGTGTATGTGTATATATTATCTACTGGCGTTCGCCAGTAGATAGTTGTAGTTAGGACCTATTTTCCATAGGAAATCCACAACATTCTATTTGAAATAACTTTGGCGCCGGTTGACGAATCTTTGCGAAATTTTCAAAATTCATGGCCCGCTCTGGCCGCTCCTATCCTGAAAGTTTCGGGGTGATTCACCAAGCGGGGGCTGAGAAAAAAGGGGGGACCCAAAACGTGTTTTCCCCATGCAATTTTCCATAGGAACCTTTCATCGCAGCTACAGCCCGAACTGCTGAACGGAATTACACCAAATTTGGCAAAAAAGGTAGCCCTTGGTTCAGAGTCATGCCTTTTGCTTAAATGGTGTAAATCCGTTCAGTAGTTCCTGAGAAATTTGAAAAAGAAAACACATATATATCTGGGCGGAGCCTAACCACACATGTCATCGTGAGATCTGATTGGCTGTCAGCACTTCATCCTGGAATTGCTGGCAGCCATCTTGGGACCAATATAAATGATAGTACCCCATTGAAATGCATTGTAGTGAATCGAAGATTTTGAGGGTTACCAAAAGGAGAACTATAAAGGGTGATAACAGACTTTAGTTACATTAGAATTCATTTGTTGATGGTACCATACTAATTTCAGGAATTGTGGTGTGTTCTAAGGTGATTTTACCCTGTGAAAAACCTGCTGGGATATCATGAATCATGTTTGAGAGAAAACTATTTTCACATGCTTGTCCCATACAGTTTTGGAAGGTGCTCCAGAAGCTAAAATGAGAGCATATTTTCTGTAAATTCACATTATCTTTCTCAGTCATGTGAGAATGAAGTCTGACATTCTCAGTAAAACATGTACATCCAACAAGGGCAGATACTGTCAGTTGATTCCTTTGTGTTCTACTGCAGCTTCCCAGAGTGTTCTAAAGAACAACTAGAGTGCTAACAGCCTTACTTATGACAAAAGTATGGCACACCTGAAGCCATCTTGATTGGAATACACTGGTAACTCTTAAAACATTTAATGTAAAAGGAACAAAATGATGGGGTTCATTTTGTCATAGAAATTATTGTTAGTGCTGTAGAAAGAAAAATTAGGACATGTTTCAAGTGTGATCTCAAATATCTTCCTGTTATATTTCAACAGGAGCAGCCTGTCAGTTGATGCCTTTGTGTTCTACTGCAGCTTCCCAGAGTGTTCTAAAGAACAACTAGAGCGCTAACAGTCTTACTTATGACAAAAGTATGGCACACCTGAAGCCATCTTGATTGGAATAAACTGGTAACTCTTAAAACATTTAATTTAAAAAGGAACAAAATGAGGGGGTTCATTTTGCCATAGAAATTATGGTTAGTGCTGCAGAAAGAAAATTTAGGGCATGTTTTAAGTGAGATCTCAAATCCTCTTCTATTTCATTAGAAAATTCTGACATGCAGACTGAAACAATCACTTTCAATACCAGCAGTAGACTTCCAGTTAACTCCCTGGTGAGCAGTAGCTTTACTACAGTGATCTAATGAACAACTAGAGTGCTAACATTCTGAATTTATGGCAAATGTGTGACACATCTGAATGCCTTCTTGATGGAATCAAAGTAAAAAACAAAGCATTTCCTGAGGAGACTGCAGTAAATGACGAAATTAGGAAACTTCATAACAAATAAGTTTCCCAAGATGGCCACCAGAGAAAAAAGAGCCCAAATGTAGCACAAATATCACCCAGATGTAGCCCACATATAGCCCAATGACAGAAGTGTGCAAAACACTTTTTATTTTTAGTTTTTCTGCAGTTTTATATAGTGCAAACTGGTCAGGTATTGGAGCGTTACATCTTACTTGGACCCCTTATTGCGTATTTTGCACGAAGTACATGAGATTGATCTTGCGAAACATTGAACTTTGCGATTCTGTTAACCTGAAGTTGCTCTGAACCGGGCTTTGTAACACCCGTTTTTACCTACTGGTTTTAATTAATTCTCACTGTATTGTATTAGGAAAGAGGATTTACTGTTTTTATGTACACTTTTATGATCTATGTTTCTAAATCAGATCAAATAAAGTTTAATGAATTCTATGGCAGGACAGAGGCGAGGATTATGCATATCTTTCCTCACTTTATTTGCATAGCAGTTCAAAGAAAACGTAACACAACAATCATTAAACAAAAGACTACACAACCCATGAACCATTAGGGGGGTAGTCTCCAAGGCAACTATAGTCCAATCATATCACAATCCACGTATATAATATCGTGACGTCCCTTCCGCTTCCTCTTTCTTCACTGCTCGTCAGTTAAGTGCATTCCTTACGTTCTTGGCTTAATCTGACGTTGTTGCTGTTTGTATAGCGGTTTCTTGTGCACGTTATTAGCATTATTGCCTTGGTATTGTTTCATATTCCCTGCGCAGCAGGCTCTTGCCCGAGCGCGTTCTCCCCCTCGCAGTTTCTCCCGCTGTGTGCTCTGCGCGCGGTGAGATCCTGTCAGGCGCGTCTGGTCCGAGCGAGGCAGCTCCGTCGAGCGCTCCCGCTGGTCTTTACGCGTGTTTGGGAATCCGGTCACTCCTTTAGTGTCCGCTTGATTCCCGACCAAACCTCGCCTAATTTTGACACCGCTACGCGGTGATTTCCCCACACGGCCACGTTAGTGACCAGTGCCACCTGGTGGTGGTAATTGGTATTGCGCCTCAGTCTATTCTTATAACAGCTTCGGGGAAAGCCCAGCTGTTGGAGCACCGGCGAGGGGGCTGTCTTAAGGATTTTAAGGGCATTTGTTCTGTGCTCACACCCTCTGCTATCATGTCTTCTCCAGAAGACCATTTTTACTCCTCCTACCAGGAAGTGGAGGAGGAATGGCCCCCAACTTCTCCCTCCAGCAGTGGACCAAGCCCTCTCTCTGGCTATTTCTAGGCGCTGGCTCCTCTTAGGGATCAGGTTGATAAGCTGGCGAAAAGCATCCCAGGGGTGTTCAGTGACCCAGATCTGGTGGTGGCGGGTCCAAGTAGCTCCCTGATGGAGAATAAAAGGGCCGTTAAGCATAACGCGTGGCACTTGGAAGGATTTGATAAACTTACGGAGACCTTCTTCAAGAGTGCGCGAACTCTAAAACATGCACCCTGCCGGGAGGAGGAGGGGCCCGGAGAAAATTGCGACACTGTCACCACTATTGTAGACCCCGACGGCGGGTTTCCCTTAGAGGGAGAGGGTGTATCGGAGGACGATTTCTCCTCTGATGAGGATAAGGACTCGGGGCGTCCCTGGCGTCCAGAGTCCCACTCCTCTCAGTCCCCGGTTGGGGACGGGGTCCACTCGGACATGTTCGAGCCTACCCAAATTTACCATCCTAGGTCGGCAGAGTGGACACCTGACGCCAAAGTGGCAGAGTATGTGGTGGGGAAAATCCATCAACCCCTTGAAAGGGAGGTCAGGAATCTGATGAGGGGAGAATGCCCCAGACCCTCACTGAAGGGGAAGGTGGCACACACGCCTGAAATTGATGAGTAACTATGTACCTTTTTCTCCAAGTATATGAGGGATCCCAAGAAAGGAATTGATAGGTCTTGGACGTGGTAGGGCCCTTGACCCAAATTATTCAATTGACGGAGCGTTCCAAAGAGTCAGGATCCCCTTTGTCCACGGATATTGTGGTTGGTTGGGTGCACTACCTAAACCCTAAAACACTACCCCCTCCACTACCCAAACACCACTGCACTACCCTAAACCCTAAAACACTACCCCCAGCACGACACCCTACACTACCCAAACATAACTGCACTACCCTAAACCCTAAAACACTACCACCAGCACGACTCCTTACACTACCCAAACACCACTGCACTACCCTAAACCCTAAAACACTACCCCCAGCACGACTCCCTACACTACCCAAACACCACTGCACTACACTAAACCCTAAATATACCCCCAGCATGACCTCCCACACTACACAAACACCACTGCACTACCCTAAACCCTAAAACACTACCCCAGCACGACCCCCTACACTACCCAAAATACCACTGCACTACCCTAAACCCTAAAAAACTAACCCCAGCATGACCCCCTACACTACCCAAACACCATAGCATTACCCTATACCCTAAAACACGAACCCTACACTACACAAACACAACTGCACTACCCTTAACCCTAAAACACTACCCACAGCATGACCCCCTTCACTACACAAACACCACTGCACTGCCCTAAACCCTAAAACACTACCCCAGCACTTACCCCCTACACTACCCAAACACCACTGCACTAACATAAACCCTAAAACACTACCCCCAGCACTACACAAACACCACTGCACTACCCTAAACCCTAAAACACTACCCCCAGCACGACTCCCTACACTACCCAAACACTACTGCACTACCCTAAACCCTAAATCTACCCCCAGCATGACCCCCTACACTACCCAAACACCACTGCACTACCCTAAACCATAAAACACTACCCCCAGCATGACCCCCTACACTACACAAACACCACTGCACTACCCTAAACCCTAAAACACTACCACCAGCATGACCCCCTACACTACTCAAACACCACTGCACTAACCTAAACCCTAAAACACTACCCCAGCACGACCCCCTACACTACCCATACACCACTGCACTACCCTAAACCCTAAAACACTATCCCCAGCACGACCCCCTACACTACTGCACTACCCTAAACCCTAAAACACTACCCCCAGCACGACCCCCTACACTACCCAAACACCACTGCACTACCCTAAACCCTAAAACACTACCCCCAGCACGACCCCCTACACCACCCAAACACCACTGCACTACCCTAAACCCTAGAAAAGAAACCCCCACCCCATGCCCAATCCCCCTTACCTCTCACTCCTCATGGTTCCTCTCTCCTCGTGGTTCCTGCTTCACGTCATCTGAGGGGCAGTGCACGTCATTGTGATGAAACGGAACAGCCTCTGTTTCCTTACAACGACATGGATCGTCTACATGTTTTTTTAGAACGCATGGTCATTTACCATACATACCTTTACAACAAAATTCGTTGTAAAGGCATGCGTGGTAAATGACCATGCGTTCTAAAAAATGCGTAGTAATGACTTCGTGATGTACAACGCATGCGTGGTAATGCATGCGTTGTAATGGTATCGCAAAGTAAAAAGTCGTTGTAACGGCTGTTTACCGATCGAAGCTGGCCCCTGTTCTTCAGTGAGACGTTTATTTGATTAATTAGGAGGAAGGAATGTGTTTTTTTACCGAAAAGTGCATTCCCGGCTGTTGTATTGTGAAAGTGTCCGCGTGGCCTGGTTTCACTTCCGGTGAGAGAGTGGAAGAGTCTGTTTGGATCTAAAGGAGTTCTGTTGTTGGACGGGGCTGGCGCGACATGTCATCAGAAAACATAGCTAATGGAAAGCGTCCTCCCTGAAGTGTGGAGCAGTGCCATGAGAGGTCAACGAGTGTGCGTCCCACCGCAGTATGACCGTACCGCGTGACCCATGTGCCGCCTCCAGGGTACGGGAGGCAGAAGCGGCATCGCAGGTCCTCTTGAAGACCGTTGTAGCACTAATTCTACATTTTGGTACTAGGGCATTTAAACTTCGTTGTTCCTGCCAGATACAAAGAGAAGATCCTGTGTTATTCAGTGCCCTCGTTACCTTTTTTGTGGGTTGTGGTGCTTGTCACTTCGCTGCCCCGCCGGTGCACACGACTGGGCACCCCACCTCGTGTGCCATCTGCAAGGCCTCTGCCCTCAGATCACTGGTTTCGGTTTCTGGAGTGGCAACATAAACAGTTGCTCCCAAAGGACTAGCCTGAACACTTAGGTGAATATCCCCTGCACCAGCATTCCACAGAAATTCTTTCCTAGCTCTCCCACGTCAACGAGCACAGCTCCGCTCGCGACACCGTATGACGTCATCGGAGCCATAAGAGGACCTCGTCGGCGTGCTGACGTCAGTTCCACCCATTTTTTCCGTGCCACCGAGGCAAACAGGGGACCGAGACATTTTCACATGTATACATAGTATAATAAATATATATATATTCACTGAAAAAACCATAGGTTTCAGGCACGTTATAGTTAGAAATTAGCATTTAAAAAACCTTAGAAATTCACTGAAAAAACCATAGGTTTCAGGCACGTTATAGTTAGAAATTAGCATTTAAAAAACCTTAGAAATTCACTGAAAAAACCATAGGTTTCAGGGGCGTTATAGTTAGTTGGACATTTCACTCGTACAAAACCATAGAAATTCCCCCGTTATAGTTAGTTCAGCTAACTATAACTCGCGCGCCCACAATGCACTGCTGATGACGTCACATATTACATCACTCATGACATGGTCAGTGACATCACTCATGACATCACTGATGACATCTCAAATGACATCACTGATTACATCATCCAGTGAATGTGTGTTTTTCTGAAAATTAAATATGTTTTATATATGTATATCTCAAGGTCGATGGAAGAATAAATGGGTATATAAGTGTCTAAATGGATGATTTTGTTTTGTAAAATTGATTGTATAACTGACTAAGTGTATCTTAGTGAATACATGGGTTAGTGAGTAATGTTTAAATATGAAAATATCTGTATCAGTCTCTCACTTTGTAGTGTAGCTCCTATTTCCCTAATAGGCTCTGCGCATTGGAATAATATATCCTATAGGTTTGACATAGGACTAAGGTCAGTATGTCCCTATCGAGTATATTAAACTTAATTACTTGTGCCAGCTAGCTCAGAGGCCACTAGAAACTCCTTGACGACAAGAAGGGAGTAGTTTCTGGCAGCCGCAAAACATGACCACTTTGTTTCCCTTTAGAATCAGAACGTGTCCCAGAGTCGTGGAAACAATAGATAACTATTTCACTCAGCTCAATCGTGCATGCTTAGTTTTCCTCAAAGTTACACAGAAAGAACAGACGGGCATTTCAATAAAAGATTTATTGAACAGTCTTGTTTCTGGTGTAAGTAAAATGTGCTGTTACGATCAAAAGACAGTATGCGAGATAAATAATGTACAGTGTGAGCAGTAGAAATAAATCATACTGCGATAGCATTATCTTTTAGTATATATGCATTTACATAAATGACACAGACTAAAAATGCGAGTACTCATACGATGCGTTTCTAACCTAGTTCTACCCCAATGTACCTAACCTAACCTAGGTGTAGGGAGAGGTATGAAGTAGGTGAAGTATTCCTTACTATGGTATACTAAGAGTATGTTAAGCCTAGTATGCCTAGTATGCCAAGAGTCCCTCTAGGTTTTAGTCAGCTCCATACCTTAAGAATGAGAGAGGTAGGAATCTCTTGCCAGACTCGAACTCCAACACCCCGCAAGGGAAGTCAGATCACTGGAAGCTGGACTCTCTGCGTGCAGGGATGACAGCGTCTTCTCAGTGCGTCAGGCCGGGAAACGGGCTCCTCTGAAGTCGAGGTCTCCTCTGATTTACAGGGGCTAGGGAAGGTATATTTATACCTGAGAATTACCTCAGAATGTTAGCATTGACGTGAGTCGGACAGCTAGGGAAACTCCCGCAGCCTAAGGGTCTGTTCTTCATGAACTCGTTGTGACGTTAGGGTGGACGGATGTCAGAGACCATGCCTGTATTTGGAGTGCATGGTTTAATGCCTAAATAAGGGCTGGGATTTATGCCTATATAAGGGCAGGGCGAATTGTGCCTATATAAGGACATGATACTGGAAAGCCCGTTTATGGACACCCTAAGAGGAATACAACACCCACTCCACTTTCGTGTGTACGATAATACTAAAATGCTAAACATTTAAAATGCTAAATATTAAATGGAGTACCGCATATTTAAAAAATATTTCTTAGAAGCATTTAAAAAACATAGTAAAAAATGCAAAAGGTACTGTACATCTGAAGCAAATGCTTTTCATTTCAGGCATAAAGTTCGAAAATAAATGCAATTGGAATGAAATAAGCAATAATATTTACATGTGACAGAAAATGATCGATAAGTTGTTCAAAAATCAAAGTCATTTCATGTCATGAAAATTAATGAACTGTTCTAGACACACAAGATGACCAAGTGTCCGTGGAAGTACCGGGAAGTCTGTACTATAAGGCTAGTTCTACTTTAAGCAGATTGAAGTGCCATTTTAGTTCGAAAAATGGGAAAAAGTTCAATTTTGGTAGAGTTCCAAGTTTTAGAAAAATGAAGGCCAAATTGTTACTGCATCTCTGGAACACTGTATGCTGAATCAGAGTCAGTTTACGGGTCTGGTGTAAACATGAGATCATCTATTTCTATAGACAAAACATCATCCACTGAAGTTGGTGTCAGTTGGAACACCTCGTGTAGTAGATTAATTGCACAGAGATGTGAAGCATCGCTTCCAGCATAGGTTGCCGCAGCAATGTTCGCGTCCGTTGTTACCTGTGTGCCTGTACATCTTTCTCGTACCTCAGCAGCAGCCGGAAGCGTCTGTGAGATCTCAATGAATGCTGACATCAGGATTGGTAGCCTCTGGGGACAACACAGAGCATGGGCCGTTATCGGGACCAGCAAAGTATCGACATCCGTTGGCGTTGCTGATGGAAATGTTAGACAGGTGTCCAACACGCATTCTTCACCGCATAGCAGGCGTTGTAGAACAGGTAAGATGCAATCTTGCCAGATTGGTCTGAATGACAGGAACCACGTGGTATTCAGGTCCTGTAGACGAGTCATGCCCAATAGCTGTACTATTCTCTCACAGCACTTTCTTTCAAGGAGAGCTTTCTCCATTTCGCTCGGCGTGATGTCTGCGAATAGGCTGGCCATAGCGCAATAGCAGGAAGAGAAATAGAATTCCGGCAACAAGTGCTAGAATTAATGGTATGCCACCAAACACCGAATGTGCAAAGTTCGGGATGATTCCGAGTATTGCCTGGAAAGGTGCTAACAGACCAGAGCAGATGCTCTTAAATACATGTACAATTCCGGTTGTATCAGAAATGTTAAAGATACGTCCTATCATTTCTATGAAATGTATAGGGCAGTTTGTACGTATTAAAGTCTGAATCTCAGCCGAAGTCCTTGCTACTTGTAGATCATAGGTTTCTTTGGCCGAGGTCAAAGGCACTGTTTGCTGTAAAAGCATTGCTTTCATTCTGCTCAAAGTATCAAAACTTATAAAAGAGACGTTCAGCGAAGGCCATAGAGGCGACTCTCTGACTGTGTCTATTGGGGCAAACAATACTTGCATACAGCAAGTGACCCTGGAGTTGACCGTTACTAGATATGGGATGCCTGGCAACATGCCGCAGCAACTCTGATCATTCAACATGAGGTAACTCCCATTAGAAAGTTGCCCAAACGTTGGATTAATCACAGCAGCTGGTGTACCCTGCTGATGGCAAGACAAATTTGCCACAGAACCATTGCAAGCCCCGTGTAAAGAAATGTCCTGACATATAAGTGAACCGCTCAGTGCATGTTTACAGTGTGTACCGCTCAAAAACACTTCACGATCCCCACTCCAACATCTATATGTATACGGTAAATCCCAAGATGTCTTAATGTATTCCTTACCCAACCTTTCATATTTGCCTGCTTGCATTTGTCTGAGGCAATACTGAAACTGAAAAGTAGTCACAGGTAATGTGATTTTGCCATGAATAAGCCATTCTGTAGCTGGTTTTTCTGCCACTGTGAATGGTAACTTTTCCAGTTTTTCAATGCTCAGCACTGTATACCTTGCTCCTCTTTGTGCCAATTCGATCTGTTTATCAGTTAGATTGTATTCTGTAAACAGAGCTGACGTGTTGATAAAACGCCAAGGCACATAGCCCGCTCGCAAAGATTGCAGCGTCCAGCTTAATAACACAATAGAACGTAATTGAGACTGACCTTGTTGTAACATCGCCAAATCTTGTTTTAGTATGTCGATAGCAGAGGATACAATGCCATCCAATGAATATATTCTGGAGGACAAAGTTGTTAACCCATTGTCGACCACAGAGAGTGTTTTCTCTAAATTAATACGATCAAGTTCACGTATTCGTTCTGCGGCCTCCCTCTGTGACACTTTCCATGCTTCATTATAGGCAGCATAAATGCCGGCATATATGAAACGTTTTTGACGCGGTTTTCTTGGTCCAAGCAAGAATTCCCTAAGGTCTGCGTCCTCTTTAAGTAAGGATAAGTGCTGTTTCACATCCTGTAGTGTAGACTTATGCAGCCAATCGAGGCATAATTTTCCTACACTGTATGTTGTTACTACCCCCGGATGCTGTCTTTGGACGTATCTTGGGTCTGGCCTATGAATAGTAAAGCCCTGAGTTTTATTCAGGAATCTTTCCTGACAGTTATTCGTGTCTGTGGGCCAGATCAACCATTTTTTCCAATCAGGATTAGATCTGTTGAGTTGTAGTATATTGTCAACTGTCACCACTGCCTGTGTATCGTTATCACTGGCAGGAGTTGGCACAGAAGGTGATTTCATCTCTTTGATCTTGGCTAATCCAAGACAAGATGTTTGTTGGACGGTTTCATTCAAAAACATTATTTGTTCAGGGATTATACAGGGTCTAAATAAAGCTTCTATACCCTGTACTTGCCAATCTTTAGTACCCCACACAGTTTTTGTGTCTATTGTGTCTTTCCATAAGTCGAAACCCTGTCTAGACAGTTGGGCAATAAATGCTGCAGAGTAAATCTGTTTTGTATTAGTTAACATAATTTTCAGTCCTGTTTTGTTTACATTTCTAAAGTAAAATGTTTCTGGGTCAGATGTATTGTAACCTGAAAAATATGGAAACTTACTAGCAAATGTTTTTGAACTACCTTTTGGTGGTGTAGGACAATGTTCCCATTGGTTAAACATAAACACATTTCTTGGATATGCAGATTTATGCAAATAATGATGACCATAGTGGTTATAACAATACAGTTGTTCATAGTCTGATGAACCCTCTAAAAATTCATTTTTAGAAAATGCAGCAGATTTTTCTAAGTCAAACATTATGTCATTAATAGTCTCATAGTCCCAATCATCTGAATAGGTACTGGACGTAATTAGATCACTTAGTGAAATCTTAAACAAATTTGGAATGTTCAATTGTTCCGTCGGGCCGAAGATTTCATAATCTGTTTTGTCCCACACTATACCATCCTGTATAGGAACGGCTGTGATGTTCACTGATGACAAGTCTCTTGCTTCACGATGGGAAGATTTATGAGGTTTCAAAAGTACGTTCACATCTTTTCCTTCAGTGTTCACATGGATGTATCTGCCACTTATAAGCACGCTCACAGTTGTAACCAAAGCTAGCCAGAGCAGGAAAACAAATAGTCCAGATGAAATCCAGAGTTCAATCCATGGAGAAACCAAATAAGTCTTTTTCATAAAGTGAAGAAAGTCTTGTACTCGCTGCTTGAGTTTGAATGATGCTGGCGTCGTTTCAAGGTTCACTCGGATCCTCTGAGAACGTATCAAAGTTAATGAAATAGCCAGAAGCAGTTCTATCAATTGATGGAAATGCATCAGGATTTGTAGAAATCGCTGGAACCAGTTGATCACTTGCTACATTGGTGTAGACAGGTGTATTTGGACGAACTGTTACTTGGTTTTCAAGAGGGATGAGTTCCATTGCATTGTTGCTCAGTCCTTCATCTATTACAGCTGAATTCTCGATAGTTATCAGTCTTTCAGTCTGAACCTCTTGGATAGTAGCAAGAGGAGTGCGTCTGCTACTAGGTCGGAGTCCACGAGGCCTACTATTTAGTATTGGCCACATACTGTGGTTTGATGAGGCCGATGGACACAAATCTTTTCTCCTTTCTTCCAGCAAGGGGCGGCAGAAGTACTGTTCTTGTTCCTTGAACTGCTAGGACAGGTACTGGTTGTCTGTAAGAAGGTCCAAATTTCTTCTTGTCCGCAATTTTTTCTCTGACTAGATCCCCAACTTTTGGAATCCAGACAGGCCTTGCTGGGACCGCCGATTTTTCCCCAGTGGTGGTTGGCTGTAGGAATACGTTGCTTTGTTTCATTCTTAATTCATTGAGTTCCTGTAAAACAGCCAAACGATCTTTGATATCAAACGGTTTATTTTCCACCACTGTGCCTAAGTGTTCAAGGTCTGGTACCCACATTCTTGTCCCAAATAGGACCTCATATGGAGTGACCCCCCCTAGAGAACTTCTTGGCAGATTGTTCAATGAGCGTTGGACCCCATTAAGGTGTTTGACCCACCCATCACCCGAACCTAATACCCTAGCTGTTATAGACTGCTTTATGTCCCGGTTTTTCCTTTCCACAACCGAATTTCCCTCAGGATGGAATGGAGAGGAGTACCGCAATGCAACGCCCAGACTGGCCATGGCTTCTTTGTAAGCCCGAGAGCTAAACGCAGGGCCATGGTCAGAATATAGCGTGCCTATTGCGTATGTGCCGATAAAGACTCACAAATCTTTTATAACAGTTCGAGCGTCAGCCGAGCGCTGAGGCCATAACCATAGGAACCTAGAGCATGAATCCACTGCAACCATGATGTATTTATAGTTACCGTCCCTTTGCAAGGGACCGCAGTGGTCCAGGTAAACACAAGCTAATGGTTTGTCTGAAATTAACAGGGGTGTCTGCGCAGGACGTTTCACTGTTGAGACTTTCATCTGTTGGCAAATATCACATTCTAAAACATAGTTCTTTGTTTGTTTCCGAATGCCAGGCCACCAATATCTTTGCTTGAGTAAAGATACTGTCGCTGAAACGCCTGCATGGGCAGAAGCTATCCCTTCGTGTGCTGCTAGGATTAGTCCTAATCTGCGTTCCTTGTTTGGAATTACCCTATCCCCCACTCCAGGGATTCGAGCAAAAGGAACGTTGTTCGCATCAATTACATAAGAGTACTTGAGTGGAAACTTTTTTGGTAACGCTGCACTGCTGCCCTTGCTTGAAGCATTGACAGCCAACATTATCTCACCGTCTATTTTTGTTTTTGAACGAGTGATCGCAGCTACGGAAGCCGTCTGAACAGCCCCCTTTGCGGCTTCGTCAGCCAATGAATTCCCTGCAACGTGAACGCCATCACGTTGATGACTCAGTGTGTGGATCACGTGAGCCTTTGGTAGTTCGTTTTTCAACTGAACTACTTGTTCCCAAAGCATTTTATGCTTTATTGTGCCACCTTTCGCATCTTTGAAACCATTTTCAAGCCAGTTTCGTATATAGTCATTATACGACTGAACACAGTAAAGGAATCGCACACTATTAGTGTGGGGAATTCTCGATCTGTACTTTCAAGTGCCAGTTTGAATGCTTGTAGTTCAGCTCGCTGAGCTGTACAATCTCCTAGAGATTGAGTTTTTGTGACCATAGGTCTGAAGATGCCATTTCGCATGCGTCCTTTAACGATTGCACACGCTGCACTGTAAGCTTGCTTACTCCCTGTTGCGGGTTGTGCGGATCCGTCAGTGTAAATTATGAATTCGTACTGATCGAGAGGCAGAATCTCAGTGGGCAGAGGACATTCTTGTTCATATTGCAGGAATGCTTGTGTTTTTAAGTCTGGATCAAAAACATATTCAACATCTGTTGCAGCAAGAGAATTAACCCATTGTATCCATTTTGGATGTAATGCTTTAGCATTTGGAATGCTTGCTTTTGTGATCGCTTCTAAAGCTGGTACTGGGGTTACGACAATAATGCGTTTCCCTTGGGCTAAGGCTCTTTCTTTTGCTACAGCCGTTTGAACTGCTGTCAGAATTTTTTCAGTTGAACTGAAGCGCATTTCCGCTTGTGTGTACAAATGAGATTTGTATGCGATTGGTATTTTCTCACCCTCATTGAAGGTTAAGTAGGTGAATCCGCATTGACCCGAAATTATTCGGATCACCAAATTTCGTTGACTTACACGTGTTTGTAAGTGATTTGTTGCTAACATGTTAGCCTGGAGTGAACGCAAGATTTCTGTGTGTACTTGTGTCCAATTTCTGATCGAAAAATCAGGTTTGATTAATGCGTAGAGAGGTTTAACCCTTTCTGCGTAATTTAGAATGTATGTTCTTCCAAAATTTAGGAAACCCAGGATGGATTGTAAGTTTTTTTGCGTTTTTGGAGGTTGGAGCAGCGCACATTTCTCTAGAAAGTTAGCTGCCAAGCTCTTGCCTTCACTTGAAAGCTCATATCCTAAAAATAGGACATTGAGATGGGCAATTCGCGACTTTTTAAAGTTGAACTTGTAGCCCTCAGAGGCGAAACCCAGTATAATAGTGCTCACCCTGTTCAAGTGTTTGTCCAGGTCATCGTCTGTCAGATAGATGTCATCGACATAGGACAATGCCTCATCGTCATAAATTTGTAGTAACTCCGTTACCCTCGCTGAGAATAAACCTGGGCTGTTCTTGAACCCTTGTGGGAGTCGACAAAAGTGACGCTGGGTCCCCATTATGGAGAATGCTGTTAAGTACCTGCTTTCAGGTGCTATGTTTTGACAAAAGAAACCATTTGAGATGTCTAATGTTGTTTTGTATTTTTTACGCACAATCTTATTCATTAATGCTGTGCTATGTGCATTTTGCACTGCAAAAGTTTTAGAACAAGTGTTTCGGTGTCTGTAATCCAAAACTAGACGATATGTATTGTCTGGTTTGGAGACAGGAAACAAAGGATTGTTCATTGAGGTGCATGTTTCAATCACCCCTTGGTATTCAAGTTGATCTAAGATCTCCCTGACCTGTTTTGTAGCTTCTTGCTTTATTGGATACTGCCTTTGTGCAGTTGGTTCATGTTTCAGATGTATTTTATGGTGAGGTGAATCCTCATCCCATCCTACATGATTTTTATATAATGCTGGGGCCTGGGCCACTGCCCATTTCCTGGCATATGTATATCTTAGGTGCATTGGTATATGGTTGGAGAAGGCAGGCATAATAATGTCCTCGCCGTGTGGGCACTCCCTGACAAATTGTGGAGGCCAGTCCTTTTCTGCTAGAAGTATGTCATAGCCCTTTGATAGTCTTTCCCAAAAAAGTGCTTTCACCTGTCTAGGTTTATTTCCCTCCATCCGGAGTGTTATTTCATATAACTTTTGTGGAGAACTAACCCTGGTGTCTACAGTCTCTACTTTAATGTACTCATTCAAGTCCACTATCTCCAGAAGTTCCTTCAGGTTCTGGCAAGCTATTTTGACTTCTGCTGCACTGTCCAGCATTGTCTGAGCCCATTCTCCGTTCTTGAGTTGTGTTCGCAGTATTCTCGGCATGTCTGATCTTCAGACCTGCTACTTTCTTTTTGGAGAATTGAGGTTTTGCATTAGTTTTTGGAGCGTGTTTTTCTCTATGTTCCGTTCGTCCTCTTCTTTCCGAAGTCTGTGATGAGATCTGAAAGGGATGAGAGGAACGTGTATCAGTATCTTGATACCGGTCAGGCTTTCTCAAATTATCCCTATTCCTGAGGTTATACCTCCTTTCAGAGGGCTCCTTTTGAGGAGACCTACTTCGGGATTGAGAACGTTTCTCATTTGAATTTTGTTTATTAGTCTCCCACTTCTTTTTAGAAGATGTAGGAGTTTGTTTAATTGAGTCCTTCTCAGCACTTTCAGATAGTTTCGGCTTCACTGGTCTTCCACCCAAACTATCTCTGCCTAATTCTGCATAAGATTGTTCTATTATTCTGGGTAGCTCAGTTTGATGTTCTGTAACATCAAATTCCCTTAATTTCTGGCGGATCGCCACTGCTGCTGCCTCCGCTTTAATATTAGATAATATTATTGTTGAGACCTGGTCGAAATTTTGCAGTAATTTCATACCTAAATTTAGAGCAGGCTCTGCCCCGTATTCGTTTTGAATTTGTTTCAGGACATCAGGTTTTACCGCAATTGACGGAATGCCATGTGTTTTAGTATAGATGGCAGCAAAGACTGAGCCCCAAGTGGTACAGTCTTCCAGTTGTGGTGTGATCCCCATCGGTAAACTGATTGTCAGTATTCTGTGTTTCTCATGCGGGCTAGTATTTGGAAATACTGCTTCGATTTGAGTAATTTTTTGAGCTATCCAAAATGGAATTTGCTCACGTTTTGAGGGCATTTTACCCATGACTGCGTATAGAGTCTGTGGTATAATTTTTAGTGTATTCCCCTGTTGAGGAGTTTGATTTGGAAGTGTCAATGGTGGTTGGACTGTGAAAGTCCGCATGACATATTGTACCAATTGTCTGTAGATTTTTATTAGTTCTTGTAGTTGAACAAGTAGGTCCTCATCTGACATTATATCCAGTTCAGGATGAGGTGTATAGCAGGCTAGAATCGGCCATGTTGCTCCTGGTCTACCTAGTGGACCGAGCCTGGTAATGTTTCTGTGATGTTTTAGGGCGCCTTTAAACCAGAGCTGATGCTCCTGGTATGTTAATGGAATTTCAATATCCTCGAAAGGAATGTATTCCTCTGGTGGATCATCTTCTTTGTAGAAGTGAAACATGTGTGTTACTGGATTGGATTCAGGAAATATTACCCATGAATAGAATACCTCTGTCTGAAAGGATTCGTGTGCCTCTATCACGAAAACTGCTTTACCTCCTCTTGGTGGTAGGCCATGTTTTATGAGTTTTAGAGTGATGGCGCTTCTTAAATTTGGAGGGATGTCTATAACACCCTCCTCGGTTTCATTTAAACCTGTAATGTTAAAAACTGCTGCTTGGGCTGGATCAGCCGCAGCTCCACCGTTTTCGGTTTCAGTCATTTTGTTTTTTGAAAAATGTAGAACAAGTTTCAAGGAAACAAAGATAAGGTGCACAATATTTTGGAACACTGTATCCTTCAACGTTGAGCAAACCAAACAGCTAATATATAGGGTGCTGCCCTATGTAGCCTTGGTGGATACTTAACCCTGCCCACTCCTGACGTCTTTTGGAGTATATGGGTAGGGGTCTCTGAGAGAAAAAGCACGGCTGAGTTACTCAGTATCTAACGTTGAATTACCGCCTTACCAAACCATTGGGCGCCATGTAGTGTAGCTCCTATTTCCCTAATAGGCTCTGCGCATTGGAATAATATATCCTATAGGTTTGACATAGGACTAAGGTCAGTATGTCCCTATCGAGTATATTAAACTTAATTACTTGTGCCAGCTAGCTCAGAGGCCACTAGAAACTCCTTGACGACAAGAAGGGAGTAGTTTCTGGCAGCCGCAAAACATGACCACTTTGTTTCCCTTTAGAATCAGAACGTGTCCCAGAGTCGTGGAAACAATAGATAACTATTTCACTCAGCTCAATCGTGCATGCTTAGTTTTCCTCAAAGTTACACAGAAAGAACAGATGGGCGTTTCAATAAAAGATTTATTGAACAGTCTTGTTTCTGGTGGAA
Organism: Calotriton arnoldi; assembly: GCA_963921515.1. Taxonomy (NCBI): domain Eukaryota; kingdom Metazoa; phylum Chordata; class Amphibia; order Caudata; family Salamandridae; genus Calotriton; species Calotriton arnoldi. The sequence goes on from CAWUFW010000030.1 coordinate 3,754,988, forward strand.
GTAAAATGTGCTGTTACGATCACAAGACAGTATGCGAGATAAATAATGTACAGTGTGAGCAGTAGAAATAAATAGTACTGCGATAGCATTATCTTTTAGTATATATGCATTTACATAAATGACACAGACTAAAAATGCGAGTACTCATACGATGCGTTTCTAACCTAGTTCTACCCCAATGTACCTAACCTAACCTAGGTGTAGGGAGAGGTATGAAGTAGGTGAAGTATTCCTTACTGTGGTATACTAAGAGTATGTTAAGCCTAGTATGCCTAGTATGCCTAGAGTCCCTCTAGGTTTTAGTCAGCTCCATACCTTAAGAATGAGAGAGGTAGGAATCTCTTGCCAGACTCGAACTCCAACACCCCGCAAGGGAAGTCAGATCACTGGAAGCTGGACTCTCTGCGTGCAGGGATGACAGCGTCTTCTCAGTGCGTCAGGCCGGGAAACGGGCTCCTCTGAAGTCGAGGTCTCCTCTGATTTACAGGGGCTAGGGAAGGTATATTTATACCTGAGAATTACCTCAGAATGTTAGCATTGACGTGAGTCGGACAGCGGAAGACGTCATGAATGAACCCCTAAGGAATAATGGTTCATGCATAATATATGAGTCCTTGAAGAAATCAATAGTCCTGAGCTAGGGAAACTCCCGCAGCCTAAGGGTCTGTTCTTCATGAACTCGTTGTGACGTTAGGGTGGACGGATGTCAGGGACCATGCCTGTATTTGGAGTGCATGGTTTAATGCCTAAATAAGGGCTGGGATTTTATGCCTATATAAGGGCAGGGCGAATTGTGCCTATATAAGGACATGATACTGGAAAGCCCGTTTATGGACACCCTAAGAGGAATACAACGACTTTGTGTATAAGTGGCTGCATGGGTTGGTGAGTAGCTACATGAGTGTCTATATGGGTTATTAGTTGGTTTTTTGAGTATCAGTATGAGTGTCTGTATGGTTCGGTGGGGGGTATTACTTAGTGCATAGATGCATGAATGAGTGACTCACTGTTTCTATGTGTTGAAGACAGCATGTGTGCAGGACTGTATAGGTGGATGAGTATGTGTATGGGTGTGTTAGTGAGTGCATGACTGTCTCAATAGTGTCTTTATGAGTAACTACATATGTTTTAAACTAGTATATGTGAGTATTGGTGTATATAAGTGAGTATATGTGAGAGTGAGAGATTGGAAGAGTTCCTGTACAAATAAGTAGGTGTTTCTATAAGTGATTGTTTAAGAGAGTAAGTATGTGTAAGTTTCTGTAGAAGTAAGTGTGGTAGTGTGTGTATAACTGTTTATGCAAGTAAATAGATGTTTGATACTTTGTTTGCATGTGTGACTATGTGTGTGAGTAACTCTATGGATGAGTGGCGGTGTGTAACAGGATGTATAGGTGTATGAGTACATATGATGAGTGAGTACATGTATGAGTGACTGTATAGGGACTGTTGGTGAATGAGTGGATGTGTGTGTAGATCTTGGAATTACTGAATAGGTGTGTTGTAACTGGTATTGGTATGTCCATTGTTTTGAAAATGTTAGTTTGTATTTTTGAGTGTGTGTATCAAAGGTTATATTAGGGTGAGAGGAGGTCTGCCACTCTATCACAAGGATGATGTCATCAGTGATGTCATTTGAGATGTCATCAGTGATGTCATGAGTGATGTCACTGACCATGTCATGAGTGATGTAATATGTGACGTCATCAGCAGTGCATTGCGGGTGCGCGAGTTATAGTTAGCTGAACTAACTATAACGGGGGAATTTCTATGGTTTTGTACGAGTGAAATGTCCAACTAACTATAACGCCCCTGAAACCTATGGTTTTTTCAGTGAATATATATATACACCACACTCCTGATTCACCGAATGCGCGGCGAAGACATACATACATACAATATATAAATATATCTTACTGGCAATAGCCAGTAGGTAGTTATAGTTTTGGACCAAAGTTTCCATAGGAAAAGCATTTTGTGTTTTGCCAATAAAATTGGCGCCGCCTAACGAATCTACACAAAATTTTCACAAAACTTCCCCTTTTTGGTTCAGCTGCTGTGTTGAAAGTTTTGGGGCAATTTCTCAATTGGGGGCCGAGAAAAAAGGGGGGTCCCAAAGTGCATTTTCCCCATGTTATGTCTATGGAGATTTTTCATTTTTTGAACATGACTACAGCCCGAACCGCTGAACAGAATTGCACCAAATTTGGCAGAAAGCTAGATGTTGGTTCAGAAAGCATGCTTTGTGTGATTTGGCGTAAATCCGTTCAGTAGTTTCAGAGATATTTACGTTTTAGAAATATAGATATCTGGGAGCCCAAAATCCTACTGAAGATTGATCTTGGGACCAATATACATGATAGCACCGTATTGAAATGCATTGCAGTGAATGGCAGGTTTTGAGTGTCACAAAACGGAGAACATATAAAGGGTGATAACAGATTTTAGTTACAATATAAATCATTTGTTGGTGATACCATACTCATTTTAGGAATTGTGGAGTGTTCTAAGCTGATTTTACCCTGTGGAAAAGCCTTCTTCTGGGATTTTAAAAATCATGTTTCAGAGAAAACTGTTTTCTCATGATTTCCCAAAAGAGGTTATGGAAGGTGCTCCAGAAGCTAAAATAAGAGCTTATTTTCTGTGAATTCACTCTATCTTTCTCAGGCATATGAAAATGAAGTCTGACAGTTGATTCCCTTGTGTTCTACTGCAGCTTCCCAGAGTGTTCTAAGAAACAACTAGAGCACTAACGGTGTTACCTATGACAAAAGTATGGCACACCTGAAGCCATGTTGATTGAATCAAACTGGCAAAACTTAAAACATTTATTTTAGAAAGGAACAACATGAGGGTGTTCAGTTTGTCATAGAAATTATAGTTAGTGTTGTAGAAAGAAAAGTTAGGACACATTTTAAGTGAGCTCTCCAATATCTTTCTCTTCTATTTCATTAAAACATTCTGAAATGCAGACTGAAACATGCACTTTCAACACATGCACACATACAGACAGAAACATATACTTTTAACACCAGCAGCAGACTGCCAGTTAACTCCCTGGTGTTCAGCAGTTTTACTACAGTGTTCTAATGAGCAACTAGAGTGCTAACATTCTGAATTTATGCCAAAGGTGTGGCACATATGAACGCCATCTTGATAGAATCAAAGTAGAAAACTGAAAGCATTTTCTACTGAGGATACTGCAGTAAATGATGAAATTGTGGAGCTTCATAACAAATAAGTCTCCTAAAATGGTCACCGGAGAAAAAAGTGCCCAAATATAGAACAAATATCACCCAAATGTAGCCCAATCACAGAAGAGTGAAAAACACTGAATTATTTGTTTTTTTGCAGTTTTATATAGTGCAGACTTGACCCAAAGGTGTGGGAGTACTTTACATGAGCATCAGTTACTTTACACAAGGACACATTCATTTTAGTTTTAGGCAGGGGAGATTAAGTGATTAGGCCAGAATCACAGGTTGTCGAGCGGATACCGACACTCGAACCTGATTCCCCAGTTGCAAAGTCTGCAGCTCTGGCTGTAACGCCCATTCTCTCCTTTAAGTGTAACATATAATCAAGTGATCAAAGGGATAAAAAAACATAACAATAGCAAATTATTTAAAAGTGCTTTGTTTCTATTTGAGAACTCATTTTAGTTGTTTAGATCACTAACCATAATTTCTATGGGAATAAAACCCTCTCATGGAGGAGGATGCAGAGGCAACAAGTTGACCACACTGTCCAGGCAGGAGGTGCAGTGGTAGCATAACGTACCATGGAGGACAGGGAAAGGGGGGCAGGGGCAACAAACCAACCATGCAGTACAGGCAAGAGAGACTGTGGCAATATAAAAGACCATTGAGGGCAGAAGGAAGAGGCAGTGGCAGTACAACCATACATGGCAACTGACCCGATTCAGGCAGGAGACTCCCAGTGTTTTTTAGCCCAAAAGGCCTTTATTTTATTTGTCTCCTGCCTAAAATCTCCTCTTTTTCAATGTAAGTCAATAGAGAAAATCAATTCCCAAGTTTATTTTCAAAATCTCCCTCTTACCAAGTTCAAAATGTTGGCAAGGTTGGTACATTGGATCAAGGAGGGTAGGAGGAATGGGGTAGGGACATGGACTCGGATAAGAGAGGACAGGAGGGAGATGGGCAGGGGCACCAAACTGACCTTACAGGGCAGGCGCCAGGGGTTGCAGCAGCACAATACATCACACAGGGCAAGCGGGACGGCAGTGCAGCAAACGGACCATGGAAAGTAATAGGGAGGGAACAGGGCCATGCACATGGACAACAGAGAGTAGAGGGGAAAGAGGCAAGTGCAGCAAGCTGACCATAGCGGACAGACAGGAGGGACAGTTCAGCATAACGGACCATGAAGGGCAGGAGGGAGGGGGCATGGGAACAACAGCGGACCAAACAAGGCAGAGGGGTCTGCACATGGAAAACGGAGGGCAGGGGGCAAGGGGGCAGGGCAGGAGCAGCAAGATGACCATGGAGGGCAGGTGGGATGGGCACTGAAAGCACAACACACCATTCAGGGCAACAGTGAGACTATAATGGCATACCCAGAGACAGCAGAGGGAAGGAGGTAGGGGGTCAGGGGCAGCAAGCTGACCACAGAAGGCAGGTGAGTGGGGCTGTGGCAGCACAGAAGACCATGCATGGCAAGCGGGAAGGTTAGTGGCGGCACAATGACCATGGTGGGCAAAAAAGAGGGGCATGCACAAAAGACCATGGAGGACAGAAGGGAAGGGTAGGGGCTGGACACAGACAAAAGAGGGCAAGCGAAGGGACTTCACAACAGACCATGCATGGTAGACAGGAGGAGCAGTTGCAGTACAACAGAGCATGGAGGACATAAAGAAATGGTAGCAAAACGGACCATGGAGTACAGGTGGGAGGGGGTAGGGGCTTGGAATTTGGACAGACAGGGTAGATGTGGCAGGGTTAGGCGGTAGCCATCTGTCCATGCTAGGCAGGTGGGAGGGGCAGTGGCAGCTCAACAGACGACTCAGAGTAGATAGCAGGGTGGCAGGTCCATGGAATATGGTGGGCATAAAGGAGGGAGCAGGAGCATGCATATAGACATCGGAAGGCAGGGGGAAGGAGACTAGGGACAGCAAGATAAGCACAGAGGCTAAGCAGTAGGACAATGATGTTGCATAGAATTGGGGAACGGAGGGCAGGGGGAGTGGACAGGGACATTGAACTAGATGGAAGGAAGTATCAGCACATCGGACCATGCTGGGCAGGAGGGAGGGACTGCTGCATGGACTCAGACAACAGAGGGTAGGGAGGAGGTGGATGGGACAGCAAGCTAACTGTTTGGGGCAGGCAGGAAGGGCAGAGGCAGAACAACGGCCACACATGGCTGTAATGTAGGAGAAGGGTCAAGGACAATGGATGGCAAGGAGGAGGAGGCAGGAGTAGCAAGCTTGGTTGGGGGTAGCACAATGCCAGGCCAGGCTCTGCGTTCAACCCCTCCCCCACTGTGCATTGCTATGGGCATCTTACTTCACGTTGACAAAAAACCTTGGAAATTGACTGAAAAAAACAAAGGTTACAAGGGAGTTCTAGTTAGGAAATAGAATTTAAAAAAACCTTAGAAATTCACTAAAAAACCAAAGGTTTCAGGACATTATAGTTAGGCTTAGATTTCGCTCGTACAAAACCAGTGAAATTCAGCAGTTATAGTTAGCTGCGCTAACTATAAATCGCGCCCCCAATGCACTGCTTATGACCTCACATATTAGATCACTCATGACATGGTCAGTGACATCACTAATGACATCTCAAATTACATCACTGATGACATCATCCACAAAATCACCAATGCACTCACTCACACCCCCATAGAACCTTTCATACACCCACTCCCACACAACTATTCACAAACCCATACCAGTACTTACACACCCACTCACTGATTCATGGATCTACACACAAATCCACTCACTCACCCATATAGCCACTCATACACCCACTCACTCTAATACAGCCACTGACATATCTACTCATACACCCATACAGCCACTCGCACACTGAGTCAGTCACCCATAGAGGTACTCATATACTTACTCACTCACCCATACAGTTACACCCACACCCACTTACTTACTCATCCATATACTAATATGTACTCACTCACCTACAGTCACTGACACAAGCACACACAGCCATACAGCCACTCTCACATTCACTCACTCATCCATACAGTCACTCATATACCCTGTCACTCGCCTATACTGCCTTTCACATACCCAGTTACTTACCCATATACCACTGACACATCCACTCACTCACCCACACAGCCATATAGACAATCACTCACCCATACAGCCCCTCACACACATACTCACTAACCCATACAGCCACTGACTCACTGACTCACACACCCATACACCCACTTAGACACCAACTGACAGACTGATACAAAAATTCACACAACCAGTCACTCACCCATACATTCACTGAGACACCTAATCACTCACTTATACAGTCAGTCACGCACCCACTGAATCATCCATACAGGCATCCATACACACACTGATTCACCAATACACCTTGATATATATATTTAACACTCAAACTTTTTAAAAACACTCACAGGCACTGGATGATGTAATCAGTGATGTCATTTGAGATGTCATCAGTGATGTCACTGACCATGGCATGAGTGATGTAATATGTGAGGTCATAAGCAGTGCATTGTGGGGGTGCAAGTTATTGTTAGCTCAGCTAACTATAACTGCTGAGGTTCACTGGTTTTGTATGAGTGAAATCTGAGCCTAACTATAATGTCCCTGTCACCTTTGGTTATTTCAGTGAATTTCTAAGGTTTTTTTAGTGCTATTTTCTAACTATACCGTCCCTGTTACCTTTGTTTTTTTCAGTGAATATATATATATATATATATATATATATATATATATATATATATATTATTATTTTTTACCTACTAGCGGTTGTCAGTAGGAAGTTATAGTTAGGGCCATGTCTCCATAGGAAAAGCATTTTTTGACTTCCCTATAACTCTTCCAAAAAAAAGTGTGCTGTAATTCTTCTTGTACCTGGAGAGTTTTGGGGGTGATCCATCAAGGGGGGGGGGTGTCAAAAAAATGCATTTCCCATGTTTATTCCCATAGGGGCTTTGAACACAACTACAGCCCGAACCGCTGAATGGAATTACACCGAATTTGGCAGAAGGGTAGCTTTTGGTTCACAGGGCACACTTTCAGTTATTTGGTGAAAATTCGTTCAGTAGTTTGTGAGAAATTGAAGGAAATCCAAATTTGTATATCTACAATCGCGACTAATTAGTGACTATTTCGCGGTGATTCGCGATTACGCACGCCAACAGAAATGCTGTGATTGGCTGGCCACAACCTGAGCAGAGAGTTGCAGCTGCCATTTTAATTGTATCGGAACAGTCCCCAGGGCTCAAATGAAATGGCAGAAACTGGGGTAAGGTTGGATGTGCCCTGATCCCATGGCTGGAATATAGGGGTCTTCGAGGGAACCCAGATGTGTATAATATATTGAAAACCAGTTTTTTTCCACACACAATATTTGTGGATTCGCCATGACCGCCAGTGCGGCCCCCCATGTAACGTTGTGACAAATTTGCAAATATCACTGAAAACATTAAAAATATATATATTCAAACACCCACCCTCAGTCTCACTTAGACACTCACACACCCACTCACAGACTCACTGAGACCCTCATGCACCTACTCACAGACCCACTCAGACACTGTTGCACTCATTCTCAGTCTTACTGGGACAGTGACATGCCTACTCACAGACCCACTCAGACACTCCCACACCCACTCAGACACTCATGCAGCCATTTTCAGACCCACTTAGACACTTATGCACCCACCCCCAGACCCTCTCAAAGACTCATACACTCAGTCTCATACCCACTTAGAGATATACCAACTCAGAGACCCACTCAGACACTCATGCAGCCTCTTACAGACATACTCAGAGAATCATGCATGCACTCACAGACCCACTGAAAGACTCACACACTCACTAACAGACCCACTCAGACACTGATGCACCCACTCACAGACTCACTCAGACACTCACACACCCATTCACAGACCCACTTAAAGACTCATGCACAAACTTACATACCCACTGTAGTACTCATGTACCCAGTCATTGACTCATTCAGTGACATATGTACCCATTCACAGACCCACTGTGACACTTATGCACCCACTCACAGAACTACTCAGACACTCATGCACCAACTCTCAAAGCAACTCAGACACTCATGCAGTCAGTCACAAAGCCACTCAGACACTCTTGTACTCACTTACAGACACACTCATAGACTAATTCGAGCACTCACAGACCCTCTGAGACAGTCATGCACTCACTAATAGACCCAGTCAGATATTGATGCACCGACTAAGAGACCCAGTCAGACACTCATGCACCCACTGAGAGAACTACTCAGACACTCATGCACCCACTCACAGACCCACACAGACACTGTTGCACCCATTCAAAGTCCCACTGGGACAGTGGCATGCCCACTCACAGACCCACTCAGACACTCATACCCCCACTCATCAACCCATTCAGACACTCATGCACCCAGTTACAGACCCACTGAGACACTTATGCACCCACTCACAGACCCACTCAGAGACTTACCCACTTGCAGATCTACTCGGACACTCATGCACCCACTCACAGATTGACTCAAACTCATGCAGCCGCTCACAGACCCACTCAGATACTCATGTACCCATTCACAGACCCACTCACACTCATTTACCCACTCACAGACCTGCTGAAAGAACTATGCACCCTCTCACTCACCCACTCAGAGACCAATGGACCCACTGACACATCCACTGAGAGACTCACGCACACACTCACAGTCCCACTCAGAGACTCATTCACCCACTCGCACACCCACTCAGAGAATCATGCACCCACTCACATATCCACTCAAAGATACATACACTTGCTTATGGACCCACTCAGATAGTCATGCGCCCACTTACAGACCCACTTAGACACTCACACACCCATTCACAGAACCGCTCAGAGACTCACTCTCCCACTCACTGACCGACTCACATATTCTCACACCCACTCACAGACCTACTCAGACTCACAAACCCACCCACAGACCCACTCAGACACTCACATACCATCTCACAGACCCACTCAGAGACTCACGCACCCACTCACAGACCCACGCAGACACTCACACACCCACTCACAGACCCACTCAGACATTCATGCACCCACTCACAGACTCATGCACCCACTCACAGATTCACTCGAAGACTCATACACCTACTCACAGACTCACTCAGATACGTTCTCATAGACACACTCAGACTGTCACAGAGCTTCTGACAGAGCTTCTCAGACAGTTATGCACTCACTGACAGACCCACTCAAACACTCATACATGCGCTCACAGACACACTCAGAGACTCATTGATGTTTTAATGGAGTTATTTAGATAGTGATGTACGCAGTGTGATACACAGAATCACTTATATAGTTTTGAATGTTGAATGTGCTAGTGTCTATTGACTATATGCTTTTGTTTTGTGTATTCACAACGTTCTCATGAACATTTCAAAAAGCTCTGAGAAGAGCCTTTGTGTTCATTGTGAGTATGTGAAAGCTACACATAAGACAGGATGCAGAGTTTCAAGTTGCTGAGAAATACCCTGTTGCCTTCGTCTGTGAAGTGAACTCCATCACTACTCTATAGATTCCATGCATGTCAAAACGCAGGTCGTTGTTATAGACAGAGCCCATGTTATATTCTCTGAGGAATGCAGAAACAGTTTTATTAACATGTTTCCTGGCTTTATCAATCTGTGGACTGAATTAATTTGACCAATTCCATTTCTGCCTTTGGCATATGTTGGAGTACACCAAGACAGCATGAGGGAAAAGTGTCATTAATTGTGCAAAGGTGTCCTTCATTAGGATTATCAGTCCTACCTCAGTCAGTGTGCCTAGGACATTGCCACCACAGTGCACAATCATGAGGTCAGGGGGTTGGCAATCCACAATGTTTTTAACCAAAGGCAGCAATTGATGCCACTTCAATCCTCTCCGGCCAATCCATGCCTCTTCAACCCTCTCCGGGCAATCCATGTAATGTCCAAATTAATCAAACCCAAGTCCTGTCCATACCACTTTTTCTAGCCCAAAACATGTAGCTGTGGCCCACAATCCACACTAACCATTTTGAAGTGAAGCAGCACTAGCAGACAGGAGAAGTCTGGAGCTGAATGAGACAGTTTTCAAAATGAAAGGCAGTTAAAATGGAGATGTGGTTCTGGTTTAAAAAAACATTTGATTGGATGCTATGACTATGCAGGTGAATACAATTACAAGCTGTCTTGAATTGATAAGTAACAAGATCTGTGATTGTCTCTGTTAAGAATAAAAATTGTATTACAGATTTGGATACGCTTTTAATTTTGAATAGTCAACTACACCTGCTGCAGTTGATTTTGCAAATAGTATGGTCCTTCTAGAATGTGGCTTAAACTTGTGACCTACTAGTTCTAGTGGTTTGCTATGGAGACTCTGCTAAGAGTATAATGGGGGAAGGGTGATAAACAGAGAGTTGTCTGTTTTGTAGAAATTAGAGGTGTTAAGACTAATTGTTGCTCAATAAGGGTTTGATTTCCTAGTGAGGGCTTGTTAATAAAGTGTAGTTTTGTTTTAAAGTCATGAAAGTACCGAGCTAAATATGTTTTTGGACTCCCATAATTTTTTGCAAATAATTCACAAATATGCTCAAATACCCTACCATATTGAGCTTCTTTATAAAAGTGAGTGAAAGGGGTTAACACATACTAACCATTCAGAAATGGACTTACAAAACTAAAATATGAAAGGCTTGTTTTTATTTGATGCCTTGTGCAGTATCTAGTTGCTTTGTATGAGAGCGTTGTGCCATTCTTATGCTTAGTTTTACATTTCCTCAGAATTTTGAATCTATCTAAAAAGAGTAAAAAACTATTTTACCAACTAACTGAATTTTCATGTATGCGAATTACATTTAATTGTCAGAAAACAAATTGATTGAAAAGGTATATGTGTATGTGAGGTTGTTAAAAGTGAGTAGGAAATATATGCAAAAGTATTGAAAATTTATAGGATGATCTATGAGTGGTAGTGTGAGTGTTTTTATATATTTATTAATAGATGAGTAAGAGGCTTTGTTAGTGTGTGAGTATGTAACAGATTGTCTGAGGTGCAGACTAGGCATGTGAGAAGTTGGTTCACAATGTGTTGCCCTGGGACTGTATATTGTACATGTGCTATTTTACTGCATGCTCTAATTGCTAGAAACAAAACTGCTTGACAAGGGTTAAACTTACACCTAATAATGTATTAGAAAATCTGCAAAGGATTTCCTATCTATACATGATGTGCTGCTCACAAAGAATGTTTTGTTTTGAACTCTGGGACCTGTAGTCCTATTTATTCCATTTACAAGTCTCAGAATTGAAAGGAAAAAACATGCACTGTAGGTGTACATAACACATGAGCCTGTGAAACTTAACAGCTATGTATTAGATACCCTTTAAGGTCGGTGTTGGTAAATTATAGGGCAGGCTTGTATGTGCTTAGATGGTAAAACATGCCCTTTAAACTAATACTAAGTCACATGTGTAGTATGGGAGTGCTAGGCATTCTTAAATTTGCAGTGTTTAAACATGGATCAGGCCTAATGGTGCAGACTCTGTCTGTGCAGTCACTGCCTGCTTCACTTGGCATGTAAAAGCTGTTTGTGAAGTCTTAAATCCACATTTTAGAACACATAACTTGCCTCTAACATACAGTGTAGCTATGCCATAAAGCACAGTGATTTGTGCTTTAGAGATTGAGAGATGTCATTTCAAGTTTTAGTACGTTACTTATGCACTTGCAGACTCATAGCCCAAGCACTACATAGAGTATACTAGCCATAATGCAACTGACATACATGCTTCCAAAGCATAGAGCCTCTCTCTCACCCAGTCACAGAGTGGCAGAGGGATTTAACCATTCACTCACATACTCAGAAACTGCTTATGTAAGCAGCAGTATCAAAAGCAGTTGCAGACACATCTACATACCCCTCTAAACCCTAACGCAGCCACTGAGGTCTTCATGTAGCCTCTTACATACTCAATTAGAGAGCCATAGAGGTACTAAAACAGACAGTCACATACCGGCACGTTTACTTAAACATCTCATGGCACTGCCATAGGTGGACTCCTACACTCACACAGATATGTAGGCAAGTAGTGACACAAACTCATCATCCATCCAGACAAATAGTCTTTTAAACATGGGTTAGGCCTACTAATGTAGACCCTGTCTGCGCACACTTACTGCCAGCTTCACTTGGCATGTAAAAGCCATTTGTCACATCTTAAATCCACATTTTAGTAGACATAATTCACTTCTAAGATATGCTATAGGTATGCCATAAAGCACGGTGCTTTGTGCTTACATAATTGTGTCCTTTTGAGTTTTAGTAAGTTACTCATGCACTTGTAGACCCCTATGCTAAGCACTACATAGAGTATACCACCCATAATGCAACTGACATAGATGTTTCCAAATCATAGATCCTCTCTCTTACCAAGTCACAGAGTGACAGAGGGACTTATACATTAACTCACATACTCAGATACTGCCTACGTATGCAGCAGTATCAAAGACAGTTGCAGACAAACCTACATACCCCTCTAATCACTAACACAGGCAATGAGCTATTTGTTCAGCTGCTTACATATACATTAAGAGAGTGGTAGAGCTAGTAAAACAGACAATCATATAGTGGCACACTTACTTAAATATATGATGGCACTCCTACAGTTCAGCTCTATCCTCACTGAGATGTGTCCAACTACTGACACACCGTAGTCAGCCATCTAGACAACCAGTCCTTTAATCATTGCTAGATAGACAGGAACATAGTAATGGATATCGTACTATACCCATTGACAGACTAATCCATACACTGACACAATCAGAGATACAGAGGCATAAACATGAAAACTAATAGAGTAATCTTAGCTATATTATGGTTCACTGATAGTATATCAATGCCCAAAATATCCCCATACACAAATATCGATGCAAAAATATCGATGTCAAAAACATCGACATTCTAAATTTAAAATTGTAAGTACAAAAATATCGAAACAAAAATATCGATGTAAAAAATATAGATGTACAAAATATCGATTTTTTTTATTTAAATACAAATTAATGTTAAATATATTAAATAATAAAATTAACTTTAAAAAATTATTTAGATTTAATATACATTTTAACAAATATAATAAAATAAATATAATTAAAAAATATTTAAACATACATATATAAAATGTTATATATATATATATATATATATATCCTTTAAAACAATTAAACTATTAATTTAAATTTATTTTATAAATATATAAAAATGTACAAATAAAAATATATATATTTACATACACTTATAACATAAAATCTAATAAAAAAACATTATACTATAAATTAAAACATTAAAATATTTAATAGTCTTTAAAATTACATTTTGCACTCCATTGAGTGCAACAGTAGGGAAAGTGTTGGATAGCGGAGGGGTAAAAATTACTATTCCCACTCCAGTGAGTGCAACAGTAGGGAAAGTGTTGGACTGCAAAGGGGTAAAAATTACTATTCCCACTCCAGTGAGTGCAACAGTGGGGAGAGTGTTGGATTGCGGAGGGGTAATAATTACTATTCCCACTCCAGTTTGTGCAACAGTAGGGAAAGTGTTGGATAGCGGAGAGATAAAAATTACTATTCCCACTCTAGTGGGTGCAACAGTAGGGAAAATGTTGGATAGTGGATGGGTAAAAATTACTATTCCCACTAAAGTGTGTGCAACAGTAGGGAAAGTGTTGGATAGCAGAGGGGTAAAAATGTATAATCCCACTCCAGTGAGTGCAACAGTAGGGAAAGTGTTGGATAGCGGAGGGGTAAAAATTAACATTTCCACTGGAGTCAGTTCAAAATTAAAAACAAACAAATTAACAACAACAACACAAAAGATTTTAAAAAACAAAAAATAAAACATATATAAAAGTTTTAAATATTACAAAAGATAGAAACAGATTAGAATGTTAAAAAGATCTAACAAATATCTAGAAAGATTATTTTAAAAAATCCATAACTAATTTAAAAACAAAGAACTATTTTTATAAACAAAAACATTAATTATTACATAAATGTAATATTTTTTATTTCCTATCCTATAACACCACACAATTCCCAACCCACATTTTTTTTTTTAAATGCAACTCCATCATTAACATAATTAATTATCAATTAAACAATTATTTTTTTTTTTTTTTAAACAAATAAAAATTAATTTACTCCAAACGTTACCCCTATAAAACCCAGACACACACACAAAATAAAAATAAACACTTACCATGAAAATTTACCAATTGATAAATTAATATTAATAATCAACTAATTATTAATTAATTAAACATAAATTACTTTCCACCCTGTACCCCAATAAACACCACAACCCACACCTAAAAATCATTACACATTTTCCATAACTATTTTTACATTAATAAATGAATATCAATTACCAACAACTTATTAAATAGTTAAAAGAATTTACTTCCCTCCCTTTACCACTATAAACCCCACAACTTACATAAAAAATTAATTACACAATTGCCATATTTTAATTTTAATTAATTAATTAGCATTCATTAACAAACAATAATTAATTAATTATAAATAACTTCCCACCCTATTCTCCTATAAACCCCACCACCCACTCTTAAAAAAATGACACAATTAACATAATTAATTACAAATTAATTAATAATAATCATCAACCAATTAATTAATAATAAATTAATTCCCACAATTAACACTATAAAATCTAAATTAAATAAATACTAATACGTAAAATGTATAATTAATTTATTATAATTAAATTACTTATCACCCTATTCCCCTATAAACCCACAACCCACGCCTAAAAAAATGACACAATTAACATAATTGACAATTAACTAATTAAAAATAATTAACAAGCAATTAATAAATAATTAATAATAAATTAATTCCCACAATTAACACTATAAAATCTAAATTAAATAAATGCTAATACAGAAAAAATAATGATTAATTGATTATATTTAAATTACTTCCCACCCTATTCCCCTATAAACCCACAACCTGCGACAGAACTTAAAAATGAAAAATGTAATTAAGATAAAATTAATAACTACTAAAAATTTAACACATATATTAAAAAATAAAACATATTCTTATAGAAAAAATAGATCACATACTTTTAAAATACATACTAAAATACATAACACTAATTAAAACATCGATATTTTAAACAACTATATTTTTGCAAATGATATTAACAACTTCGATATTTACAAAAACGATATTTCTTACCTGCAAGTCAATATTCTTGACAACGATATTCTTCCTGTCGATATTTCTGTATCACCATATTTAAAACTCGATATTTGTGTTTGTCGACATTTTAAACTCGATATTCTGTCTGTGCACCCTATACTATAATAACACTACTGTTTATATTAGTAGGCAAATACTTAAAATGTGTAGTGTCATAGTACATAATGAAAAAGGTAAATGTAGTTATTTTTTCTTTTGAGGCATCAATTTCTAGTTAAGAACAGACAGCTACAATGCCATTGAAAAGTGAGAGAAGAAAAAAACAGAGCAAAGGATACTATCTCCACATAACTGACAAACAAAAGGGGCAAAATGCAGAGAACGTGGTGAAACAAAAAAAAGCTGCTGGTAAGAGAACCAAGATATTTCTTCAAATACTATGTGAACAATTAGAAAGTCAGCAAATTCAAGTAAATAAAAAAAACAAGTTTAAGATCAACTAAGAAGAAGAAAGACTACATGATATGAAGAGCAAAAAAGTATATAAAAAGCAGAGAAATTTACAAGAAGACAGAAGCAATTTAAGGAAATCATGGTTAGAAGATTCCACAGTAGAGTTATTCAGAATCTGATAAAAAAAACTATGAAGAAGTGTAAAAGAAGAAGAGATGCAGTCAGACAAAAGGTACATGTTGAGGCTGTAGTTGATAAGGCATTTGCTCTCAAGAGGAAGCTACTCATTTTGATCCTAAACAGAATGAGGTCACGGGATAAAATAATGTTGTGTATGAGGAAAAGTAGAGAAAAGAAAAGACTTGTCAATAAAAGTCACTTTTGCAAAGTTTTCAGTGGTGAATGGAGACATACTTCTAGTACTAAACCTTCCTTTAATAAAGAAAGCTACTTCCAAGACAACACATTAGTGCATGCAGTTGAAGAATCTGGATGATGTTATGAGATGAAAGATGGTACTT
Organism: Calotriton arnoldi; assembly: GCA_963921515.1. Classification (NCBI taxonomy): domain Eukaryota; kingdom Metazoa; phylum Chordata; class Amphibia; order Caudata; family Salamandridae; genus Calotriton; species Calotriton arnoldi. Next base: position 3,771,404 of record CAWUFW010000030.1, read on the forward strand.
GTATTCCAGAAGAGGTGATGGTACCTAGAAATGTAGAGGGACTTATAACTGAAGAGGTACAAGAAAGGCGAAGACAGGCTCCTATATATAAGTGGAACTGTAGCACTATTTCTAGTGTTCGGCAGGAATCAACTGATATTTTGAGAGCATTTATTTGTCAGTTTCCCAGCAGAAGTCTGAAACAGAAAATTGGGATTTTGCAAGGATTAGATCCATGCAAAGTAAGGAAATGTACTAATGTACAGGGACATTCACTAGCACCTTGCATCATTTCAGAATGTTGGCTGTACACCACTCAAAAATGCAAACTTTAGTTAGGAAGTTTTACTATGTCAAAGGGGAAATGAATAGAGCTCTTCTGCATGGTACAGTAGCAGAGGAAGAAAAAGATTGTGATGATGTTCAGTTTCGTTTCTTTGGTCCAGAAGAGGTGTGTATGAAAAATGGTTACTTGGTATCTGCAAATGTAGCTGAACATGACGCAAGTATTACTGTTGATAACTTTCGAGAAGAGATTAAAAAGTTTAGCATAGTCTGTTCAAAGAAACTGAATGGTGTTTGTTTATGTTGTTGATGCACTCATTACAAAAGTCAACTCGTTATTTTATTGTGCTTTCAAAAACTGAAGAAGATAACAGAGATAAGTGGCAAGAATTTGCAGCTTATTTATTTGTAGAGGAACGCTTTGATTGTTCCACACGACAAATTGTATGTGAGTACTGCTATGAAAAGTTGGAGGATAATAAAATGCCAGCTAGAGCAGTCCACAACAAGTTAGAATTAGTTCCAATCCCACAAGAACTTGAAGATTTAAATGTTTATGAATCAATTCTAATACAGTGTATTCATCCATTCCCAGCTATAGTTTGTATGGAGCCAAAGACAGGGAAGTTACCTCCAACAGAGGGGCTGATTACGATGGCGGGCGGAAAAGCACCCAGACCGCCATGGTAGCGGGAATCAACCGTCCGCATGTACCGCGGGAAAACCGGCGGTCCGATTAGGATCAACCACCAGAAAAATCCGACCGCGGTGGAACGATGCCAGGAAAGACCGCCGGTAGCGTGCGGAGCATGTGAAAATCCATCCGCGGCGGTCGGATTCGCGGCGGAAAAAGCCCAAACCGCCGCACGGCCAGCGGATTGACCGCAAGTGGAATTAGGATAACATTGAGGCGACAGTGGAACGATCCGCTGTTTCCGACCGCCGCAATCGCAACCAGTGATGAATGGGAGAGCCGGCGGAAGGGCGGTCGTCTACCCACCGCCGCGGCCGCTCCGGAAAAATCATAGCGGCCGACCAAAAAAAACACACAACATGCCCACCAAGTGTACACCCCAATGACACATCCCCATGGCAAGTTAAAAAACCACAAATCCTAGGTCAACCCACACAACACACCTGACATCAATACACCATTTTGACACACCCACATAGCTGAGTATAAAACCAGCCCCTTCCCTGACCACAATCCTCTGCAATACTCCACCACTGAAGGAACCAAGCCTACAGCACAAAGGAGAGGCAAACCACCACACAACTCACCAGCACAACAACACACACACACACACCACTTACATCACCACCACCACTCTCACACCTGCACTTTCAACCCCTTTGCACACCACACACCATGGCACAGAAGAAAATGCCCAAATTCACTGACCATCGGTTGTCAGTCGTGGTAGATGAGGTAATCAGAGTAGAACCACAATTGTTTGGAAGCATGGTCCAACAGACACCGTTAGCCACCAAAACACTAATGTGGGAAAGGATAGTACGCAAGGTCAATGCAGTAGGGACTGTCCCACGCATCAAGAATGAGATCGTGAAGCGGTGTCCCATTCCACCAAGAACATTCACCGCATGGGAGGAGAAGGTGCTTGCCATACTGCATCCAGAGAGTCTCACAGAAATACCCGGGGGAGTGGAGGCTGGTAAGTAACAACAAATGTCCACCATCACACTGCTATGTACTGTCTTGCACAACCACAAAGCTACACCTCCTAGGCCCAAATGCATCCATGTGCACCACACACTCCCCAACACATGTCTCACAGATCTAACATTCACTCCCTCTGAATCACCCCAAAGGTAGCTAGCAACATTCCCAGGGTTGCATGTGTACAGGCAGCCAGTACTACAACTCCCACCAGGCCCCTTGTCCCAAAGCACACCAGGATGGAGCAGTCCCCCTACCCCACCCAGAAGCAAGTGGCAGACATTGCATTCCCCTCATCAAACTAACTGGTAGGTAGCCATCTTAACAGGGAGGGGGTGGTTGTGTTTGCGAAGCCTGCACTACAACTCCCACCAGGCCCCCTTGTCCCAAAGCACACCAGGATGGAGCACTCCCCCCACCCCACCCAGAAGCAAGTGGCAGCCATTGCATTGATCACCTCCACCTAACAGGTAGGTTGCCATCTTAACAGGGAGGGGTGTTTGTGGGTGGAAAGCCAGCACTAAAAATCCCACCAGGCCTCCTTGTCCCACAGCACAGCAAGTTGGAGCACTCCCCCACACCCGGAAGCATGTGGCAGCCATTGCATTGATCACCTCCACCTAACAGGTAGGTAGCCATCTTAACAGGGAGGGGTGTTGGTGGGTGGAAAGCCAGCACTACAAATCCCACCAGGCCCCCTTGTACCACAGCACAGCAAGATGGAGCACTCCCCCACACGCAGAAGCATGTGGCAGCCATTGCATTGATCACCTCCACCTAACAGGTAGGTAGCCATCTTAACAGGGAGGGGTGTTTGTGGGTGGAAAGCCAGCACTACAACTCCCACCAGGCCCCCTTGTCCCACAGCACAACAAGATGGAGCACTCCCCCACACTCAGAAGCATGTGGCAGCCATTGCATTGATCACCTCCACCTAACAGGTAGGTAGCCATCTTAACAGGGAGGGGTGTTTGTGGGTGGAAAGCCAGCACTACAACCCCCACCAGGCCCCCTTGTCGCAAGATGGAGCACTCCCCCACACCCAGAAGCATGTGGCAGCCATTGCATTGATCACCTCCACCTAACAGGTAGGTAGCCATCTTAACAGGGAGGGTGTTTGTGGGTGGAAAGCCAGCACTACAAATCCCACCAGGCCCCCTTGTCCCACAGCACAGCAAGATGGAGCACTCCCACACCCAGAAGCATGTGGCAGCCATTGCATTGATCACCTCCACCTACCAGGTAGGTAGCCATCTTAACAGGGAGGGGGTGGTTGTGTTTGGGAAGCCTGCACTACAACTCCCACCAGGCCCCCTTGTCCCAAAGCACACCAGGATGGAGCACTCCCCCCACCCCACCCAGAAGCAAGTGGCAGACATTGCATTCCCCTCATCAAACTAACAGGTAGGTAGCCATCTTAACAGGGAAGGGGTGGTTGTGTTTGGGAAGCCGGCACTACAACTCCCACCAGGCCCCCTTGTCCCAAAGCACACCAGGATGGAGCACCCACCCCACCCAGAAGCAAGTGGCAGCCATTGCATTGATCACCTCCACCTAACATGTAGGTAGCCATCTTAACAGGGAGGGGTGTTTGTGGGTGGAAAGCCAGCACTACAAATCCCACCAGGCCCCCTTGTCCCACAGCACAGCAAGATGGAGCACTCCCCCACACCCAGAAGCATGTAGCAGCCATTGCATTGATCACCTCCACCTAACAGGTAGGTAGCCATCTTAACAGGGAGGGGTGTTTGTGAATGGAAAGCCAGCACTACAAATCCCACCAGGCCCCCTTGTCCCACAGCACAGCAAGATGGAGCACTCCCCCACACCCAGAAGCATGTGGCAGCCATTGCATTGATCGCCTCCACCTAACAGGTAGGTAGCCATCTTAACAGGGAGGGGTGTTTGTGGGTGGAAAGCCAGCACTACAAATCCCACCAGGCCCCCTTGTCCCACAGCACAGCAAGATGGAGCACTCCCCACACGCAGAAGCATGTGGCAGCCATTGCATTGATCACCTCCACCTAACAGGTAGGTAGCCATCTTAACAGGGAGGGGTGTTTGTGGGTGGAAAGCCAGCACTACAACTCCCACCAGGCCCCCTTGTCCCACAGCACAGCAAGATGGAGCACTCCCCCACACTCAGAAGCATGTGGCAGCCATTGCATTGATCACCTCCACCTAACAGGTAGGTAGCCATCTTAACAGGGAGGGGTGTTTGTATCCCAACCCTGCGCCAGTGTTGAGCTCTTTGATGTTTCCAGAGTGATGCAATGGCTTGTAAGTGGCCTCTGTGTTGAGTGCAGCTGACATGCATTTGTGCTACATGTACTTTCTCATGTGTTCAAAGTAATGGCCCGTGACATTGCAAGATAAGATGTGGCCTCATGCCATCTGCTGCATTATGGGTGTCATAGACATCACCGGGGAGTGAACAGCTGTGTTCCTCATCTGAGTGTGCTTACGTCGATGTGTGCAGTGTCTGACTTTGGAATTGTGAGAACTACACATATGCCAACAGCAAGGGTCGTTGCGCTTCAAAGCACAACATGGTGGACATCAGTAGCTCATGGCCATGGTATGAGGACATCCTGAAGTCAGTATCTGTGTTGTCCCCTTAAAGTGGCTCCATATGTGACTGTGACAACATGTTGAGATGTACATCTATCTCACCTACAGGCACGTAGGTATGCTTACAGGAATCAGGATGTCAGGTAACTGGGAGGCACGGGCCAGCTATTTGGCAGTGTGAATGTCACATGGGTCATTGATGCCAACTATGCATGTTTCCATGCATCTTCTGACTTTTGCATGAGGCTTGCACATGCAGACCGCACAGGGTGGTGTGCTACATCGGGGTATCATGTTCGAGTTGTTTGCTTTGGTTGCATGTGATGTTTGTGAGTATGGCACTAAACTGAACCTACGTCTGTCTCTTGCAGCATCTACAGAGGGTACAGAAGGACAGGGTACGGACACCGGGGATGAGGCATCTTGCTCGACGGCAACACATGAGCTCACTGACACTGATGTGACCAGCGCCTCTGAGGGGGACCGGAGTGCCCTTGAAGAATCACGCCCGGAAACACCAACCTCAACGTCATCTGACGCCAGCGGTGACTCCTCGATGTTGGCGGACACAGGGAGTGGGAAATCTGCCTCTTCTTCCACCACACATCGCCCAGTGCCCACCCTCCCGGCTAGTTCCACTAGCGCTGCCCGTGCCCGCAGCAGTCAGAAGGGTAAAGTGTCCTTCCCCCCAGACACCGCTGCCCCTGTCCCTGTCTATCCTGCTGCCCTCAGTGTTGAGGTGGCGGAGCTTTTGCGCCAGCTGTGTGTGGGTCAGACTACTTTACTGAATGCCTTCCTTGATCATGACAAGAGGTTGGCACAGGTAGTTGCCTTCATGGAGGGCATTCATTCTGACGTGGGTGGGCTACACAGGACTGTCCAGTCTTTGTCCTCCACAGTGACGGCAGCCATTCAGCTGGCACAGGCTCAGGGTCCAGCTCCGGTCCCTTCGGCAACCACCCTGCCAGTGGCCACATCTGCCAAGAGTGACCACACCCCACAGCCCTCAGGCTCAAAGTACTCCACACGAAGCACAACACAGCAGCACTCCAGACGGGCCAGAGCACAGACACCATAACCAAAAAAAAAAGAAGTCACACAGGAACGCAAAGCCAAAAGCCCTTCGGGTGACACTCAGGGGCATCAAGCCAAGAAGCAGGCTTCAGGCTCACATGCATCCAAATCAGTCTAATCCAAGGACACTTCCGTCCCAAAACCTGCTCCCACAGACAGGCAAAAAGTTGCCGTGCCTGCTGTGAAGCTGGTGCCTGCAAAGAGTCATGCAGAAACGGATCTCTGAGGCAGGTTCACCCACAACCTCAACTCCCACCCACAACCCTGTGAAGCTGGGACAGGAGGGCACTGTGGGGGGTTCACCTGGTCAATCAATCAATCAATCAATCATTTGTAGAGCGCACTACTCACCCTTGAGGGTCTCAAGGCGCTAAGGGGTGGGGGGAGCGGGGGGCAGCTACTGGTCGAACAGCCAGGTCTTGAGCCATCTCCTGAAGGTCAGCAGGTCCTGGGTGTGGCGCAGGTGGGCGGGGAGGGTGTTCCATGTCTTTGCGGCGAGGTGGGAGAATGATCTGCTGCCGGTGGTCGTTCGGCGGATGCGTGGGACGGTGGCGAGGTCGGCGGAGTGAAGCTGGCGGTTTGGGGTGTAGAAGGACAGTCGTTCGTTGAGGTATGCTGGTCCGGCGTTGTGGAGTGCTTTGTGAGCGTGGGTGAGGAGTTTGAAGGTGATCCTCTTGTTGACCGGGAGCCAGTGCAGATCTGTTAGGTGGGTGGTGATGTGGCTGTGGCGGGGGAGTCCGAGGATGAGGCATGCGGAGGTGTTCTGTATGCGTTGAAGTCTCTTCTGGTGTGTAGTCGTGGTTGCTGCGTAGAGGGCGTTGCCGTAGTCCAGCCTGCTGCTGACGAGTGCTTGGGTGACCGTTCTCCCGGTTTCAGTGGGGATCCATCTGTAGATCTTGCGGAGCATTCGGAGGGTGTTGAAGCAGGAGGAGGAAACGGTGTTGACTTGCTGGGTCATAGAGAGCGTTGAGTCCAGAATGAACCCCAGATTGAGTGCATGGTTTGTGGGTGTCGGGGTAGATCCCAGCGAGGTCGGCCACCAGGAGTCGTCCCATGCGGAGGGGGTGGGGCCGAGGATGAGGACCTCCGTTTTGTCTGAGTTCAATTTCAGTCGGCTGGTCTTCATCCAATCCGCGACGGCCTTCATTCCCTCGTGGAGGTTGGATTTGGCGATGGCCGGGTCTTTGGTGAGGGATAGGATCAGCTGTGTGTCGTCGGCGTACGAGACGATGTTGAGGTGGTGTGCTCGGACGATGTTGGCGAGCGGAGCCATGTAGATGTTGAACAGGGTCGGGCCGAGGGATGATCCTTGGGGTACACCGCAGGTGATCGTGGTGGCTTCGGATCGGAACGGGAGAGGCGGACTCTCTGGGTTCTGCCGGTGAGGAAGGAGGTTATCCAGTCCAGGGTTTTGCCTCAGATCCCTGCGTCGTGGAGGCGTGTGCACAGGGTGTGGTGGCAGACGGTGTCGAAGGCGGCCGAGAGGTCCAGGAGGATGAGGGACACGGTTTCGCCCTTGTCCAGTATGGTCCTGATGTCGTCAGTGGCGGCGATGAGGGCGGTCTCGGTGCTGTGGTTGCTGCGGAAGCCGGATTGGGAGGAGTCCAGGACGTTGTTCTCCTCCAGGAAGTGGGTCAGTTGTCTGTTGGTGGTCTTCTCAATGACTTTGCCGGGAACGGGAGCAGGGAGATGGGTCGGAAGTTCTTGAGGTCCCTTGGGTCCGCCTTGGGTTTCTTGAGGAGGGCGTTGATCTCGGCATGTTTCCAGCTCTCTGGGAAGTGGTGGTCTCGAAGGAGCTGTTGATCTTTCGGAGTTGGGTTGCGATGATGGAGCTTGCCTTGTTGAAGATGTGGTGGGGGCAGGGGTCGGAAGGTGAGCCGGAGTGGATGGTGTTCATGATTTTGAGGGTGTCTTCGTCGTTGATGTTGTTCCAGGAGAGCAGAAGGTCAGTGTGTTTGGTGGGTGTTGGGTCGGGGGTGTCGGCGTCTGTCGTCAGTGCCTGGGTGTCGAAGCTGTTGTGGATGTCTGCGATCTTGCGGTGGAAGAAGGTAGCCAGGGAGTCGCAGAGTTCTTGTGACGGCGGTACGTCATTGGAGCTGGAGCTGGGGGTGGCGAGTTCTTTCACGATGTTGAAGAGCTCTTTGCTGTTGTGTGCGTTGTTGTCGATACGCTCCTTGAAGGAGGTTCTTTTGGCGGATCAGATGAGTTGGTGGTGTTTGCGTATGGCGTTCCTGAGGGCTGCGTGGTTGTCTGGTGTCTGGTCATTGCGCCATTGCTTCTCGAGTCTTCTGCAGGTGTGCTTGGAGTTCTGGAGGTGGGCGTTGAACCAGATGGCTCTTGTGTCGGTGCGCCTGTTGGAGGGTTTCTTGATCGGGGCGAGGGTGTGGGCGCAGTCTTCGATCCATTGCCTGAAGTTGTGGGCTGCTGCGTCTGTCTCGGAGGGCTCGGGTGGAAGGTCTCGGGCGAGTGTGGTGATGAGCAGGTCTTCGGTGACTCTTTTCCAGTTGCGGTGTGGGATGCGTTGCGGTTGGTTGTGTGCGGTGTGTTTCTCGAAGGAGAAGTGGATGCAGTGGTGGTCGGTCCAGTGGAGTTCGGTGGTGTGGCTGAAGGTGACGTGGTCGCTGGCGGAGAAGATGGGGTCGAGCGTGTGTCCAGCGGAGTGGGTGGGTGTTGTGATGAGTTGTTTGAGTCCGAGGTTGTCGATCAGTGTTGTGTAGTTGCTGTCGTTGGTGTTCTTGAGGTGGAAATTCAGGTCTCCGAGGAGGATGTAGACTGTGGAGGTGATGGCGTGCGTGCTGATGAGGTTAGTGATGGATTCGCTGAACTGTGCTCGGGGTCCCGGGGGTCTGTATAGGAGGGTTACTCTGAGGATGGTGTTGTGTTGACGTGGATCTGGAAGTGTAGGAGTTCGGCCATGCTGAGGGCGTCTTCGGTGCTGGTTGAGATTCTGATGGTGTTCCTGTGGATGATGGTGATTCCTCCTCCTGGTTTGTTGTTGTTCCGGTCCCTGCGTGTGATCTTGTAGCTGTCCGGGATGGCTATGGCTATGTCCGGTGCCGAGGAGGTGTTCATCCAGGTCTCCGTCAGGAAGGCGACATCCGGGGCGGAGGAGTCGAGCAGGTCCCAGAGTTCGATGGCGTGCTTGTGGACTGAGCGGGTGTTGAGCAGTATGCAGCTGAGATGGTTGTGGCCTGCAGTGTTGGGATGGGCAGGACATGCTGGTGTGCACTGGCTGGTGTAGCTGCAGCTACGACAGGTGAAAGTTTCGTGGGTGAGCTTCGGGGTGGCCTGGAAGCAGGTAGAATTTCGGCCGTGGTTGAGTGCGTGGAGGGTGTTAGGGACAGGCCTGCGGCCCAAAGGACAGCTCAACCTCCCTCCAGTGGCCCGCAGGATGACAGTCCCACCTCCTCACCTGCGGCCACTGAGACGTGTGAGCTGCAACAGGATGTGTCCTCAGACACCTCTGATCCCACAGCAGAGGCCCCCCCTGCCAAACGCTGAAGGGGCCGTCCGAGGAAAAACAAGGGAGAATCACGTGGCAAAGCACCAGCCAAACGCCAGTCAAAGAGCCAGCCATGATGGCACCTCTCTTCACCAGAAACAATGGGGCGAAGTGACGCCCCAATCCGGATGCACAGCATTAATTCACGCATAGCATTGATGCCAAAATTAATCCATTTAGTCAAAAGTTTTATTCCAATTTTATTCTATCTGTCTGCAGTTCAATCCTGTTATCCAGTCACATGTTAGACTCTTATGGATACATTATCTCCTTAAATGCTGTAGGCATGCACATTTTGCCTTATCCTAGAGCACGGAATGTAGCATAAGTGTTCCTCCAAAAGTAATCTTTTTTCACCCAATGCATTTCGGGCCCCTCCGGCCCTTCATCAGGGGTTTATCTACAATTTTAAAACATTACTGTTAGACTAAGTTTTCAATCATTATTACCAGTTAATGATTACGCACAGATACAACAACTGTAAAAAATGCATACATTCGATTTTCATACGCCCCACATTCAACGTTTTGCCCGCTGAATTCACTGAATAAATGCCTACTCCAACTTCTCCCAACCCTCTAGTTTTGGTTCGTTTCACAGATCAAATTCACTTTGTTAATTTCACTTAGATATGTGTAAACCACCTCTTCTGGACCTCAAAACGAATCCATACCTTAAACATTCTGGTTGCTGTTCACCATCCCGTTGAGAACCATTCTACATCCCCAACTGCTTCACCCAATTTTAAACACCTGTGTAGCAGTCCCACCCCTTTTGTGTACTTCCGATTCACGCCCACTAATACGTTAAACTCCAAGGCCCACAGTGCATTGCAAAAACTCTTTAGGATCTTTTCCTGATAGTGATTATCTGTTCGTGACCCTCACAGTAACTCGCTATATTACCTATCCCCTATTCTTACGATGTGGTGTTTCCCCTCTATTGTTCTGAGCGTAAAACTAACGCTGGTCACATAACCTTCCCAAACACTTAAACTGTTTGAACACAGAATCCCCCGCCCACCCCAGTTGTTATTTTAAACGTTGATTGAGCAGCATGTCATTTAGTTGTTGACCATGATCACATTTTGTGCAAATCCATAATGCGCGTCTTAGTGCTGCATGAAAATAACCATAAGTCCAACCAATGGTAATTCATTTCACTTTAAAACCGTAGTCCATAAAATTCACTTTGGAGAAACGGTGTCTCAGGGGTCTGTCATGTGACAATATGATTTTTGTGAGTTTATTTGTCGGTAATCCATGGGTGCTACTCGTCGGGTGGGCAGGATAGTGATACATCATCAAAAAAGAATGACAGAGTGCACTCCTGTTTATCCAAAAGTTCATCCGTAGTTCATTATTCATCTGTTTGCGTGCAAACCCGGAATCGTGCACTGCCCATTTTGCACGTACTTGTAAAACACTAGAAACAATGGGGCAAAGTGACGCCCCAATCCGGATGCACAGCATTAATTCACGCATAGCATTGATGCCAAAATTAATCCATTTAGTCAAAAGTTTTATTCCAATTTTATTCTTTCTGTCTGCAGTTCAATCCTGTTACCCAGTCACATGTTAGACTCTTATGGATACATTATCTCCTTAAATGCTGTAGGCATGCACATTTTGCCTTATCCTAGAGCACGGAATGTAGCATAAGTGTTCCTCCAAAAGTAATCTTTTTTCACCCAATGCATTTCGGGCCCCTCCCGGCCCTTAATCAGGGGTTTATCTACAATTTTAAAACATTACTGTTAGACTAAGTTTTCAATCATTATTACCAGTTAATGATTACGCACAGATACAACAACTGTAAAAGATGCATACATTCGATTTTCATACGCACCACACTCAACGTTTTGCCCGCTGAATTCACTGAATAAATGCCTACTCCAACTTTTCCCAACCCTCTAGTTTTGGTTCGTTTCACAGATCAAATTCACTTTGTTAATTTCACTTAGCTATGTGTAAACCACCTCTTCTGGACCTCAAAACGAATCCATACCTTAAACATTCGGGTTGCTGTTCACCATCCCGTTGAGAACCATTCTACATCCCCAACTGCTTCACCCAATTTTAAACACCTGTGTAGCAGTCCCACCCCTTTGTGTACTTCCGATTCACGCCCACTAATACGTTAAACTCCAAGGCCCACAGTGCATTGCAAAAACTCTTCAGGATCTTTTCCTGATAGTGATTATCTGTTCGTGACCCTCACAGTAACTCGCTATATTACCTATCCCCTATTCTTACGATGTGGTGTTTCCCTCTATTGTTCTGAGCGTAAAACTAACGCTGTTCACATAACCTTCCCAAACATTTAAACTGTTTGAACACAGAATCCTCCGCCCACCCCAGTTGTTATTTTAAACGTTGATTGAGCAGCATCTCATTTAGTTGTTGACCATGATCACATTTTGTGCAAATCCATAATGCGCGTCTTAGTGCTGCATGAATAATAACCATAAGTCCAACCAATGGTAATCCATTTCGCTTTAAAACCGTATTCCATAAAATTCACTTTGGAGAAACGGTGTCTCAGGGGTCTGTCATGTGACAATATGATTTTTGTGAGTTTATTTGTCGGTAATCGATGGGTGCTACTCGTCGGGTGGGCAGGATAGTGATACATCATCAAAAAAGAATGACAGAGTGCACTCCTGTTTATCCAAAAGTTCATCCGTAGTTCATTATTCATCTGTTTGCGTGCAAACCCGGAATCGTGCACTGCCCATTTTGCACGTACTTGTAAAACACTAGAAACAATGGCATTTAAGGAGATAATGTATCCATAAGAGTCTAACATGTGACTGGATAACAGGATTGAACTGCAGACAGAAAGAATAAAATTGGAATAAAACTTTTGACTAAATGGATTAATTTTGGCATCAATGCTATGCGTGAATTAATGCTGTGCATCCGGATTGGGGCGTCACTTCGCCCCATTGTTTCTAGTGTTTTTTTGATGATGTACCTCTCTTCACCTTCCCATTGACTTTGTTGACTATCCTTACCCACACTGCCATGTTGATGGCAGGCATCTGTTGGACTGTGTCACCACATCAATGTGGTGACTACTCTATTGTCCCGTCTACCATCACTGACAACTCATTGATTCACTTACCACCTATTTGCAAATAATCACTTCCCTGTCACATGTACTTATTTAAAATAAACACTCTTTGCACACCTATGTTTTCGTGTCAGCTCCATGTTTATCACAGGATGTACAATCTTGACTCAGATTACAATGTACCAGGTGCACTGATTGTTGCGAGGCATTGAGAGGCTGAAGGGACCTAGGAAAACACAAGAGAACAACATTCACTTGTCAGTTGATGGCATCACACCCATTACACAACACTTGTCATCAAGGTACTCAAACCTGCACACATTACAATGAGCAACGATATCGACATAGACATCATGTAGCTGTGCATAACTACCCTGTCCCAGAAACATCAGCCCTCAGCACAGAGCCAACAACAGGCAGCTGTCACATAGCTCCCCTAGGCATTTCCTACAACTACAAAAACAGCATACAATGGCACCGTTGTACAATGTCACTCACCTTCAAGGGAAGTAGCGGTTGATGAGCTGTTGACGCAGGTCGACACCTTCCTCCTCTCCACTATCCTCGTCACTGGACATGTGTGGATTTGCAGGCGGGGGCATCTGCTGCTCATCATCATCCAGGGTCAGGGGGATCTCTTTGCGCAGGGCAAGGTTGTGGAGCATGCAGCATGCTACCACGATCTGACACACCTTTTGGGGAGAGTACATCAGTGCACCTCCGGTCCTGTCCAGGCACCGAAATCGAGACTTGAGAAGCCCAAAAGTCCGCTCCACCACACGACGTGTCCTCCCATGGGCCTCATTGTAGCGGACTTCACCCGGGGTCCTGGGATTCCGCAGTGGGCTCAGCAACCAGGGCCGGTTGGGATATGCAGAGTCACCTAGGTGCCAGATACACAGAACAATTTAGTAAAATGACTGTAGCATGTCACACATACAGCACAATACTTGACTCCGCTAACTCACCTACAAGCCACGCATGGTCAGGATGCAGATTTGCCATCATCTGTGGTACGATGCTGTTACGCAGGATGTAGGAGTCGTGGGCTAAGCCAGGGAATCTGGCACAGACATGTGAGATGATCATATCTGCCTGGCATACAACCTGCACATTAATGGAATGGGAATGCTTCCTATTCCTGTAGATGTGCTCCCGTGCCTGTGGCGGAACCAGTCCAACATGGGTTCAGTCAATGGCACCAACTACATTAGGGATGTGGGCAACGTCATAGAAATCAGCCTTCACAGCTGGCAATTCCTGTCTCCATGGAAAATGGATGTAAGTGTCCTTGTATACCATCATAGCGGACATGACATCCCGTACCACCATGCTGAACATTGCCTGCGACATCCCACCTGCGGTAGCCACCGTGTACTGGAACTAACCAGTTGCGAAGAAATGCAGGGCCGCCATCACCTTACGTGTTGGTGACACAGCAGTTGGATATGTCCTGCGAGGCCTCAGATGGGGCTCCAACTGAGCACATAGGTCTTGGAGGTTTTGCCGATCCAACCGGAACTTAGGGATGATTTCCACATCCTCCATGTCTGCCAGCAAGGTGAATGGCCGGTGTACATTTGGTCGCCTCCTACATGAGATAAAAGGGGACAAGTGTCAATTCAATTCACCCATGAGATGTGTCCAACATCTGACATTTTGACTGACACAGCGCCAACGATGACTGGCCTGACACACCAGCTTACAGCACAAGTCACATGCAGAGACAACTTGACCCCAAGTAGTCGTACACGTGATCAGTGTGTACGAACTGAGTGCACCCGAGACAGATTCAGACTATGTGAATGTGAAATGGGGCATTCCGACATCTTGTGTCACCAGCCCTGAGAGTACTTGACACAGCACATGTCTGAAACACCAACACCGCTGTCTCCTACGTAGCTGCTGTACCTGCCACACCTTCTTGCGTGAGTCAGACAGGGCACACATGAACGACACAATGATTACAGTGTGTGCATGAAGATCAAGTATCAACATGAGTTCAGCAATCTACACAGTTAAGTAGGCACATTGAGTAGTCAGTCCATCATCACTGTGTGTTGCTTAGCCATCTCACACATTGACATGTCTCCATATTTGAGAGTCCATCACACAACAGATCTGTGTACATGCACAACAACATCATCAGTGACATGTGAGGGACTACATGCCAATGCATGTACTCCAGTGCACTGACATGGCATGTGTAAACATCAGTGAGTAGAATGTCACACTAGCAGTCAATTTAACAATCTGGTGGCATGACTCATTGTAAGTGTGGAGTTTTCAATGATGAGAACTGCCCATTGCCATTGCTACAGCATGATGTGTCCATAGGTGCCCTAAGCGTGCACCGCCACCGCAATCACGGTCATTGGCAGCAATGTAAAGATGCCAAATCGCGGTAACGACCGCCTGGGCCCCACAGTGTGACACCGCCATTGCCCATGCCCATTCAGTCAATGGGAACCGCAATCGCGCTAGTGGAATGCACTTTTGAAAATCGCGGTAGGCGTGCTCCGCTACCGCGGGGCCGGTCATTGGATACAATTATAAGATGCACGATTGCGGTAGCGACCGCCTTGGCCCCACGGTGTGACACCACCATTGCCCATGCCCATTCAGCCAATGGGAACCGCAATCGCGCTAGTGGAATGCACTTTTGAAAATCGCGGTAGGCGTGCTCCGCTACCGCAGGGCCGGTCATTGGTTGCATTTGAAAAATAGCTGACCTGGAACACCAATTGCAGCAGCTGAGTACCATTGAAACAACCCCAGGGGGCTATATATGTGTGTGAGGGAGCCACACATTTCCACTGCATCCAGACACTGCTGCCTGCCATTCTTCATCCCCAACTGCTGATGTTCCTGTCTCCTGGACCCAGTGATGGCGAGAACTGAGAACATCAGGGCCCGTCCCTTCACCACAGAGGAGCTGGAGGTCCTGGTGGACGAGGTGCTTACACACTACGGGAGGCTATATGGTGCTCCTGATGTAATGGTAAGTGTCTCAGAGTGAAATTTGGAGAGTGCAAAGAGTGCTCACATGATGTTGCTCTGCAGTAGTATGTGCCTGTGAGTGCAAGTTTGTGTGATACACTGCCTGGCATGCTGACTTTATGGCAATGAGGTGTGTAGCCTTATTACCACAGATCCATGGCTGCATAGAAGGATGGGAGGGACATGCAGTGTCTTTGCAGCAATACAGTGACACTGCTGGTTTAGAAAGTGGAAGTCAGAACAAACATTGCCTGTGCTAATGGATGTCAGAGTCCATTCGCTCTTCACATGCTCATTTGGCACATCACAAATGTGTTTTGTCCAGAGGGTACTGAAGGATGTGTGTACACTTTTCATATCGTCACCATGGATATGTGAGCATTATGCACAAGATTGAAATGCCTGAGGGTGACACTCTTGGTGGAAAATCGCATATGACACATCAGAGTGATGTACTTCTGAAACATCCTCCTTCCATTGATTTCATAATGTGTACTGACTTGCATGTGTAGGCACTGTTTGACCTCTCATATTGTACATGCATGTGATTGTTCAGATGGGCCAGGTTTAACCTCAGTGTGAGTCCCCCTGGCCTGCACAGATACTGCCCAATTTGACACAGACCCATCAGTATATGGACAGAGTGAGATATATGTGTTGTCTGCCACCCTGTTTCTAAATGAGCTATCTTAGGCCTGATGATTGCACAAGACAGACCTTGTGAGAAGGGTGTGAGAATGTAAGATCATGCCCCTAGATGTGACATCCACGACACAGTTTGCCACTCACAGGCCAAGGACATTGAGGGGTGTGTAGTGTTAGACACAGTGAGTCTTCCCCAAAACATCATTTGCAACATGATGTATGTCTTGCTCCCTCACATGCTGCATCACAGATGAGGGCATTCTTCACATTGCTTTGTGTGCTGCCATTCTGCATGTGTGTGAGATGGCCAGGACCTGTGTCCACCCTCATACCTAAATGCATTTCAATCCGATTATCTGATGCAAATGTACTATGTGTCATGTTGTATGGCCTCTGATCAAGATTTCTGTACAGCTGTGCTAAGTGTTTGCATGCACCTGTCCTGAGACACAGTGGAACATGGCCCTGTGTCCCTGAAACTGCCTCTTCTTGTCTCCCATGCCTGCAGCTCAAAGTACGCCAGCGTAAGGCCTTATGGAGGGCCATTGCACGCAAGGTGTGGGCTCTGGGTGTCTGCAACCGACGGCACACACACTGTCACAAGAGGTGGGATGACATCTGCCGCATGAGCAAAAACATGGCAGAGATGATGCAGGGGCTACTCCCACGGGCTGGAAGGTTGTCGCACAGGAGCATGACACCACTAATGGCCCGCATCTTCGCTGTGACACAGCCAGAGCTGGATGGACGTTTGAGGGCCCATCAGCAGCAAGTTGGGGGTGAGTATTCTGCGAAGGGTGACTTTGGGTGTGAGTGACTGCATGTATCCCAACCCTGCGCCAGTGTTGAACTCTGTGATGTTTCCAGAGTAATGCAATGGATTGTAAGTGGCCTCTGTGTTGAGTGCAGCTGGCATGCATTTGTGCTACATGTACTTTCTCATGTGTTCAAAGTAATGGCCCGTGACGTTGCAAGATAAGATGTGGCCTCATGCCATCTGCTGCATTATGGGTGTCATAGACATCACCGGGGAGTTAACAGCTGTGTTCCTCATCTGAGTGTGCTTACGTCGATGTGTGCAGTGTCTGACTTTGGAATTGTGAGAACTACACATATGCCAACAGCAAGGGTCGTTGCGCTTCAAAGCACAACATGGTGGACATCAGTAGCTCATGGCCATGGTATGAGGACATCCTGGAGTCAGTATCTGTGTTGTCCCCTTAAAGTGACTCCAGATGTGACTGTGACAACATGTTGAGATGTACATCTATCTCACCTACAGGCATGTAGGTATGCTTACAGGAATCAGGATGTCAGGTAACTGGGAGGCACGGGCCAGCTATTTGGCAGTGTGAACGTCACATGGGTCATTGATGCCAACTATGCATGTTTCCATGCATCTTCTGACTTTTGCATGAGGCTTGCACATGCAGACCGCACAGGGTGGTGTGCTACATGGGGTATCATGTTCGAGTTGTTTGCTTTGGTTGCATAGGATGTTTGTGAGTATGGCACTAAACTGAACCTATGTCTGTCTCTTGCAGCATCTACAGAGGGCACAGAAGGACAGGGTACGGACAACGGGGATGAGGCATCTTGCTCGACGGCAACACATGAGCGCACTGACACTGATGTGACCAGCACCTCTGAGGGGGTCCGGAGTGCCCTTGAAGAATCACGCCCGGAAACACCAACCTCAACGTCATCTGACGCCAGCGGTGACTCCTCGATGTTGGCGGACACAGGGAGTGGGAAATTTGCCTCTTCTTCCACCACACATCGTCCAGTGCCCACCCTCCTGGCTAGTTCCACTAGCGCTGCCCGTGCCCGCAGCAGTCAGAAGGGTAGAGTGTCCTTCCCCCCAGGCACCGCTGCCCCTGTCCCTGTCTCCCCTGCTGCCCTCAGTGTTGAGGTGGTGGAGCTTTTGCGCCAGCTGTGTGTGGGTCAGACTACTTTACTGAATGCCTTCCTTGATCATGACAAGAAGTTGGCACAGGTAGTTACCTTCATGGAGGGCATTCATTCTGACGTGGGTGGGCTACACAGGACTGTCCAGTCTTTGTCCTCCACAGTGACAGCAGCCATTCAGCTGGCACAGGCTCAGGGTCCAGCTCCTGTCCCTTCAGCAACCACCCTGCCAGTGGCCACATCTGACGAGAGTGACCACACCCCACAGCCCTCAGGCTCAAAGTACTGCACACGAAGCACAACACAGCAGCACTCCAAGCGGGCCAGAGCACAGACACCATAACAAAAAAAAAAAGAAGTCACACAGGAACGCAAAGCCAAAAGCCCTACGGATGACACTCAGGGGCATCAAGCCAAGAAGCAGGCTTCAGGCTCACATGCATCGAAATCAGTCCAATCCAAGGACACTTCCATCCCAAAACCTGCTCCCACAGACAGGCAAAAAGTTGCCGTGCCTGCTGTGAAGCTGGTGCCTGCAAAGAGTCATGCAGAAACGGATCTCTGAGGCAGGTTCACCCACAACCTCAACTCCCACCCACAACCCTGTGAAGCTGTGACAGGAGGGCACTGTGGGGGGTTCACCTGGTCAATCAATAAATCAATCAATCAATCATTTGTAGAGCGCACTACTCACCCGTGAGGGTCTCAAGGCGCTAAGGGGTGGGGGGAGCGGGGGGCAGCTACTGGTCGAACAGCCAGGTCTTGAGTCATCTCCTGAAGGTCAGCAGGTCCTGGGTGAGGCGCAGGGGGGTGGGGAGGGTGTTCCATGTCTTTGTGGCGAGGTGGGAGAATGATCTGCTGCCGGTGGTCGTTCGGCACATGCGTGGGACGGTGGCGAGGGCGAGGTCGGCGGAGCGAAGCTGGCGGTTTGGGGTGTAGAAGGACAGTCGTTCGTTGAGGTATGCTGGTCCGGCGTTGTGGAGTGCTTTGTGAGCGTGGGTGAGGAGTTTGAAGGTGATCCTCTTGTTGACCGGGAGCCAGTGCAGATCTCTTAGGTGGGTGGTGATGTGGCTGTGGCGGGGGAGTCCGAGGATGAGGCGTGCGGAGGCGTTCTGTATGCGTTGGAGTCTCTTCTGGAGTGTAGTCGTGGTTGCTGCGTAGAGGGCGTTGCCGTAGTCCAGCCTGCTGCTGACGAGTGCTTGGGTGACCGTTCTCCTAGTTTCGGTGGGGATCCATCTGTAGATCTTGCGGAGCATTCGGAGGGTGTTGAAGCAGGAGGAGGAAACGGTGTTGACTTGCTGGGTCATAGAGAGCGTTGAGTCCAGAATGAACCCCAGATTGAGTGCATGGTTTGTGGGTGTCTGGGCAGCTCCCAGCGAGGTCGGCCACCAGGAGTCGTCCCATGCGGAGGGGGTGGGGCCGAGGATGAGGACCTCCGTTTTGTCTGAGTTCAATTTCAGTCGGCTGGTCTTCATCCAATCCGCGACGGCCTTCATTCCCTCGTGGAGGTTGGATTTGGCGATGGCCGGGTCTTTGGTGAGGGAGAGGATCAGCTGTGTGTCGTCGGCATACGAGACGATGTTGAGGTGGTGTGCTCGGATGATGTTGGCGAGCGGAGCCATGTAGATGTTGAACAGGGTCGGGCTGAGGGATGATCCTTGGGGTACACCGCAGGTGATCGTGGTGGCTTCGGATCGGAACGGGGGAGGTGGACTCTCTGGGTTCTGCCGGTGAGGAAGGAGGTTATCCAGTCCAGGGTTTTGCCTCAGATCCCTGCGTTGTGGAGGCGTGTGCGCAGGGTGTGGTGGCAGACGGTGTCGAAGGCGGCCGAGAGGTCCAGGAGGATGAGGGACGCGGTTTCGCCCTTGTCCAGTATGGTCCTGATGTCGTCAGTGGCGGCGATGAGGGCGGTCTCGGTGCTGTGGTTGCTGCGGAAGCCGGATTGGGAGGAGTCCAGGATGTTATTCTCGTCCAGGAAGTGGGTCAGTTGTCTGTTGGTGGTCTTCTCAATGACTTTGCCGGGAACGGGAGCAGGGAGATGGTTCGGAAGTTCTTGAGGTCCCTTGGGTCCGCCTTGGGTTTCTTGAGGAGGGCGTTGATCTCAGCGTGTTTCCAGCTCTCTGGGAAGGTGGCGGTCTCGAAGGAGCTGTTGATGATCTTTCGGAGTTGGGTTGCGATGATGGAGCTTGCCTTGTTGAAGATGTGGTGGGGGCAGGGGTCGGAAGGTGAGCCAGAGTGGATGATGTTCATGATTTTGAGGGTGTCTTCGTCGTTGATGTTGTTCCAGGAGAGCAGAAGGTCAGTGTGTTTGGTGGGTGTTGGGTCGGAGGTGTCGGCGTCTGTCGTCGGTGCCTGGGTGTCGAAGCTGTTGTGGATGTCTGCTATCTTGCGGTGGAAGAAGGTAGCCAGGGAGTCGCAGAGTTCTTGTGACGGCGGTACGTCATTGGAGCTGGAGCTGGGGGTGGCGAGTTCTTTCACGATGTTGAAGAGCTCTTTGCTGTTGTGTGGGTTGTTGTTGATACGCTCCTTGAAGTAGGTTCTTTTGGCGGATCAGATGAGTTGGTGGTGTTTGCGTCTGGCGTTCCTGAGGGCTGCGTGGTTGTCTGGTGTCTGGTCATTGCGCCATTGCTTCTCGAGTCTTCTGCAGGTGTGCTTGAAGTTCTGGAGGTCGGCGTTGAACCAGATGGCTCTTGTGTCGGTGCGCCTGTTGGAGGGTTTCTTGATAGGGGCGAGGGTGTTGGCGCAGTCTTTGATCCATTACCTGAAGTTGTGGGCTGCTGCGTCAGTCTCGGAGGGCTCGGGTGGAAGGTCTCGGGCGAGTGTGGTGATGAGCTGGTCTTCGGTGACTCTTTTCCAGTTGCGGCGTGGGATGCGTTGCGGTTGATTGTGTGCGGTGTGTTTCTCGAAGGAGAAGTGGATGCAGTGGTGGTCGGTCCAGTGGAGTTCGGTGGTGTGGCTGAAGGTGACGTGGTCGCTGGCGGAGAAGATGGGGTCGAGCGTGTGTCCAGCGGAGTGGGTGGGTGTTGTGACGAGTTGTTTGAGTCCGAGGTTGGCGAGGTTGTCGATCAGTGTTGTGGAGTTGCTGTCGTTGGTGTTCTCGAGGTGGAAATTCAGGTCTCCGAGGAGGATGTAGACTGTGGAGGTGATGGCGTGCTGATGAGGTTAGTGATGGATTCGCTGAACTGTGGTCGGGGTCCCGGGGGTCTGTATACGAGGGTTCCTCTGAGGAGGGTGGGGTTGTTGACTAGGATCTGGAAGTGTAGGAGTTCGGCCATGCTGAGGGCGTCTTCGGTGCTGGTTGAGATTCTGATGGTGTTCCTGTGGATGATGGTGATTTCTCCTCCTGGTTTGTTGTTGTTCTGGTCCCTGCGTGTGATCTTGTAGCCGTCCGGGATGGCTATGGCTATGTCCAGTGCCGAGGAGGTGTTCATCCAGGTCTACGTCAGGAAGGCGACATCCGGGGCGGAGGAGTCGAGCAGGTCCCAGAGTTCGATGGCGTGCTTGTGGACTGAGCGGGTGTTGAGCAGTATGCAGCTGAGATGGTTGTGGCCTGCAGTGTTGGGATGGGCACGACGTGCTGGTGTGCGCTGGCTGGTGTAGCTGCAGCTACGACAGGTGAAAGTTCCGTGGGTGAGCTTCGGGGTGGCCTGGAAGCAGGTAGAATTTCGGCCGGCGTTAAGTGCGTGGAGGGTGTTAGGGGCAGGCCTGCGGCAAAAAGGACAGCTCAACCTCCCTCCAGTGGCCCGCAGGATGACAGTCCCACCTCCTCACCTGCGGCCACTGAGACGTGTGAGCTGGAACAGGATGTGTCCTCAGACACCTCTGATCCCGCAGCAGAGGCCCCCCTGCCAAACGCTGAAGGGGCCGTCCGAGGAAAAACAAGGGAGAATCACGTGGCAAAGCACCAGCCAAACGCCAGTCAAAGAGCCAGCCATGATGGTACCTCTCTTCACCTTCCCATTGACTTTGTTGACTATCCTTACCCACACTGCCATGTTGATGGCAGGCGTCTGTTGGACTGTGTCTCCACATCAATGTGGTGACTACTCTATTGTCCCGTCTACCATCACTGACAACTCATTGATTCACTTACCACCTATTTGCAAATAATCACTTCCCTGTCACATGTACTTATTGTAAATAAACACTCTTTGCACACCTATGTTTTCGTGTCAGCTCCATGTTTATCACAGGATGTACAATCTTGACTCAGATTACAATGTACCAGGTGCACTGATTGTTGCGAGGCATTGAGAGGCTGAAGGGACCTAAGAAAACACAAGAGAACAACATTCACTTGTCAGTTGATGGCATCACACCCATTACACAACATTGTCATCAAGGTACTCAAACCTGCACACATTACAATGAGCAACGATATCGACATAGACATCATGTAGCTGTGCATAACTACCCTGTCCCAGAAACATCAGCCCTCAGCACAGAGCCAACAACAGGCAGCTGTCACATAGCTCCCCTAGGCATTTCCTACAACTACAAAAACAGCATACAATGGCACCGTTGTACAATGTCACTCACCTTCAAGGGAAGTAGCGGTTGATGAGCTGTTGACGCAGGTCGACACCTTCCTCCTCTCCACTGTCCTCGTCACTGGACATGTGTGGGTTTGCAGGCGGGGGCATCTGCTGCTCATCATCATCCAGGGTCAGGGGGATCTCTTTGCGCAGGGCAAGGTTGTGGAGCATGCAGCATGCTACCACGATCTGACACATCTTTTGGGGAGAGTACATCAGTGCACCTCCGGTCCTGTCCAGGCACCGAAATCGAGACTTGAGAAGCCCAAAAGTCCGCTCCACCACACGACGTGTCCTCCCATGGGCCTCATTGTAGCGGACTTCACCCGGGGTCCTGGGATTCCGCAGTGGGCTCAGCAACCAGGGCCGGTTGGGATATGCAGAGTCACCTAGGTGCCAGATACACAGAACAATTTAGTAAAATGACTGTAGCATGTCACACATACAGCACAATACTTGACTCAGCTAACTCACCTACAAGCCACGCACGGTCAGGATGCAGATTTGCCATCATCTGTGGTACGATGCTGTTACGCAGGATGTAGGAGTCGTGGGGTAAGCCAGGGAATCTGGCACAGACATGTGAGATGATCATATCTGCCTGGCATACAACCTGCACATTAATGGAATGGGAATGCTTCCTATTCCTGTAGATGTGCTCCCGTGCCTGTGGCGGAACCAGTCCAACATGGGTGCAGTCAATGGCACCAACTACATTAGGGATGTGGGCAACGTCATAGAAATCAGCCTTCACAGCTGGCAATTCCTGTCTCCATGGAAAATGGATGTAAGTGTCCTTGTATACCATCATAGCGGACAGGACATTCCGTAGCACCATGCTGAACATTGCCTGCGACATCCCACCTGCGGTGGCCACCGTGTACTGGAACTAACCAGTTGCGAAGAAATGCAGGGCTGCCATCACCTTACGTGTTGGTGACACGGCAGTTGGATATGTCCTGCGAGGCCTCAGATGGGGCTCCAACTGAGCACATAGGTCTTGGAGGTTTTGCCGATCCAACCGGAACTTACGGATGATTTCCACATCCTCCATGTCTGCCAGCAAGGTGAATGGCCGGTGCACATTTGGTCGCCTCCTACATGAGATAAAAGGGGACACGTGTCAATTCAATTCACCCATGAGATGTGTCCAACATCTGACATTTTGACTGACACAGCGCCAACGATGACTGGCCTGACACACCAGTTTACAGCACAAGTCACATCAGAGACAACTTGACCCCAAGTAGTCGTACACGTGATCAGTATGTACGAACTGAGTGCACCCGAGACAGATTCAGACTATGTGAATGTGAAACGGGGCATTCCGACATCTTGTGTCACCAGCCCTGAGAGTACTTGACACAGCACATGTCTGAAACACCAACACCGCTGTCTCCTACGTAGCTGCTGTACCTGCCACACCTTCTTGCGTGAGTCGGACAGGGCACACATGAACGACACAATGAGTACAGTGTGTGCATGAAGATCAAGTATCAACATGAGTTCAGCAATCTACACAGTGAAGTAGGCACATTGAGTAGTCAGTCCATCATCACTGTGTGTTGCTTAGCCATCTCACACATTGACATGTCTCCATATTTGAGAGTCCATCACACAATAGATCTGTGTACATGCACAACAACATCATCAGTGACATGTGAGGGACTACATGCCAATGCATGTACTCCAGTGCACTGACATGGCATGTGTAGACATCAGTGAGTAGAATGTCACACCAGAATTCAATTTAACAATCTGGTGGCATGACTCATTGTAAGTGTGGAGTGTTCAATGATGAGAACTGCCCATTGCCATTGCTACAGCATGATGTGTCCATAGGTGCCCTAAGTGTGCACCGCCACCGCAATCACGGTCATTGGCACCAATGTAAAGATGCCAAATCGCGGTAACGACTGCCTGGGCCCCACAGTGTGACACCGCCATTGCCCATGCCCATTCAGTCAATGGGAACCGCAATCGCGCTAGTGGAATGCACTTTTGAAAATCGCGGTAGGCGTGCTCCGCTACCGCGGGGCCGGTCATTGGATACGATTGTAAGATGCACGATTGCTGTAGCGACCACCTGGGCCCCGCGGTGTGACACCGCCATTGCCCATGCCCATTCAGCCAATGGGAACCGCAATCGCGCTAGTGGAATGCACTTTTGAAAATCGCGGTAGGCGTGCTCTGCTACCGCAGGGCCGGTCATTGGTTGCATTTGAAAAATAGCTGACCTGGAACACCAATTGCAGCAGCTGAGTACCATTGAAACAACCCCAGGGGGCTATATATGTGTGTGAGGGAGCCACACATTTCCACTGCATCCAGACACTGCTGCCTGCCATTCTTCATCCCCAACTGCTGATGTTCCTGTCTCCTGGACCCAGTGATGGCGAGAACTGAGAACATCAGGGCCCGTCCCTTCACCACAGAGGAGCTGGAGGTCCTGTGGATGAGGTGCTTACACACTACGGGAGGCTAAATGGTGCTCCTGATGTAATGGTAAGTGTCTCAGAGTGAAATTTGGAGAGTGCAAAGAGTGCTCACATGATGTTGCTCTGCAGTAGTATGTGCCTGTGAGTGCAAGTTTGTGTGATACACTGCCTGGCATGCTGACTTCATGGCAATGAGGTGTGTAGCCTTATTACCACAGATCCATGGCTGCATAGAAGGATGGGAGGGACATGCAGTGTCTTTGCAGCCATACAGTGACACTGCTGGTTTGGAAAGTGGAAGTCAGAACAAACATTGCCTGTGCTAATGGATGTCAGAGTCCATTCGCTCTTCACATGCTCATTTGGGACATCACAAATGTGTTTCGTCCAGAGGGTACTGAAGGATGTGTGTACACTTTTCATATCATCAGCATGGATATGTGAGCATTATGCACAAGATTGAAATGCCTGAGGGTGACACTCTTGGTGGAAAATCGCATATGACACATCAGAGTGATGTACTTCTGAAACATCCTCCTTCCATTGATTTCATAATGTGTACTGACTTGCATGTGTAGGCACTGTTTGACCTCTCATATTGTACATGCATGTGATTGTTCAGATGGCCAGGTTTAACCTCCGTGTGAGTCCCCCTGGCCTGCACAGATACTGCCCAATTTGACACAGACCCATCAGTATATGGACAGAGTGAGATATATGTGTTGTCTGCCACCCTGTTTCTCAATGAGCTATCTTAGGCCTGATGATTGCACAAGACAGACCTTGTGAAAAGGGTGTGAGAATGTAAGATCATGTCGCTAGATGTGACATCCACGACACAGTTTGCCACTCACAGGCCAAGGACATTGAGGGGTGTGTAGTGTTAGACACAGTGAGTCTTCCCCAAAACATCATTTGCAACATGATGTATGTCTTGCTCCCTCACATGCTGCATCACAGATGAGGGCCTTCTTCACATTGCTTTGTATGCTGCCATTCTGCATGTGTGTGAGATGGCCAGGACCTGTGTCCACCCTCATACCTAAATGCATTTCAATCCGATTATCTGATGCAAATGTACTATGTGTCATGTTGTATGGCCTCTGATCAAGCTTTCTGTACAGCTGTGCTAAGTGTTTGCATGCACCTGTCCTGAGACACAGTGGAACATGGCCCAGTGTCCCTGAAACTGCCTCTTCTTGTCTCCCATGCCGGCAGCTCAAAGTACGCTAGCGTAAGGTCTTATGGAGGGCCATTGCACGCAAGGTGTGGGCTCTGGGTGTCTGCAACCGACGGCACACACACTGTCACAAGAGGTGGGATGACATCTGCCGCATGAGCAAAAACGTGGCAGAGATGATGCAGGGGCAACTCCCACGGACTGGAAGGTTGTCGCGCAGGAGCATGACACCACTAATGGCCTGCATCTTGGCTGTGACACAGCCAGAGCTGGATGGACGTTTGAGGGCCCATCAGCAGCAAGTTGGGGGTGAGTGTTCTGCGAAGGGTGACTTTGGGTGTGAGTGACTGCATGTATCCCAACCCTGCGCCAGTGTTGAGCTCTGTGATGTTTCCAGAGTGATGCAATGGATTGTAAGTGGCCTCTGTGTTGAGTGCAGCTGACATGCATTTGTGCTACATGTACTTTCTCATGTGTTCAAAGTAATGGCCCGTGACATTGCACGATAAGATGTGGCCTCATGCCATCTGCTGCATTATGGGTGTCATAGACATCACCGGGGAGTGAACAGCTGTGTTCCTCATCTGAGTGTGCTTACGTCGATGTGTGCAGTGTCTGACTTTGGAATTGTGAGAACTACACATATGCCAACAGCAAGGGTCGTTGCGCTTCAAAGCACAACATGGTGGACATCAGTAGCTCATGGCCATGGTATGAGGACATCCTGGAGTCAGTATCTGTGTTGTCCCCTTAAAGTGACTCCATATGTGACTGTGACAACATGTTGAGATGTACATCTATCTCACCTACAGGCACGTAGGTATGCTTACAGGAATCAGGATGTCAGGTAACTGGGAGGCACGGGCCATCTATTTGGCAGTGTGAACTTCACATGGGTCATTGATGCCAACTATGCATGTTTCCATGCATCTTCTGACTTTTGCATGAGGCTTGCACATGCAGACCGCACAGGGTGGTGTGCTACATGGGGGTATCATGTTCGAGTTGTTTGCTTTGGTTGCATATGATGTTTGTGAGTATGGCACTAAACTGAATCTACGTCTGTCTCTTGCAGCATCTACAGAGGGCACAGAAGGACAGGGTACGGACACCGGGGATGAGGCATCTTGCTCGACGGCAACACATGAGCTCACTGACACTGATGTGACCAGCGCCTCTGAGGGGGACCGGAGTGCCCTTGAAGAATCACGCCCGGAAACACCAACCTCAACGTCATCTGACGCCAGCGGTGACTCTTCGATGTTGGCGGACACAGGGAGTGGGAAATCTGCCTCTTCTTCCACCACACATCGTCCAGTGCCCACCCTCCCGGCTAGTTCCACTAGCGCTGCCCGTGCCCGCAGCTGTCAGAAGGGTAGAGTGTCCTTCCCCCAGACACCGCTGCCCCTGTCCCTGACTCCCCTGCTGCCCTCAGTGTTGAGGTGGTGGAGCTTTTGCGCCAGCTGTGTGTGGGTCAGACTACTTTACTGAATGCCTTCCTTGATCATGACAAGAAGTTGGCACAGGTAGTTGCCTTCATGGAGGGCATTCATTCTGACGTGGGTGGGCTACACAGGACTGTCCAGTCTTTGTCCTCCACAGTGACGGCAGCCATTCTGCTGGCACAGGCTCAGGGTCCAGCTCCTGTCCCTTCGGCAACCACCCTGCCAGTGGCCACATCTGCCAAGAGTGACCACACCCCACAGCCCTCAGGCTCAAAGTACTCCACACGAAGCACAACACAGCAGCACTCCAAGCGGGCCAGAGCACAGACACCATAACCAAAAAAAAAAGAAGTCACACAGGAACGCAAAGCCAAAAGCCCTTCGGGTGACACTCAGGGGCATCAAGCCAAGAAGCAGGCTTCAGGCTCACATGCATCCAAATCAGTCCAATCCCAGGACACTTCCATCCCAAAACCTGCTCCCACAGACAGGGGAAAAGTTGCCGTGCCTGCTGTGAAGCTGGTGCCTGCAAAGAGTCATGCAGAAACGGATCTCTGAGGCAGGTTCACCCACAACCTCAACTCCCACCCACAACCCTGTGAAGCTGGGACAGGAGGGCACTGTGGGGGGTTCACCTGGTCAATCAATCAATCAATCAATCAATCAATCATTTGTAGAGCGCCCTACTCACCCTTGAGGGTCTCAAGGTGCTAAGGGGTGGGGGGAGCGGGGGGCAGCTACTGGTCGAACAGCCAGGTCTTGAGGCGTCTCCTGAAGGTCAGCAGGTCCTGGGTGTGGCGCAGGTGGGCGGGGAGGGTGTTCCATGTCTTTGCGGCGAGGTGGGAGAATGATCTGCTGCCGGTGGTCGTTCGGCGGATGCGTGGGACGGTGGCGAGGTCGGCGGAGTGAAGCTGGCGGTTTGGGGTGTAGAAGGACAGTCGTTCGTTGAGGTATGCTGGTCCGGCGTTGTGGAGTGCTTTGTGAGCGTGGGTGAGGAGTTTGAAGGTGATCCTCTTGTTGACCGGGAGCCAGTGCAGATCTGTTAGGTGGGTGGTGATGTGGCTGTGGCGGGGAGTCCGAGGATGAGGCATGCGGAGGTGTTCTGTATGCGTTGAAGTCTCTTCTGGTGTAGTCGTGGTTGCTGCGTAGAGGGCGTTGGCCGTAGTCCAGCCTGCTGCTGACGAGTGCTTGGGTGACCGTTCTCCTGGTTTCAGTGGGGATCCATCTGTAGATCTTGCGGAGCATTCGGAGGGTGTTGAAGCAGGAGGAGGAAACGGTGTTGACTTGCTGGGTCATAGAGAGCGTTGAGTCCAGAATGAACCCCAGATTGAGTGCATGGTTTGTGGGTGTCGGGGTAGATCCCAGCGAGGTCGGCCACCAGGAGTCGTCCCATGCGGAGGGGGTGGGGCCGAGGATGAGGACCTCCGTTTTGTCTGAGTTCAATTTCAGTCGGCTGGTCTTCATCCAATCCGCGACGGCCTTCATTCCCTCGTGGAGGTTGGATTTGGCGATGGCCGGTTCTTTGGTGAGGGATAGGATCAGCTGTGTGTCGTCGGCGTACGAGACGATGTTGAGGTGGTGTGCTCGGACGATGTTGGCGAGCGGAGCCATGTAGATGTTGAACAGGGTCGGGCTGAGGGATGATCCTTGGGGTACACCGCAGGTGATCGTGGTGGCTTCGGATCGGAACGGGGGAGGCGGACTCTCTGGGTTCTGCCGGTGAGGAAGGAGGTTATCCAGTCCAGGGTTTTGCCTCAGATCCCTGCGTCGTGGAGGCGTGTGCGCAGGGTGTGGTGGCAGACGGTGTCGAAGGCGGCCGAGAGGTCCAGGAGGATGAGGGACACGGTTTCGCCCTTGTCCAGTATGGTCCTGATGTCGTCAGTGGCGGCAATGAGGGCGGACTCGGTGCTGTGGTTGCTGCAGAAGCCGGATTGGGAGGAGTCCAGGACGTTGTTCTCCTCCAGGAAGTGGGTCACTTGTCTGTTGGTGGTCTTCTCAATGTCTTTGCCGGGAACGGGAGCAGGGAGATGGGTCGGAAGTTCTTGAGGTCCCTTGGGTCCGCCTTGGGTTTCTTGAGGAGGGCATTGATCTTGGCGTGTTTCCAGCTCTCTGGGAAGGTGGCGGTCTTGAAGGAGCTGTTGATGATCTTTCGGAGTTGGGGTGCGATGATGGAGCTTGCCTTGTTGAAGATGTGGTGGGGGCAGGGGTCGGAAGGTGAGCCGGAGTGGATGGTGTTCATGATTTTGAGGGTGTCTTCGTCGTTGATGTTGTTCCAGGAGAGCAGAAGGTCGGTGTGTTTGGTGGGTGTTGGGTCGGGGGTGTCGGCATCTGTCGTCGGTGCCTGGGTGTCGAAGCTGTTGTGGATGTCTGCGATCTTGCGGTGGAAGAAGGTAGCCAGGGAGTCACAGAGTTCTTGTGACGGCAGTACGTCATTGGAGCTGGAGCTGGAGCTGGGGGTGGCGAGTTCTTTCACTATGTTGAAGAGCTCTTTGCTGTTGTGTGCGTTGTTGTCGATACGCTCCTTGAAGGAGGTTCTTTTGGCAGATCAGATGAGTTGGTGGTGTTTGCGTCTGGCGTTCCTGAGGGCTGAGTGGTTGTCTGGTGTCTGGTCATTGCGCCATTGCTTCTCGAGTCTTCTGCAGGTGTGCTTGGAGTTCTGGAGGTCGGCGTTGAACCAGATGGCTCTTGTGTCGATGCGCCTGTTGGAGGGTTTCTTGATCGGGGCGAGGGTGTTGGCGCAGTCTTTGATCCATTGCCTGAAGTTGTGGGCTGCTGTGTCGGTCTCGGAGGGCTCGGGTGGAAGGTCTCGGGCGAGTGTGGTGATGAGCTGGTCTTCGGTGACTCTTTTCCAGTTGCGGTGTGGGATGCGTTGCGGTTGGTTGTGTGCGGTGTGTTTCTCGAAGGAGAAGTGGATGCAGTGGTGGTCGGTCCAGTGGAGTTCGGTGGTGTGGCTGAAGGTGACGTGGTCGCTGGCGGAGAAGATGGGGTCGAGCGTGTGTCCAGCGGAGTGGGTGGGTATTGTGACGAGTTGTTTGAGTCCGAGGTTGGCGAGGTTGTCGATCAGTGTTGTGGAGTTGCTGTCGTTGGTGTTCTCGAGGTGGAAATTCAGGTCTCCGAGGAGGATGAAGTCTGTGGAGGTGATGGCGTGCGTGCTGATGAGGTCAGTGATGGATTCTCTGAACTGTGGTCGGGGTCCCGGGGGTCTGTATACGAGGGTTCCTCTGACGGTGGTGTTGTTGTTGACGTGGATCTGGAAGTGTAGGAGTTCGGCCATGCTGAGGGCGTCTTCGGTGCTGGTTGAGATTCTGATGGTGTTCCTGTGGATGATGGCGATTCCTCCTCCTGGTTTGTTGTTGTTCCGGTCCCTGCGTGTGATCTTGTAGCCGTCCGGGATGGCTATGGCTATGTCCGGTGCCGAGGAGGTGTTCATCCAGGTCTCTGTCAGGAAGGCGACGTCCGGGGCGGAGGAGTCGAGCAGGTCCCAGAGTTCGATGGAGTGCTTGTGGACTGAGCGGGTGTTGAGCAGTATGCAGCTGAGATGGTTGTGGCCTGCAGTGTTGGGATGGGCAGGACGTGCTGGTGTGCGCTGGCTGGTGTAGCTGCAGCTACGACAGGTGAAAGTTCCGTGGGTGAGCTTCGGGGTGGCCTGGAATCAGGTAGAATTTCGGCCGGCGTTGAGTGCGTGGAGGGTGTTAGCATCGTAGCGGCGTTGGGTCCTGTGGAGGTCGCGGGTGCCAGGGGGTCTGGTGCTGGGCGCGGTCCAGGCCGTACGGGCGCAGACAGGCTTGCCTTAGGCACGCCAGTGGCGCGACCGTGCAGCGGTCGGCATTTGTAGGGGAGGGAGGAGGGACGAGCAGCTGGGAGGCGGGAGCGGGGGCGGGAACGGGGTGAAAACGGCGGGAAAAAAACAAGAACACAACGAGGGGGCACAATGAGGAAGACCTAAAAATAATGGTAACAGACACAATTACGATAATACAAGCTCACGAAAACAGTACCAAGCACAAGTACAACAAATGGATCACTCAGGCAAAAAACGGGCTCAGGGTGGGCTCGAACCCTACCACGGAGGGCTGGCTGGCTTCAGGGGCGACGCAGATTGCCGCGGAGCTGCCGGGGAGAGTGATGTCCTGGGACCAAGGTCTGAGGACTCACGCGCGCTCCCCCGCAGCGGTCGCCATTTGTAGGGGAGGGGGGAGGGACGAGCAGCTGGGAGGCGGGAGCGGGGCGGGAACGGGGTGAAAACGGCGGGAAAAAACCAAGAACACAACGAGGGGGCACAATGAGGAAGACCTGAATATAACGGTAACAGACACAATTACGATAATACAAGCTCACAAAAACAGTACCAAGCACAAGTACAACAAATGGATCACTGAGGCAAAAAACGATTGATTGATTGTCTATATCGTGAGCTAAACTACCACACTAGACGTGAATCTGAAGACATATAGTGGAATGAGATGTGGGGGGACTCATCCTACAAATAGAGGCAGAAAATTGGAACTGAGCAGGAGGAAAACCAAGAATGCCCAGCATGCCACACCCTTCAAAGCAACACCAGAACTAGAACAGCCAAGGGAATGACGCTGGCCAGACAGAAGCCTTCTAGATAATAACTCTAAGTTGCGCATACTACTGGGCAGCTAATAGTCAAACCACTTCACGGGGGATTGTAGCAGGCTATTAATAAAGGGAGGCTTCTATGGAACTAGAAGTCTCACGAATAGAGCTCTAAGGATGACCCAATCAAAAAACAATCCGATATACTAATGTATATGAGGCTGAAAAAACAAAATGAAAGTAATAGGACCAGTCGGTACGAGACATAAGTATATAGGCAAGGTCTAAGCTTCACCACCCTGTCTCTAAATGAAGATGCCAGTCCAGAGACAGTACCGACCAGTCACTGCCCAACATGCTGGGACTAAGGGCTTCACGTAATACTAATATATTTCCTCAATTCTACCGCTATACACCGCTTACCTGTATCAAAGAGCCGGTTTCCTCCCTTGGTTCACGGGTCAGGATCCAAGTTACACCGCTACACTCCTCACACGGTGTAGGCAGTGGGGAAGCCTCACATTAAATAGACATGCCTGGAGGATGATTACACTGTGGACCACATGTGTGTGATCTGGAGGTAGCTACAGCTAGAATGTAAAATGTTCCGGCACCATCTTAAAGGGAAGGGGCATTCCCGATTGGAGGAAAACAGAAACTCTGGCGCCATATTGAAAGAGGAATGTGCCATTTACTGTAGAATGTGATACTCATAGACCAAGGCAGAAGCTCGGTATGTGATATAGAAGTATGAAAAAGGAGGAAAAAACTTCCAACTTTTGATTTATATAGAGAGAACTATAATAATAACATCCATGTTTGCGATAGCTGGCAACAGCCTGATCGTCAACCTGAACACAAACACAGGGGCGGAATTCAAACTGACACTACAACTCCTGCGCCATCTTAAGAGAAGAAAAAGGACACAATTCCATTTGCAGTATCATAGGGCCTGAAAGGGAAAAACTTCACAAGAACATTTTCAGAAGCATCCAAGTGAACCACCACTGGAAGAGTTATCGGGTAAATGGCAAAGCCTCAAAAATAGGATAAAGGAATAAACTGGACTAACCAGGTGGGATAGGGGAAAAACTTGCACAGGAGGGACACTTAAGGACTAACAAAGTCAATGGGGGGACTGGAGGTAAAACCAGGTAGACAAGCCAGTTGCAGAAGTAACAGTCTCCCATTCTGGGGGCACATTGTAAAAGACGGAGCAGGATATGTGAAACCAAATACAGACAGGGTAGAAAAGTTGGAAAAATTGGATTAATTTATGGCATTTTCCCATGGGATTATTTAATTCAGTCCTTGCTCATGGGTCCCCAAAGAAAAAATCCAAAAGACTTCCCTTTTCTTTTTCTAAGATGAACCAGGTGAGATCTTTTTCTGCAAGGATTCTTTGCTGGACAATGTTCTACCAATGGTACTCCATGTTTTTAATTGCGAAAGGCAGACTTATGTTTGCTGTACCTTACTCTAAACTTGCGATTGGTTTCGCCAACATATCCCAACTGGCAAGGACATTGGATAAGATATATGACTTTCGATGTCCTGGTATTCTCATGTCGAACAGGGTAATTTTTCTTTGTCCCTATTGTATAAGGTTGGTTACCATAACTCCTTCACAAGCATCGCAAGAACCACACTTGTGGTTTCCGTTGACTGGTCTTTGTCCCGTTATGGATTTTTGACAGAAGTCATTCCTTTTTTTAACCTTGGATTTCACCAGAATATTCCTCAGGGTACAATTACATTAAAACACAAAAGTAGGTTTTGGTAGCCTTCCTGTCCTGGGGATCCGTATTGAGAATGTGCCATTGAGAGTTCACTATCTGTCTGATCTTACGGTCCAGATTTGAGTGTTGCACTTCACATACCAATTTTTCTTCATTATTTCTAGTTCTATTCTGAAACATAGCGTCCCTATCATAGTACCTTGCTCATTTAAAAGAGTCATGAAAAAGCTGTCTAGGGTAACCTCTGGATAGTAATTTGTTCTTCAAATTATCTGCATTAATAAGAAAATCATGCATGTTTGTACAGTTCCTGCGCAATCATAGGAACTGACTGAAGGGGATTCTTTGCACCGACATCGAGTTATTTTTAATTTGAGCCTTTTCCTATTTTCAGACATTCCAAATAGATTGTGAAAGGCCCCACTCTTCCCCCTGTCTTCGGTATTTTTCACTATTTGATTTGTTCTGCAGCGTCCTGAAGAAGGTGGTCCATGTTTTGGTATTTCACCAAAATGCTGGTCTGCGCCACTACAAACTGAGTGTGAACCAGAAGAAAAGATTACTATCCCTATAATGAAATAATTGTTATGATGAAATAACTGGAAGGACTTATATTGTGCTGTACAGTTTGCTTTTGAATTGTCTTCCATGAAAACCAAGACTACTTCAGTGTATTTTTAATAAAAAAGCTATGTGGTAAATTCACCCTGCATCTAAGGGTATGGTCTGGTTCCACAAATCATATTGTTTTTAATGGTTTGGAGTTTGAATGAGATAGAATGAATGAAGTATGACTAATTGAAGTATGAATGCTAATTTCACATTTTAGTATGAGCAGAGTGTCGGGTAGCTTGTTGAAAATTACATATTTGTTTTGTACATCCTGTATTATGTTTAGTGAAACCTAACTGTGATTTGAACTTCTAAAGATTAAGCATGATTATGTACTTATACTATATGAGATAAACAAAATTGAGAGTTATACAAAGAAACATTTTAGTCAACAATAAATAAGTTCACTCTGAACGTTTTGGCTGAGAATATTAAGTATTGAGAGTCATCCCAAGGTTATGATGATTAGTTAAATTATCATAGGAGAATGGATCACTTGTCCTGTGTTATTACCAGGGTCTGGGGTGTTGGCCGTCTTAAAAAAACCTCATTTACGTATGTGGTACCGTGGCGGTATATCTTGATTATCTGCTTGTGTACCTACGTGAAAAGCATCATCATTGGGTCCTTTCAAGTGCTTTCCTCCACCTGGAGGGAGACCTACTGGTGATTACAGTAGTGATCAGAAATGGTGAACGTGTGAATCAAGTGAGTTTTAAAATTCCCTCCATCTCTCGATGATATATTTTATTCTAATGGAGATGGGGCAAGGGTTACAAAATAGGGCGGTGCGTATCTAGAAGGGCTACTATTCTATAGCACCTACTTTAAAAACGTGGGTGGTCAGTGGTCGACATGTTTCAGCCCCTGCGGTGCCCAAACGGGTCGGCGGACTTTCTTCAGGACCAGTGTCGTGCACGTGTCCAACTTGATGGCGTGCGTGGATAAGCTGTTGCACTTACCCTTCTTCTCAGATGATATGGGTCTAAATTACCTATAACTTACAGTTCCGCTTTTGCGCTTCCTCGTGGGTCATGCAGAGGCCTCCTCACTTTGCGATCGCTATTTGGCAGCGAGCAATGTAGGTAAGTTGAAACCTACTAGCAAAATAAGGAATCGCAAAATTGCGATTCCTTATTTTGCTCTTGCATTTAAGGAATCGCAAATTGCGATTCCTTAAATGCAATGTTAGTAGCACAAAAGAAAGTGCACTTTAGTTTTAAGGAATCGCTAATTACCACCAACTTCAAGTTGGTGGTAATTAGCGATTTCCTTTAAAAAAAAGCACCTTTTTGCTTTTTTTTAAGTGCCATGTGGCACACATTTATGCCCTTAGGGCATGTATGTGTGCCACATGTGCACACATGCACATTTCAGGGGTGCAACAGGGTGTCCTTTTGGAACCCTGGCACCCTTGAAATTGCGCCCGCAATTTGCGAGTGCCTCTTGGTGACTCGCAAATTGCGGGAGCAATTCCTATTCATTCCTATGGGCCTCTTGGCCCATAGGAATGAATGAGAAGGTATTCCTTAATTGCGAATCGCAATTTGCGATTCACAATTAAGGAATATTAAGCAATCGCAAACATGCATTTACCTACATCTGGCCCTAGAGGTGACTTACTCTACCCCTTGGCAAAAAGACTATGAAAAAGGGGTAAGAAGCACCTATCTTTCTGTTTAAGACTGTGCACCTGAATATGTATGTATGGTGGTTTATGTAGCACACTGCTTAATACTTTCTTCTTCTTCCTTCCCTAAAGGCTATCAGTTCCTTCCCTGCATTACATCTTCAGCCAGAGAGGGGGGAGCCTAGACGGATGTTCCGCCTTGTTTGTTTTCTTTTCCTTGTTTTCCCCCACCTTCTCCCGGTGCCTTTTCCCTGCTGTTGCCATGACATATATAGGCGATAGTGGTTAAGGCGTGGGTAGTGGACTGGGACTTTCTTCGCTCCTGCAGTGTTGGGTGTATTGGAGAGTGGTGGCAGAACAGGGCCCTCTTATGTTCAGTAGTATGATGTTGTGGAGCCTTATCTGGGTCGGTCACTGCCCTTCTTCCTTCATTGGGAACCACTTAGGGAGAATCAGATAATGGCCGACTGGTTTTGCCCTTCACCTCAGGAAACACTGATTTTAATGCGTATGAGACATAGCTTACAGAAGTATTTAGGTTTAAGTGAGCTTCTTTGTGCTGGCACCTCCGAATCTCACAGTTTCCTGAGCTTTAGCCTTGGACAAGATATACAGCACTCTCTGAGTACGTAGCTTGCAGCTATCTGTCTCTTCAAGAGAATGGCTCAAAATTTTCAGCAGACTGCATCTTGTGAGCAGAGATTGAGCGCTTCTAATTCCTCTGGTAGGTCGATGCTCATGAGGGACAATAGTATCTGATTGGCCTAGACCAGCCGCCATCATTTGCTTCTCTCCTCCCCCTCCTGAGGTGCTGAATGGTAGAGAATGGAAAGGCTGTAGTAACCTCGTGTTCATTGAAGCCGATACACTAGCTTCAAAACTGGACTTAGGTTCTCTGTCGTCTGAGACGTTCATTACAGAAGACTTCACTGAGGCATCTGCCATTCCTACCATTTACATACTGTGCTTATGAGTAGAATTTGAGTGGTTTAGGATCCCTTGAGGAGCTGGTTGAGAATGGGCTGGCACATAAGTTTGAGTTACAGCTTCAACTTCTCTGGCATCCCCATACCCTTGGCTGAGTAGTAGAGGGGCTATCAGGAAGCGACCAGAATTTCTACCAGGTGAGGGAGTGATTTGAATGGCTTGAGGCATCCTTATCACTTGTAATACTAATATCTATGAGAAGCTTAAGTGCAACAGGTGAAGTAGCCTTAGCCCCTGTGTTCGTAAACATTTCACCTAATGCAGTAGTTGTGAGGCGTGTCGCATCTGAGGAAGTTTCTGCCCCTGGCTGATTGCCGCCAGTCTCAGTGGTATCCTGAAGCTTCTTGTGGGGCATAGAGGAACCCATGGAGACCATAGACAACACCCCATGTACACCTACTGAAGTTTGTGTCAAGCCGCCGGGGCTGAGCGTGTGTCTTTCATGCTGCCTCCTGCCTCTGCCATTACTCAGTTTATTGAGTTTGTGTGTCTATTTCAGAAGTTCAGAGATTCCTAGGATTGCCAGCCCTAGATTTGACGCCAGCCATTGCACCTCTCAGCAAGATAAGTGCCCAGTAAATTACACACGTTAAAATAGTTACAAAATAAAGCAGTCAACAATGAGCACCGTATATCAGGGGCGTGAGGAAAGTATATGGATATTATACATACTTGGTAAATATGCTTTCCATTCCACCCAGGTCCTTTTAGTTTCTTTTAGTCCTTTTGGCCCCTGTAAACGGTTGGCTGTCAGTGGGCTATGGTAGTGCTCATCTTCTCAACGCATGCGGATAGCGAACAAGCAACAGGTAGCTGACCCTCTCAATACGGTGCCAATCCAGAACAGTTTTGGTAGTCTGGCCACCCGGCAGGGTTATTGAGCAACAAGAAGTTCTTGTAGAAAATATTGCAGCTGGGAAGTCATCTGTTGCAAGTGATGGAGCGAGTTTCGTGTCTCCCCGCCTCTTCAAGATTCACCGCCGCTCTCCCCCAGCACATCGGTGCCTGTCACAGCATCTGTACCCACCCACACTAGTCCTGGCACCTTGAATAACCTCTGTAAAAAAAATTGTTGTCCAGAGATTTACATTTTTGATATGTGTTTTTAGATCATCAGAGAAGTAATTTAGCTTGGGTAGACATTGCTAATCCGGGCCAAATTTTTCTGGACTACATTTTTAAAAATGGTGGATGTGTTGCAGTGAGGATGTATTATTTCATGAACCATTAGACCTATAAACTTCATTTTGGTGTCAAAACATAGATTTTGGGAGTCACTTTGTCTTATAGAGACAGTAAACAACTCCTCAGAGCACCCCTTCCACCTTTTTTCAAAATGGTGCCTCTATTATGATGTGTTTTAGCCATCATTTTGGTAATTTATTTTAATATTATTTTTGTTTCAGGTTTTAAGTTGATTCAAATTCATAAACATGAGCGAAGCAGGTGGTAACAGAGGATCATTACCTCCTGACAGAGTGTTGCTAACTACAAAATCTGAGGACTCCTACAACAAAGAAAAACGTGTCATATGCCAAACTAACCTGAAAGAAAAGCTAACATCAACTGCGGCTGGACTGAAGAGAGTTTGAGATGCTGCAGAAATACAGCAAGATGAAGTTCACAAAAGATTTAAACTGATGGGTGAAGAGGATCAAATATTTTATCGTTGTAACAACTAGTGCTACAAGTCGTATAGAATGGAAAAAAGCCTTGAAAAAAATTGTCAAAAAATAGCAGAAACCTGTGAATCACAACAAGAATCCAACTCTTCTGAGAACGCGACGACAACCAAACCCAATGCCCATCCACTTAGAAGATCAATGGCTACCCCTTGTCCACCTCCAACAACTGATCAGAAAGCAAAGGCTCTTCAATGTGTTATCTGTGGTTTAGCAAGAACAAGGGCCAAAAGGATTGATGAAAGAACAAAGAACAGAGTATGTATGTCTCAAAGGCAAACATGTTTTTATCTGCAGCTAATTTGTTCCAAGAGGAAGTTTTCAGCTGAGTAGCTGTCCTAAACAGTGAGGCGAATGTATTTGCAGCGGATTTGTATGCCCACCCTAACTGTATGCGTGCATACATTCGAAAATATGAATGTACAATGTGCTCTCAGCAGCAACGTAACTGCCAGACTTCAGTTAAGTTTGCACTCTTTGAAAAAGCAAATGAAGTTATAAAGCCAAACTTGAGTGCTGGCTACGGGTTCACACTCAGTGAGATCAGAGAAATAATGGCCAACATTGATGAAACTGTATTGATCCATAATAATGAAATTAAGATTTTTCTGGTGAGAATGTACAATGACAGAATTCATTTTTTGTCAGTCTAACAAAAGAATGAGCCAGGTATGGTGTTCTCAGCTGATTTGACTCCTAAAATTCTTGCTGCCAAAATCAGATCACAGAATGCAGTAAAATCACCTGAAACCATTTTAAGAAACGTCCTGTAAGATTTAGATTTTGGAGTTAATGACAAATTTTGTGATGCCCCAGATCTCCACAAATCATGGGAGTAAACAAGAATGCCTGATGTTGACTCAACATTTTTTACATCATTGTTTAATATCAGCATAGCCAAACTATTACAAACTAAGGTTCTTGAGTTCGGAACTGAAGCCAACAACATTTATGAAGGCTTTGAAGATATAAGCGAAGAAGTGGAAGACAATCCCATGAACCGACAAGCTTATGCTGTGCAAATGTGCTGTCTTTTCCAAATCATGTTTTATGAATTACATCACGGCAAAAAGAAAACTCTGCTACACATGATGACTGCCCACGCAATCTATGACAAGTACAAAAGTAGAGAGCTAATCACTTCATTCAATAGGACTGGTGTATCGACAATTTATAATGACATAGTACGGAGCAGGAACTAGTTAGCAGCTCATGCTGTAAAATCTTGTGACTCTGACAGCACACCACTTCCAAGTAACTTTACCAGAAAAGGATTTACAATTGCTGCTCTTGATAATTTTGATTTTGAAGACAGTTCTTTGTCTGGAACATCAAGCACACAGGGGGGCGGAGCTTGCCTGGCTGTAACATGGCTGCCTAGTGAGAAGGCTCTGTCGGTCAGAACGAATATCCGACATTAATCTGTGGCCAGAGGCAACATCGGGGCAAATACATCATTGCAGCCCCTATTTGA
The DNA here is from genome assembly GCA_963921515.1 of Calotriton arnoldi. NCBI lineage: Eukaryota > Metazoa > Chordata > Amphibia > Caudata > Salamandridae > Calotriton > Calotriton arnoldi. The sequence continues at coordinate 3,811,406 of CAWUFW010000030.1, forward strand.
TGCCCTGGTGACTCTGCTGTAGCTGCACACTGGTTGTTTCATCGCCAGAGTATCCGAATTGCAGCTCTCGTCATGCAGCGGCCTGTACCTTATCATGGTGGACGGCAGCCGCCGCTGAGAGCGTTGGTGCGGAGGAGAAGGCTCCTGCCGCTGTGTATCACCCTGCGGATGCCCTTGAGTGGAGGGGGTGCTGACAGCACTTCTGGAGAGGAAGGGCATCTTTGGCAATGAGTAAACCCTTGCGGGCCACTGAGCTGCCCCAGGAAGTGACCTGCGCGACTGGGAGAGAGGTCTTGCATTGTTTGGGCATACGTCCTCCCCGGGATGCGACTGGGCCACTGCGGACAATGAGGCCCCCCTACCGCCTACCGCTGCTTGCCACGGCTAAGCTCCTCTGCCCCTGCTGATCCATTGGTGCTTTGGAGGGCTGCCCGGGGCTGGTCCGGCCACCTGTGGTGCTGAGGTCGGCTGCTCGGGGATTCAGTGTTGAATCTCACCTGTAGTTTCCGCAGAGACGACATGCAAGTCAGAAGACAAGGTCCCAACTTCCCTTACTCACCAAGAATGCCCAACTGAGTCAAAGCAAAAACTGGTGTAATGGGGAAGAGGGGAAAAATAAGGGAAAGAGAAAAGAGATCTGTCCCATGACGTGCTGAGTTAAGACGGTAAGTACAATGTAGTCCTATGTGTTTCCCAGTATGTAAAGAATATAAAACGTATGTTAGTCTAATAATCACAATTCCCATGAAGGTATATATGCATGGTAATGGCCTTGCTACTTGTTTAATTCCCCTCTTCCACTATAACTCAATGGTTTAACATGATGGAACTGTGTACAACATATAATATGTAAATGGAATCATGTTTTGTAATCACAGCACAGTTAAATATCCAGAGCTTCTAGGAATGAATAAACAAGTATATCACCCACCTATGTTACGTTGAAGCAGAGTACCGTTTTAGCTCAAAAATGTTATGCATCCTAAGAGAAACACAACTTAAATATAAACATCAGAGAAGATTCTCATAAAGAAAAAAAAATGTACAAAAATATACAGGCTATTTGTTTTACTTCCCTTTAATTTCAGGAGATTCAAACGTTCTCTGTTGCATTACAGTTGCTGCAGAATTCACACATAAAAAATGGGATCTCAAAGTTGTGGGAATAATAATCAGATAAGTAGATTATAAATATATATATAAGCGCAGAGTGCTTTTACTGCAGTATACTTAGGGGCCGATTCCGATTCGGGCCGGAAATCTCTCCGACCGAGCCGGACCCGGAGAGATTTCCGACCGAATCGGACCCTAGCAGTCCGACCGAACGAGTACGATGCGTTCGCATGTTATCGGACTCGAGTCGGTCGGACTCCCATTGAAGTCAATGGGAGCCAGTCGTACAACGCGTACGCGGGCTCCCATTGACTCAATGGGTGCGAGGCGAACAAGGGCGCCCCCTACAGCGGGTACGCGTTGACGCGGGTCGCGCCGTACATGCACAGGTAGGGGGGACCCATGGGTCCCCCCTGTGTGCGACTCGCGCGGCTACGCGTACAGGGGGGTCCGACACGGACCCCCAAAGTGCGGCTCCGACTGCTCTTTCGAGCCGGACGGCGCGAGTCGGTCGGACTGCTCGCGGCGCGCATCGTACTTACCCGGCCGGGGAACGTCTCCATTGCGCGGTGCGAGTCGTGTCCGAGCGAGTCGGTCGGAGCGGTTGCGTCCCGCGAACGAGTCAGTCGGCGATTTCGCGAGCGCTCGCATCGTACTCGCTCGCCCGGACGCACGTACGAATCGGTCGGGAACCAGGGCTCCGAATTGGATCCGGTAATGCCGAATCCGATTCGGAGCCCTACCGGCCGAGATCGGAATCGGCCCCTTAGTGTTTTCTCTTCTTTGTTAGTTTCAGAAGAGGTTCAGTAGCACAGACGCAAGGAATCTCCTCCAGGAATCTATGAGAGGGCTGCCTTCTGTAGCCCAACGAGGAACAAAGACGCCACCAACCGCCGTGGAGATAGCCACTCTCTGGAGCTGATGAGGGACAAGGACGCCACCAGCCATCATGGAGGCAGCCGCTCTAGGGAGCCGTCGAGGGACCAGGATGCCACCAAGAAGAAGGGAGCAGCCACCGAACGCAGCTGACTAGGGACCCGGACACCACCAGGAACAAGGGAGAAGCCGGCGAACGCAGCCGATGAGGGACCCGGAAGCAGAGAGACTGGAGAATCAGAAGCGGAAGACCTGCCTGCAACATTAGAATGTGAAGCGCTCTTCCTCGTTCTCTGATTTCTTTTATGCTAACATCGCTCCGCCTTCGCCACTGCACGGACAGAGACAGAGCATTCTTGACACTCAGCTGCGCTTGTGGCTGGACCTGGTTCTTCACCGGCATCATCGGGCCCTTGGCTGGGCTGCTTGAGCTGGATTGTGGAGGGCATTCGCCCCCTACTGGATTGCTGACTGTGCCTGGGGCTGCTGTGGACACGACTGCCTCCCTCGTGGGCCTCTGTGGTGCAGCTAGGCTCTTCCTATATGCCTCTGGCTTCACTCTGGGCCCCCCTGGATGTTTCCCCCCCCCGGGAGGCTCGCTACCCACTTTGTTGGAGAACTCCCAGCTGTTCATGCATGGACACTTGAGGCAGTGGGTTGGAGTGAGGTGGCCTGAAGCCTATGACTGTGCAGGCGGTAGTTGGTGCCAGGGACTTTGAGCACCACCTTGGCCAGTGCTCGCAAACTGTGGTTCATTTATGGAGAGTCTGCTTCCCCCTCCTTCCCAGATCTCAGATACAGAGGAATACCTCTTGTATGCTCGTGCCCCTCGTGTCAACCCCCGAGGTGAGGCAGGACCCACCAGTGATGGCTCTGCGGTGGAGGCCAGACCTCATCCATTAATTCAGACAAGGAGCGCAACCCCCTCTGTCCAGCTCACTTCAACGCTGCTGTGGGCAGGAGAGAGTGTTTATGCCCATCTGCCCCGCATTCTGTTTTATGGACCTCAATATCTCCTACTGCCTGCCTGGCTTAGTGGCTTCCCATCCTGGGTGAGACCTGTCTGATTGCATCTGCCTCTTCTGCTCTGACCATACACCTCCCTTGTATAATTTGGAGTGGGTACCGAAATCGCTGGTGTGATGGAAAAGGCTGATAACAGACAATTTCAACTGCCTTTTGAGCTGCGCAGGATGAAACACACTGTAGAGCCTTCGCAGGAGGAGTCTGCACAGAGCACCCAGGCTGAGGGGGGCTCGGATCCGAAGCTAGATGTTCACTCCATGTTTCTGGACCTCAAGCAAAGCTTACATACTATTGACTCCAAAATAGACTTACTGGCAGACCGATTTGAATGACCAAAGGAAAAAGTGGATCGGCACGAGGAGAGACTGGACAAACTTGAACACTGCATCTCTGAGCTTGAGGATTCGCACTCCTTGATGGCGGAATGCCTACTTCAGATGTAGAAAGTTCTTGAAGTTATCCGGAACAAGAATAAAGATTTAGAGTTGCGCTCTTGGCGCAACGATTTGCGCATCCTTGGTGTCCCATAATCAACTGCCATGGGTCGCATGGAGGACTTTGTGGAGGAGTTGCTACGGACCCTCTTTGGTGAAGCTGTACCCCCCATGCTCATCGTGAGAGGGCGAACAGATTGATTGGGCCACGACCTCCTCCGGAGACCCCTGCCTGCCCGATAATAGCAAGACTGCTGAATTATTGAGACAGGGACAATGCCCTTCATCTTGCCAGGGTGCCCGACTGCTCCAGTTCAAGGGCAGCGAAATGTCTTTCTTCCCGGATTTCACCATCGCAGTCCAAGATGCCAGATGGGAATTTATCCCGGTGAAACTCACCTTTCACAAAACAGCTGCCAAATACTCTTTGCTATACCCTGCCAAACTCCGTATACGTCACTCTGGTAAAACCCACTTCTTCACCGACCCCAAGGCAACCGCCAAATTCGCTAGAGGATTGCTGCTGGCGGAGGACCTTCCCCTCCCTTCGCCTGCGGCTACGGGCCAGAGTGGACTCAGCGAAAATGACTAGACATACCTGACTAACCTGGTTTCGTGCACAGGGTCCCTGATGTTGATGGGTTTCCATATGCTTTTACAATGGCTATGCTGCGATCAGGGATCACTGGCCTTACCACCCTGATGTACTAGGCCTGAAGTTTGAACTAGTTAAGCATGCCCTGTTGTTGCCATTTCTGGCCAAATAACCTTCCCCTTCCGACCACCAGGTGTGTTACATGCAGGTAGAGTGCTAGGTGATCTCTCCCCCTCCCCTCGGATGAGTCCCTATATGATTCACTGGTTTATGTATGTGGGTGTGTTGGGTGGGTGGGTTGATTATATGTGGCCCAATTGGGGTGTCAAAGTAGGTGGGGGGTAGCGTGTTGCAATTACCCTATCTTTATGTTATTCTTTGATTTTCCTTCTCTCTATCTGTCCCGCTGCTCAGTCTTCTGCAGCTCTGTGCTCCAGGTTAGTGGCATCTGACCTTACAACAGCGCCATTTACACCACATCTGATCCAGAATGGCTTCTGTTAAATGTTTGACCTGGAATATCAGGGGTATGAATACTTGGCGTAAGGCTAGGTGGGTCTTTTCTTATCTGCAGCACCACAATGTAGACATATGTCTGCTGCAGGAGTTGCACCTGACAGATGCAATGGTGTCACGCTTGAAGGCGCAATGGGTGGGAGAGAGGCATATAGCCTTCTATTCAAACTACACTAGGGGAGTGGCTGTGATCCTCCATAGGGGATTACGCTGGCACACATGCGCTGCGCTTTGCAACCTGCAGGGTCGGTGCATCCTGCTAGCTGCACTGTTGCAGGGCCATCTACGGATACTGGCTTTGGTGTAAAGCCCAACACAGATGATCCCGTTTTTTTTTGCTGAAGTGTGGCGACTGGTGGGCACCATGGGGCCTCACGCGAAAGTGTAGGGCGGGGACTTTAATGTGGTATTAGTTACTCACGCAGACTGTTCCAGTGCAACTCGCCGACAAAACCTGCATGCTGCAGCCCAATTGCAAGCAATCATTACCAACAATAATCTAACCGACGTCTGGCGTGGTCATCACGTGAATGACACGGAGGGGATATGCATCACCTCTTCTCACAATACGTGGTCTAGAATAGATTTATGGCTTGCCACCAGGGATGTTGTTTCTGGACTTGGTTAAACACCTCTCTCGGACATTCTCCGACCATGCCCCCATGTTCTTGGAGATGCGCCCACCTGATGCTGCCCTGTGTGCCTTTTCCTGGAGCTCCCCATCGGGCGCTCTACAGGACTAGGTTTTCCACCATAAAGTTAGGGAAACAATTGTGGAATACTTCAGCCTGAACGCGCAGTCAGTGGACTCTCTGTCCACCCTTTGGGAAGCCTTCAAGGTGATTATACGAGGGATCTGTATCGCTAAGCAAGCTGGGGTATTGAAGACGATTCAGAAGTCCTGTCTCGCATAGAGGCGGATATCCTCACCCTAGAACTTCAGTACTTTTAATCTGGCACGCCGGATTTGCTTGTGTCCATTCGCAACGCACTTGTGAAGTATGAGGAGGAGGCCCTGTGCGAGACCCATTTCTTGAGTAGGGAGTCCCGCACTAGGAGCTCTGGGGAGGGGGAGAGGGCGGGATGGACTTTGGCAAGGTTATTGCGCAGGCCTTGGGCGAGTGACTATATAGTTGACTTGCAGGATGACCACCATAATATACAGGTTGGGACTGAGACTGTCCTACGCACTATGATCGATTTCTATACTAACCTGAACTCTTCTTCTCAGCTATCAGCTCCCTCCGATCTGATCTCCTACCTGGACTCTGGGCAACTCCTTTGGTTGGAGGAGGCTCATCACCTCTTCCTGAATGAACCTTTCACAATAGAGGAGATTGTATAGGTTATATTGGTACTGCCCAGGGATAAGGCCCCTGGCCTGGACGGGCTCACAGCGACCTTCTATAAGGACTTTGTGCCAGCCCCCTATCTTCTAGATATGTATAAGGAGTCTGTGCACACTGGAGGTCTGCCCCGCTCTTTGAGGGAAGCTCTCAAAAGACCACCCACTGTGAGTCTTATAGACCACTCTTCATGATAAATATTGACAATAAGATATTGGCAAAATTAATCACCTCACGGCTTCTACCTCTTCTTCTTCATATAATCCGTCCAGATCAATTGGGCTTAGTGCCGGAACGTTCAACTGCGCATAACATATGCATCTTCTTCACCCTCCTCTCTATACCCTAGATCCAAATTTACAGGCTGCAGCTGCGTTTCTCGATGCCTCTAAGGCCTTTGATTCACTTGAGTGGCCTTATCTTTTCTACCTTCTTGAACAGCTTGGTATGGGGCATAAATTAATTCTCTTAATCAGATTACTCTATACCCTACCTGCTGCACGGCTGCGGATAAATGGCACAATATCGCCTCCCTTTGCGATCACTTGTGCTACACGTCAGGGGTGCCCGCTCTCTCCTATTATCTTTGCGGTGGCAATGGAGCCACTCGTGACTCACTTGCGACAGCACCACTTGCATCGTGGACTGGCTTTTTGACCCCAGCATGTTCTTGTCTCCATGTATGCGGATGATGTCACCCTATATACACGGAATCCATTTGAAAATCTAGACCCTCTCCTTAGGGAGTTCATTTGGTTTGGGGGCAAAGCGGGCATCACCATCAACTGGTCAAAGTCCATTTTATTTCTGCTAACTGACGCTACACAAACCTTTACTTCCAACTTTCCCCTGACGTGGGCCACTGATTCTGTCTGATACCTGGGGGTATAGCTTAATCATCACCCGGAGGAGCTATGGCATGACAATTATGGTAGGCTGATGACATGGTTAGAGGAGTGAGTTGCTAAGTGGGTGAGGCTGCCATTGTCCCTTACTGGTAGATTGGCTATCGGCAAAATGATTATACTCCCTATATTTCTGTATCTATTTGTCAACTTGTCCCACCCCCTTCTGACTTGCTTTCGCCGGAAGTTGCAATCCCACATTGTTTCACTTGCTTGGGCTGGCAGACAGCCTTGCATTGCATGGGGTGGTTTGGGCGCGCCCAATATGGACCCTTATTTTTTTAGTGCCCAGGTGCACTTTGCACATTTTTGGCTCTGTGTCCGCTCCAGACTGCGATATATGGTCCCCCTCATAGGATGCATCAACAAGTCGATACAGTGGCGTGTATGGTCCTGGTGTAGAATGAGTTGCGCAGGAGAGCACAATTGGAGCACCTATTTGCCCCTTCTGTACAGATTCTCGGTCACCCACAGCTCCCTGCGGTGTCTGAGGTTGGAGTGCAGGCGAGCTTTCGCTGACTACAGATTACCTCCTTCGGAGCGGCATACCCTGAAAGCTCCTTTATTAGTTACCAACAGGTATTTCAGAACTCTTTTGCTTCTCTTCTGGATGCCATGCAGCGGCGGCTCCTCCGCTATGGCAGAGGAGCGTCGCCCCCCCCAAAATACAGCAGGAAAGGAGAAAAAAACGACATTTGTTTTATTTCTCCTTTCCTGCTGAGTCTTGGGGGCAGGGACTGGGGGGTGACAGCACTGAGGGGAGTGGTAATGCATTCCCTTCACTGCGCATGATGGTTTGGCCGACCATCTCAGGCCGCCAAAACCATCATGCGCAGTGAACCTCTCTCCAACCCCAGCTGCATTGCTGGGATTGGAGAGAGCAGGCACAGACTCCCAGTCTGTCCTGGAGCGCTAATCGAGGGTGCTCAAGGTCATCCTGAAGCTGCTGTCATGTGAGAGCAGCTTCAGGATGGGCCACAGGGCATTCTGGGTGCCTGTGCCTGAAACAGAGGAGCATAAAACGGTACGCTGCCGTCTGAAGGTACGGGATGCAGCACTGTGCCAGGAGATGTTGGATGCATATTGGGAGCTGATGCCCACTTGCTCTAGACCAAAGATATCTGGCACCCCTTGACAAACTATCTTAGGTCGCTAGACAATGATCTACAGCAGAGGCCTGACCCAATTTCCTCCTCCTCAGACTGATCATAATACTGCTTGAGGTTCTCCCACGACTGTCTTGCCAATAACCGTTCTTTTTGGGGTGAGGGGATCATTTAAGGCCTTCCTCTAATTGATTTAGCAGGAGCATTGAATACTGACTCCCTCATATGGTGAGATGGCAGTTTCACTGAGTGGCATGGCTGCTGGACACTTTCTATTCTATTCCTTCCTTTCAGTCCTTCTCTTTACTGTCTCCCTTCTCTCTCTTCCTTTTTTCGCTCTTGCCTCCATTGCATTTTGGGATGTTGGAGATCTACATGTCTTTGGTTTCTATTATGAGATCTCTTACAAATGCAATTTGTATGGCTCTTGCTACATGTAATTAAAATCAATAAAAACTATTAAAAAAAAAAACATCCAGCACACATGATACTGCCATGGTGCTTTTTCAGGAATGTACCAATGAAGTAGCTGCTGGCACACAAGCTGTGTCAGCTGTAGGCATAAAGAAACGAAGCTGCAAATGTATTACCCAACTGCCTTGCCAACATGTGCCAAACCATGTACTTGTGGGAAAGAGAGGGGAACGTTTTAATAAACATATTAACCTTCTTCATTTCATGCAGCAGCAAGGAAACCCCTTTGAAATGACTGAACCTGAGCAACTACACAACTTTGTGACCAAACAATATGTGGATAAGGATATAAAGACACGTCTACTAGATGTCCTGGAACATGGATCGAAAATATACGCAGAACGATTTATATTGAAAAAGCTGTTTGACATAATCACTAAAGCTAAACTTCCATGCTTTAATTGCCATAGTAAGAGTTTTGTCCAACAGGTCACTACAAAATAGGTTACAAAAAAACTACTTTCGCAAGCACATAGAGAGATGAATGTAGCAAAAGAAAGGGGTGAATTCCTCAAGGACATTCTGTTGTATGATCTTCTTCCAACAAACGCATTATTTGATGGAGATGCTGCAACCAAACCAGTGAAGCACAAACTCGTACAAGAGCTGCAAAAAAAACTTTCACCTGAAGAATTTCTATTTGAAAAGTTGTCCTCATTGAAAACTGCTGTTGTTGCAGACTATATGTCACAATTGCGAATGGTCAACATTTCATCCATGCAAAACTTCAGAGAGGTCATTCAGACTGTTCTACAAATATCAAAGTCAGTGTGTACCTTGCAAGAACTTCACACTGTCTTTGACAGTTATCTTGAACTATCTGTCAAAGAATGTGAGAGAATCAGACAAATGTCTACAAGTGGAACAATTGACATTGCCTGCATCAAATATTCGACACCTATACCTGTGCAACTTGATAAATTCTGGTCATCAACATCGAACGAGATGAACTTGGAAATGTTAACTCTCAAAAACATTGCTGATGCTTCAGTGAACACTGAATTTCCAATGATTGCAAGTGGAATGATTGTCAGTGAGGAGTTGGGGCCTGCATAGATATATTGAAAAGGTAAGGGCCATATTGTTCAAGAACTTAACAACAAATTGGAGGAAACTGACCTTCGTGTTGTGCCACATGTTGAGTGGGCTGTTCGAAATGGTTCCAATCGTCATTGTACTGCCAAATGACACAGATGTTATTATTGTGCGAGAAAAGACTCTTAATCCCGCTTCATATTCTGTACAAGAAACTTGACCCAGAGATGCTCGGGGTTGTCATCAAGGCACATATTCTCATGGGTGATGACACTATGAGCAAAATTGGAACAAAACTTGGTGCTTTAACTGCTGAACCTATAAATTTTCTAAAAGTATTTGCTTGGACAGAAGAAGAATGTGACTTTAAAGACGTCGAAAAATATCTTGTGCGTGTGTGGAAAATGAGTTCTGATTGTCACACATTTGACGATCTTCAGTACAGTAAGTTCAAGAGATTAGTCCCGCTAAGTGACCTTTCACCGATGTCATATTCTGTGCATGGAGACATTAAAAGAGTGTTTTACTTGATCAGAAGATGTGTAAATGTTTTGGATCATGCATATGTAGAGAAAAATCTGTGTGAATTTGGTTGGGAAGATATTGATGAGCTGCTAAAACCTAAGACATTTCTAAAGCCTCTATCCACAGAACTTAAACGTACACGGACTTGCAAAACCTGTGTAACAAAAAGATGTCCCTGTCGATATGCTCTTCTCAAATGTTCAACATTCTGTGCATGTACCACAAGCGATTGCCGAAACAAATAAATAAAGTGAACTATGAAAATGAGCCCACAAAAGAAGTAATAAACATTATTTTTTTTCCATATTCAGATCATAAACAATGTTGGGTGTATACATAAAAGGATTAAAAACCATTATTAATTTTTTCCTTTCTATACATGTCTCTTCTTCCTCTATTATAGCTGCCAAATTGGAAAATGGTAGAAGGGTTGCTCTGATGAGTTATTTTCTGTCTCTATAAGACTATTTGAACCCCAAAACCTATGTTTTGACACCATAATGAAGTATATAGGTCTCATGGTTTCTGAAATATTACAATATCTCTGCAACACATCTGCCGTTTTTAAAAATGTCGTCCAGAAAAATTCGGCCCGGATCAGCAATATCTACCCAAGCTAAATGACTTCTCTAACGATCCAAAAACACAAATCAAAAATGAAATTCTCTGAACAACATTTTTTTACAGAGGTATATCAGGTGACTGGGACTACATGGCAGGAGACCAGTCATCAGGGGAGCTGATCGCAACCAGGCAGCTCCATCAAACAGCGGCTGCTAAGAAAGGGAAGCCGAACAACAAAGCGCCTCCTGATAATCTATGTCAGGCACCCCGGGGGAGGTGAGGTCATGGAATGGTGTGTGGGAGATGTTCCTTGCAGGAGCTACACTGCTCCTGATGCAGCACTCAGCCTGCCAGCCACTCTATTACCCACCAAACACCCAACTAGCCCTTCTCAAATGAGTTGCACTATTCCAGTTACGGGGGACATAATTCCAAATCTTAGCGGTGTAGAGGCTGATGCGGTTGTCATGTGGGAGATCATAACAGAAACACTTCAGGAAGCACAACACAAAAGTGAACAAACCCAACTCTGCCAATAAAGTGTACAAGGAGGGCACTGGCACAACACAAAATCCTAGATTCCGACAGTTCAAAACCGCAATAAATAAAGCTCTTTGAACCTTGAGGAAAAAATGGGAGACCCGACCGCACTTACGCTCTTACGACATAAAAAAAATGAAACCAAGAAACTAAAATGATCACCAAAAAGAGCACAAGAAGATAAACTCTGGGCAAAGTTACACACCGACTGAAATGTAATAATAGTGGCAGATTTTGGGCCTCTTTGAACCAAAACCTTCAACCAGGCCACAGAGGCATTGACTCCTACATCACCGAAGCCACATGGGACATGGGCACAATATCTAAAAAAACATTTCAATCTCGAAATAACAGATAGCCTTCAGATGGATCTCTGGCAAACTCCAACTGCAGTACAAGCCAAAGAACCACATGAGGTGGATGTAGAGAACATTAAAAAGCAAATAACTATGGGGCGAAGGGAAGGAGCTCCAGGCCCGAATAGTATACCTCTTGTGGTGTTCAAACATGATCCAGCTTTTTGGGCAGAAACCTTAACACCGGTGTTTACACATATCAGAAACACAAGTATTCTGCCTGCGTCATGGAGCGGTTCAATAATTTCTCCAATTTTCAAGGGACGTGACAAATCTCTTCCAGCAAGTTATCATCTAATCGCCTTGATTGACAATGACGCCAAATGCTTTGTCGGAACTGTGCTTGATGAGCTAACAAAATGGGCCTCCAGTAATGCCATTATACCTTATAATCAGACTGGGTTCTCAAAAACATCCTGCACAATCACGAACATTCTGGAAATCTCTCTTCTAATGGATGCTGCCTGTGCTTCCAACACACCGCTATTTTTCTTCTACATTGATTTCAAAGTAGCCTTTGACTGCGTCGACCGGGGGCGGCTGTGGCAGAAGCTAGCAAGCTGGAGAATACCATATAACCTGCTTAATATGCTGATTATGCTCCATAGTAACCCATAGGTGCAAGTCAAAATAGGTACAGAAATAGGTACAGAAATGCATCTCTCCAGTAAATTTCCAACCACTTGTGGTTTAAAACAGAGATGCATCTTGGCACCGATCTTCTTCAACCTTTTTTGACAGACCTGACCGAGCAACTACAAGCCTGTAACTCCCACGCTCCCAAATTAGACGGCAAGGCAATATCAAGTTTCTCTATGCCAATGGCGTGGTGCTGGTCAGTCGCACCCGGGTGGGGCTACAATGGCTGCTGGAAAACATGAACGCCTATTCTCTTGCCAATGGCCTGACGATCGACCTTGGTAAAACAAAAACCATGGTTTACAATAATAAGATAACTCAAACACAGGCACATTTTTGAGGTGACACCAGGCTTAAAAGCACAGAGGAATACAAATACCTTGGGGCCATCATTGATAAGTAAGACACTCTCACAGCCCAGAAAAAGGCAATACAAAGGAAAGGACTGGCTGTCTCTGGCTGTAGCACTTAAAAACCTGAAGAAAAAACTTGCTGGCTCTTCCCTGAAGCCCCTCCTCGATCCTCGAAGTAGTGAGAGCAAAACGTCTGCCGACAATCTCCTGTGGAAGTGAATCTCTAAGAGGTCAGGACGCTAGTACCTTAGATGCCTCAATGGTTCGTGCTTACAGAATCATCTTCTCACTGCCAAGTTACACCTCACCAGCACAGATAAGGCTTGAATTTGGTTTGATGAAACAGGCGCTTGCCAGGCACAGAGCATATTTAATATGCTGAAACAAGATCCGGAAAGCAGAACCAAATACTTTGAATCACATGTTATGGAAAGAGCTACTAGATCGCGACACATCATCGGCAAGAGCTTACCTGCAAGAATGACTCAACCTCATAGGTCTCACACAACTCTGGGATATGCCTATTAGTCTCCTGGCATTTAAGTGTCTGGTTTGGAAGACACTTAAAATTCAGTCTGTTATTGAGGACAAGGCCACTCTCTCAAACAGAGCACCTGGGTGGATGACGAAGAATAACTATAAAGTTTTCGTTCTACAAAAATATTTTGCAACTGGGTACCCAGCCTTCATCAAGCTACAGTTCTTAAGATGTCGGCTGGGGTTATTACCGGTAAAAGACCATCTAGCACCCTGGTTGCATGGAAATCGCCCTTATGCCTGCTGCCTCTGTGGGACCGGGAAGGAAGATTTGCTACATCGAGGGTGGTCTTGTAAAACGGTGCAAGATGAAAGGAGGCAGCTACTGGCAAGGCCTTCAACCAAAGGGGAATTCTTTCGAGAAGGCAGTCGGTCCTGGCCTGCTTTGACCTAGGGAACCCTCAGCTGTACTGTTGCTTCGTCAAAATTCTGCTGAAGGCTGAGAAAAGATTGACCCACAACAGAACGCCCCCAGCCCCGCTGAGCCAATCTGCCATGTAGGGATAATGGACGATCCACTTTCCCTCACAAAAACAATCTAAACTGTATACTATGTACTGACAAAATTCTTATCAGGAATAGTGTGACCTTCCAATAGGCGGCAGAACCAGGTGATGGAATGTTAGAAATCTTATTTAGAAAACCGGTACCCTTAATTATGTATTCAAACACCTAATTTTAAAATTTGAATTCTACATGTTTATGTCTAAAATGGCTCTTTTAAATGACTTATTAATACATTGCATCATGTAAATTTATCTGTCAAAATTTTTGATTGCAATGGTTTCAAGTAACTTAGCAATTATTTAATAACGTTTTCCAGTTAGGTAAATGTACAACAGCTGATTAAATACAATTGCAAACTAGAGGTATACATTGAACGTTTAACACCAGCCTGCTGATTCTGCCAGGGAGCCAAGCCCCACAGCAAAGCCATGAGAGCCGAGCAGTCTGTAAAGTCATTACAGCGAGTTGTGACTGTACTGAGAGATGTAGCATTCGCTTTATAATTCATGTAGTCCTTGAATTTCCAACTCATATTGGGGCATATTAACAACGGCCAGCGATAATTATCGCTGGCCGTGCTTAGCGATAATTATATTATCGCTGCCTATCTCTGGTATTTATCGCCCTGGTAGCGCGTTATTAACAACGCGTTACTCCAGGGCGATAAAGATTCCAGAGATAGCGAGGTTATCGCCCTTTTGCAGGGAACATCGCTGGTTTTCCAGCGATGTTCCCTTCAAAACGGCAATAACCTTGCTGATACGACCCTGTGGTCGTATCAGCAGAATCCATCTCCTATGTCTAACATAGGTAAGTCAGGATTATAGCAGACGTTAGATTTTGGCGAAAACGGCCGTTTTCGCCAAAATTTAACGTCTGCTATACTCCTGTGGGCTGCCTTGTAAATATCGCAATGTGCACATCGGCGATATTTGCAACGTAGCCCATCCGGGTACGCCAGTAACGCCCACTTTGCATCTCATTAGAGATGCAAAGATGGGCGTTGGGGGAAAGGGCGATAGTGCAAGGATTCACGCGATAGCGTGACCTTGCTGATTAGGCGATAAGATTATCGCCGCTTTTCGTCCGAAAACGGACGCTAAAGCGGCGATAATTGTTTATCGCCTCGTTGTTAATATGCCCCTGTCTTTCTTAAAGGAATCTACATTAGCGCAATCTGCCATGCGGAATAGATAAGACACACTTTAGTTGCTAGAAAGACCGTGGGACAGCTATAATTCAGCAGTCTGGCCTTGCTAATTATGGAGATTGCATTACAATGGCAGAAATGCAGCCTGGAGTATATTACAAGCAAATCACAGTGTTTAATGCACTTAGCATATCAAAAAATGATTTTTTTGAAGGCACTAGGAAATATGTCAGGGAGATATAAAATTGGATCCTTCTATTCTGGTATTTCTGTGATTGCTGGTTGCAAAAGATGCCAGTTGACATTCATCGGCTGTCGTACATTTATGTAACTGGAATTGTGGGCGATTGTGCACAATATAGGTAGCAAATAGTAATAATTTTTTGTCAGGTTGACAAAATTCCACCTTCAATTAAAAAATAATGAAATACTACTTTAAGAAACTAAACATACCTGAATTATTAATGATTACGCTAAATTGCACAGCTAATGTTCCTTACCAAGTATAGCGTAAGCGATCGATCTTTTATTTACCTACTAAAAGTGGTTGAGGGGAGGAAACAACTCAGACAGATATCAGCAAAGTCGTCATGCCTGAAAAGACCACTAACTCCAAAGTGCAGTTTGAATGTTTATTATAAGGCCAAAAACAATTGGATGTAAATACATCTCAATAGCAAAGTATAGAGGTACAGAAAAATTAATACAGAGCCAAGTTTACGAATATAAGTAATTCGGCCCAAAAGACAAATGATTATAAATTCCAAAATCACAACGCAACACAGAATAGATGCGATATTCAGTTCTCGGCTCATTGAAAGAAATCAAAATCTTTCCCTACACTGCTCTACATGAGGACCCTTCCTGTCTCTCGTCTATCATTCCCCAATGGTGTCAGCACGTGTTGACTTCCTAAGAAGTACTCACGTCAAATGGGTCATTTTAGCTTATGGCTATGGAGCTTGCTCTAAGATGCTCCTTCTCCTCCGAAAGCTAGCTGAAGTCTGGACTCGCTGTCCCTGCGCATCATACAAAAGATGGGATTCAACCCATAATACGTCATTCATCTTAAAACTTTCCATTGCACCTCTATGCAGTAGCTCTTTATTCATGACACAAATTTAATTAATGATATCTTCTTTCCAGTGGCCTTGGCTTTCAGACAGACCAGATACGCAAGGCATCCTCCCTTCTCGCTTCCCAGCCATCTTCAAAGACATTCCGGGTCTCTCCTTAACTCTGAAAATAACGATGTGTATTCTTTCACCTGCAGTAGGATGAGAACATTCTAATTTCGAACACAACAACATTTAATTATTTATTTCTCAAGAGCAAGGAGAATCGAAACTTATGACTTTGGGCCTATAATTCAGGCAACTTAAACTAACCACAATTACGGTGTATAGAAATAATATCGTCCTGCACATTATGCATGAAGGAATCGTAATACATACAAAGTTCTACTTAAATGCGTTCACTAGTTTTCAACATCAAATGATTCAAATAAATGTTTCTTAATAGTCGTAAAACACTGCAAACAATACGAATACATGAGAGTGCGTTTAAACCATGAGTATAGTGCACTCATACAAAATAGAGTGCTATCAGCGCTCTATCAGTTTCCCCTCTTATGACTAGTGTCATAACACCAACTTTCTATTCTTCTGTAGTTTTTCTCCTTGTAGAAGAGACCGACCTAAACAGAAGCTGTAGCTTGCCGTCCCTGTCTGAATCGTTCTAACCCCTTAAGGTGCTGGTAATGACTGTCCTGCAGTCGTTCAAGTTGGTGCTCTCGCTTTCTCGAAACAGTCTCCTGATGTCGTGCTCTTTGCCATTTGCAAGCCTTGATGGCTCCTAGTAGGACAATTATACAAATGACAGCTATTATAATAGGCTTCAAGATATATCCCATTATTCCTTGTCCCAAACTTCCAAACCAACTGCCTATCTTGCCAAATCCTTTCCCCACTTGTTCCCAGAGTCCTTCAGCAGCCATCTCACGTAACTCTTGGTGTATATCTGAAATATTATTGATGTATTTCCTTATATCCCGACTGTTGTCAGGAATATAAGTACAGCACTGTTGAACTTTCAATAATTTGCAGACTCCTCCGGCTTTTGCTAGCAGCACATTTAGGGCAAGACGGTTTTGCAAAACCATAGCTCTTATCGAAACCATCTCCCCATCTACAAGTAATAAAATCTGAGCTGTATTTATTGAGAGCTTATCCACTAATGTTGCCAGCTTTCTGATTTTCAAATCATTCAGAATCACACCCATACTCGGTATCTTAGCCCCAAATATGTCTCCAATCACTTCTCCTGCACTCACACCACGTTTTCCTCTGTGAGGTCTTTTGCTTTCTAGGGGCCATAAATCATTCACATGAAAAATCTTGGGAAATACCACAGCCAAATAACAAGTGCCATACCAATTTTTGGGCAACTTCACATAGGCATTCTTTCCACACACAAAATACACATTGGGCACTATTGTTATTTTGTCCAATAATGCTTTTCTAATTGATTCTTCGATCAAGAAGACATGCTCACAATTGCTTTCACCCACAAATATCTTATCGTAGTATGTGGTCGGGTGTCTAATACAGAACTACCCCTTCTGCTGGAAATCTAATGCTATGGGTCCAAAACTCCCCTTTGCTTTATGATCTAATTCTTCTTTAGTCCATGGGGTAACCTTGTGCTTTGGATCTGGTCTAAATAGAGTCTGTATATGCCGATCTTCTATCTGATCTATAAATTTCTTTTCAATGTCAGTTAACATACAGGTTAAATTGTGTCTATGGGCATAGGACGTATCTAAAGTAATGGTAGGCACAAAATACTTTGACATTCGCTCTACTTCCTTATAATAATCATATTTATTCATGTATTTAAGAACTGGGACTTCAGAGAGTACCACATCATAATTTGAGAAATAGTACTCGAGTGTGCCTTGCTATAAAACATGCTCAACAACACACTACATGTAATGCCATAGGTCAAAGGCAAATGATGGTATCGAATGCCTTCTTCTACTGAGGCTGATAATTGCATACACACATAGCAATCCTTCGCTTCCATGGTATCCACATACTCATACAATAATCGAGCATACGCATTCAAAGTGAAATCACCCTTTGACAGATCAACATGTAATCTACGACTGGTTTCCTTAATCATTTCTAGATCCCTTGCTAATGCATCCTCCTCTATCTCAGAGATTGGTGTAGTGAGAGTTGCCTGTACCCTATTCTGTCCGACATCCTGAGATCCAACTAGAGATGCAACGATCACCACAGTTATAACAATAAGCACCACTACAATGAGGGTGCCAATGATGCACTTCTGTTTGCGTGTTGATTTTTCGGACACCATGGTTTCTACTGATCCGTTCCGAAGCACAAAAGGGAAAACACAGTCTCTTTCTGTTTTCTT
Organism: Calotriton arnoldi; assembly: GCA_963921515.1. Taxonomy (NCBI): domain Eukaryota; kingdom Metazoa; phylum Chordata; class Amphibia; order Caudata; family Salamandridae; genus Calotriton; species Calotriton arnoldi. The sequence continues at coordinate 3,829,441 of CAWUFW010000030.1, forward strand.
TGTTTTAACAATGTCTTTCTCACTTCTCTCCTCCCATGCAATTAATGTCAAAGTTCATTCGATTGATACTAAACCTATTGAAGAGATGTAGTCAGCCCTATTCCTCACTCCATCATCTACTAGAAAGTTCCTAATTTTAAATCTTCTTAAACTGGGGTCTAAGTTATCTTCTTTCTAAGGCCTAATGCTTTCTTTGGTTATAATTCAAGCTTCATAGTTAATGATATTTGATCCAAGTATTTCGAGGACAAGTTGCAGAATCTCCGCACGAATTTCTCCTAATTCTTGCGCGGTGAGCTGTCGGCCAAATGAAGGGAAGACAACCTGATTGAGGATCAGGTAACGCAATCCACTCAGCCTTGGAGGATTTGGAACTTGCAGAGTTAGTGTTCCAAACGCTTCTACGCCTGGGACCAGCAACTGTATTTCAATCGAGAGGGTGTCCCCTCCGTAGCTCACCGTACCAGCTCCAAACCTCCCGGACTTCGCTGGGCTCTGCATCTGCAGCCAGGTACGTCCACTCAGGAGATGCGTATCATCGAGACGCTATTCTTTCTCTTCTGGAGCGTCTCAGACCATCCGGTCTTTCTTCAGCGTCACTTTGATCTGATTCAGATGTTTCAGGAATCGGAGCGAGATTTTTCTCGGGTGCAAGCCTTATATTCAGCCTTTCTTTTCTTGCTGGCCACATTTCCGCTCTGGCATCTGCTCTCCTCTCTTCCTCTTGATCTGATCCTTCTGCAATAGACCTCACCTTGATCTGGTGCAAAGTTCACATCTGCAATATCATCTATTTCAGGATCTGGGCTCAATTCAGGAGCACTCAGCTCTCGTCTCTCGTGCTCACTTGGCTGTTCTGTTTCATCCGAAACTCTTACAGCTGAGCCTGTGCCTTCGTTGTTGTCTGTGACAGGTCCACACACGCTTCTCGGAACCATGGGACTCTCTTCCTCCGCAGGCGCTTGAACTCGGCGAGTGTGGGAAGCGTGTATCCAGTTCGACAATCCTCCACACTTCACAGCGGTGCTTGTGACCAATATCACCTGATATGGTCCTCGCCAGCGAGCATCAAGACAACTCTTCCTCACGTGCTTGCAAACTAGTACCCAATCACCTGGATTAAGATCATGCAGCAGGTCTCTCGAGGTGGATGCAGTCGCAGCCTCGACCTGGTGGGATACAGAAGTAATCACATCAGCCAGTCCCTTACAATAATCCAACACTAAATCATCAGTGATGTTTATCATTGCTGTAGCTGGCACCATAGGCAAACGCATAGCTCTTCCGGTCAAAATTTCGTGGGGAGAAAGCCCTGTTCTCCTATCAGGGGTGCTACGCAGACTCATGAGCACCAGAGGCAACGCATCTGGCCATTTCAATGAAGTTGACAAACACACCTTTGCCACTCTTGACCTGATGGTGCCATTAACCTGCTCTACAAGACCTGAAGCCTCCGGCCTGTAGCTACAATGCAGTCTCTGATCAATGTTCAAAGCAGAGCACAACAATTTCATGATTTCACTGTGGAAATGAGTTCCTCTATCTGTCTCCACTGATGTCGGAAATCCATATCTCGGGATCAATTCTCTTAACAACAACTTGGCTACTGTGAGACTGTCACATCGTCTAGTTGATATGCTTCCACCCAACGCGATAAGATACACACCACCACCAAAAAGTATCTCAACCTATTGCATCTCGGCATTTCAATAAAATCCAATTGTATCCTATTGAAGGGACCTCCAGATCTTCCAATGTGACTCATTGCAACCACAGTTCTCTTTCCAACATTTATTTGTTGACAAGTAACACACCTGTGACATACCGCTTCAGCCCACACACAAAAGCGTGAATTAAACCATGTCTGCCTAAACACTTGCACCATAGCATCTCTTCCCAGATGAACTGCTCCGTGGATTTGCCTTGCCATTGGGCTCAATAGACAATTGGGTAATACTGCTCTCTCATCTGTGGACACCCAAATGCCATTGTCTTTTTTTGTGCAACCTGCTCTGACCCATGAAGCAGCTTCCTCTTCTGGGACTTCATCCTGCAACCATTTCACCTCATCCCAAGTATCGGCTATAGCTAACATCATGCTGAGCTCGGTCTCTTCTGTGCTCTTGCCTATATATTCTCCACTGAAAATACAGGCATGTTCAGCGCAAAATCGTGCTACTTCATCTGCATAATTGTTACCCTTAGTGACAAAGTCTTCTCCCTTTCCATGAGCTGCACATTTAACGACTGCTATCTCTTTGGGCTTCTGCAAAGCTTCCAATAGTTGGCGCACATACTCGCCGTTACGTATAGGTGACCCTGAGGACGTTAGAAACCCCCTCTGTGACCATAACTGCCCAAAGTCATGAACTACACCAAATCCGTATTGACTGTCTGTATACACAGTCACTCGAATATCAGCTGCAATGATACAGGCACGTGTCAAAGCGACAATTTCGGCCACCTGAGCAGAGAATACTCTATTTAAACAGGCAGCTTCCACTACTCCCATGATGGTGCACACAGCAAACGCTGCTCTCAAATACCCTTCATTGTCTCTTAAACATGAACCATCCACAAAAAGGATCAAATCAGATTGGGGCAAAGGTTCATCGACAATGTCAGGTCTGGGTTTGGTAGATAGGTCAGTAACATCTAGGCAGTCATGTTCTTCACAATCCTCATCTCCTTCCTCTTCTGGAACAGGTAACAATGTAGCAGGGTTCAGGGTGGTACAACGTCTCAGGGTAACATTTTCAGCGGCCAAGATAACCTGCTCATACTTGGTAAGTCTGTTGTTGGTCAGATACTGTGTTTTCGTTCTTGTCATCAACAATTCTACTGCATGGGGTACATAAACAATGAGCGGATAACCCATCACTATGCTTTCACATCTTTCAATGCTGACACCGGTTGCAGCAACGGATTTCAGACATCCAGGCAACGCAGAAGTTACAGGATCTAATGTAGCTGAGAAGTAAGCTACTGGTCTACGGGCACCCCCATGTGTCTGTACAAGGACTGTTAACGCACATCCCTCCTTTTCACAGCAAAAGAGCGAAAACGCTTTGTTATAATCCGGCATTCCGAGAGCTGGAGCACAACAGATACTTTCCTTCAGCTCACGGAAGACTTTCAAGCACTCGTCATCCCATTGTACCGGATCACTAACATCCTTTCGAGTCAGTTTGAACAGAGGCTTTGCTTGCAAGGAAGAAAAATTTGGGATCCACTGTCGACAATAGCCGACCATTCCCAAAAACATGCAGACTTCTTTTTGTGTTTTCGGAGTTCCCATTTGCAGAATCGTCTCTATGCGATCTGGTGACACCCTTCGTTTTCCTTTCTCAATCCGGTGACCTAGGTACTGAACTTCAGACAAACAATACTGCAATTTGTTTGGAGACACTTTGTGTCCATTCTCTGCCAAATGATTCAGCAACGCCACAGTGTCAATCCTGCAAGCATCCTCAGTCTCTGAGGCGATCAAAAGGTCGTCTATATATTGCACTAAGACTGAGTTTTGGGGCATCACCAGTCCTTCAAGATTCTTTTTCAGACTTTGACTAAAAATGGAGGGGCTTTCTGTATACCCCTGAGGAATTCTTTCCCATGTTAACACACGATCGTCCATCTTAAACGCAAATAAAAACTGACTTTCTTCATGCAATGGTATGGAGAAAAATGCATGACACAAATCTATCACTGTAAACCATTCTGCTTTGCATGGTATCTGGAATAGAATAATAGCTGGATTCGGTACCACAGGACAACATGGGATCACAATTTCATTAACCCGACGCAGATCCTGCACTATTCTGTACTTGCCACTTGGCTTCTGCAGTCCCATGATAGGTGAGTTGCAGGGACTTCCTCTTATCTCCTTAAGACTACCTTTGGTAATCATAGTCTCAATCACAGGTCTTATTCCGGCCACAGTTTCTGGAGTCAATTTATATTGTGGCGTTCGTGGGAATTCAGCATTGGGTTTGACCTGTATCTTAACTGGTTCAACCCCTTTCATCAGACCTGCATCCTTGCCCGTAAAATCCCACACTTTCGGATCAACTGAGTCTCTCAAGTCATGTGGCAATTCTGCTATTGTGAGCACCACAAACATTTCTGCACACAGACTCATGTTAGCCATTTTAAAATCAGCATCATCATCATATGTTTGCAGTTCCACACCTCTCGGAGTGCACGATATAGTACAGTTGAGCTTGCACAGAAGGTCTCGTCCCAAAAGACAGACCGAATTTGAATCGCACACTACAAATTGGTGTTTATCCCGAAATGGTCCTATTCTCACGGGTAATTCGTTTGTCAACGGATTCGTCATTTTCTGATTACTAACCCCCACTACTTGAATCAATTGTCTCGAAAGAGTTAAATTTGGGACTACTTCAGTTCTCACCGTGGAGCGAGCAGCTCCAGTGTCTAATAAGAAGGTAACAGGATATCCATTCACATCTGCATCTACAAACGGCCCACTCTGATCTACTTCTAGAATCGCATCTAAGGTGCATTCCTCGTGCACCCCCCTCTGACACTCTTGTAAATCTTGATTTTGATCAAATCTATCTTGTATTTCAAAATAAGGCATCTGATGGTATAACTGATTATGCATGGGTATCCTAGGAGGTTGAGGTACTTGCACTTGCGGCTCATATCCTCCTCCATACATAGACCTGGGTCTTGTCACAGTATTGACAATCTCGGACAGCTGTCCCTCTCCTTCCATCTGTATCTGATTTGCTGGATTCAATCTACACTTGCGCTTTCAATGCCCGATTTTGTGGCAATAGTGGCAGGCAGTGACCCTTTTCTGTTGGGCCACCCATTCACTTGCACCTTGATCCATTCCTCTTCCTCTACCCTGACCAGGTTGGGTCACCATCTGTTGTCCCATTCCTCTTCCACCTCCTCTACCTCTACCTATCGCTCCTCCAATCCCTTGCGTCATATCAGCGTTTCTCAACTGCACCAACATCAACTTGTCCTTCAATTTCTTCTGTGTCGACTTCACTTGATCACTGCAATATTTAGCATAACGCAGAATCTCGTCCACCGACTTATTCTGCCAACATATCAAGTGATGCTGTATCATCAAACTAATATCAGATTTCAGTCCCAACACAAACTTCGAGACAAATTGTCCCATATCTTTCTGTTCAATTGTATCCAATCCACTATGCTGCTTAAAAGCTAACAACAATATTTCGTAATAATCATGTACTGATTCCTTAGAGTCTTGAGTGGTGCGATCAATCTTCAACCAATCAACAATCTGAGGAGCTACCTTCGATTGCAACCATGTAATCACTTGCTCGTATTTCCTCATTACATCAGGTGAAGGACCATGAGTCAATGAATCTCTAGGTGGCTCTGCAGTAGGCCACTCAATGGCAATCTTACATGCCGCCCACAAATCCGCCGGCACTACTATATCAAACAAGGTGTTTAAATCAATCCACAATACTTTCGAAATCTTTACAAACCGATCTATTTGCTTGTACCACTCAGTAGGTTTTTCCCTCAGCCGAGGAAAATCATTCATAAATGCTGCTAAATCACCCCTGCTCCATGGCACGTGTACATACCCTCCATTCTGTGCCTCCCTGAGGGGAAATTTCCTGCAGCTTCCGTCCCTCCACCCGGAGGCGGAGTATTTCCTATTCCAGTCTTGAAGCTTTTCTTTTTGGCCCATCTTTCTTTCCATCTGTCTAATCTTTCCAGGTTCGCATCCCTATCACTAGTTCTCTAATTTGTGCTTTTAATCCAATCGTTCGCTTCTCTTCCAAATCCTTATCTGTGTAATTTAATCTGCAAGAATCCTGTATCATCTTGGTCTTTGACAAATCAACCTCATACCTTTGTGCCAAAAGCAACAATGCATCATAAGCTCGTTTGGCCTTACTTGTCATGTCCTTTGCTACGAACAGTAGTTCGCTCGAGTCATACGTCTCAATTCTGTTCAGAGGTAGATTACCTTCAATCACCTCATCTAGTTCTGCCTTTAATCGTACCACATCTAGCATTGGCGCTTTTATTGCACTTTTTAACACTGTCTGAATTTCCTCGTTTCTTGTATCTTCCCTGTCACAACTTTGGGTTCTCTTAGGAACTGCACCCTCTTCTATCTTTGAAGCTGGGCGTCTATCTCTTTCCCAGCTTCGACTTCTCCAATGGTCACCTGCACAAATAACCTGTGGCTCAAACAGTACTCTAGGCGTTTCTTGTCTCTTGCTTGTCTCTTCCCTCGGCATCATTGACTCGCTCACTGGTTGAACCCACATTCGAAGATCAGACCTAGAATTCGCTAGAGCTCCTGTCCGCTTCGTTCTGACCCACTATCCATTCTTGATGGATCAGTTGTAGCTGGCAGTGGAGTACTAGATTCCACTGGCGTCCGACTTAAACCTGTCCCACTCATTGCAAGGCTCCCTCCAGACATTGTCTCTTACCCTTCACTTATTTGCTGTTGACTGTCATCGGTTCTTTCTCTAGGATTATATATCGGAACCACCGGCCCTATTGTGACTGGTACCGACAAAGCATCTGGTAACTGCATGTTTCCTGCAGGTTGTACTGGCTCAGGGTTTGGATACCTCATTCCTCCAGACCCTCCCGGAATGTGTACCATTGTAATCTTGCCTCTTACTCCTGCCGATTGTTCCTCTGAACCCAGTTGTCCCACACCTAAAAGCTCTTCTGATGGGCGCAAACTCTCTGTCTCTGATCTAGAGTCGCAGGGTGGAGGACGTTCCGCTAGCAATCTATCGAGGAAGCTGTCATCTGTATCACTGTCCTCCTCTGTCGTCTTTTTCCCTTCAGCCCCCTCTTCTAACAAACGAAATGGGTACAAGCGTTCTCCCTCTATGGTGTCTACTCTCCATCTTTTCAACTGGGCATCCCATCTAGCATCCTGATTTGCCTTCATTGCTTTCCTCATTCTTCCTTGTGAAGCCTCTCTCCTTTTTGCTAGGGCAGCTCTCATCCATGCATCTAATGCCTCAAATTGTGTGGGTCTAGGGGGAGGTTTCAGTGCATTCATCACCCCCTCAGCTGGGTCAGCACTTCCATACGAAAAGACCCATAACGAGGGAAAGCCAATTCACCCTCTTTCTCTGTAATTTTATGCCAATTCTGAAGCCATACTATAGTATGAAGTCCTACATTCGTTGCCATGTAATGTGCCGGTGTGTCTTCTGGCGGAGCTTCTTCTCCTACCCGAGTCACTACCCCTGTGTCGCCTCTACACAAATCTCGCAATACCCTAAAGCATCTCATTGTAAATTCGATCAATTGCAAGCCCAAAATACGCTATTCAACTGCAAATGAACTTCCACCAATCCCAGCACGGCGTTACACCAACCAACCTATCACAGCGTGGCGCACCCAGACGTCACTTCTCACTCCTTGCAGCGGCTCACCCGCCTTTACAATTTCACCGCAAACTCGCTTACACACATTCGTACCACAAGTAACTGTATATCCAAAAGTTATTAAACCAAGTAACTGTTCCTACACAATTACAATAACTTACAGTCACATAAAACAAGTAATTGTCTGTCACTAAAGATCGATAGAACACTCTCACAAGAACATTCAGCCGTTGTGACCCCCGACCTGCGTTGGTCACTCAATCGCCATAGTCCACCCCCGGTACCTGAGGCTTTCTACCGCGACCTATTCCTCATTCACACAAAGTTTCCTAACACAAGTGGATCGTCGATAGCGCTTCACAACACCCACATTTGATCAGACAATTACAATACAAAACTATCCCGGGATCTTGGACTTCTCTTGAGTCCGCTCACCAAAACTTCCTGCTCCGCACGTGTCCGGACCAGTAAACCAAAAACCACATTCACTCAACATACATCCCAACTCCGCAAGACATCACACACTTACTCATCACCGCAATCTAACACCACAATTGCTTTCATACTCACGCCACCACTATTTCCGCCGCACCATCAACGTCCGCCAGTCTCCGCCGTCTTCCACTCCACTTCAGGGCTCTTCGACCTTCAACCCTAACCCTGAATACTCCCCTCACCTTAGAGATAAACCACTTTAGAGGTAAACCATCCTCTGCTACCATTTGATTACGCTAAATTGCACACCTAATGTTCCCTACTAAGTATAGCGTAAGCGATCGAACTTTTATTTACCTACTAAAAGTGGTTGAGGGGAGGAAACAACTCAGACAGATATCAGCAAAGTCGTCATGCCTGAAAAGACCACTAACTCCAAAGTGCAGTTTGAATGTTTATTATAAGGCCAAAAACAATTGGATGTAAATACATCTCAATAGCAAAGTATAGAGGTACAGAAAAATTAACACAGAGCCAAGTTTACAAATATAAGTAATTCGGCCCAAAAGACAAATGATTATAAATTCCAAAATCACAACGCAACACAGAATAGATGCGATATTCAGTTCTCGGCTCATTGAAAGAAATCAAAATCTTTCCCTACACTGCTCTACATGAGGGCCCTTCCTGTCTCTCGTCTATCATTCCCCAACGGTGTCAGCACGTGTTGACTTCCTAAGAAGTACTCACGTCAAATAGGTCGTTTTAGCTTATGGCTATGGAGCTAGCTCTAAGATGCTCCTTCTCCTCCGAAAGCTAGCAGAAATCTGGACTCGCTGTCCCTGCGCATCATACAAAAGATGGGATTCAACCCATAATACGTCATTCATCTTAAAACTTTCCATTGCACCTCTCATGCAGTAGCTCTTTATTCATGACACAAATTTAATTAATGATATCTTCTTTCCAGTGGCCTTGGCTTTCAGACAGACCAGATACGCAAGGCATCCTCCCTTCTCGCTTCCCAGCCATCTTCAAAGACATTCCGGGTCTCTCCTTAACTCTGAAAATAACGATGTGTATTCTTTCACCTGCAGTAGGATGAGAACATTCTAATTTCGAACACAACAACATTTAATTATTTATTTCTCAAGAGCAAGGAGAATCGAAACTTATGACTTTGGGCCTATAATTCAGGCAACTTAAACTAACCACAATTACGGTGTATAGAAATAATATCGTCCTGCACATTATGCATGAAGGAATCGTAATACATACAAAGTTCTACTTAAATGCGTTCACTAGTTTTCAACATCAAATGATTCAAATAAATGTTTCTTAATAGTCGTAAAACACTGCAAACAATACGAATACATGAGAGTGCGTTTAAACCATGAGTATAGTGCACTCATACAAAATAGAGTGCTATCAGCGCTCTATCATTAACAAAACTCAATGCAGGAAAGTAGGATCTGCTTCTTATGGTTACCCCCACTTTTTGCTTGATGTTACACTGTTTTTGACTAGTCTGATTGGGATCCTGCTAATCAGGACCCCAGTCTATCTGCTTTCTCCCTAAAATGTATTGACATGTACTTAGGAGTACTCCAGATTGGATACTGAGGTACTCTTATAAGTCCCTAATATATGGTACCCATGTACCAAGGGTATAGGTACCCCAGAGGCCTCCCCTGGGTTGAAGCATGTATTATGCCACCCAGGGGAGAGTATGCAAAATGGAACTACAGGCCTGCCATTGCAGCCTGTGTAAGCTGGTGCATGCACCACTTACGATAGATATAGGTTTACTATATCTATAGGTAACTACACTTAAAACCTATAAGTCACCCCTATAGCAGGCCTTGACAATCCTGAAGGCAGGGTGCTGGGTTTTACATGACAGGGTGCCCCTGCATGAGCAGAGCCCCTCTGCAGCCTTCGGAGACCATTCTCCCGGGTTGTCTGTGACACAGCCAGACATATAGGTAGAGGTGCATTATAACCTCGCGGTAAATGCTATCTCGAAAACAGCTGAAACAAAACATGTCGTGTTTGGTATCAAACACCTTGGAATCATACCTCCACACCGGTAACCGGTGTGGGAGGTATGATTCCACCCCTCAGAAGCAAGCTTCATGGGTCCCTGGTCTTCCGGTACCAGCCTTCTCGACCCGTACAGCACAAAATGGATGCTGCCGACCAGAGACACATTTCTGCCCTCCTGCTGCTGAGCCAAGCTTGAGCAGAGGAAGGCAGCACAATAGGCATCCTGTCACAGGGAGGTGTGACCACCTCCCAGACAGGATTTAGTGTATTGGAACTGGGTGGGTGCACTTCCAAAGTGCCTGAAAGTCTGCAAGAGGGGCACATTTGGTGTCCCTGTGCATAGTCCAGCTCAAACCAGTTCTGGGAGCCGTTGGCTCCTGCTCTGGTGCGAAACTGGACAAAGGACATGGGTGTAACCATCCCCTCTGTCCTGACCCTTCCCTGGGAGGGTCCCCTGAATCTGTCCAACCCTCTCCCGTGGGTACAAAAGGGCTTACCTGGCTGTAGGATCCTAGATTCGACGTGGACAAGATTCTGAACACGAAACCACTGACCTTCGACCGTCTGGACACTCTGGACTTAGCTGGATTTTGACTGGGCCCAACTTCGTCTCCCTCTCCATCCAAAGCATCGCCTGTGCCTGTGCACCATACAGGCTCTGTGTAGGACCTGTGGAGCATCAAGGACAACTGAAGTATCTCCCTTTGGGTGAAGGAGTCACCCCCCTGCATTAACAGGCACCATAACGCAACTGACTGGTCTGCTGATCCTGAGCTCCTGCGGACTCCGAAGGCTCCAGCAACACAGGAGGTGGGTTCCTATGTTCCTTGAGGTTGAGCTGCTCTCTCACCAAGTTTGAGGCCAGTATCCCTCGTGGGGTCCGCATAATCCGGCCCCCTGTGCACTGTGTACTTTTGCAATTCCCCCACTTTGTGCATTGGGCTGTCGATAGCCCCAACCTCTGCACACATTTTGTACCAAGGACTTTGGCCTTCTCGCACTCTGTGCCCTGCAAGCTGTGGTTTGGTGAAACTGCTAGAGGTCCCCTTGCGACTCCTGTGCCTTCGGCCTGTGGGTCCACTTGAGGGAAAATCCTGATTTTCTTGGGCTCCTCTGGTTGCTCCAGGCCTGCCCTGACTCCCCTTGCTGTGGTGAGTCCTCTGGTCCATGCTGGGCCAGACCGTAACCTTTCTTGACCTTCTTCGTGGGTTGCCATTGCCAAGGCTTGTTGGTGCTCCCACTGGACACCGCCCCCTGAGCACTCGACATCCTTTGTGGGACAGCTCGTATGTGGCTCATGGTCATCCTCGACGTCTCCTGGTCCCTGCAGCTGTAGAGTCAAGGTCTCCTTGTTCGCACCTGAAGCACCCGACATCGGTGGGCATTCGTCTACCGAGCCCCTGGTCACTCCTGAGTGACCCAGACTCTGTCCCCTCTGCTTTTAGGTTCCTTCCATCAAGAATACACCAGCGGATTCCACTGGACACTTTTCTTCGTTCCAGCAGCGACATTTCTTTGAAGACTCCCATTGAGAACGACGGCTGTTTCCGACGCCACTTCAGACCTATGCACCCGGCTTTCCTGGGATAGGTAACTCTGGTACTTCAGTATCCACGGTTGGGGTGGCCCTCCAACCTTCTATGTTCCAAAGGGTTTCCTCGTAATCCACTGGGAAGGGTCCTTTAACTTTAACCTTTCTCACACTGCAGCCGTCCTCCGTGGGGTCACTACTCACTCACCTTGGCTGGTTCCTTGGGGTCCCAGCGATTCTACACATTCTAGACATTGTCTTGACTCGAGTCGTGATTCTTATACCACTATTTTAGTATATGGTTTGATCTCCTTTACGATTGTTTCTGTGCTACAGTATTGTGTGCTTTGTGTTTATCTGCTTGTAGCAGATACTGTGAGGTATTTAAGGTGTTATAATAATAAATATATATTCTTATAACTACTGTGTGGTTCTCCTTTCATCTAACCAACACAATAAGATTGCATTCTGGTAAAACAAGCTGCTTAACATTCCTTCAAAACCAAGCCTGAAGGCTGCTCTCCACAGCTACCACTTGGATAGCTTTCATAAGGTTATCTTTGACCTCTTAAATCACCAGAAGGGTTGTTTGGACTGGTGCAAGGTGCCCACTTTAATTAGTGGACATCATATACCAGGCCAACTTCTCACACTCAAGTTTTGATAGTATGTTTTGCACGAAACAATGATGCTTCAGTGCGGTTATAACGAAGTCACATTACATCACCTAACCTCTCAATGTGCTGAAAAGGTTTTGTAAGAAGTAGGAAAAAGAACATTCCGGGGACATGCAGTACAGAGTATTCAGTAGACAATTCGATGCGTGCCACAGGGATCATATGTAGATTACAGAGGTGGCATTATTGCATCTTTAACTAAGGATGACACAAGACACCATAGGGAAACCTATGTATGCATTGTTAATTATTTTACAACCCAGTCCTTTCAGAAATCTAAACCAAACTTTAGCAAGGTAAAGTAGGGAATTATCATTCTGCCAAATGTGGTGCTGAATGGCCAACGGTGGGCAAAGTTATAGGTCGGGGAAGCGTTATCACGGTCCCTACCCCACGCTCAGTACCCCTCCTCATTAAATGCACTAATAGCCTTCTATAAGGGCCCAGAAGGAGTTTCACAGATGCGCAACATCCATCTTCAATAATATTCCTCGTCCAAAGGCAAGGGTGCAGTGTTACCCTCTCCTCTCCCAACATAGGGGCATATTTACAAACAAATGTCAGAGCGCGGAGCTGCGGCAAATTTGGCAGAGCTGCACTCTGACATTTTTAAAACACAGGGATGCGCCGTATTCACAAGAATATTGTGCATCCCTGTGTTTACCCTAGTGAAGGTGCAAAAAAAGCTGCCTAGCGCCAGCACAGGCACCCTGCCGCCATCTTGCAAGGGTGCCTGCGCTGCAGGGACGATTGTTTATGTGAAGGAAGAGACACCTTCCTGCACATAAACATTCAATAATGGCAGTCTGCTCTTTCTATGTGTGCTGCAGAAGCAGCATGCATGGAAAGACCAAAAACCCAGGAGAAATTAATAATTTCTCCTCGTATCGCCATTCTAACGCCTGGTATTCCATGGCACTCGTTTTTGGCACTGCCTCAGCCTTGTAAATTTGGGGCAGATTAAAAAAGCAATGGGTGTTGTGGTGGAATGCCCATAGCAACACCCATTGCATGCTCCTTTGCAGCAGAGAACTGTGGTGGAAAGAGGTATATTTACAAGGTGGCGTTACGTCATGCTAAGTGGCTTAGCGCCACCTTGTAAATATGGAAAATGGCGCTATGCCACCAGAGGCTCTGGTGGTGATAGGGGCTTTAGAAATGCCCCATAGTTTCAGCCAGCTTTGTCCAAGAACCAGGGTGGAATGCTGCTTTGCACTCTGAAGCTCCGACATGGCCTGAACACCCATCTAACGCACACAAAGGGCCTCTTGCCGTGCCCAAGAGCAGAGGAGGGAGTTGTACACCCCATTGCAAGAGGACATCTGCAAGCAGCCATGCATTCAATCACACTTATGATCACTACACTAGAGGAACTGTCAGCTGCTGTGGTCCTCCAAGCCCCACTGCCTTTTGCAGGGCAAGGAGGACCACACCAGATATCCTCTACCCATGTCCTGTTTGCAATTGTGAGCAACTGCGAGCTTTGCAGGTCTTTCTTCACCTTCCTCATCAAAGGGGTGAATGATGCGCACAATAACTGACAGCTACCGGCCAATTGCTCTATGGGGCTTCAACTCCCATGAAAGTATTGAAAGCAGGTTCTGACTATCAAAAAGGAGAACAGTGAGGCTTGGCAATCAGGAACAGTTTAAGTTTAATTAAATAGCCGCGGGGAATAGCAGCCACATCTCTTATACTTGCGTGCTGAAATTCAACTTGCATTAGGTACATGTCATACTTTATACTGTACAGCGGGTGCTATAAAGAGAAGCTCATCCCCCTTTGGGTAGGAAATACTGGTACTGTGGGCCATAAATTACATGTTAGATGTCTGAAATCAACCTAATAGAAGGGGCCATAAATACCAACAGGAGATCACATTCAGAGGTGGTCCAGGTGGCCGTGTGTGTTGGGTGTGTGTAATCTAGGGTGACCTTTACTACTAGGCATTGTTTGGGCTTTATCTGATGAATGCAAATGGCCGGTTTGCTCTGGTATCGTGTCCTTGGGCTTTTAGGTTACAGAGGTTATTTTAAACTCACCAAGATCCCCTGCCTTCACTCACAGTTATCACAGAACTCTGCTTACAAATGCATCGAGTCCACTCACACACCTTATGAGTGTGAGTGAGGGTCCTATGATGAAGCAAGTGGTACCTGTGGGTGAGGACCCTAATAAATATATATATATATATATATATATACACACACACACACACGCACACGCACACATGTACACACACACACACACACACAAACACACACACACACGCCCAGGTATATATCCATAAAAACTCTTCTTTAATCTCACACAAGTCCGCGACAAATGTAAGGTGAGCACCGATTTACCTGGATGCCGTTACTTACCGGTCTCGGATAGACCATTTAAATGCACTTTATGATAGTCAAGATATTTCCTCCTTTAGTTTGCTGAAGGATATTTTGATAAGACATGCGGAGAGGGAAAGAGCTAACCTGTTATGTGAGATAGAACAGCTAGAGGAGGAGATTAAGTCACTTAATTTACAAGAGGAGATGGATAAGAATTCTAAAATTCTGAAGGAGGTACTAAGTGCTCATCAAGCGTATATTAGAGACAAAAAAATGAGGAAACTGAAAAGAGGTGATAATGATTATAGGAGTGGCAGAATTTTTACATTCGCCAAGAAATTTGATGAATTTAAACCAAGACTAATCCAAAGTACCACTAATGAGAAAGCCCCTGTGACCTCTACGTCGGCGAGTGAATCTGACATATCCAGTGTCACTGGTGATGTTAGCGAATCACGTGACACAACACCTCTTGTAACGGGTGGAGTCAACAGTAACACTACCGCTTCTTCTTTTTGAGCGGAATTAGAACGTTACAGAAAGGGAGCCAGGTCAAATTTCAACAAGACAAATTTAAAAGCAAAAAAAACCCAGAAGGGGTGGACAGACGAATAGGAACCAACCAAAGAGAGGGAATGGCAACAAGATCCACATCACGCAACCAAAAGAACTGAGTGCGAACTTAGGGACTACACCAGAAATGGCCACAGAACCCTCTACCCCCATTGTGAACACTGGATGTGATGATGTTTCTATTGTTAATTTGTCTAAATGTGAATTATCTACTGTGGAAACTGATGTACTTAAAAAAGGTCTCAATTTTTGTCCTATGTCTAGACCCAATTTTACCCAAATTCATATTGATTTGTTCAAGTTTGTACGTCGCTTAAAACTCAAGAAATTCTTTGATGACAAACTTAGGCCATGTCCAATTCCAATCTTCTCTGTATCTGAAAGTGGCAAAACTATTAAAGACATTCAGATTTACAAACTCTGTTGTCATTAGATGAAAATGCTGGACCTACACCAATGATCAATGATATCTTTGAAGATTTGAATATAAGCTCTAACTTGAATATTAATAGTGGGCTCAAGCCCAGATCGACATTTATACCCACACTGCCACCAAATAATCTCATTGATTCTTTTTATCAAGCTGTTACACATGATTTACATGAGGTGGAGGACAAGCTCCTTCACAAACGGGGCATTTTCAAAGATAACCTCAATAAAATTGAGCGAAGGGCCCTAACTAAATTGTCCGACCTCCCTGAAATTATAATTAAGGAAGCGGATAAGGGATGAAATATAGTGTCAATGGATGTGGGTGATTATATGAAGGAGATTGATAATCAACTATCTAACACTGAGGCTTATATCAGATTACAACATAGCCGCCTCAAAGAAGTGACCGCACTCATTAAACAATGACTTAGTCACTGGCGGGATATTTGCCTTTTGACGGATGTAGAGTACAGGTACTTGTTCAATCCAACACCACGTGCTCCATGTATCGACACTTTACCTAAGATACACAAGAACTCCACTTTGCCGCCGGGTAGACCCATCAAATCAGGGATTGGATCCCCTACAGAACACATCTCTGAATATATTGACATCTTCTTACAGTCTATAATACATAACCTGCCATCATTCATCAGAGATACAAAGGATTTACTTAACAAGCTAGAAGAACTCGAATGGTCTGATGAATTCACTTTTGTTACTCTTGCTGTTAACGCAGTACATACTAGTATCCCTTTAGACAAGGGTTTACAGGCTTTGACATCTTTTCTTTCTAACAGGGATGCTACTTTGTACGAGCACACCCAGATAATTCTTGATCTGACACGTCTCACCCTAGAAAACAATTTTTTCGGACATAATGGCACCTGGTTCAGATAGGCTACTGGGGTGGCTATGGGGTCAAAATTCACACCTTCCTTTGGTAACATCTATATGGAATTCTTCGAACAACATCACATATGGGCAGCTTGCCCACCTGACATCACGGGTCATATCGTCTACTGGGGACGTTACATTGGTGATGTTTTTATGATCTGGAATGGGGACATGGACATATTGAACAAATGTTTTGGACATCTAAGCAACAATTTATACAATCTTAAATTTGCACATCACGTCAACACCAAGGAAATTGACTTTTTGGATGTTACTCTCTATGTAGAGGATTGCAAGATCGCATCAAGACTATATCGCAAGTCTACTGCATGCAATTCTGTGTTACATGCAGAAAGTGCGCAAATATAAGGGAGATACCCTAATCTATAAGAAAAGGGACCTGTATGCAAAGCATAAAAATGAACAAATTCCCTTTTCTCCTCAATAGAAAGAAAGATCACTCGTTCTCAGATAGTACAAATTAGATGGATCATGTGTTATCAGCACCTTGTGTGAGATCTTCTAAGCTAACTAGACATTCAATACAACCTGCCCTATTTGAGATAGGAAGTGAAAATGTACAGATATATAGCTGCTATATAACATTAGACAAAGAATAGCATTTGTTAGTGAATAAGACAATGTTGTCAACTGTGTAGTGTAGATTATATAAAAAAAAAATTATAAAAAAAATCTTTTGGTTAAAAACTTAGTTGTCACGAATTTACAAACATATTATAAACTCATGAGGAAACATACAATAAAATGAAAAAAAACAACAATAAAAATTCATAAACCAATCTTTTCAGTGGTTCTGAGAAAACTGTTGATACGGCGTTTCGGTGACACTTCACCTTCTTCAGGACAAACAGACTTTTCAAATAATATTTGAATAAATAAAAAATATTAAAATTGGTCTCTCTATACATAGTTGGTGTTTTCAACATGTCTCACATAGCTAATCTTTACACAGAAAATACTAACATCTATGTTAATAATGGCTGAATAAGCCTTCTATATATCTCAACAATGTGCTTATACAACATGATCACTTCTGGATATACCTAACTATTATCTAAAATTAAAAATAAACACAGAATAGAACATACCTAATGATACTAGTGGAGACTGAACCTCTTGTTGTCTCCCGTTATTGATAGTCAAGGACCCAAAACAAGTGGCCGATATTTTGCATAAGGTACTGTCAAGAAAAAAGATATTTGTACTGTGTCAGTCTTAAAAGCTGAAAACCTAGCTCTATTTTTTAAGAGAAAACATTAAAGGAGCCCACCTCTATTGCCTGTGTTTTAATTTAACTCGGCTTGACTCCAATGGTGCAGTCCAGGTATTGCACTCCAAGGTTTCACTTTAAAAAGGGGATCGTCAATTACAATTGCTCCCCTATATATAATGAAAGGGGGGAAAGAGGAAAAAGGTTTCAGCCAAAGGACATTATGTCATTCCATCTATAGTTTTACTAAAGCTAAAAACTTTTTTGTTTGCCCTTGGTCGAGTTTATACTGGAGTGGTAAAACGAAAAACAAGATTTAATGCGTTTATTAATCAATTCTATGCAGAATTATATAAAAAATATTATTTATTCTATTCATAAGAAGAAACATGTTATATTTCGAACTTGCCATGTTTTTATTATTGCCACTTCAAACAAGATCATATATCGCCAAAAATATTCATAGGCAAAGGGTGATGTAAAATCATGTATCACCAAACTTATTTATCGTCAGAGATTAATATAAAGAATGTATATTCCTGGGCAACAAATAGCAAAGTGTTTTTAGACATGTCACCTCGAATGTCTTACCTGGCAACCCAAACGATGTTGCCTATTTGTGTGCTGCGTTTTCAATTTGCAGTATACAACGCTGCCTTGGTGGGTAGAGGATTGTGCATGATATTGTAAACTGTAAGATAATGTTAAAGAAGTTTTTATCAACTCATTAGTATATATGTGTTATTTTATCGTATCGGAGCATTTTTATAAACAATTAATGATCGCATCCATTTTTCAACCTCCCAACTATTTGTTTTATACGGCACATTATTAATTCTAGGTTTTTAATGGCCATATTACCGGATCGCATAGAGTATGCGGAAATCACGATAATAATATGGACTGTAGCAATCCTTGCGCAATGTCCATTTTTTAAAATTCTGATATTAAACTGCACATGGCATAGTAGCTGTTTATAGTCCAGCCGGTCGATTAAAAGACTGCTAAAGGTTTTGATCTCATATAACTTGGACCGCTACTGAGTTGAGAAACGGGCCCTGTTTTTTTATAGTCAGTGCGTTGACTGAAACAAAGTCTTGTTTAAGGACATTTTCTCACTCCGCTTACCTTTAGAATCATGTGTGGTCGTCACTCAGCGTGTTCTATTGCTGAATATGCAAAAGCAGAGTGCATGTCGTAATTTCCATTTTTATAGCTTCCCAACAGGAAATTGCGTCATCAACGACCGCTTAATTTCCTGAATTTGATCGAAAAACGTTGAGGCCATATTTAAAGGGATAACGTTTTTCCTATGGATTTGGTGTGACGATTTTAGAAGGAACTGTACTACACCAGTGACGAATTTACTCCCTGGTGGGTTGTTAGATTTTTGCATTTGTGTACTACTGGGTGCACCCACTATATTTGTTATCACGTATGGGTGATAAGGTTGTTTTGCTACACACCTTGGTGAATGCTCACGTGTATACATATCAGTATGACTTCACACTAGTACATCGGGGTCTCACCAAAGATTTTTCTTTTCTCCTCTTTGTCCCTTTTATTCATTTCAGTTTACAATTTTCATCCTTTACTCTTTCATTTTCTTCACTACTATTCTTTCTCAAACGGACATCAATTCAACTGTTGAGGGGGCCTCTTAACTAAGAATTTTTGACTTCTTACAATATCTAAGTGTATTTCTGTTTGTATATGTTCTGTAATATGCAAAATCAATATGTATATACCTATTTTTCAGCC
This sequence comes from Calotriton arnoldi, assembly GCA_963921515.1. Taxonomy (NCBI): domain Eukaryota; kingdom Metazoa; phylum Chordata; class Amphibia; order Caudata; family Salamandridae; genus Calotriton; species Calotriton arnoldi. Next base: position 3,848,739 of record CAWUFW010000030.1, read on the forward strand.
TTGAAAAAGTCAAGATTGACGAAACACGTGTTGGCTGAGTTTTTTCTGGAGGCTTTGTCTCTTCAAAATAAACCAACTTTAAATGGAAACGGGAATGTGTTCTTTGTGATGACAGTTCATTGCCTGGACTCATATATACCAACTGTGTTCCAACAATATTTCGCTAGTTTAAAAATGATATAAAGCATGTTATCATATGAATAACTATCCAATATTATACTGGATAAAGTGACTTGCTTAGAGAGTGCTTGTTGCAGTTCCAATATAAGGTCACAAGTTCACACCACATTCTAGAAGGACCATACTTGTTACAAAATCAACTGCAGCAGGTGTTGTTTACTGTACACATTAAAAAGCATATCCATATCTGTATTGCAATTTTGTTTTTACCAGAGCCAGTCACAGATCTAGTTACTAATCCTCTCAACACACTACCTAATTTTATTCACCTACATGTTCACAACATCCAATAAAATATGTGTTTGTTTAAACCAGGAGAACACCTCAATTTTACTGCTTTTCATTTGGAAAACAGCCTCATTCAGCTCTAGCCTTCTTCTGTCTGCTACTGCTGCTTCACTTCAAAATGGTTATAGTGTGGATTGTGGGCGATAGCTATGTCTTTTGCGCTAGAGAGACTGCTAGAAAGAGTGGTATTGACAGAGACTTCAGTTTGCCTAATGTGGACATTAAATGGATTGGCCAGACAGGGTTAATGTGTCATCAATTGCTGCCTTTGGTTAAAAGCATTGTGGATTCCCAACCCCTAATCTCATGATTGTGCATTGTGGTGGCAATGACCCAGAAACACTGACTGGGGTAGGACTGGAAATCCTAATGAAAGATACCTTTGCAGAATTAATTACTCTCCTCCCACACACTGTCTTGGTGTACTTCAACATATGCCAAAGGCAGAAATGGAAGTGGTCTAATCAATTCTGTCCACAGATTGACAAAGCCAGGAAACATGTTAATAAAACTGCTTCTGCATTCTTCAGAGACCATAACATGAGTTCTATCTACAACAACACCCTGCGTTTCGACATGTATGGAATCTATAGAAGTGATGGAGGTCACTTTACAGATGAAGGCAACAGGGTGTTTCTAAGCAACCTGAAACGCTACATCTGGTCTTATGTGTAGCGGTCATATATACACAATCAACACAAAGGCTCTTCTCAGAGCCACCCTAGTGCCCAAAATATTGTTACTTTTCTTTATAAATAACGTTTTTTCCAATTTCGAATCGCAAAACCAAAGCTGACATTTAATAGCCAACAACACATTCAAAATGTATAACTAAAAAAAATCCTTCTAACCATCACACTACATACATTACTATCTAAATAACTCTAAAAAACATGCATAACTCTCTTAAGGTGTATGTCACAGCATGTATGACTGTTTGAGTGGCAACTGTGACTGGGTGCTGAAGTGTCTCAGTCTCTGAGTGGGTCTGTGACTTGGTGCATTAGTGTGAGAGTGCACATGTGAGTGGGTGCATGAGTCTCTGAGTGGGTCTGTGTGTGGGTGCATGAGTCTCTGAGTGGGTCTGTGTGCGGCTGTCTGAGTCTCTGAATCGGTCTGTCAGTGGATGCGTCAGTGTCTGGGTGGGTCAGTGAGTATGTGTCTGAGTCTCTGAGCGGATCTGTCAGTGGGTGCATCAGTGTCTGAGTGGGTGTTTCAGTCTCTGAGTGGATCTGTGACTGGGTGCCATAATGTGTGAGTGCTCATGTGAGTGGGTGCATGAGTCTCTGAGTGGGTCTGTGAGTGGCTGTCTCAGTCTCTGAGTGGGTCTGTCACTGGATGCATCAGTGTCTGAGGGGGTCAGTGAGTAGGTGCCTGAGTCTCTGAGTGGGTCTGTCAGTGGGTGTCTGAGTGTGTTAGTGGGTCTGTCACTGGATGCGTCAGTGTCTGAGTAGGCCTCTGAGTGGGTGTCTGAGTCTCTGAGTGGGTCTGTAAGTGGGTGCATCAGTGTCTGAGTGGGTATGTCAGTCAGTATCTTAGTCACTGAGTGGGTCTGTGTCTTTGAGGGAGTGTGAGTGGGTGAAATAGTTTCTAAGTGGGTCTGTGAGTGGGTGTATGAGTCTTTGAATGGGTCTGCCAGTGGATGCATCAGTGTCTGATGGGGTCTTTCAGTGGGTATCTCAGTCTATGGGTGGGTCTGTCACTGGATAGATCAGTGTCTGAGTGGATCTCTGAGTGGGTGTCTGAGTCTCTGAGTGGGTCTGAAAGTGAGTGCATCAGTGTCTGAGTGGGTCTGTAAGTTTGTGTCTCAGTCTCTGAGTGGGTCTGTGACTGGATGCATTAGTGCCTTAGTGGGAGTGTGAGTGGGTGAAAGAGTCTCCAAGTGGGTCTGTGAGTGGGTGTATGAGTCTTTGAATGGGTCTGTCAGTGGATGTGTCAGTGTCTGAGCAGCTCTGTGAACGGGTGTCTGAGACTCTAAGTGGGCCTGTCAGTGGGTGCATCAGTGTCTGAGTGGGTCGTCAGTGGGTGACTCAGTCTCTGACTGGGTTTGAGACTGGGTGCATAAGTGTGTGAGTGCACGTGTGAGTGGGTGCATGAGTCTGAGTGGGTCAGTCAGTAGGTGTCTGAGTCTCTTAGTGGGTCTGTCAGTGGGTGCATCAGTGTCTGAGTGGATCTGTCAGTGGGTGTCTCAGTCTCTGAGTGGGTCTGTCACTAGATGCATCAGTGTCTGAGTGGGTCTCTGAATGGATGTCGAGTCTCTGAGTGGATCTGACAGTGGGTGCATCAGTGTCTGAGTGGGTCTGTCAGTGGGTGTCTCAGTCTCTAAGTGGGTCTGTCACTGGATGCGTCAGTATCTGAGTGAGTGTCTGAGTCTCTGAGTGGGTCTGCAAGTGGCAGCATCAGTGTCTGAGTGGATCTGTCAATTAATGTCTCAGTCTCTGAGTGGGTCAGTGACTGGGTGCATTAGTGTCTGAGTGGGCATGTGACTGAGAGCATGAGTCTGTCAATGCATCTGTGAGTAGGTGCATAAGAGTCTGAACAGGTGTTTGATTGGGTGCATGACTCTCTGACTAGGTGTGAGAGTGGGTGTCCGAGTCTCTGAGTGTGTTTGTCAGTGGGTGCATCAGTGTCTGAGTGGGTCTGTGAGTGGGTGTCCGAGTCTCTGAGTGGGTCCGTCAGTGGATACATCAGTGTCTGAGTGGGTCTGTGAGTGGGTGTCTGAGTCTCTGAGTGGGTGTGCAAGTGGGTGTGTCACTGTCTGAGTGGATCGGTCTGTGAGTGGGTGTCTGACTCTCTGAGTGGATCTGTCACTGGATGCACCACTGTCTAAATGGATCTATGAGTGGGTTTTTGAGTATCGGAGTGGTATTGTGAATGGCTGCATGAGTCTGTCACTAGCTGCGTGAGGGTCTGTGAGTGGTGTGTGAGCGTCTAAGTAAAGCTGAGGGTGGGTGTGCGTATATATATTTTCTCTAGGCTTTTTTTCACCGATATTCACAAAGACCTCGTGATATTCACAAAATAGTTGTGACGTTACATGGGGGGCTGTGCTGTCGGAATCCATAATATAGTTCCACAACATCCGTAATACCGGAATTAGAAACCTAAACATAGGAAGAACAGGGATTCCACTGAACATGTGTGCAAAACCCTCTTTCCAGAAAGAAAAATTATTTTCTAGAGTCCCCTCACCCACCAGGGTTACCCTAGGTGGTATGCCTCATCATTGGGGTCCTCTCAATCTGCTGCGGATTGAGGCATGCTGCGACTTGTGAACTACGTAGGTGCACTTAGTTTTTGGAAAATATGTGTGGTGCAGTGATGTGGAGTGGGAAAAATAGATTAAAAATACCTAGCTAGTGAGCTCATATTTTATTCCTGCTCCTAATCAGTATATTTTAAAATCAGGGGTTAATACTAGGGAAAGACCTAACTGTAATGAGTATGGAGTCCCTAGTACTGGGTCGACATGTTTCGAGCTTTCCCCTAAAGCTCTTCTTCAGGACCACACGAGGGCCAGCCCCGTGCGTACCACTCCTAAAGAATCCTGTGAATAGGAAACAATGGGGTGCACACCTAATGTGTATTCACCTGATACTTAATACATACGGTTGTACACTGACATGCTGTATCTGTAGGAAATAAAGCAAAAGGAAAATTTAAAAAAGCCTGCCTACCAGCCAAGCTGGCAGGCCCTATATATATGCGGCGTCGTATCTCGATCAATGTACTCCTCTATAGTGGGTGTACTTAACAGCTATTTTGTGCGATCATCTGTGGTGGAAGAAATCAATCACACACAATGTCTTTGTGAAGAAAAGTGGTTATGTACAAATTGCAGTTTAAAAGCACTCGTGAAAAAAGACACCACATGACATACAACATATAACAAAAAAGTATTACATATCAATGACACATACTTTTGTTTAGGCAGAAATATGCCTCATGATCTGCAGGGGTAGAGGGGCTTGTAGTCACACCCTAAAATGGTAATGGGGTCATAGAGATGGTCATTAGAGTTTCCTAAAGGTAAATGAGATAGGAACCGGGGAGAAAATTCCCGGTGGCTTAGCTTATCCTGGAAGGAAAATAGAAACCTTATTATTTCCTTGGAAAATTGAGAAATAAGGTCAAAACGGGTCTGGCTGGACTTACTTTGTCAAAGCACTCCTCTCGGAAAATGACCTGATGGCACCCCTGGAGACCGCATCTTACCGCGTCTGTCTCCCGGTGGCCATTAAACAGACTCGGAACAGCTTAGTCATGCTTACTTAAAAAAACTAGACCAATGTCTCTCACAAAATGGCAGATGTGACTGTCAATGGAGCGTGGTCATATTGGGCGAATGAAATAGACCCGGATCAGCCTAGTCATGCTTACTTCAAAAACTAGACCGTGTCTCTCACAAAATGGCCGCTGTGACTGGCAATGGAGCGGGGCCATCTTGGCGAATGACCAAATTGTCGGCTATTGTGGACAAAAAGCTGAAAATGAAATAAAACTAACACTGGGATAAATTTATAAAGGGGATACATTTAGACACTCAAGTACGATGTAGAGTAGTGATTATGTTGCGAGCGCAACGGTACATCTGATTGATGCGCAAGACCATTAGACATAACAGTTCATCTGTTTTCAGAATAGCTTGTATGTACATCATGAAATGACTAAACCTCACGTCGTGTTAGGGAAAGTCATAAAAAATGCCAGATTCCTGAATAATGCGGTACATCAGAATGATGCGCAAGACCCTTAGACTTAACAGCTGGACTGCGCTCTTCTCAGAATAGCTTGTATGTACATCATGTAATGGTTAAACCTCGTGTCTTGTTAGGTGGAAGTCATAAATAATGCCCGATTACTGGATAGTGTAAGATATCATGTATGGAATAGTAGACTCGTAGTTGTCAGTTGTGGTCTGAATGCCACCGTTAGGCAGTCTGCTGTTCACAAAAGAGCCGCTGCTAGTGGAATGGTGATGGGGCCTTCCTGGGTAATTGGGCATTCTAGATGAAGTGGTACCCATATGTTATTAGCGTTATGATTTACGTTAGTGTGAGTATCACGTGCGGTATGACCTTTACTTCTGTTACATTGTGAGTAGAGTGGCATACTCAAACAATCTACTAAGTCTGGCAGAAGGTGTATTCCTGATTCATTTAGCGAACTGTCCCCATGGGATATTATCATTCAATCCTTCAGTGTCTGTGTGCAATTTATACACCCACCGCTGCTCTTTTTCTAACAATCTTTTTTCTAGATTGTCAATGTGTTTGAGATGTTTTAACACTACCCAGTGTAGATCGTTAGGGGTGTGTTTCACTTCATTGAAATGTGACGCCATTTTTGTGGTGACCCGGTGGCACCTGATGTTGCTGCGGTGTTCTCCTATCCTGGTGCTGACCTTTCTGGTGGTCATACCCACATAATGTAGGTTACATGTGCATGTGATCAAGTACGCAGCCCCTGTGGTATTGCAGTTAGTGAATTTGCGTAACTCCCAACTCATCTTGTTGTTAAAAGTTACTTTTTTTGTAGTGGATGTCAAGTGACACACACTGCAGTTCCCGCAAGGATGGTGGCTCATTGGTAGGGTACTCAGTACTTGTTGGGTCCTATCGTTTCTGGTTTGCCGTTTGGGGCGGGTGTGTACCAAGATGTCTCTTAGGTTTTTTCCTTTTCTGTGTGAGAACATGGGTGTGGGGATGTTCAGTTTCCCACTATTAAGGGTGCGCCAGTGTTTTTTGACTATTTTTGTAACACGGTCGGACGCTATGTTGAAGGTTGTGATGCATATAGGTCTTTTTTCTTTCTCAGTGATTTGTTTTTGCTATGTCTCCAGGAGCGCTTCTCTGTTGTTGTTTTCAGCTCTCTTTTTGGCTTTGGATATCAGGTTTTTTGGGTATTTCCTTGTGAGACGTTTCTCAGATAGCCCTTTGGCTTGTGCTTTGAAGTCCTTAGTCTCAGAGCAGTTTCTCCTAAGTCTGAGAAACTGTCCGAAAGGGAGGTTCTCCTTCAGATGTCTCGGATAGAAGCTGTCGTATAGGAGTAAACAGTTTTTTGCAGTGGATTTTACGTGTGTGGTTGTCTTTAGTAAGCCATCAACAGCATAGATGTTAAGGTCTAGAAATACCAGTTGGGATCTACTCATGGTATGTGTGAACTTAAGGAAAGGGTCCTGTAGGTTCAGCCACTTGATGAACTCATTGGCGTTGGACTCGTCACCCTCCCAAATCAGTAGAACATCGTCGATGTATCTCTTCCAAAGTTGAATATGTTGGCGGTGTGGGTTCGCACATGACAGGATTTTGTGCTTTTCGAGGTGGTGCACGTATAATCCCGCCACACTCGGGGCAAAAGTACTGCCCATACTGGCCCCGTGCTGTTGTCGGAGCAGGATATCTTCAAAACGGAAGAAGTTTTTAATCAGGGCCCACTTGCAGCACTCTAATACCAGATGTCTTGGTGTATGATAGGTGCATTCTTCTTCATAGAGGACCTCTTCAATGATGTCCAGGGTCTCCTTGTGGGGTAGGCTTGTATAAAGGCTCTCCACATCCAACCCAATGAGGATGCTGGTTGTTGAGTCAAATTGTAGGTCTTGAAGGAGACAGAGTACTGCCTTGGTGTCTTGTAGGTACGTTCTTGATCCTTGTATCAAGGGGCGTAAAAAGGCGTCCGCGGATTTTGAGAGTAGTTCCAGTATGGACCCTATGCCGGAAACGATGGGTCGTCCAGGGGGTCTTCTAATGACTTGTGTATGTAGGGCATAGTAGAAAAATAGGGGGTAACCGGGTGGGTATTAGCCAAGAAATCCCCTTCTTTTTTGGTAATTCAGTCGTGTGCTGTGGCCTCTTCCACCATGCTGGCGATCTCTACCCGTAGGTGTTCCGTTGGGTCATCTCTGATGCGGAGGTAGTTCCTCTCATCTGCCAGGAGTCTCATGCATTCTCTGCGGTAGGCCTCTGTGGTTTGAAGTACGATGGCTCCTCCTTTGTCCGCTGGTTTTACTGTGATTCTAGTGTCGTTGGCCAATTGTCGGATGGCTTCTTGCTCAATTTTGCTGGTGTTGTGGAACACTCTTATTGTCCTTGGGTCGATTTCACATACTTCCTTCAGGATGGCCTTCTCGAAGGCTAGGTGTTCCACCGGTAGGTTGGCAGATGGAGGGGTGAAGGTTGATTTCCGATGTAGGCCTGTATCACCACTATGAGTGTCTATCATTGGTTTGTCCTCAAAAAATACTTGCAGTTTTATTTTCCTAATTAATTAATTCAACTCACAACTGAGTTTAAATTTGTCCAAACTTGGTGTAGGCACGAAGCCTAATCCTTTTTCCAGTACTGTCAGTTGGGTTTATGATAGTGTTATGCCTAACAGATTAACCACTAGACTGGGTGGCTGCTGGTGCTTGGGTTGTTCGCAGGGCCCATGCTCATCGTGTTCATCCTCGTTGTTTCCAATGGGTGTGATCATTGTACTTGCTGTCCTCTTTTCGTTCTCCCTCTTGGTGTTCCTTTGCCTCTCCCTAAAAAAGGAAACGATTGTCCGGACTGTTCTGGTTGTTGGACCAATTCCCAGTAGGTGTATGGTTGGTGTTGATAATGTGGAGGTTCATAGTAGAAAGGAGGAGCAGGGAAGGGTGGGGGTCCTTGGTAGGTGGGCCATCCTTATCCTTGTCCTCCTCTGTTCCTCATCCAACCGTTGTGGTTGCGTCGACTTCTGGTGTTGTTTTTTCAGTTGTAACCGGTATCTGAGCCTTCTGAGCCGGTATCTGAGCCATCTGTATAGGTGTTGTACCCTGGGTTCCTTCCCGATGGATTGTAGTCTTCTCTTGTACAAGGATATACTTTCTCGTGTGAGAAGTTCTTGGAATCCTTTTTGAACTTCTGATATTTTGTTTCTTTCAATGTCACTTTGAAGTCGGTCATGGTTTTGTTCAATTCATCCAGTCTTTTCTTCAACTCCGAGACCGATTGGAAAGTCTTTAAGCGAACCTCAAGTGTATGTATCTCTTCTTTCATCTCCTGGGACAGTCGTGCTGCTGTTTTTATGATAAGTACCAACCAATCTCTGGTGCAATGCCAGGAGATTAGGGACCAGTCTTTTTTGAATGATTTGTCTTGTTGAAAGATAAATGGTTTGTTACGTACAATTAATCCTCGTGGTGCCGCATTCACCCTAAGGTATTCGGTCCTCATGACCCCGTGGATCATGGTTTTGATCTGATTCCTCTTGAGTTCTGTCAATTCGTCCCAACATTGACACGCTTCATTGGTATCCCTGTTGGGTGTCTCAGTGAAAGGGGTCATGGTAGACAAAATTCTCTCCACTTCCTCTTCGGAGAAAGTGAGGCCTGTGACTTCAGCTATAATGATAGTGTCGTGTGGTGTCAAATAACAAGAGTGCAGGGGGCGGGGGGGCTCCCACAGCTGCGCGCTGTATATAATACAATCAAAAAACGGGGGGAGGTAGAGGTTAAGGTTAGGTTCACCCTCCTTACTGAATGCAGTTCCACAACATCCGGAATACCGGAATTAGAAACCTAACCATAGGAAGAATAGGGATTCCACTGAACATGTGTGAAAAACCCTCTTTCCAGAAAGAAAAATTATTTTCTAGAGTCCCCTCACCCACCAGGGTTACCCCTAGGTGGCATGCCTCATCAGTGGGGTCCTCTCAATCCGCTGCGGATTGAGGCGTGCTGCGACTTGTGAACTACGTAGGAGCACTTAGTTTTTGGAAAATATGTGTGGTGCAGTGATGTGGAGTGGGAAAAATAGATTAAAAATACCTAGCTAGTGAGCTAATATTTTATTCCTGCTCCTAATCGGTATGTTTTAAAATTAGGGGTTAATACTAGGGAAAGTCCTAACTGTAATGAGTATGGAGTCCCTAGTACTGGGTCGACATGTTTCGAGCTTTCCCTAAAGCTCTTCTTCAGGACCACACGAGGGCCAACCCCGTGCGTACCACTCCTAAAGAATCCTGTGAATAGGAAACAATGGGGTGCACACCTAATGTGTATTCACCTGATACTTAATACATACAGTTGTACACTGACACGCTGTATCTGTAGGAAATAAAGCAAAAGGAAAATTTTAAAAGCCTGCCTACCAGCCAAGCTGGCAGGCCCTATATATATGCGGCGTCGTATCTCGATCAATGTACTCCTCTATAGTGGGTGTACTTAACAGCTATTTTGTGCGATCATCTGTGGTGGAAGAAATCAATCACACACGATGTCTTTGTGAAGAAAAGTGGTTATGTACAAATTGCACTTTAAAAGCACTTGTGAAAAAAGACACCACGTGACATACAACATATAACAAAAAAATAGTATTACATATCAATGACGCATACTTTTGTTTAGGCAGAAATATGCCTCATGATCTGCAGGGGTAGAGGGGCTTGTAGCCACACCCTAAAATGGTAATGTGGACATAGAGATGGTCATTAGAGTTTCCTAAAGGTAAATAAGATAGGAACCGGGGAGAAAATTCCCGGTGCCTTAGCTTATCCTGGAAGGAAAATAGAAACCTTATTATTTCCTTGGAAAATTGAGAAATAAGGTCAAAAAGGGTCTGGCTGGACTTACTTCGTCAAAGCACTCCTCTCGGAAAATGACCTGATGGCACCCCTGGAGACCGCATCTTACCGCGTCTGTCTCCCGGTGGCCATTAAACAGACTCGGAACAGCTTAGTCATGCTTACTTAAAAAAACTAGACCAATGTCTCTCACAAAATGGTGGATGTGACTGTCAAAGGAGCGTGGTCATATTGGGCGAATGAAATAGACCCGGATCAGCCTAGTCATGCTTACTTCAAAAACTAGACCGTGTCTCTCACAAAATGGCCGCTGTGACTGGCAATGGAGCGGGGCCATCTTGGCGAATGACCAAATTGTCGGCTATTGTGGACAAAAAGCTGAAAATGAAATAAAACTAACACTGGGATAAATTTATAAAGGGGATACATTTAGACACTCAAGTACGATGTAGAGTAGTGATTATGTTGCGAGCGCAACGGTACATCTGATTGATGCGCAAGACCATTAGACATAACAGTTCATCTGTTTTCAGAATAGCTTGTATGTACATCATGAAATGACTAAACCTCACGTCGTGTTAGGGAAAGTCATAAAAAAAGCCAGATTCCTGAATAATGCGGTACAACAGAATGATGCGCAAGACCCTTAGACTTAACAGCTGGACTGCGCTCTTCTCAGAATAGCTTGTATGTACATCATGTAATGGTTAAACCTCGTGTCTTGTTAGGTGGAAGTCATAAATAATGCCCGATTACTGGATAGTGTAAGATATCATGTATGGAATAGTAGACTCGTAGTTGTCAGTTGGGGTCTGAATGCCACCGTTAGGCAGTCTGCTGTTCACAAAAGAGCCGCTGCTAGTGGAATGGTGATGGGGCCTTCCTGGGTAATTGGGCATTCTAGATGAAGTGGTACCCATATGTTATTAGCGTTATGATTTACGTTAGTGTGAGTATCACGTGCGGTATGACCTTTACTTCTGTTACATTGTGAGTAGAGTGGCATACTCAAACAATCTACTAAGTCTGGCAGAAGGTGTATTCCTGATTCATTTAGCGAACTGTCCCCATGGGATATTATCATTCAATCCTTCAGTGTCTGTGTGCAATTTATACACCCACCGCTGCTCTTTTTCTAACAATCTTTTTTCTAGATTGTCAATGTGTTTGAGATGTTTTAACACTACCCAGTGTAGATCGTTAGGGGTGTGTTTTACTTCATTGAAATGTGACGCCATTTTTGTGGTGACCCGGTGGCACCTGATGTTGCTGCGGTGTTCTCCTATCTTGGTGCTGACCTTTCTGGTGGTCATACCCACATAATGTAGGTTACATGTGCATGTGATCAAGTTCGCAGCCCCTGTGGTATTGCAGTTAGTGAATTTGCGTAACTCCCAACTCATCTTGTTGTTAAAAGTTACTTTTTTTGTAGTGGATGTCAAGTGACACACACTGCAGTTCCCGCAAGGATGGTGGCCCATTGGTAGGGTACTCAGTACTTGTTGGGTCCTATCGTTTCTGGTTTGCCGTTTGGGGCGGGTGTGTACCAAGATGTCTCTTAGGTTTTTTCCTTTTTTGTGTGAGAACATGGGTGTGGGGATGTTCAGTTTCCCACTATTAAGGGTGCGCCAGTGTTTTTTGACTATTTTTGTAACACGGTCGGACGCTATGTTGAAGGTTGTGATGCATATAGGTCTTTTTTCTTTCTCAGTGATTTGTTTTTGCTATGTCTCCAGGAGCGCTTCTCTGTTGTTGTTTTCAGCTCTCTTTTTGGCTTTGGATATCAGGTTTTTGGGTATTTCCTTGTGAGACGTTTCTCAGATAGCCCTTTGGCTTGTGCTTTGAAGTCCTTAGTCTCAGAGCAGTTTCTCCTAAGTCTGAGAAACTGTCCGAAAGGGAGGTTCTCCTTCAGATGTCTCGGATAGAAGCTGTCGTATAGGAGTAAACAGTTTTTTGCAGTGGATTTTACGTGTGTGGTTGTCTTTAGTAAGCCATCAACAGCATAGATGTTAAGGTCCAGAACTACCAGTTGGGATCTACTCATGGTATGTGTGAACTTTAGGAAAGGGTCCTGTAGGTTCAGCCACTTGATGAACTCATTGGCGTTGGACTCGTCACCCTCCCAAATCAGTAGAACATCGTCGATGTATCTCTTCCAAAGTTGAATATGTTGGCGGTGTGGGTTCATACCTGACAGGATTTTGTGCTTTTCAAGGTGGTGCACGTATAATCCCGCCACACTCGGGGCAAAAGTACTGCCCATACTGGTCCAGTGATCTTGTCAGAACTGGATATCTTCAAAACAGGGCCCACTTGCAGCACTCTAATACCAGATGTGTTGGTGTATGATAGGTCCATTCTTCTTCATAGAGGACCTCTTCAATGATGTCCAGGGTCTCCTTGTGGGGCGTTATAGTTAGCTGGACATTTCACTCGTACAAAACCATAGAAATTCCACTGTTATAGTTAGTTCAGCTAACTATAATGGTCAGTGACATCACTGATGACATCACTGATGACATCTCAAATGACATCACTGATGACATCACTGATGACATCATCCACGTGAAAATCTGATGCAGCTCCTCACACTCTAATATAACCTTTGATACACCCACTGTAAAATACAGACTACCATTTTCGAAACCATAGACACACCAATACCAGTTACTACATACGCACTCACTGATTCCTAGGTCTACACACACATCCACACATTCACCCATACAATCACTCATACATGCAGTCACTCATCAATACAACACTATCATATGCACTCATACACCTATACAGATACTCACACACCACCACTCATCCAGAGTTACTCACACACCTAGTCAGTCATGCAAAGAATCAATCACACTTCCATTTACTGACCTATACAGTTATACACACACCACATCACTTATTCAAACAGAAACAAATGCATACTTACTCTCTTATACAATCACTGATACAAGTACACACTCATCCATACAGCCACTCTCACAATCACTGACTCTCACGTATAGTCATTTATATACTCCAACTCTCACATACACTGCCTTTTACATATGTAGTTACTTGGACATGTACCACTCAGACATCCATTCACTCACCAACACACCGATACACACACTCAGCCACCCATACAGCTGTTTCCACATGCACTCTTGAATCCATACACCCAGTGAATCAACCACTCCAACATCTATGCACAGGGTCACACACCTCCCACCCACCCACACACACACTCAGGCACCCATACAAATACTCAGGCAACCAATCGATAACCCATATAGACACTCATGTCGCTACTGACCAACCCATGCAGCAACGTATACAACAACAGACAGACTAATACAGACATTCACACAGTTTTGTCACTAACCCATGCATTCAGTAAAACACATGTAATCACTCACTTAAACAGTCAGTCACGCACCTACTAAATCCTCCATCCAGACACTTATACACCCACTCATTCTTCAATACACCTTGGCATATATATATAATACATATTTAAACTTTAAAGAAACACACAGTCACTGGATGATGTCATCAGTGATGTCATCAGTGATGTCATTTGAGATGTCATCAGTGATCTCATCAGTGATGTCACTGACCATGTCATGAATGATGTAATATGTGACGTCATGAGCAGTGCATTGCGGGGGCGCGAGTTATAGTTAGCTGAACTAACTATAACAGTGGAATTTCTGTGGTTTTGTACGAGTGAAATGTCCAGCTAACTATAACGCCCCTGAAACCTATGGTTTTTTCAGTGATATATATATATATATATATATATATATAATATATATATATATATATATATCCACCAAAAACAGAGCTCCTGCTGGAAACCACGGCCCGTTGTCAGGTGCTGCATGAGGCAGACGGAGCCAGCCAGACAAAAATGCCACAACGAAAGTTCCAATGAAACGCACACTCAGGGATTGCCACTAAGTGCTGGTTTATTAGTCAAGTAGTTACGCGTTTCGACAGCAGCGCTGTCTTGATCACACGTATGATCAAGACAGCGCTGCTGTCGAAACGCGTAACTACTTGACTAATAAACCAGCACTTAGTGGCTATCCCTGAGCGTGCATTTCATTGGAACTTTCGTTGTGGCATATATATATATGTCCCTACCCATGAGACACACACAAGGAACAACGTACCTGTTCGGTGTGGCGCAAGAAAAGCAGCAGGCTGGTCCTGCTTCATAACAGCGCCCCGATGGATTTTAATCTTGGAGGAAAAGTACAGCGATTTCCACTATGGAATCTACTCCAACTACGAGAACCACAATGCACAGCATGAGACACGCCCAGATGGGCGGTACCAAGAACTTTAAACACCTGCAATCGCAAAGTGCAAAACTGTTCCTTTCCCCACTGCCAAGCCGGAGATCAAGGGGAACATTCCCCGAAACGCGTATGGCAAGAATGGCGTGAGACTACGCTGTGATGGCTTGATCCAGTTTGCTGCTGCTAACCGAATAAAATGAGGTGAAAGAAACGTTGGGTGTAGCGTCTTCTATTTGCGAGCAAAGTCATATGGATACATAGTGGCCGGCTCTGGCCATGAAGACACCCCACTGCAGGAATAGCAGGTCCGTGTGTCCCTACCCATGAGACACACACAAGGAACAACGTAAGTGTTAGGTGTGGCACAAGAAAAGCAGCAGGCTGGTCCTGCTTCCCAACAGCGACCCGATGGATTTTATACTTGCAAGAAAAGTACAGCGATTTCCACTATGGAATCTACTCCAACTACGAGAACCACAATGCACAGCATAAGACACGCCCAGATGGGCGGTACCAAGAACTTTAAACACCTGCAATCCCAAAGTGCAAAACTGTTCCTTTCCCCACTGCCAAGCCGGAGATCAAGGGGAACATTCCCCAAAATTCGTAGGGCAAGAATGGCGTGAGACTACGCTGTGATGGCTTGATCCAGATTGCTGCTGCCGACCGAATAAAATGAGGTGAAAGAAACGTTGGGTGTGGCGTCTTCTATTTGCGAGCAAATTCATATGGATGCAT
Organism: Calotriton arnoldi; assembly: GCA_963921515.1. Classification (NCBI taxonomy): domain Eukaryota; kingdom Metazoa; phylum Chordata; class Amphibia; order Caudata; family Salamandridae; genus Calotriton; species Calotriton arnoldi. The sequence goes on from CAWUFW010000030.1 coordinate 3,863,786, forward strand.
AGTGGCCGGCTCTGGCCACGAAGACACCCCACTGCAGGAACAGCAGGTCCGTGTGTCCCTACCCATGAGACACACACAAGGAACAACGTACCTGTTCGGTGTGGCGCAAGAAAAGCAGCAGGCTGGTCCTGCTTCTCAACAGTGACCCGACTGATTTTAATCTTGGAGGAAAAGTGCAGCGTTTTCCACTATGGAATCTACTCCAACTACGAGAACCACAATGCACAGCATGAGACATGCCCAGATGGGCGGTACCAAGAACTTTAAACACCTGCAATCGCAAAGTGCAAAACTGTTCCTTTCCCCACTGCCAAGCCGGAGATCAAGGGGAACATTCCCCGAAACGCGTATGGCAAGAATGGCGTGAGACTACGCTGTGATGGCTTGATCCAGTTTGCTGCTGCCGACCGAATAAAATGAGGTGAAAGAAATATTGGGTGTGGCGTCTTCTGTTTGCGAGCAAATTCATATGAATACATAGTGGCCGGCTCTGGCCACGAAGACACCCCACTGCAGGAACAGCAGGTCTGTGTGTCCCTACCCATGAGACACACACAAGGCACAAAGTACCTGTTCGGTGTGGCACAAGAAAAGCAGCAGGCTGGTCCTGCTTCCCAACAGCGACCCGATGGATTTTATTCTTGCAAGAAAAGTACAGCGATTTCCACTATGGAATCTACTCCAACTACGAGAACCACAATGCACAGCATAAGACAAGCCCAGATGGGCGGTACCAAGAACTTTAAACACCTGCAATCGCAAAGTGCAAAACTGTTCCTTTCCCCACTGCCAAGCCGGAGATCAAGGGGAACATTCCCCAAAATTCGTATGGCAAGAATGGCGTGAGACTACGCTGTGATGGCTTGATCCAGATTGCTGCTGCCGACCGAATAAAATGAGGTGAAAGAAACGTTGGGTGTGGCGTCTTCTATTTGCGAGCAAATTCATATGGATACATAGTGGCCGGCTCTGGCCACGAAGACACCCCACTGCAGGAACAGCAGGTCCGTGTGTCCCTACCCATGAGACACACACAAGGAACAACGTACCTGTTCGGTGTGGCGCAAGAAAAGCAGCAGGCTGGTCCTGCTTCTCAACAGCGACCCGACTGATTTTAATCTTGGAGGAAAAGTGCAGCGTTTTCCACTATGGAATCTACTCCAACTACGAAAACCACAATGCACAGCATGAGACACATCCAGATGGGCGGTACCAAGTACTTTAAACACCTGCAATCGCAATGTTCAAAACTGTTCCTTTCCCCACTGCCAAGCCGGAGATCAAGGGGAACATTCCTCGAAACGCGTATGGCAAGAATGGCGTGAGACTACGCTGTGATGGCTTGATCCAGTTTGCTGCTGCCGATCGAATAAAATGAGGTGAAAGAAATGTTGGGTGTGGCGTCTTCTATTTGCGAGCAAATTCATATGGATACATAGTGGCCGGCTCTGGCCACGAAGACACCCCACTGCAGGAACAGCAGGTCTGTGTGTCTCTACCCATGAGACACACACAAGGAACAACGTACCTGTTCGGTGTGGCACAAGAAAAGCAGCAGGCTGGTCCTGCTTCCCAACAGCGACCCGATGGATTTTAATCTTGGAGGAAAAGTACAGCCATTTCCACTATGGAATCTACTCCAGCTACGGGAACCACAATGCACAGCATGAGACACGCCCAGATGGGCGGTACCAAGAACTTTAAACACCTGCAATCGCAAAGTGCAAAACTGTTCCTTTCCCCACTGCCAAGCCGGAGATCAAGGGGAACATTCCCCGAAACGCGTATGGCAAGAATGGCGTGAGACTACGCTTTGATGGCTTGATCCAGTTTGCTGCTATATATATATATATATAGTAGTATTAATTTTTGGTGTGCAGACTTCCCCAAGCCCCACCATCTTTGTAAAATTAATTATACAGTTTTTCTTTATTGGGGAAACAACCCCAAACACTCCTTTTCTAGTTACCTTTACCCCTACATAACCTTACCAACCTAAACCCTAAAATTACCCTTATCACCCTATACCCATACCCACTCCCAAACCTTAAAAATACCCCTACCACTCTATACCCTTACCCACCCCTAAACCCTAAATGTACTATACCCACCCTATTCCCCTATCCACCCCTAAGCCCTAAAAATACTCTTACCACCCTAAATCCTTACCAAACCCAAACCATATGTATATAACTTAACTATACTTGCCTTGCTGGTAAAGGCATGCATCGTCAAGGCATATGCGTGGTAAAGGCATGCGTGGTAAATGATGCGTGGCAAAGGCATTGACTGGCAAAGGCTGTGTGGTAAAGGCTGTTTCCTCTTCAGAGCCATGCAGGGAACATTTCCATCACAACAATTTCAAATCAATGCTAGCTGTAATTGAGCCATGGCTTACCAACTCCTTCTGGAACAAGCTGTACCAACTGCACCTGAACAAATGTATGCCAATTACAACTGAAGCAAACTGCCCAGCGTATAAGAATAAAATTGAACCAGTCCATGCCACATGAAAATTAACCAAGTCACTTAAACGATTCTTGGCCCAAGGTGTGCCAACAACAGTTGCACACAACAACGCCCACTACAGCTGATCCCAGCTGTGGCAGCTGTGACCGATTCAGGATATGCCAAATAGTAACAATCTGTGCCAACTACATCTGCACCAAGTAAGGCCCTTGCTGCCACCAAAAAACCTGGGCCAAACTATTTGTTATATGTGTACCTGGCAAAATTCAATCCGATCTTCATTAACAGTAGTATGAAAAGTGGTGCTCTGAAATGGCAGGTCTTGCAGAGGCTCAGTTGAAAATTAAATTTCACCGGCATACTTGTAATTATTTCGGTAATTTCACATTGCTCACTGCTCTTGTTCTTTTCGTGCAATTTTTTAGCACTAAATACACCCTAAAGTCAAAAATTGGTGCAAGGAAGCACTTCAATATAAAATATTGCACTAACTGGCAGATTTGCTTTTCATGTAATTACTCATAATTTTGCGAACTTTTCCTGAGATATCTCATAATTACACAGAAGCAAATTATACAAATTTCCCACACCCCTAGACTCAAGGTCATGATGACCCTCATTAACAGTGAACCTGGGGCACCGGATGGTACCTTACCTGCAGATGCACCATACCCATCACCCATGGAGAGCCATCCCCCACAGGCCACCATCAAGCCCCTCCCGAGTCACATCCTCTGCTCTTCTCCAAGACTGGGCCTCAAGAGTCAAAAGCAAGGGTTTGCTTCACCCTTGCCTGCATCCAATAAGCCACTGTCTGGTTTACCCTTACTTTTGCTTCTAATCCCACAAAAGGGAGAAAGGACAACCCTAACATGTTAACACCAACCAATATCAAGCGTCAAGAGTCGATTCCGCTCGTTATGGACAGTATTCAAGCTGCCAATAACATTTGTTCGCACAACTAGGTAGTATTTCTTAGGTGTTAAAAGCATCGAGGATTTTACCTGGGAGTTCTTGAGACTGAAATTTTAGAGAAATGTGCTGTAATTATAAAAGGCCTTCCATGCTGAGCTCTGTTCGTTTCTAGATGCCAAAGGGCCAGATGTAAGACCATTTTTAGCAGTCGCAAACAGAGAATCAGACGGTTCGCGACAGCTAAAATGGCTTCTGGCGTGTACTAACCCTATTTTGCGAGTCGGTAACCTATTACTGACTCGCAAAATAGGGTTTTTGAGTCGCTTTTAGGAAAGGGCATGCCAAGAGCCTCCCTTCCTAATAGTGAGTTGAAGGACATGTACGATTGTTAATGTTTTGAGACCGGAATGCAGTTGCAAAACAATCGCAGTTTACCGCCTACTTCAAGTATGTGGTAAGCCAGCCGCAAATGGGAGGGGTTCCACAGGGGACCATTTCCACTTTGTGACTTGCAGCAAAAACGTTTTTAAGAGCAGACATTGGTCCCAGGGACCACTCTCTACTCTGAAAAAATGAAACAGAAACGTTTCATTTTTCTTTTTGAAACGCATCCCGTTTTCCTTTAAGAAAAACGGGCTGCATTTAAAAAAAGGAAAAAAAAGTTGCCTTATTTAAAAGCATACACAGACATGGGGGTCTGCTGTACCCAGCAGGTCACCACCCCTGTGTTGTTGCCCATTCGCAATGGGTCGCAAATTGCGACCTGCCTCATGAATATTGACGAGGCAGGTCATTTGCAAACCCATTGGGAATCGCTAATGTGTCTGAGACACATTCGTAAATTTCAATTTGCAACTAGCAAATTGCGAGTCGCAAAAAATTGCAATTTGTGAGTCGCAAAATGTAATGGTCTTACATCTGGCCGCAAGAGTGTAGGTGCTGAAAAAGTGGTGACACACGACGAAAATGTGGGCGGGGGGACTGGAGGAAAAGGCATGCAGCAGTGTTCTTGTCGGAGTCAAATAACAGAGCTAAAAAGGCCCATGGAATAAAGGAGGGCTAAGCAGGCCACATGGAACACAGGGAACTCCCTCCCTCCCCTCACCCGTGGGCTGAGGACCAGTGGGGTGCTTTTAGTTGTGGGTGGGCGGACGTATCAACAGCTATGAGGCCTGGAACACAATTTTCTTATAGACAGGTACAGAGTGTCCCTCCTACGGTCTACCTCGGCATACCCATTCTCCAGGAGACTGTCGAGCTCCTTCAGTAAACTCACTCTCTACACTCACATTGAGTAATAGGGAGCTGGAATGAACGCAGTTTCCAAGGCTGTGTTTAGCTTTCTTCCACTGCTGATAGAAATGGGTGAGTAATGGCCCAGGATATTGGATAATGAGCGGTGAAGAGCCGAAAGACGGGGACGGGAAGCAAAAGAGCACTCCTGAAATGTGGTTCAGTTAACATTCGCCTTTGACACCTGCAGTGATCCTTAAGTCAAAAGTCGAGATGAGGGCAACTCCGTTGGCCACGCTTTCCAAGTTATAACTCAAGTGCCATTAAAATTGGGTAGTGGTACCATCAGTTATTTGCCGCACTAAGAAAGCGAGGAGGCGCTACATAAAAAAAATAATTTGTCAGAATTATGCAGGACATGTGATTAAAGAGGAAATAGAAGATCGCAGACATGCGGCTAGATGAGCATGGCCAATACTTTAACCAATAGGTTTATATTTTTATCCAGTGCTGCGCCACCAGCATGGAGGATTCCAGAGGGTTGTGTTTTGATGCTTGGTGAAACTATGAGATCCATTGTGCTCGTGCTCAAAGGGAGGAAAAGTGTGCAACCAGGAACTCGCTGTACTGTGAATAGTATAATCAGTGGAAATCACAGATCGCTGTTTGAATTTGTTCAATATCATAATACCACTTTCTTATATAGATGCTGTAATAATGGAGATGTGGTCAATACAAGAGTGTGCAGTTCAAAGGTAATCGTGTTACCTTCAAAATTAAATCAGCCATCTGAATGCTATATTGTTTCTTTGTTTGTACACGAGGCATGCTATTTAAAATATAAAGGCTGAAAGCCAGAAGCAGCCCAAGTGGGGGGAAGGAGGGGACTGAAGGAGGAATGGTGGCTGGAGTGTGAAAGGAGGTTAGTAAAGTATATGTAGCATCCGCCCCAGCCCAGGTACATGCAAATAATTACGCCACACACGGATTTGGCATTACACGTCTTTATTCCTCAGCGTTTAACCGTTAACTGAACATTCCATATTATGAATTCTATCACCCACACCCAAGCACTTATGTCACTGTTCTACAGAGTCCATCAGAGACCAAAAGGGTCCCATCATCTCTAACTCACAAGACACTATAGTATAGTGGTCGGTTTGTGTCACTCTATACATTCTGAAACCGCTGAACATGCTCAATAAAGCCTGCAAAACAGATCATTTGTATTAGGGATCGGACGCCTGCATTTGGTCAATACATCCATGTTAAGTGCCGTAGGCGCTTCATTTGTTGATTTACAGCTGTGTATTCGTCCAGCCCTCTGTGGGCACCCAAAGCATAGCAGAAGCGGGTCAAATTTTTAAGTGCTCAAGTTATTTACACCCCACAGGCCATGCTCAGAGTATGCAGCACACATGGCCACTCACTGTCATCAGGACAGCTTGGTATGTTAATGTGGTCGCATAACATGAAGGCCACTTCTGTGCGGGAGTGTGGTCATTGCGTGGGGCAGGGTGAGCTCGCTGAGCTATATGCAGCACAGTTCGGTGTAGGACCTCCAGTCAGACCGATGGGAACACAACTTGGGGCAGTGTTATGGAATGCTCTGTAGACTTCTTGTGCACACAGATATATATATATGATCAAGGCCTTCTGAAGGCCGAAACGCGTCATGGTGGACTCTATGGGCGTCTGAAAATAAAATCTGTCGTACTTACAACTGGGTCTGTTTTTGTCTGTTGGTGAACTGCAGGATTGCGGTGGCGAAGTTCTTTGCATATATATATATATATATATATATATATATATATATATATATAAATTGTTTTCAGATCGCAGCATTTTTTGCCGTTTTTTTTAATTTGTGGCCACAGGGGTGGTCCCTGTGGGTCCCCCCATGGGGCCTAGGGGGTAAAGCTATCCCTACCCTGCACCCGTATAATATTATTTTTATTAATTGCAGGACAGGGGATTAAGTCCTCGAGTCCTGTGATGACTTCCAGCAGCATTCTTCTCACGTTGCTGGCAGCCAATTAGAGCACTCGCTCTCGCAGGAGTCTGACTCCTGCGGGAGTGCGATGGCCCATGGAATATAATGCTCCCTAGGCTAATCAGAATGCTCTATTTTTAAACTGGAACTCCCACAAGAGTCTCTCGAGATTTTTGTGAGCCCAAGTGCCAAAATATTTTTTTTAATTTACCCTAAATTTCTAGCTTCCTGCCGAATTTGGTGTATTTCCGTTCAGCAGTTTTTGCTGTAGCCTTCTTAAAGAAGTCTATGGAAAATACATGGGGATTTTTCATTTTGGGACCGCCCTTTTTTCTGAGCCTCGCTTGACAGATGACCACAAAACTTTCCAGGAAGGAGCTGAGGGGGATAACTTTTTTGGTAAAGTGTTGTGAAGAACTACTATCACAAAATATACAGGTGGAGGAAATTGAACCCATACGTCCCTCCTACAAACAACTAGTATATCACATGAAAGTAGGGTGCTTGCAAAATAGATCAGTGATTCATGAGACAGACCAAAGCCTAGATTTTAGGAGAGGTCAGTCCACTAATGCTATACCAGAATTTGGAGAATGGCTTAACGCACACAATCCTTTTCTGCGGTTCACCCTCACTTTTGGAGACAGTGAACTTCCAATTTTAGACTTGTTAATTAAAGAAAAAAATGGTGAGCTGAGCAGTGAAGTGTTTTACAGACCAACTGATTGCAACAACTTACTGCGATTTCAGAGCTACCACTCACGAAGCCTTCGAGAAAACTTGCCGGTGGGTCAATATCTGCGACTGAGACGCAATTGCTCAGATGCTAGACACTACCGAGCACATGCCAAAAAGCTTACATACAACCTAACTGAGAAGCATTACCTACCACAGCTCATCAGGAAAGCAAACAAGAGAACACTAAACAATAATAGAGATCAACTACTATTGCCCTGAGAAAAGAAGACCTGTGATAAACTGATCTATTTGTCCACATACAGTACTATGTCCTACAATTTTTTTTTTTAAATGATAAATAGGAACTCAGGCATCCTCAGGTTTGGGTTCTGGACTTGGCCAAGCTCATGCACTCATTTAGGAGGGCAACAGACATCACAAATCTGGTAGTTCACACCAAGACAACGGGGAGTTAAAAGTAATCTATCCACACTGTGGAACCTCCCACCTCCAGTGGGACACTCCCCCTGCGGCAGTTGCTGCGTATGCACTTTTACCAGAAGAGCAAAGGAACTAGATCTGGGGTTGAGGACACCCTGGAGACTACAAGAACCGACTAACTGAAACACCACAAATGCTGTGCACCTAATAAAATGCCTGTGTAATTTAATATACATCGGCATGACAACTAGAAAAGTGCGTATTCAAATTTCTGAGCGCCGTAGCACCATCAGATACAAAAGGGATGCCACAAACCTCACCGCGCACTACTTTGAGAAAGGACATAGAGAAGACGAAATGGAGTGGTATGTCCTAGAAAAACTTAAAAATAAATAAAAATGGCAATAAAGAGAGAGTAAGGAATGCGGGGAACGTCCGTCTCCTGAAAATGATCAATATACAACAACGTGGACGAACCCAGTAAGGGATCCAAAGAAAAAGAAGAATGACACACTGTTATTCACAGGAATGTTAAGAAACCATTTGGTTTTTTAAAAGAACCCTCACCCACCAACCTAGTTGGTGGCATGCTTTATCATAGGGTTCCCAGCTGGGCTGCCGAGTGCAACCCAGCTGTGCTGTGACGCCTGAACTACAGCGGAGCGGGTTTCTTGTGAGTGAGTATGTGAAAAGGACAAGTGCAGATTAAAAGTACCTCCAGAGTATCCAATGGTTAATTTTTATTCTTGAGCCTCTGGGGCACGGTTAAAAATGAAGTGGGGATATGTATGAAGATAAAATTGGTCTTCCTTATCCCAATTTATATGGTCTATATGTTTCAGCCTCAACAAAGTGGTACTGAGGCTTTCGTCAGGACCGAATCAAAGTGCAAGGAAGTGAGCACACACGCTAAGGTGTGCAGTGATACAGTGACACTACCGTACTTACGGTTACCAATGTCATTGAACTAATCTGAAACCATAAAACACAACATAAACGCACAGTTCTCATGTACAGTTTTAAATACTGACAATGGGGAGGGGTGTGCTGGTGGGAATGCAGGCACCCGCTATGAAGGGTGAAGTTGTGCTTGTGGTTCAACATTCGAGTGCGGTCGTTTAAAACAAGTGACTGGATCCACTTTACACCCATACACACGGGCAGGCAATTGTACACAGGGAATGCTATGTCACGCAAAACATTGTGTACTGGGGCATGCCAGTGAGTGGAGTGATGTATACATGTGAAGTGGGCTAGGGCCTAAAATAGGTCTAGCTGGTACATAGGTGCAAGAGGGTTGAGTCCTACAAATAGCGTAACTTGAATAAAATAGTAAAGAAAGCTGTGCCAAGATTCTATAAACAAATGACGCTGTGCCAAAATACTACAAAATGCCGTTTTAATGCATTATGCTAGCATTGATTGTAGACAACGTGAAACAAAAGGCAAAAAAGGAGAGGGGTAAGGCTTACGAGAGGTACACGTATTAGGTAGCTTAAATGAACCCGGAGGGGGGGCGGAGTCCTGTAGTCACACACTACAGGACGAAAAAAATGGAAATGGGCCAGCCCTCAGGACAATGGTAGAGAGGAGCCAAGATTTGGCCATAATGGAAGTCGGCGGCAAGACTTACTTCGTCAAGGATGTCCACCATCCTCTGATACCTACAGAGGTCCTCCACGGGATCCCGGTGATATCGTATGATGGCACATTTGCGCGTTTGTAGTTCGAGCGCCGGAAGCCGGTGGGCGTAGACACGCCCATTGCGTATTGTCACGTCAGCGGCGTGACAGCAAAAGACGCTCGCTCGCGCTGGAACGCTTGTCTGATTCAAAGAGTGGCCAGCGGAAGTGAGGATAAGTTGCCTAACTTCATGGCGATGATTTATGATATGACTATGTTGCATGATAGGAGGTGTTTGTCCACGAAGAGGCTCAGTGTGGAATTACCGTTAATTACAGTGAAACAATACTGAAAAGGGAAAACAGGATCAAAGTTAAGAATAATATTGACAGCAATATTAGGCAATTTAAAAGAGGATGATGTCTTCATGGTGGACACCTACTGGCCCAGGTGTAATTTAAAGACACAGGGTCAACAATTCAAAAGGTGTTTTTTTTGTGTATATATACAGTCCAGCCTCTGACATACGTACCAGACCAACATAGTGGTTTAGAAGGTCAGAAGCAACACCAATATATCTTTGAGGTTACGGCACGGAGGGAAGTGCGACAGTGGCCTCAGGAGTACCAGTAGGTCAGCTGATTCAGACCCGCGGGTAAAATACTGGGAATGCTTTAGGAGCACAGGAAGGTGTCATGTAGGTTTTACCAAGGCCTGTTTAGAGATTATTAATTGCATTCCAGGGTATATTGTCCTTAAGGCCTGTCCTGTTAGTGGCCAGGCGATATACCCAACGTTGTTCCTTTTCGAAAAGGCGATTCTGCAGGTTCGGGATGTTAGTCTCCATCTGTTCAATGATCACCCACCTGAGATCGTTGGTGGAGTGACCAGTTTCAAGGAAGTGGTCTGTCATCTTGGTGGTACTTCGCTTACATCTGATGTTGCTCCGTTGTTCGCAAATGCGAGTTTTGATCTTACGTGTCGTCATGCCGACATATCAGAGACCACAGAGACAGGTTATCAGGTTTAGTAACATTACAAGAATTACAGTTGGTATGTTTGGTTATCTAAAAATACCAAAAGATAAAGGGGGGTCCCAGGGAATTTAAAGACCTGCGAGAATAGAGTCCCTTACAATAACTTGAAAACACAAAGAATCCTCGGGTCTAAAAAAGTTAAATACACGCCAAAAGAGATCTCAGAATGCTTCTAGAGAGTCCTTTAATTAGGACGTAATCCCATCACCCACCGAGGTGGCATGCTTCATCATCTGGGATTCTCCTCTTGACGGGGACCCCTAGCCCCGTCAAGGGCTACAACCCCCTCACTGTGAGGGAGGAGCTCAGGGATGTTTTATTCCTACGCTATTTGGGATATAATAAATCCTGCAGAAGATAAGAAGCTACGACTGGTTAGGCAACGGGCGCAGTGCAAAACAAAAGTCAAATGTAAAGTGAGAAAGGTGATATTAAAACTAGCTACCAGGAGCGGCAGAAATGTTATTAATTCGTTCCTGGTGCCAGGATTAAAATAGTGCAACATGCAGTTTGAAATAATAACTGCATATGGTGGACGCAAACAGGTCTACATGTTTCAGCCTAGAGGACCCTACGTGGTGTCATGGCTTTCGTCAGGACCATCAAATAAATGTGCTACTGCGTGAAAAATGTGAAGAGTGATACAAAATGAAAACTCAAAATACAAAACCAGTAATGCCACAGTTGTTGTGTTCAATTTACTGGTAGTACCTGTGGATGACAGAAGCAAAAACAGAGATCAAAACTGCGTCTATTAACATACACTAGTGAAATACATGTGACCATGTGAGACAATGTCCTCATCCTAGGTCCCTTACTCATACATAATTTAAGGAAAAAAGAAATACTGAATTGTGCTTACTCGTAAATTACGGATAATGTACCTCACCTCAACCTGGCAACAGCTCAGGGGAGAGGCATCGCTCTGAAAAAAGGATTTTTTCTGTGTAAAACGAGTAATCATCTGTAGTAATCATTTATACACATTACAAATTCAAAGTTTAGAAATAGTTCACATGTTCAAAAAGCAGACGGGAATGAGTCAATTAGTCCACTCAAGTACTCAAAAAAGCCAAAAATGTACATACTCCTAAGAGATGTCAAAGCTCTGCACTTGATTATGTGTCCCATAGTATTGCAGGCCATATAAATGCAAATTTGTAACGTGCATAGATCAATAGCATGCACTCAAAAGCTCAAGGCATTTAGAGATCACTAGAGGGAACCGATCTCTATCTGACACGTATACTTAGTAATGTCAGTTGCAGTATAAGAATTACACACTGCGGCCTTTGTTGTACAGAATGAGGCATGGCCTATAGGTATAAATCACCCAATTGCTGTGTACACCATCTATATGTCAGACAGTAAAAGGATTGAATCGGTACAAAGTGGTTCATGCAATTAGATACGAGCGTTCGTGCACTCACTATAGGGAACATCAGTCACCTTGCAGGCTCTGAAAAGGCATCACCGAGTGTTGCCAGCTCATACGTATCCATATTTGAAGTAACAAAGGTTTCTGACGCGTATGATGCAAAATGCACGAAACATTTATGTGAGTAAAATGACGCCCATTGCCGGTTCCGTATAGGGAGCGTAAGGCATACTGACAAAAATGGGCTAATACAAACTTAACCCACGCTTAAGGGCTGCATGGAACAGCTTACCTGTCCGTCGGTACCCCGGGCATTCACTGAGCTGGAACCGGAGGTGCCCGGCGGTCCTGCCCGTCAGGTTTTGAATCCTTTGGACTGGCGCCCTGTGACATCATCACACCATGCTCTCACTAGGGAAGCTGGGAACAGTAATGCATGCCGGACATTGTAGGCTCAACACACTTACAGTGTGTAAGGGAGCAGCAACGAGATGATCTAGTGGTGAATCTAAGCGACCGCACGATCACTCCGGACGAACTTGCAGCACTGAACAGAGGACTTGGATATGTCCCTACTTTCATTGGGGACCCCTTTCAAAATCCAACAAGAACTGGCACAGTTCTTCCGCAAAATCCGGTTGCACTTTTTCTTTAAGGATAGACCCAGTGACACCCAAGGGGAAGAACCTGTTAATATGGGTCTAAGAGATCTATCGACCTTCAATCCCCCAGCCCATCTGGTCCCAGGGCAGGTACTGACCTTCGAGAAAGCAGTCTTGGCAGAAGTAACCACACTGTGTAACACCAACAGGAGACATTTTCAAAACCTTCCGAAGAAGGAACAGTTGGCTCTGCAGAATCTAGCGAATGACGAGACGATAATGATCAAGCCGGCGGATAAAGGTGGCGCGACTGTCATTATGAATACTACATCCTATTGTGCTGAATGTCTGCGCCAACTTGAAAACAGACGGTTCTACCCACCTCTCAAAATGGATCCAACTAAGAGGCTGACCACAGAAATAGCCAAATTGATTGAAGAGGCTAAAGAGAATGGGTGGATTACTTTCAAAGAGGCGATGTTCCTTAACATTTCTCACCCAGTCATTCCTTATTTTTATGTATTACCGAAAATACATAAGCCTCAGAGGCCGCCACCTGGAAGACCCATTATATCGGGAATAGGGTCCCTTCTTGAGCCCCTTTCCACCTTTGTGGACCATTTCCTCCGCCCTATTGTAAAAGAGATGCCCACCTATCTCCAAGATACCAAAGATATCTTAAGGTTATTGATGGATACTCCATTTGATGCTACCCAGGATTATCTTGTCTCATTTGATGTTGAGTCATTATATACCTGCATCCCCCAAGATGAGACCTTGGCTGCGGTGAGATCATTACTCGAAAACAGGAACCTCGATTCCATCTCCCCGGTGAACTTCATCATGGAGTGCGCCCGGATTGCCATGAAGGAGAACTACTTTCGCTTTGAGGATACCATCTACTTACAGACATCAGGGACGTCTATGGGCAGTGTTTTTGCACCCAGTCTAGTGAACCTGTATGTCTATCTGTTTGAACAGGAACATATTGTAGGAAGGTGGAATCTGACTGCATGGTTGCCCCCACTTTTTTCCTGGTGTGTTGCTGGTTTTCGACTTAGTTTGGCTGGGGTCCTGCTATTCAGGACCCCAGCCTATCTGCTATCCCCTTAAATTGATTGTATGTACTTTAGGTACACTCCAGATTGGATTCTGGGGTACCCTTGTGAGTCCCTAGTATACGGTATACTATGTACCCAGGGCATAGGTACCCCAGAGGCCTACCAGGGGCTGCAGCATGTATTTTGCCACCCCTGGGAAGCCTTTTAAAATGACACAACAGGTCTGCTACAGCAGCCTGTGTAAGGTGGTATATGCACCCCTTACTGAGATATAGGTTCCCTATATCTCTCCATATCACTGCACAGGTAAACCTATCAGTCACCCCTATGGCAGGCCTTAACAATCCTGAAGGCAGGGTGCTGGGTTTCATGTGAGAGGGTGCCCATACATGAGCAGAGCCCCTCTGCAGCTTTCGGAATCTTCATTACGGGGTTGTTTGTGATGCAGCCAGACCTTATACTCTTAAGTGCATTATTACCAAACGGTAAATGCTAACTTTGGAATGGCTGCATGGAAAACTGTTGTGTTTGGTGTCAAACACCTTGGAATCATACCCCCACTCCAGTAACTGGTGTGGGAGTATGATCCCACCCTTCTAGAGGGAGAGACATGACAGCACCGGTATACCCGGTACCAGCTAACAGAGCCCTGGCATCACAAAATGGATGCTGCAGCCACAGACACGAGTCTGCCCTCCTGCTGCTGGATGAAACTCCGGCAGGGGAGGCCTGGACAATAGGTTTCCTGTCACAGGGAGGTGTGACCACCTCCCAGACAGGCTTTAGTGTATTGGGGCTGGGTGGGTGCACTCTCAGAGTGCTTTGAAGTCTGCACTGGGGGCACATTTGGTGTCCCTGTGCATAGTCCAGCTCAAACCGGTTGCAGGTGCACACAGCCCCTGCTCTGGCACAAAACTGGACAAAGGAAATGGGTGTAGCCACCCCTCTTTCCTGACCCTCCCATAGGTGGTCCCCAGAGTTTGTCCAACCCCTTCCTTGGGTATAAAGTAGGAAACCCTGACTACAGGACTTTAGATTACACCTGGACTAAACTCTGATACCAGAAACCAAGTACTTCGACGATCTGCCCGACGCTGGATGACTGAAGAATCTCCATTGGAGTAAAGGAGTTACTCCCCTGCAAGGCAGGCACCTTTGACGCAACTGACCAGTTGGCATCTCCGAGCTCCGACGGACTCCGAAGAATATTGCCACACAGGAGGTGGGTTTTCCTAGGTGTCTGAGGTTGATCTGTGCCCACAGCAAGTCTGAGGCCCGTATCCCTCGTGGAAGACTGTGCAACCCAAACCCCTGGACACCACAACCATTTGCAGAAGCATCAGCTTTCCGGTGACCCCTGAGGCTGAGCTTTGGATTACTCGTAGCCCTGACCCCGAGCAGTAATTGCACCGAAGATTGGAGGCCTACACTCAACAAGTGTTCCATGGGATGCCATTTTGTGATTCCTCTTGAGGTCCCTTTGCGATCCCTGGTCCGTTGACCTGTGGGTCCCCAAGAAGGCAACTCTAACTTTTATTGGGCTTCCCTGGTTGCTCCAGACATGCCCTGACTTTCCATTGCTTGGGGAGTCCCCAGGACCTTGCTGTTCCGCACAGAAGCATCTTTTCTCTTCCTGCATGGGTTGCTGTTGCCAAGGCTTGTTGTGGTTAATCCAATCACCAACACCCCAGCACTCGACATCCTTTGTGGAACAGCTTGAATCCGGCTCCTGGTCATCGTCGACGTCTCCAGGACCCCGTGGCTGCAAAGTCAAGCTTCACCTCTTCGCACCTGAAGCACCCGACATCGGTGGGCATTCGATTGCTCCGCTCCTGGTCACTGGCTAGTGACCCAGACTCTGTCCCCTCTGCTTTCACGTTCTTCACATCTTTGATCCAGGCTTGGATCGCCCCGGACACGTCTCTTCTTCACGGCAGCAGCACTTTGCAGCAGATCGCCATTGAAAACGACGACGATTCCCGACACCCTTTGACACCTATGCACCCGGCTTCCCTGGGTG
Organism: Calotriton arnoldi; assembly: GCA_963921515.1. Taxonomy (NCBI): domain Eukaryota; kingdom Metazoa; phylum Chordata; class Amphibia; order Caudata; family Salamandridae; genus Calotriton; species Calotriton arnoldi. The sequence continues at coordinate 3,879,236 of CAWUFW010000030.1, forward strand.
AGGTAACTCGAGTACTCCGGTGCTCCCGTGGGTGTTGGCCCTAGAACCCCTTAAGTCTAAAGGGGTTTGCTCAAAGTCCTCTCCTAAGTGTCCTTTTGCTTTAAAATTCCAACCGCGACTTTCCGCATTGAATCCTACGGCGCTCGCGGCTGTGTTCTCACACTGCACACGTCCCCCGTGGGTCTCCTGTGTCACTACCTTGGGTGGTTCCTTGGGGTCCCAGCGATTCTACGTGCTCTAGGCACTGTGTCTAGTCAAGTCGTGGTTCTTATACCACTTTCTTAGTATATGGTTTGGTCTCCCCCTGGAGCCCACTGTGTATTGTGCTATTTACTGTCGTTTTAATACTGTGATACTGTGTATCTTGAACTCTAATCTCATAAAGGGATTAGTAGTTAGTGTTTAGAAATAAATACATATATTTTATATATATCTTGTGTGGTTCTCCTTTCATTTAGTTATTCAAGAGGTTATAATCTGGTAAACCAAGCTGCTTTCCACTCCTTCAAGACTTAGCCTGAAGGCTGCTCTCCATAGCTACCACTAGGATAGCTTTCAATAAAGGTTGTCTTTAAACCTATCATCAATAAGGGTCGTTTGGACTGGTGCAAGGTGCCCACTATAACTAGTGGACAGCATATGCCAGGCCAACTTCTCACACATAACTTGGCAGAGAGTAATCCACATAGAAGTTACATCCATCTTTGGAAACGTTATATTGATGACGTTTTCGTCATCTGGCGTGGAACACCGGATACCATCTGTGACTTCCATAACTGGCTCAATACTAGGAATGAATTCCTCAAGTTCACCTTTGAATTTAGAAATACCAGCTTGCTCTTTTTGGATATACGCATTTTTCCCACAGGTGAAGGACTGGGGACTGAGCTGGACAGGAAACCGATGGCTCGTAATTCCCTTTTGTCCTACAACAGTTACCATCCAAAATCATTGCGGGATAATCTGCCGTACGGACAGTTTCTTCGGATTAGAATAAACTGTTCCTCCAAAGAGAAGTTCAATGAACACGCTAAGAGCCTGTCTATCCAACTAAAAGAGAGACAGTACACAACCAAATTGATACGGCGCTCTTTCAAGAGGGCTTCTAATAACAAACTTGAAGCCTTAATTGAGACAGGTCCAGCTAAAGAGGAGTCCACCAGGATTACCTGTGTACATACCTTCTGTACCCTTTCAAATCACATCCAGAGGACAATCAAGAAAAATTGGAAGATTCTCAATATTGGCAACACTTCCATTCCAGAACCACTGCTTGCTTTCAAAAGAAGTACAAATCTTAAAGATAAGTTGGTCAACACCAGACCAAGAACAAAAAAGACGTCTACTCAAGACACGCTATGGGGTTTGCCAGCAAATAAAGGCCATTTTCCATGCGGTTCATGCGCCATATGCCCCCAGACGAAACACACCACTAGCATTGACATAGGCACTGACAGACCATGGATACTATCCCGTCACACTAACTGCAACAGTGAGAGATTGATCTTTCTGGTGACATGTCCGTGCGATCTGCAGTATGTGGGAATGACCACACGCACGATAAAAACTAGGATTATGGAGCACAAGAGCACCATTCAGTGCAAAAAACAAGCAACAAAGCTCACTAATCATTTTCTTGAGGAGAACCACTCAGCAGAGGATTTGTCGTGGACAGTACTAGAACAACCCTACATTCCGAATCATATATTGGACATAGCCAGGTATCTATTTGTTAAGGAGCAACGATGGGTCCACAAATTACATAGTGACATCAGAGGACTGAATGATGATATTCCCTGGACTACTCTCTAAACCGTAGTGTAGCTGGCCACTCTGTTCCAACTCAAGAAGTAGGGATCCCTTCATCTATCTCTCCTTTGTTAACACATAGAGACTGAGTTATACTAACAACATTGCGTCATGTGACCACCTATGACGTTTAATTGACAATGCATTTCTCATATCTACATGATTCTTTTTGAGTCTTACAGCATGTTAAACACCGCTGTTAAGACTGAAATGTGGGAATTAGTTATCTTTTAGATATTGGCTACCACCATACTTGGCATTCCACATATTGCATTGGAGGCGAATGCACCACTCGATCATCAGATAGAATACATTATGCACGATAGTACGACTCTCCTTGAACAAATTAGTGATATTACTCTTGTGAGAACATTATTGTACAACTTGAATACTACAACGTATCTTTGGTGTAATTACGGGTTGAGGTCGGGCTCGTAATTGAACGTGTTCTAACATCGCCAATAGGAGGCTTTATGACCAAGGACTAAGTGCTGGATTTAATTTATTATTCATGCCGTTTTATCTGGCTAAAATACAATTAAATTTGAAACCTTCGTATAACTTTATTTTAGCCCAGTGCTAAGTGCTGTGATCCCTTACACACTGTATGTGTGTTGAGCCTACAATGTCCGGCATGCATTACTGTTCCCAGCTTCCCTAGTGAGAGCGTGGCGTGATGACGTCACAAGGCGCCAGTCCAAAGGATTCAAAACCTGACGTGCAGGACTGCCGGGCACCTCCGGTTCCAGCTCCGTGAATGCCCGGGGTACTGACGGATAGGTAAGCTGTTCCATGCAGCCCTTAAGCGTGGATTAAGTTTGTATTAGCCCGTTTTTGTCAGTATGCCTTACGCTCCCTATACGGAACCGGCAATGGGCGTCATTTTGCTCACATAACTGTTTCGTGCATTTTGCATCATACGCGTCAGAAACCTTTGTTACTTCAAATATGGATACGTATGAGCTGGCAACACTCGGTGATGCCTTTTCAGAGCCTGCAATGTGACTAATGTTCCCTATAGTGTATGCACGAACGCTCGTATCTAATTGCATGAACCACTTTGTACCGATTCAATGCTTTTACTGCCTGACATATAGACGGTGTACACCGTGATTGGGTGATTTATACGTATAGGCCATGCCTCATTCTGTACAACAAAGGCCGCAAGGTGTAATTCTTATACTGCAACTGACATTACTAAGTATACGTGTCATATAGAGATCGGTTTCCTCTAGTGATCTCTAAATGCCTTGAGCTTTTGAGTACATGCTATTGATCTATGCACGTTAAAAAATTGCATTTATATGGCCTGCAATACTATGGGACACATAATCAAGTGCAGAGCTTTGGACATCTCTTAGGAGTATGTTCATTTTTGGCTTCTTTGAGTACTTGAGTGGACTAATTGACTCATTCCCTTCTGCTTTTTGAACATGTGAACTATTTCTAAACTTTGAGTTTGTAATGTGTCTAAATGATTATTACAGATGATTACTCGTTTGACACAGAAAAATTCCTTTTTTCAGAGCGGTGCCTCTCCCCAGAGCTGTCGCCAGGTTGAGGTGAGGTACATTATCCGTAATTTACGGGTAAGCACAATTCAGTATTTCTTTTTTCCTTAAATTATGTATGAGTAAGGGACCTAGGATGAGGACATTGTCTCACATGGTCACATGTATTTCACTATTGTATGTTAATAGACGCAGTTTGGATCTCTGTTTTTACTTCTGTCATCCACAGGTACTACCAGTAAATTGAACACAACAACTGTGGCATTACTGGTTTTGTATTTTGAGTTTTCATTTTGTATCACTCTTCACATTTTTTACGCAGTAGCACAATTATTTGATGGTCCTGACGAAAGCCATGACACCATGTAGGGTCCTCTAGGCTAAAACATGTAGACCTGTTTGCGTCCACCATATGCAGTTATTATTTCAAACTGCATGTTGCACTATTTTAATCCTGGCACCAGGAACAAATTAATAAAATTTCTGCCGCTCCTGGTAGCTAGTTTTAATATCACTTTTCTCACTTTACATTTGACTTTTGTTTTGCACTGCGCCCGTTGCCTAACCAGTCATAGCTCCTTATCTTCTGCAGGATTTATTATATCCTAATTAGCGTAGGAATAAAGCATCCCTGAGCTCTTCCCTCACAGTGAGGGGGTTGTAGCCCTTGACGGGGCTAGGGGTCCCAGTCAAGAGGATAATCCCAGATGATGAAGCATGCCACCTCGGTGGGTGATGGGATTACGTCCTAATTAAAGGACTCTCTAGAAGCATTCCGAGATCTCTTTTGGCGTGTATTTCACTTTTTTAGACCCGAGGTTTCTTTGTGTTTTAATATTTGGTTATCTGCCACGTCTTTCCAGGTTCCAGGTTAAGGGTTTTAACTGTTTGGGTGAGATGACACATGCTGCAGTTCCCACAAGGAAAATGGCCCGTCACATTGGGAAGGCCCCACGCATTCAAAACTGTGTGGGTGGGAGGTACCTGTATGTGAGGGCGGGTGGATACTAAGCTGTCCTTGAGGCTGCTTGCTTTCTTATAGGAAAACATCGGCTTTTCCCAATTCTGTTTCCCAGTTCCTAGGTTACGCCAATGCTTCTGTATGGTTTTTGACACCTGGTTGGAGATGGTGTTGTACGTCGTCACACATTTGAGTGGTGTGGGGTGGGAGCCTGTACTATTGTTTCCAGCAGGCTTTCTCTGTTCTGATTTCTGGCATGTTTCTTTGCCATGCGGATAACTTTCTCAGGGTATCTGCGTTCTCTCAGTTTTGATGAAAGAGAATTGGCCTGTTGTTTGTAATCTGTGATGTTACTGCAGTTCCTGCAGAGTCTAAGATATTGTACGAATGGTAAATTTTCACGTAATGGCCTTGGGTGAAAACTATCGAATCGGAGAAGTGAGTTCCTGGCTGTAGGTTTGAAGTGCGTCTTGGTAGTCAGTTTTCCATTTTCAGCCGTGATGTCCAAATCCAGGAATGTGATAGTTTTCTTGTCCGCTGTATGAGTGAACTTTAGGTTCCCATCCAGCTCATTAATCCAGGTGAAAAAGGTCTGTAGGGTTTGCTCTAATCCCTCCCAGACTATGAAGATGTCATCTATATACCTCTTATAAAATCTGATGTTATCTTTATAGGGAATTTCGGGATTCAGGATATGCTTTTTTTCGGAATCAAAGACATACAAACCGGCTACACTCGGGGCAAAAGTGCTGCCCATCGAAGTACCGTACGTTTGTAAAAAAAGGTCACCTTCGAATTCAAAAAAATTATCTTTGAGGGCAAGACTGGCACATTGTAGGATAAACATTTTGGGTGTGTTGTAATCCCATGTAGTGGCTTCTAGAGGTGTTTTGAGCACACTCAGTGTATTGTCTTGAGTGTGGCTGGTGTAAAGACTCGATGTCTAAACTAACCAAGAATGAGGTATTTGGATCAAAATCCAGGGTGTCGAGAAGTCTGAGAAGATCTTTAGTATCTTTAAGGTAGGTGGAGGTAGACTGCACTATGGGTTGCAAGAAGAAATCGCAGAACCGAGACAGAGGTTCGAGTAGAGAGCCTATGCCGGACACGATAGGCCGTCCCGGAGGTGGAATCTTGTTTTTATGTATTTTGGGGAGTGCGTAGAAATAGGGAATTTTCGCCTCGCTGGTTGTCAAGAATTCGGCCTCGTGTTTGCTAATAATACCCTCCATTTCCACCTCTGTTACTAATGCATGGATTTTTGCTGTAAGAGATTCTCTTGTATCTTGTTCGAGACGCTTGTAATTCTTTTGGTCGTTAAGCAGACGGCGACATTCCGCTCGGTAGTCATCTTTGTTTTGTAGTACTAGCCCCCCCCCTTTATCAGCTGATTTGATGATGATATGGTTGTTAGACTTCTGGTTCCTAAGTGCCTCAAATTCTGTACTTGTAGTATTTTTGAATGATTGACCTTCTACTGCTGTTTCGATGTTGTTGAATACAGCTTGTTCGAAGGCAATGATCTCAACTGGTATGGTGTTCGGAGGAGGGGTGAAAGTTGACTTATTTCTCAGGCGAGTGTCACCCTATTCTTCTTGAGTATTCCCTGTTGGGTGGCTCTCGAAGAAAGCTTTGAGTTTGAGTTTCCGGAAGAATTCTGACAACTCGCAATGAAGTTTAAATTTATCGAGTCTGCTGGTGGGCACGAAACCTAACCCTTTATTGAGTAGATCTTCTTCAGTTGGGGTGAGGGTGTAGGAAGACAGATTCATCACTAGACTCTGTTGGACCTGGGTCCCGCTTGTTGGTCTCTTGTTCTGCTCCTCGTGTTGGCTCAAGGATTCTGGTCCTCTTCCCAATGTACTTGTTGTTGTCGCCTTCTCCTGCCGCGTCCTCTTCTGCCTCCCCCTAAAAAAGGAAACCTTTGATTGTTGTTCATGAAGGGGGGTTGGGGTTGTAAAAAAGGTGGATTCCATCCATACATCATGTGCGGATTTGGTGGAGCATATGGACTTGGAAAGGTCATCTGCCCGCCTGGGTGATAGTGTGGCCAGGGTTGTTGACAGTTCTCTGGTCGTCCTCTTCCCCGTTGTCTGTTCCTATAACTTCCCCCACTGGAACCGCTACTGGTTGACAGGTCCGCGTCGGAGGTGCCCCCTGACATCTCTGGGCGTCTCCAAGGTTTATAGTCAGGGTCTGAGTAGGGGTACGTTTTGGTATAGGAGAATATTTTGAGGTCTTTCTGAAATTTTTGAATTTTAGATTGGGTCAGGTTCTCTTTATATTACGCCATCTCTTTATTGACCTCGTCTAGTTTTTTCTTGAATGCGGTTTGGGTCGTTTTGAAATGGTTTTCCGTAGCTTGGATTTCTATCACCGTATATATACACAAAAAAAACACCTTTTGAATTGTTGACCCTATGTCTTTAAATTACACCTGTGCCATAACATGTCCACCATGAAGACATCATCCTCTTTTAAATTGCCTAATATTGCTGTCAATATTATTCTTAACTTTGATCCTGTTTTCCCTTTTCAGTATTGTTTCACCGTAATTAACGGTAATTCCACACTGAGCCTTTTCGTGGACAAACACCTCCTATCGTGCAACATAGTCATATCATAAATCATCATGAAGTTAGGCAACTTATCCTCACTTCCGCTGGCCACTCTTTGAATCAGACGAGCGTTCCAGCGTGAGCGAGCGTCGTTTGCTGTCACGCCGCTGACGTGACCATACGCGATGGGCGTGGCTATGCCCACCGGCTTCCGGCGCTCGAACTACAAACGCGCAAATGCCGCCAGCATACAATATCACCGGGATCACGTGGAGGACCGCTGTAGGTATCAGAGGGTGGACATCCTTGACGAAGTAAGTCTTGCCGCCGACTTCCATTATGGCCAAATCTTGGCTCCTCTCTACCATTGTCCTGAGGGCTGACCCATTTCCATTTTTTTCGTCCTGTAGTGTGTGACTACAGGAGTCGGCCCCCCTCCGGGATCATTTAAGCTACTTAATACATGTAGCTCTCGTAAGCCTTACCCCTCTCCTTTTTTGCCATTTGTTTCACGTTGTCTACAATCAATGCTAGCATAATGCATTAAACCGGCATTTTGTAGTATTTTGGCACAGCGTCATTCGTTTATAGAATCTTGGCACAGCTTTCTTTACTATTTTATTCAAGTTACGCTATTTGTAGGACTCAACCCTCTTGCACCTATGTACCAGCTAGACCTATTTTAGGCCCTAGGACACTTCGGGGTCGATTCTGATTTGGGCCGGAAAACGTACCGACCGACTCGGAGCCGGAATTCATTCCGACCGACACGTACCGGTGCAGCCCGACCCGCAAAGAACGATGAGAAGCGTGCAAAACCCGACCGACTCGTACGGAACACAAGCCGAACGACCGAGCCGCGCGGAAAACAGCAATCCGACCGGAAAAACACGCGAATCGAACCGACCGACACGCACCCGGAACAATCCCGAACGAAACGTTCCCGCGAACTCCTACCCGCCAAGTACGATGCAACGCGTGGAAAACACGACCGAGTCGCACGGAGGACAAGCCGTACGACCGACACGCATACAAAACTGCGAGCCGGAGCAACCCAAAACACCGCGACCGACGCGTACGCAGCATAGAAAACAGCACAAACACAGCGTGAACGAATCGGAGAAGCTCGTACGAGACAACTGCAGGGTCCGACTCGGTCACAAGAACGTCTCCTACATGCACAAACAGTACAAAGGGAAAATAGACAAAAAAAGGCCAAACAAGCAATTACAAAGCCAATAAATACTGGGGGGGGCAGGGAACAAAGACACACCCACAACTCCACCCATATAAAGGACACAAATCCCTACCATGATCCTTTGCAAATTCAAATTACCTGCCAGCACTCAACAGACAGCAACCACACACCCACAGCTCATACATCACACAAGCCACACACCATCAGCACCTCAACAAATAGCAACCTCACATACACCCAGCAAAACACACACTCACACACCTTCACCTGCACACCAACACACACATCACTCACCATCACCACCCATCACCATGCCCCCAAAGAAGAATCATAAGTTCCTAGATAGTGAATTGGAAGTCCTGGTATATGAGATCCTATGGGTAGAGCCACAGCTGTTTGGTACACTGGTCCAACAGACACCCATGTCGCAGAAAACCAAGATGTGGGAGAGGATCGTCGACAGGGTGAACGCACAATCACCATGTTTGCGCACAAAGATAGACATCCAGAACAGGTGGTATGACGTGCGCAGGAGGGTCAGGGAGCTGTTGAAGAAGGACTACCTCTTGAGCCAACACACCGGCAGTGGCCCTCCTGCCAAGCCAGTATACCTCAGGCCCTGGGAGGAGAAGGTGCGGGCCATCCTACCACCAGTGAGCGTATATGGACTAGAAAACATCCCAGAGCCTGGTGAGTACACAACAAATGTACACAACATTGTGCGACAATACACACACATCACTGTCAAGGGGAGAGTCAAACCATGCACCCTTAGCAAATACACAGCAACCAGAACAGAATCATCCCAAAATGTGTATGTCAGTCAGATAAACACAACACATGCCATCTCATAGTGACATGTAACTGTGTCATCACATGTACAAACACAACTACAACTACAGCTAGGCAGTGGCACAAATATAACTAACAAACACATCCAGACATGTAGCCACCACTACAACACCACCACACAGTGAAGCCCACTGAAAGGAAGGAATTCTGTGTATGCTGGGCAAGTCAGTGTAGCCAATAGCATCATGGGAGTCGTAGTCACAGATATTGCCCACCCTCACAATGCGCACATCAACACCACCATGAACCATGCTCACATCACAGGGAGTGGAAAACAACTGACAAGATGGCTGACACTGGCTACTGCTGTGGGGAGCACAAGGTCTTGCTGGCAACTGTGCACCGACTAACAGCAGGACACCACTGACTGACATCTTGCCATTTCTCTCACACTCACACACAGTGAAGTCCACCCAAAAGCAAGTAAGTATGGGCATGCTGGGAAGTGGGGTGGAGGCAAGAGCATGATGGGAGTGGTAGTCACAGATATTGGTCACCCCCACAACTGTCCCATCAACACCACCCTGAACCATGCGCACATCACAGGGAGTGGAAAACAACTGACAAGATGGCTGACACTGGCTACTGCTGTGGGGAGCACAAGGCCCTGCTGGCAACTGTGCACCAACCATCAGCAGGACACCACTGACTGACATCCTGAAAGACAACTTGCACTCCCTGCAATGGAAGCACATTCCATGGTGGGATATCTGGCTGGGTGGGAAGGAGGACTCACAGCCCTGACCATAGTTACCAGCAGCGTTTCTCACACACACCCCTAACACAAACTCCACATAACTCACCTGGGAGAATGTATTACCTCACACTCCAATCAAATATCCCACAAAGAACCACAACCCTGGGTCATGCTGAGTGAAGCACAGGGACACACATGGGACTTGTAGCAAAACTAACCCCAGGATAACACTGTCAGCCATCTTGTCAGCACAGGCACACAACCCCACAGGGAAGCAGAGTCAAAGGGAAGGAAGCATGGGCATGCTGGGAAGGGGGTGGAGGCAATAGCATGATGGGAGTGGTAGTCACAGCTCAACATCCCCCACCCACATGGCCCAGCAAGCTCACACTCAAGCATGCACACCCCACAGAGAGTGGAAAGCCCCATCAAAGATGTCTGACACTGGTGCTCTGTTGTGGGGAGCACAAGGCCATGCTGGGAACTGGCCACCAACCAACAGCAGGACACCACTGTCAGCCATCTTGTCATTGCTCTCACACTCACACACAGTGAAGTCCACCCAAAAGCAAGTAAGTATGGGCATGCTGGGAAGTGGGGTGGAGGCAATAGCATGATGGGAGTGGTAGTCACAGCTCAACATCCCCCACCCACATGGCCCAGCAAGCTCACACTCAAGCATGCACACCCCACAGAGAGTGGAAAGCCCCATCAAAGATGTCTGACACTGGTGCTCTGTTGTGGGGAGCACAAGGCCATGCTGGGAACTGGCCACCAACCAACAGCAGGGTACCACTGTCAGTCATCTTGCCATTGCTCTCACACTCACACACAGTGAAGTCCACCCAAAAGCAAGTAAGTATGGGCATGCTGGGAAGTGGGGTGGAGGCAATAGCATGATGGGAGTGGTAGTCACAGCTCAACATCCCCCACCCACATGGCCCAGCAAGCTCACACTCAAGCATGCACACCCCACAGAGAGTGGAAAGCCCCATCAAAGATGTCTGACACTGGTGCTCTGTTGTGGGGAGCACAAGGCCATGCTGGGAACTGGCCACCAACCAACAGCAGGACACCACTGTCAGCCATCTTGCCATTGCTCTCACACTCACACACAGTGAAGTCCACCCAAAAGCAAGTAAGTATGGGCATGCTGGGAAGTGGGGTGGAGGCAATAGCATGATGGGAGTGGTAGTCACAGCTCAACATCCCCCACCCACATGGCCCAGCAAGCTCACACTCAAGCATGCACACCCCACAGAGAGTGGAAAGCCCCATCAAAGATGTCTGACACTGGTGCTCTGTTGTGGGGAGCACAAGGCCATGCTGGGAACTGGCCACCAACCAACAGCAGGACACCACTGTCAGCCATCTTGCCATTGCTCTCACACTCTCACACAGTGAAGTCCACCCAAAAGCAAGTAAGTATGGGCATGCTGGGAAGTGGGGTGGAGGCAATAGCATGATGGGAGTGGTAGTCACAGATATTGGTCACCCCCACAACTGTCCCATCAACACCACCCTGAACCATGCGCACATCACAGGGAGTGGAAAACAACTTACAAGATGGCTGACACTGGCTACTGCTGTGGGGAGCACAAGGCCCTGCTGGCAACTGTGCACCAACCAACAGCAGGACACCACTGACTGACATCCTGAAAGACAACTTGCAGTCCCTGCAATGGAAGCACGTTCCATGGTGGAATATCTGGCTGGGTGGGAAGGAGGGCCGGATGTCAACCAAATACAACCAATGCAGACCATGTACACACCCCAACATTCACATAGAAATGCCCAAATAAAGCAGGACAATGTGCTACACCAATATCAACCCCTGACTGTGACAACTTAGGACAATGCAATGTACAGGCCCGCATCCAGAGGCACAGTCACAACTGTCAGGTGTGTCAACCATTGATGCCTGCAGAAACATAACATACATTGTGTGTCTCTCCCAAAAACAGGTGATGATGGGGACACAGCAGCAGACGCTGAGGAGTCCCCTTCCCAGGCTCAAGAGGATACGGAGCTCACTGGTGTGGAACAGCCTCTGCCCTCCTCGGATGAAGAAGACCAACCTGGCACCTCCGGAGCAAGTCATCATGCAGCACCAGCAGGACCACCAGCTGCACCCCCTGCACCCACCCCTCCAACGACTGTCAACACACATACCACCCCTGCCGACATGGACAGACCAAGGAGCACCACCACCACCAGCACAGGGACCCTGGACCAACGTGGGGCCATGGACACCAACACCACCAACAACCCCCAAGGGGGCCCAGGGTCACCTGTGCGTGCCACCTCAGGTACTGCACGTGTCGCCAGGGGTGGTGGGAGGGGTGGGAGACATAGGTCGCTGCTCGCAGAGGGGTCTGGACTGCATGATGACCCACAACTGGCACGCATAGCTGATGCAGTACCAGTCCAGCACCGGAGAGCTCAGCCAGGTAGTGGGGCTCCTCAGGGACATTAAACAGCAGCAGGCTGCCCATCATGCCCGCTTGGACTCACACATGTCCCGCGTGGAGTCCAAGTGGGACACACTGCAAGAGATGACGGCGGTGCATAGGGACATATTACAATGCCTCCGCCAGATGAGCAGCAACCAGTCAACACCTCCCTGTGTGCCCACAACATCTGGTGCTGAAACAACTGCAACTGCCACAGGGAGGGAGGATGACTCTGGCGGAGAGTCCCCTGCACCGCAGCAGCCTGCACTTGAGGGTCCTCCCCAAAGAAGAGGGGTCATCCGAGGAAGGACAACTGAGAGGCTGATGGCCATGCACAACCCCCAGGAAGCCAACACCTGTTCTGGATAATCACCTTTGTGCGCAAACTGTTCACCCTGTTGACTGCAACACAACTCCCCCACATGACATGGGGAGTACAAGTTGAACCAATGTCTCAGATGACTGTGGACTTGATACAGGACATTTCTGCTACCAGGACTTCCAATTCATCTAGGAACTTTGGATTGCAATCAAAATGTACAGCACTAACCATCCTGTGCACTATTCACACACATGTATGACAATAAACACACTAATACACCATACCTGCCTCTGTCGTGAATCCAACGTGGTTTCTGTCATGGAGATGATGACCAGCGAAATTACACTGTGCATGCTAACTGCTACAGCAAGTACAACACAGGCATGTGAGTCATGGCAACGTGACACATATGAGGGAGACACACCACCAGGGCTACACAACAAATACACACCTAGGCCATCTGACTCATTGCCTACACTGATGTTGCCAGGAAATACGGTGCAATGCACAGACACAACACCTATTCACAGTCTTAGTCAACTAGCCCACTGGTGCAGTAAGCAAATGTCAGTCAAATGTGTGACCACAGACAACGCACATCACAAAGTGAAGCACAGGTTTATTACACATTTGCAACATGTTGTAACCACTACAGATGCAAGGTAATCCCACCTGGCAGCGGGCACACAGTCAACAAGTGTAGAAGGAAGGAAGTCCATGGGTGTGGCGCACATCACCTGTAGGGACACGACAGCTACCACCCTGGAAGTCGAATCACGGTGTCGGGGATCACAGTTGACCAAACAACTCTGAAAGTACCCTGTGAAGGACAGAAATGACACACAGTCAAAAGCACTGAAGAACAGGACAGAACTGCAATACTCATGCCCAATACATGTCACAAGATACCCACCCAGAACCAAGTTAGCATGTCAACACTGTTGGGGAGTACAGACTACCTGTAAGGACACATCGCTACACGCATACAGTCATGTAGCCCATGGACACACTCAAACAGCACCAGAGCACCACCAACACATATCATGCAAACTCACATCATTGACATGACATCTCTGGATACTCACATTCAGCTGAAGAAGTTGGTGATGAGCTGTGTGCGGACATCAACCATCACCATCATCATCATCATCACTGGCATCGTGGTCCAGGCCAGGATCCTCCACAGGTGGCGGATGTTGGTCATCGTCATCCAGGATGAGAGGCAACTCCTTCCGCACTGCCAGGTTGTGTAGCATGCAGCAGACGATGACAATCTTGCACACCTTTGCTGGGGCATATGGGAGGGCCCCTCCTGTCTTGTCCAGGCAGCGGAAGCGGCTCTTCAGGAGACCAAATGTCCGCTCAATCACTCTCCTCGTCTGACCATGTGCCTCATTGTAGCGCATCTGGGCTGGTGTCACAGGGTTCCTGAGGGGCGTCTCCGGAGTCACCTACATACAGACAATTGCACATTAGCTGAGTTGGAAAAGAGGGTGGAACACTACATTGCAGAACACACACAATGGTACAAAGTCAGTACACACCAACAAGCCAGGCACGCTGGTTCCGCATCTGTGACATCATCCTCGGGATGCGACTACTCCTCATCACGTAGGCATCGTGTGCAGAACCAGGGAAACGGGCACACACGTGGGAGATGCTCATATCTGCAAGACAGACCACCAGTGCATTGACCGAGTGGTAGTGTTTGCGGTTCCTGTATGCCTGCTCTTGGGCCTGTGGTGGTACCAAAGCCACATGTGTCCCATCAATGGAGCCAATGACATGCGGCATCATCCCCAGGGCATAGAAGTCACTCTTCACGTCAGTGAGTTGTTGGAGTCTAGGGAAATAGATGTACTGGTTCAGGTATATCAACATAGCCTCCAAAACATCACGGAGCACACGGCTGAACATGGTCTGTGACATCCCACCAGCAGTCGCCACAGTATGTTGAAAGGTACCGGTGGCAAAGAAGTGTAGGGCTGCCATCACCTTCACCTTGGGGGTCAGCGCTGTAGGGTACGGCCGGCCAGGTTGCAAATGTGGTGCCAAGCGCACTGCCAAATCCTCAATCAGCTGCCTGGTGAAGCGGTACCGTCGGATGCTGTCACGTTCCACCATCGTTGCCAGGTCAGGGAATGGTCTATGGACAGCTGGTGCCCTGCAGTGCATAGGTGAAGAAAGAAAGATTGTCAGTCACCCCACATATGTGGCATTGAACACACTCAATATCACATGATACATCATTATGAGGCACAAGTACATGATGTGTGCAGTTCCGTAAGGACATGTATGGCACATACATGGCCAACATCTAACATCACAGTTCAACAAGTGGCATCAATAAGTCCCAGGTTGTGCCATTGGATATCATGAGGCTGTGTCACAGTTCCCATCTCCTGCTGCCACGTTACAAACACACCCCACAGTGACATGTGAGGACAGATGTGCCCCAGGCATCACAGCTCAACGACAGGTAGATTCCCAGGGACCCTGTATTGCCACATGGACACTGGCATGACATGGTGTATCATGTATACACCACAGCAAAACAACCATGACCCCCACAGGTAGTGGTCCCTGTTGCCTCGGCAGGACAGACATGGACGTCTGTGACACACACACGCACAACATCAAAGTCCATGCACAAACAACGTGGATGTGGAGACTGTCTCCCATTGTGCACATGAAATCAGAGACATTGTAAACACAACATGCACACAGACTGTGGAGGACCATCACTATTGTGCCAATGGGTCACCCTGGGTTAAACATACCGTCCCACATGGGACTCAGGGGGTATGTGACATGACATACACATACACCACCGTGAAATGTGACCATGCCACATGCTCAGATATGAACAGTTGCACATCACAGTGGTCATGTACACGAAACACCAAGGATTCTGTCCCCATGAACACGTGCACAGCCTGGGGGTGGCTGCCCCCAAGTGACACCCACAGAACAACATGTTCACCCCCATACACGGAATAGGTAATGCAGCCTTACATGCCTTAGGATACAGTTTGGACAGGCTGTGGTGTTGTAGGTGTGCCCCTCACTCCCTGGGAAGTATATGTGGCTGGCATATGTTCACCTGTGACAGGCATGGTGACATATGCCAGTGACTTGTACAGGGACGCGTTGGACAGCAATGGACCGATCGGTGCGCACACATTGGCCATTGCATTCAATGTGTGCTGGTATGCGTTGTATTCGCAATACGCGTTGGACAGCAATGGACCGATCGGTGCGCACACATTGGCCATTGCATTCAATGTGTGCTGGTACGCGTTGTATTCGCAATACGCGTTGGACAGCAACGGACCGATCGGTGCGCACACATTGGCCATTGCATTCAATGTGTGCTGGTACGCGTTGTATTCGCAATACGCGTTGGACAGCAATGGACCGATCGGTGCGCACACATTGGCCATTGCATTCAATGTGTGCTGGTACGCGTTGTATCCTGCAATACGCGTTGGACAGCAATGGACCGATCGGTGCGCACACATTGGCCATTGCATTCAATGTGTGCTGGTACGCGTTGTATTCGCAATACGCGTTGGACAGCAATGGACCGATCGGTGCGCACACATTGGCCATTGCATTCAATGTGTGCGGGTACGCGTTGTATCCTGGGTACGCGTTGAACAGCAATGGACCGATCGGTGCGCACACATTGGCCATTGCATTCAATGTGTGCTGGTACGCGTTGTATTCGCAATACACGTTGAACAGCAATGGACCGATCGGTGTGCCCGGCCGGCCCATTGCATTCAATGTGTGCGGGTACGCGTTGTATCCTGGGTACGCGTTGAACAGCAATGGACCGATCGGTGTGCCCGGCCGGCCCATTGCATTCAATGTGTGCGGGTACGCGTTGTATCCTGGGTACGCGTTGAACAGCAATGGACCGATCGGTGTGCCCGGCCGGCCCATTGCATTCAATGTGTGCGGGTACGCGTTGTATCCTGGGTACGCGTTGAACAGCAATGGACCGATCGGTGTGCCCGGCCGGCCCATTGCATTCAATGTGTGCGGGTATGCGTTGTATCCTGGGTACGCGTTGAACAGCAATGGACCGATCGGTGTGCCCGGCCGGCCCATTGCATTCAATGTGTGCGGGTACGCGTTGTATCCTGGGTACGCGTTGAACAGCAATGGACCGATCGGTGCGCACACATTGGCCATTGCATCCAATGTGTGCTGGTACACGTTGTATTCGCAATACGCGTTGAACAGCAATGGACCGATCGGTGTGCCCGGCCGGCCCATTGCATTCAATGTGTGCGGGTACGCGTTGTATCCTGGGTACGCGTTGAACAGCAATGGACCGATCGGTGTGCCCCGGCCGGCCCATTGCATTCAATGTGTGCGGGTACGCGTTGTATCCTGGGTACGCGTTGAACAGCAATGGACCGATCGGTGTGCCCGGCTGGCCCATTGCATTCAATGTGTGCGGGTACGCGTTGTATCCTGGGTACGTGTTGAACAGCAATGGACCGATCGGTGTGCCCGGCCGGCCCATTGCATTCAATGTGTGCGGGTACGCGTTGTATCCTGGGTACGCGTTGAACAGCAATGGATCGATCGGTGTGCCCGGCCGGCCCATTGCATTCAATGTGTGCGGGTATGCGTTGTATCCTAGGTACGCGTTGAACAGCAATGGACCGATCGGTGCGCACCCATTGGCTATGGCCTGGCCTGGCAACGGACGCGTTTTCAAATTTTGAACGAGTCTGATGCTGTAAATTCAGTTGGTCACCCACAACAATGTTGCAAATTCATGGGTGTCATGAAGTTGAACTTTTGAAGGATGCTGTGGGCGTGTGAAAGTGGTGCAATTCCATGGATTGGCCAGATTCTGAAGATGCAAACGACTTGGACCTATCACTTTGGACACATGGGACAGTATCTGCCTCTGCAGCACACATATAATGCTGGCTGTTCCCCTGAGAGCTCACTTGCCTGCACTACATGCTCCAGGACGACATCTGCCACCACCACTGCTGCTGTATCTGCACCCTCTGGACCCTGCAATGGCACGTACTGTGGAGAGAGCCCCAGCCTTCAGCACTGAGGAGAACCAGGCCCTGCTGGACAGCCTCCTTCCACAGTACAGCAAGCTGTATGGGAAAGCAGGGGAGCAGGTGAGTGTTCTGTCCATTGCCTTTCTAAATGTGCATGTTGTCTGACTAGCAAGGCTAACAGTCTGCACGCCACTGGCTAGCAGGCTCACTGAGTAGTTGTCACCCCCCATAGTGTGTAGTTACATGCACTGGACAGGTATAGTGCAGTGACAGTGCATTTAAACAAGGTTTTACTTCCCAGGCAATGATACCATGTAGTAACTGCTGGCATACTGTCCATGGCCATCGTTGCACTGCCTGTGTACATCATGTGCCCCTGTGATTGAGACATGTATATCCAACTGTGTAATGCACGGATATGTTGCATGTGTAGTAATGGCATTCTCACTTTGTCATCCTCACAGGTTGATGCCCGCCAGAAGCAGCAGATATGGCTGACCATCGTCCGGGCAGTGAGATCCGTGGGGGTCTACAAGCGCCGGATCCGCAACTGCCAGAAGAGGTGGCAGGACCTTAGGGGCTGGACCCGGAGGATCGCCCGGGTCCAGCTGAAGCTGTCGCCTCCTCGCAGGAGGGGCGGACACCGGACCCTGACCCCCCACATGCTCAGGATCCTGGCGGTGGTCTTCCCTGATCTGGATGGGCAGCTGAAGGCCAGAGAGCAGCAAGGAGGGGGTGAGTCCATGACTGCATTGTGAACTATGTCTGCCATGCTATGTGCCCTCCTCTGGCCTGGTTAAACTTCCACAGTACATCAGTCATGTGGTCCAGGACCCATGTCCCTCTATTGTGCACTGCCCACTCCTCATCTGATACCCAGTGTGGCCCTTACAGTCAGGGAATTGTGTCACTTGGGTACTGTGTCCTTGCAGTTTGCTTGACTCAAGGTGGGGGACAGCATCTGTTTCCCTAACTCTGTGGTGGGCATCATGGGTGGGTCCATTGCTTACACAATGCCTGTGTTCTGACATGTAATCTGCGTGTTACTTTGATATGTGGTCCAATTGCTGAGCTGATCCACCACATGTGCCTGGGGTATCTGGCACACACCCATGCTGCGGGTGGGAACAATGTTTGGGCCCCAGGAATGTGTATATTACGTGTGTCACACATACTTAGCCAGCTGCCTACTGTCCAGGGCTCATCCCTCATTCATGTGGGGCAGGACAGTCATGCCTACTCCAGGCCATACAATACACTCTGTACTCCCACTCCTGTGTATCAGCTGACACGTTGTGCTCAGTGATTTGTCCCCTCAGGTGTCTGCCTCTGTGTCAGTGTGCTGTGGCTTCGTTGTCAGGACTGCTGGGGTGTTTCTCGGTTGGGGCTCAGCATGCCACCGGAGATGTGACCATAGGAGACGATACTTGTGTGACACATAGGTGTTTGATCACCTGACCGTGCAGACTGGGGTATGCGAATGTGAAGTTCAGGCAGCTGTTTCCCATTCACAGCAGATTGTGAGGTGCTCAGGTTCAGAGGGTTGTGTTACAGGTCTCCCATATGTCCAATCGGTATGACCTGGACAGATAAGGGTTCAGATGATGTGGTGTGTGGGGGATGTACATGTGCACTTGTTCAGCTCCAGGACTTGCATTCCCCATGACCTACTATTGTGACACAGTGCAGAGTGTTGTTGTCTGGCTGCCCTGCCCATGTGACTGGAGACAGTGATGTATGACTTAGCAGGCATGCCTGTGCCATGGCATGTGACTTCCTATTAGTGATCCTGCAGGGGAGTGACATGTGCTACATGCACACCATTGTGGCAATGGCTATCAGGACATGGGTGCATCATGGTGTCTGTCGCTGGTATGCATCACATGCATTTCCTATTTGACTCTGGGCATCCCTTTCATCCGGACACCTGTACTGACTCAGTGGCAAGAGTTGTGCTGTGTGCATGTTCACATGCTTCACCGGGTTCTCTGCACTGTCCAACTACTGTGTAGGTGGTGCATGTGTCCACACTGGGGTATTGCCATCCAACAGACACCAGACAGATGGGTGCAAGGCCAGGTGGGATGTGAGTGCCATGGTTGACCATCAGACTGACAATTGGCTTCTCCTGTTCTGTTTGGGCACTTTTAGCAATGTTCAACTAAGGATGCCAGGGCTTGCTCTGTAATGTGCTGTACTTACTGTGGTGTGTGCGTTCGGTGCAGGTGACTGATGTCTGTCTGTTTCCCTATTGATTGCAGATACATCCACGGCCACAGGAGGGGACAGCTCCACGGACCAGGAGGAGCCACAGAGCCAGACTGGGTCAGCAGCTGAGGAGTGGTCGGAGGGACCCAGTGGCACGGAGGGCGAGGGGAGCCACACCGAGGAGTCCTCAGCACCATCCACCTCAGCTGAGGACCACAGCAGCTCGGAGGATGACTCCCTTATGGAGGAGGGTGTCAGCAGCCACCACACCCCAGCTAGTGTTGCTGTCCCCGCCACCACCACCACCACCACCGCCCTCCCATCGGCTCCCATTCCCGAGGTCCGTGGAGGCTCCCATGTTCGGGAGCGTGTCTCCTTCGGGCCAGGCACCGCACCCCCTGCCCCTGTGTCCCCTGCTGCCCTGAGTGAGGAGTCTGTGTACCTCCTTCGCCAGCTCCATGTAGGGCAGACAGCGATGCTGAGTGTCCTCCATGCACACACCACTCTGTTGACTCAGCTGGTGTCGTTCATGGAGGGCATCTCATCGGGCATGTCTGCCCTACAGAGGGGCAATAGGTCCATGGACTCCTCCCTGACGGCAGCAGTGTCCCTCCTCCGACAGTCCCTCACCCCTCCTGCCTCTGCCCCATCCACACTCCCCAGCACCTTACCTGTCCCAAGCACACACACACCGGCACAGGCACACACCAGCACAGACAAGAGCAGCACACAGACACACACGCCACAAACAAGACGCACATGCACGCACAGTCAGGGGACTGAAACCACACTCACAGGGGATGGGGCCCAGGCACACACACACGCATCCACGAGCACTGCGCAGTCCTCAGTTGCCTCTCCCTCCAAAGCCCCCTCCCTTGCCTCACCTGCAACCCCAAAGACACAGCGGCTCTTCCTCAGTGACCTCGGCCTCTTCCCCTCCGATCCAGCTGATACAGCATTCAGGAGGAAGAGGAAGCCCACCCACACGGAGCGGAGTGCCCCTCGCCCCCGGACACCCTCCCCCAGGCGCAGACCGACTGACGCCCCCACCCGCAAGTCCCCCCGGACCCGGAAAAGCAAGACCCCGCCGCCGCCCTGCAGCTCAGGCACCAAGTCTCCTTCCTCCATCCCTCAGGCCCCCACTCCACAGGTGCCCCCACCACACCCTGCCCCAGGTTCCCCCACCCACAGATACACCATCCCCAAAAGGATCAGGCCTTCTCCCCCTGCCACTTGCTCTTCCGGCCCCACACCCCCCGCTGCGCTTGTCTGTGCCACTGGTGTGGTGAGGGTGTCCTCCCCCTCTGTCCTGCCCACCTTACCTGATCCCCATTCTCCTCCCCTGGAGGTAGGCACTGCAGTGGAGTCCACTACCACCCTGTCTGACTTGGGCACTGCAGTGGCGAACCTGTCCACTCCATCTGCACGGTCCACTGCAGTCATGCCGGCACCCACACCATCTGAGTCATGCCCCCCAGTTGTGCCGGCACACACCATGTCAGACACCTCCACTGCAGTTGTCAGTGGCTCTCCAGCACCCACCACCCCTTCCCTGCCTCCTTCTGGTGAGCCCTGATCCTGTCCCTGCAGTGCCTGCTGCCCCCCCGTATGCCCCTCCGAGGGGATTGTCCCTGGTTTTTATCAGTGCAGGCATGCGTAGGGTGACATCTGCCACTGTCACCCTGTTTTGACTTTCATGATGGACTGGCCATTGGCCTTTGTTTATTTTTTACATGACTTCAACTTTTGAACCCACATATGCTGAATAAAGCAACTTTCTGTTCTCTAGTGCTTTTGCTTCTGATGTACATGATGTTGAAGATGCTAACCATGCCCTTGCTGCAGTGATGGTGATATTTGGTCTCATGAAAATGAAGTGTTACTGTGCAGGAACCCATGTGGTCCAGGGGGACTGTGTCCTATCCTGTGGTGTATCCATGTCATCCGTAGCAGCATCTGAGGGTGTCATGTTTTCAATATTTGGCAATGGGATTTCCTACTTACATTAGCAATGTCACATCTGTGGCTTCCACCCCTGCACATCTGTTGTGCTTGCCATTGTTCAATTAGTCTACTTCCCTGACCGTGTGGCCATCTCCACTGGACATGCAGGTTTGGGCATCAATGGGGAAGGACTCATCTGTGTTGTCAGTGCAACTTGCTATACATGTGTGTTGGATCTGTGCTGATGATTTCGTTGACACTCCCATGACCAGGCTGATGTGACGGTAGCCTTCATTTGGTGCTAATTGTTGACTGTGTGACCAAGTGTTCTGCTGACATGATGGAGCCCTACTGAGGCGACATATGGCACAGCTTTCCTCACACAGGAGTGGAGTCCCCTCATGGCAGTGTGTACTCCTGTGACATCGCCTGCACCCAAGGTGTGTGTTGTATGAGCATGTCTGTGTGTTCACTTCCATTTTGCTGTGCATGCTGGGATCCCTAGTGATGTTCCTGTTTGTGATGCTTGCTGAGTTGACCTATGTTCCCCCAAAGTCTTCTCCCTGGGTTCTCTGTGATGTGGGTGCATGGCACATTACTGGTCATCAGGGTGTCACCCATAGGTGTGTTTGCTGTCAGGGCTGAGTTTGTGGGCAGACGCTGATGGGTCACAGTCAGGATTCCCCTTGGCACTTGTTGTTTACACCTGTCATGTGATTTCCGGTTTGCGTTAGCTTTCATTGGTTGTGACACGTTGTGTGTGTGACTGCTGGCACTCCTCAGGGTCAGGGCTGCAATGTTGGTAGTTGTCTATGTGTGTTCTTTGTGGGTGACCTTGGCTTCTTCATTGGTGTGTGACTGTGGCTGGGATCCCATTGGTTGGTGTGGTATTGCCGTCATGTCCATGTACAGCGTAGTGTGCAGTGTGTCAGACATTCAGGAGTCTTGTTGAGTGGCCATGTGTGATGTGTTTCTGCACCTTGGTTCCCACCACCCCCCTGGGATTGTCATGGGTGCATGTGCAATGTCACCAGTGCATGTGAGCTTCACTGCTGCACATTGTTGGAGGTCGAGGTGTGTGGTGTTGAGTGTGTGCAGATGAGAGTTGTTGCCCGGCTAGACCCCTGCCTCCATGTTGGCCTTGGCTTACTGGCCGTGCTGATTGATTTGTGCTTGTGTAGGTGTGATGGTAGTTTGTTGCTCAGGACACATGACTGTGGTTCACAGTGTGAACGACATCTAGCTTTGCCTTCACAGTGGGATTGTAATGCAGCCCAGGGTCACCACATTGTGGGGGCCCTGGGGTTAGTGCTGTGGTGTCTCTGTGTCTTGCTGTGTCAGTTGCTGTTCCTACATGCTTGTGTGACATGTGTGATTTGTGCTCCCTCTCATCTGACAATGCCTGATTGCCCACATAGGGGATTTGGATCCATGAGTTACCTTTGCGTGGCACTGTATGCACATCTGTGTAGTTGGTATTCAGGCCTCCTCATGTGTTGTGTGGTTGCCTGGGGACACTGGTACCCCCCCTCACCTGTTGTGTTTGATGTGCAGTGTGGGTCTGCCTGTTTGTGTTTGTGCATCTGCACCACTGCATTGGCATATCTTTAGTGTGCCATTGGCTGTATGTTGTTTGGTGTGTTTCCCCTGCTGTCCCTGGGACTCCTAGGTCATCAGTCAGCACAATGATCATTGTTTGTGTGTCCCATTGCTGCCATGGTATGGTATCTGTTCACCTCACATCTACAGTCTCCACAGGGTATCTGCATTTGTGTGCCCATTGGTGCAAATATGTGGGTCTGCATTCTGATGGTCACTTCTGTCATTGTGTCATTGATGAATGTTGACAGTGTCAGCCCCCATGGGTGATGTTTGTCTGCACATGGCCAAAGGTATGTCTTATTTGCACTGCACTGTTTGCCTCCCCCAATCTATGTTGCTATGGGACACAAGCACTACTTTGCCACTGATGTGTTTGTTGTTCTGTGACCAGGAATCATCCATGCAGTTTGGCAGTTGCAGCTTTTTCTTTGTCAACACTTACATTTTGGTCACTGTGATGATGGGGGTTTGGACCCCATTGCCACAATGTTCAAAATGTGCTTCAGCTATGGACCCCACACTTACATTTTGGTCACTGTGATGATGGGGGTTTGGACCCCATTGCCACAATGTTCAAAATGTGCTTCAGCTATGGACCCCACACTTACATTTTGGTCACTGTGATGATGGGGGTTTGGACCCCATTGCCACAATGTTCAAAATGTGCTTCAGCTATGGACCCCACAGTTACATTTTGGTCACTGTGATGATGGGGGTTTGGACCCAATTGCCACAATGTTCAAAATGTGCTTCAGCTATGGACCCCACAGTTACATTTTGGACACTGTGATGATGGGGGTTTGGACCCCATTGCCACAATGTTCAAGATGTGCCTCAGCTATGGACCCCACACTTACATTTTGGTCACTGTGATGATGGGGTTTTGGACCCCATTGCCACAATGGTCATGGCCTGCTTGCATTGTGGGGGCCACACACATTTATGTGTGGCACATGTGATAGGGGGTCACATTGTATGTTCAAAGTCATGTTCCGTGTTGTAGGCATTTGACACAGTCTACACACGCTTGTCATGGTGTTGGGGGGGATGTCTTTATGTTGCATTCTTTATGTTGGTGTGTGCTTGTTGTGTCATGTATTAGCCATCCTGTGAGAGGGGGTGTTGTTGGTGGTAGGCATCCAGCCCCCCATGGGTAGGGGTGGTAGTAGTGACAGGTATCCAGCCCCCCATGGGTAGAGGTGGTATTAGTGGTAGGCATCTGGCACACCCTGGGTATGGGTGGTAGTAGTGGTAGGCATCTGGCACCCCCTGGGTAGAGGTGGTAGTAGTGGTAGGCATCTGGCACCCCCTGGGTAAGGGTGGTAGTAGTGACAGGCATCCAGCCCCCCATGGGTAGAGGTGGTAGTAGTGGTAGGCATCTGGCACCCCCTGGGTAGGGGTGGTAGTAGTGGTAGGCATCTGGCACCCCCTGGGTAAGGGTGGTAGTAGTGGTAGGCATCTGGCACCCCCTGGGTAGAGGTGGTAGTAGTGGTAGGCATCTGGCACCCCCTGGGTAGGGGTGGTAGTAGTGGTAGGCATCTGTCACCCCCTGGGTAGAGGTGGTAGTAGTGGTAGGCATCTGGCACCCCCTGGGTAAGGGTGGTAGTAGTGACAGGCATCCAGCCCCCCATGGGTAGAGGTGGTAGTAGTGGTAGGCATCTGGCACCCCCTGGGTAGGGGTGGTAGTAGTGGTAGGCATCTGGCACCCCCTGGGTAAGGGTGGTAGTAGTGGTAGGCATCTGGCACCCCCTGGGTAGAGGTGGTAGTAGTGGTAGGCATCTGACACCCCCTGGGTAGAGGTGGTAGTAGTGGTAGGCATCTGGCACCCCTGGGTAAGGTTGGTAGTAGTGACAGGCATCCAGCACCCCATGGGTAGAGGTGGTAGTAGTGGTAGGCATCTGGCACCCCCTGGGTAGGGGTGGTAGTAGTGGTAGGCATCTGGCACCCCCTGGGTAAGGGTGGTAGTAGTGGTAGGCATCTGGCACCCCCTGGGTAAGGGTGGTAGTAGTGGTAGGCATCTGGCACCCCTGGGTAAGGGTGGTAGTAGTGGTAGGCATCCAGCCCCCATGGGTAGAGGTGGTAGTAGTGGTAGGCATCTGGCACCCCCTGGGTAGAGGTGGTAGTAGTGGTAGGCATCTGGCACCCCCTGGGTAGAGGTGGTAGTAGTGGTAGGCATCTGGCACCCCCTGGGTAGGGGTGGTAGTAGTGGTAGGCATCTGGCACCCCCTGGGTAAGGGTGGTAGTAGTGGTAGGCATCTGGCAACCCCTGGGTAGAGGTGGTAGTAGTGGTAGGCATCTGGCACCCCCTGGGTAAGGGTGGTAGTAGTGACAGGCATCCAGCCCCCCATGGGTAGAGGTGGTAGTAGTGGTAGGCATCTGGCACCCCCTGGGTAGGGGTGGTAGTAGTGGTAGGCATCTGGCACCCCTGGGTAGGGGTGGTAGTAGTGGTAGGCATCTGGCACCCCTGGGTAAGGGTGGTAGTAGTGGTAGGCATCTGGCACCCCATGGGTAGGGGTGGTAGTAGTGGTAGGCATCTGGCACCCCCTGGGTAGAGGTGGTAGTAGTGGTAGGCATCTGGCACCCCTGGGTAAGGGTGGTAGTAGTGACAGGCATCCAGCCCCCATGGGTAGAGGTGGTAGTAGTGGTAGGCATCTGGCACCCCCTGGGTAGGGGTGGTAGTAGTGGTAGGCATCTGGCACCCCCTGGGTAGAGGTGGTAGTAGTGGTAGGCATCTGGCACCCCCTGGGTAAGGGTGGTAGTAGTGACAGGCATCCAGCCCCCCATGGGTAGAGGTGGTAGTAGTGGTAGGCATCTGGCACCCCCTGGGTAGGGGTGGTAGTAGTGGTAGGCATCTGGCACCCCCTGGGTAAGGGTGGTAGTAGTGGTAGGCATCTGGCACCCCCTGGGTAGAGGTGGTAGTAGTGGTAGGCATCTGACACCCCCTGGGTAGAGGTGGTAGTAGTGGTAGGCATCTGGCACCCCTGGGTAAGGGTGGTAGTAGTGACAGGCATCCAGCCCCCATGGGTAGAGGTGGTAGTAGTGGTAGGCATCTGGCACCCCCTGGGTAGGGGTGGTAGTAGTGGTAGGCATCTGGCACCCCTGGGTAAGGGTGGTAGTAGTGGTAGGCATCTGGCACCCCCTGGGTAGAGGTGGTAGTAGTGGTAGGCATCTGACCCCCCTGGGTAGAGGTGGTAGTAGTGGTAGGCATCTGGCACCCCTTGGGTAAGGGTGGTAGTAGTGGTAGGCATCTGGCACCCCTGGGTAAGGGTGGTAGTAGTGGTAGGCATCCAGCCCCCATGGGTAGAGGTGGTAGTAGTGGTAGGCATCTGGCACCCCCTGGGTAGAGGTGGTAGTAGTGGTAGGCATCTGGCACCCCCTGGGTAGGGGTGGTAGTAGTGGTAGGCATCTGGCACCCCCTGGGTAAGGGTGGTAGTAGTGACAGGCATCCAGCCCCCCATGGGTAGAGGTGGTAGTAGTGGTAGGCATCTGGCACCCCCCTATGTAGGGGTGGTAGTAGTGGTAGGCATCTGGCACCCCCTGGGTAGAGGTGGTGGTAGTGGTAGGCATCTGGCACCCCCTGGGTAGAGGTGGTAGTAGTGGTAGGCATCCGGGCCCCTATGTGTATATGTGGCATTGGTGATGGCCATCCCGCCCCTATGGTGCTGCTGTTGCTGGTGTAAGTAATTTCTGCATCCCTCTGTGTGTGTGTGATATGTCGGGTACGTATAGTTTGTTTTTGTGGTTGGTGTCTGACTTACCTTCTGCGCCGTACGCGTCCGTGCCTGTTCCGGTAGTAGATGTAGAATATTGGTAGGATCGGCACGATGGGATTCATGGTTGGTTCGTCTCGTTCGTCTTTCTCGTTGCTTCGCCTCGTCCTCGTCGCTGGCGTGTTCGTCTCGTTGCTGTGGATCGTGGTGTGGCGCGAATCGGAGCTTATGTGCGCCTCTCCCGGATGCTTTGACGTGCCGTGCGTAGCGACGGGTTCGGCGCGTATGGGAAGCGCATCGTACTTGTCCGGCCGGACGGGGCTGCATTTTGGCTTCCGTGCGACTCGATTCTGCGTTTACGGATCCGGCTCGGTCGGGGAACAGGACCTGGATTGGGTGAGTACGACTGGGTCAGAATCTATGCTGTTGTGCGCATCGTACTTGCTCTTTCGGAATAATGTGCGGATCGGTCGGGAAACAGGCATTCGCATGGCTTTTTTCCCGACCGAATGATGTTCGGTGCGCCTCCGACCGAGATCGGAATCGGCCCCTTCATGTTTATACATCACTCCACTCACTGGCATGCCTCAGTACGCGATTTTTTGCGTGACATGGCATTCCCTGTGTACAATTGCCTGCCCGTGTGTATGGGTGTAAAGTGGATCCTGTCACTTGTTTTAAATGACCGCACTCGAATGTTGAACCACAAGCACAACTTCACCCTTCATAGCGGGTGCCTGCATTCCCACCAGCACACCCCACCCCATTGTCAGTATTTAAAACTGTACATGAGAACTGTTCGTTTATGTTGTTTTATTGTTTCAGATTAATTCAATGACAGTGGTAACCGTAAGTACGGTAGTGTCACTGTATCACTGCACACCTTAGCGTGTGTGCTCACTTTCTTGCACTTTGATTCGGTCCTGACGAAAGCCTCAGTACCGCTTTGTTGAGGCTGAAACATGTAGACCATATAAATTGGGATAAGGAAGACAAATTTTATCTTCATACATATCCCCACTTCATTTTTAACCGTGCCCCAGAGACTCAAGAATAAAAATGAACCATTGGATACTCTGGAGGTACTTTTAATCTGCACTTGTCCTTTTCACATATTCACTCACAAGAAACCCACTCCGCTGTAGTTCAGGCGTCGCAGCACAGCTGGGTTGCACTCGGCAGCCCAGCTGGGGACCCTATGATGAAGCATGCCACCAACTAGGTTGGTGGGTGAGGGTTCTTTTAAAAAACCAAATGGTTTCTTAACATTCCTGTGAATAACAGTGTGTCATTCCTCTTCTTTGGATCCCTTTCTGGGTTCGTCCACGTTGTTGTATCTAGAAAAACTTAAACCATGCCACACAGATATGACAAGAGCCTTACACATCTTTGAACAAATGATGATATCCCCCGGGGCAGTTTTGATACCTAATAGACAGCTGAATATGAGCACTTCAGACGTCTAATAAGTTAGGACTTGAGGTATTTTTGACCTCCACAAGCACCCTTTTGTACTTGCACAGACAAGCAGCAATGGTCCCGTAGTAACATCCGGCCCAACCTATGTAACATATGAAATAGTGCTTCTACAGCATTATGGGAAAGTCCTTTCAAACTAATTGTGACCATCTCCTTTTCTCCACACACCTGTTTCTGTTAATAAATAAATGATGCACAGAATGTTGCATTGTTCCACGGCTCCCCCGAGACAATAATAGAGCATAATAAATGTAGACATGAAGGATCGAGCAAGTCAAGAGAACCCATGAAAGAACTAGTGAAATCCTCTCAGCATTGGGTACTAAGGCAAGGATGCTGGGACTACACCTCCCAGCACCACCCATGAGCCCAATGGAATGAATGTCTGTTTTTTTTCACATGCCGGTCTTCTCTGCAGCCCGCAAGTACGTGGAAGCGGCCAGCCACCAGCACACCATAAAACGAACTAACATTCCTAGCTCGCGGTACCAGCCGCACGGAGTGGGAATGACTAGGTTCCTAAATGTGGTGAACCTTTTGATGAAGTAAGGAGGAATGTTTGAGAGTGGGAGGACGCGTATGACTCTGTGTTAGTGTGTTTGTAACCCCGTAGGGGCAGGGCAATGGGTCCCGATGGCGTTCTGCCGGGAAGGAGAAAAAGTGAGTTAAGAACTTGAGGTATGAATGGTTACTTTCGGATCAAATGAGGCATGTGAGACCAACAATGCACTTGCATTTTTTCCCGATGTAAAAATGCTTCAGGTCCCGTTTTTCCCACAATATGTGCCGCTTAAAAGAAGTTATGTGAAATAATGTGAAAAAACACATTTCTTGACAACGCGCTCTTTATAAAAAATAATACACTACAGTAAAATCAATTGAGGCAATTCATAAGAAACTAGGAATACTCCAAGAAGGGGACTCAGTACTAAGACCTATCATTTAGTGTTTAAGCCTTACGTATACACTTTAAAAAATTGCTTTAGTAGGGCTTCTACCTTGGTCTGAAGAATTTTAACAGTTGATATATACATCATGAAAGTAATTACTTACTATTACCCTATCCTTCTTTCAAAATTAGAGTGTGACTGAATTAGTTCAATTCTTTGCCTCTTTTCATTCTTTCACTTCACATGAGCACTTCTTTTCCACCACCTTTTTTTTTTTGAGCAACCTCTTGACAACTGATGGAGCAAGAACTCAGAATGAGACTTGCTCGTAAGCAATCCTCTCACAGTATTAATTAATTAAACTTTGTAATGTCTTTACTAATAAATGCATACATGAACACTATCCAAGTGAAGCTTGCCTATGTGTTTAAACTAATAAGTAATGCTTGTCTAATCCAAAATGGCCGCTAAAGCGCGGGAATTTCATTGCGCATGTGTCAACCATATCACGTGGTATGACGTCTTTCTTTGCTTGGAGGGAAAACTTTGCTTCTGCGCAGTGTGTGTTAAAATGGCTGCTTAATGTTCTCACGTGCTAAAGCTTGCGCATTTGCTGCAATTAACACTGTGGTATTCTAACGCTATTAATGCGGGATAGATTTATAATTAAAAGGGAATAGAGTAGAAATAGGGGGTATACAGTGAAGACATTTATTTGTGATTTTAATGTTTTCTTCTTTGACTTTTTATTATTTCGTAAATTTGGGCCTGGGTTAACGGAATGGCAGTTTGAAGCCAATGAGAAGTGCGCATGCGCCCTGAAAAACAAGGCACAGCGATGAAGTCAACTTGGACGTCATCCAAGGCCGTGACCTGGTGGCCAACTCCACTACATCCGCGATGTTCTTGCAATTGCAACATTTAATGTACAATTTGTATTAAACTTGGTCGTGAGACGGGTGGGAAATAAAGCAAATGTATTAATTGTGAGGGGCGGTATTTTAAAACAATGGGCTTAAAGAAATTGAACTAAATTGACATGGTGTGAGGATCAACCCCCTGTCCCCGTCCAATCAGAAGTAGTGGGCCCATAATTTTGAAACATTAATGGGAGGTACTTGGGTGTAGAAGGGTATAATAAATATAGAATTAGCTAATTAGTTAGCATTAAGGCTGTCAGCTTTGAGAACCATCGACGAGCTGCTCGATTGCAGACTGAACCGCTGTCCAGAGAGGTCCTGAGGTGGGGGCAGAGGATTCCATTAGAAGGAAGACATGGAAGAAATCGAGGAGGAGCGAAGTGTCAGAGAGGGAACGACGCAGGCGTCGTTGATAGAGAGGTCACCTATCCTGTCCTGAACCTGGTCTGGAGGTCTTTTGGTCTTCATCTTTCCTGGACCTATCTTTTCAACTCCTTGGCTAAGGGGTTTGATTCTCGCATCTTTAGGTAAATATAAATGCAATCTTTAGCTGTACTGCTGTCTCTATCTTCTTCTTTCTGAGGGACCGCCATTGATCGATAATTGATTATTAGTATGCTTCATCCTTGATATACGATTAAGTATTATGTGGTTCTGTAATTTACTCTGCTAAAACTTTAGATAAACATTTTAAAACTTCCTGACTCAGTGATTATTTTAGAAATTATGAATTGTATTGAATGTCACTCATTTTAAACTTCCCAATTATCAAAGGGTCCATTGGTAAGTCATTACTCTTCAATCAGAAAAGTAATTGGTAGCAGGGATATTGATAAAGAGTACAACTGACCCACCAGCGGAAATTGCTAGCGTAGTATGAATGAATGGGCCCAGGTGAGTATTCGGTGTATGAATGCTTGTTGCTAGTAACCCGCTGGATCACAACTACATGGTTGGTAATGTTTTTACCTGTAAAATAGATACTAATAAATTAGATCTTTTTTCTTAAAATACAGTGGTTACCCTATTCCCCTTTTTTATGGTGAACAATTGTATTCATACTGTTTGCTTGATATATTGCTGCACACCTCGAACTATGAATGTACACAAATGCCTTAAATGCATATACAAATGAGTCCTAGGACCAATTGTTGTTCTATACCGTATGATACCAAGGTCCACGGACAGTGAACGGGTTACCCCATTAGTCTATAATGAACATTTTGTAAGAGGCAAGTGGGAGACTTTTTAAAAATAATCGGGAGAATGTATTGCTCCCATTTACGTCTGTTGTAGCCTGCATCAGGGCTATTGGCATGTATGGGACTTACAAGTGTGCTGCTGCAGGAGCAGATTTCAGAAATGCAAATATACATTTTTTTCCTTACCTGTCAGCAGTGCTTAATTTGTAAATAAATAGGTGCCAGGGCCCTTGTCCGGAGTCCTCTGCAGCTTGCACCACCCATTGTCCCTGCTATGCTGCCAATGACGGTACCAACACAACTGCTAACCATCACACTCCTACAAGAGTGACAATTAAGACTATTCCAAGCCCCCAAAGCTATAAGAATGGCTTGGATGGCAGGTATTAGACATTTTTATTGTATATTGAATAACAAAACAACTGTTGGTGTGGTCATCTCTAAATTAGACTGACAGCGCCACTGTGTGGCAGACCCTCCCAAATGCTGGTGCTGACAATGAAGTGATGGTGGCGAGCATCGGACCACCGGCTGAAATTATGCACTAACTGTCTGTCAGTAGCACAGAGAAATCGGTATGGCAGCCAGAGGGAGCGTGACAAAAATGTTATGCACTGGCCTGTAGGAGCAGCTTACTGGCAGTGCATACTGTGAGTCACACAACAGCAGCCCCTGCCATCTGAAGCCTACTGAGGAATCAGGTTTCTGCATGCAGAAATCGGGAGACTAGCCTTGAAATGGGTAGTCTCCCGCCTGAATCGTGATGGTTGGCATGTATGGAAAACTACTTTTCCAGTTTCAGGTACAATTAAGAGAAAACCGTTTACCACTTTCTCCGTAACGATTCCATTGACGTTTACTTTCACAGTGCTTTCAGCGTAATACAATTAGTACCTCCATTTAAGGCTGCCTTTATGGGTCTCTCAAGATTTAAAAGTTGGATGGTCTATTTTGCTCTCTGCGCCACGATATGAGCCGTTATCGCTATTTGGCGTAAATAAAAAAGCTCTGGGCTCAAAATGACCTCGCCGTGCTTCCAGTGTTTGTGACGTCATCAGTGCAGTAAAGATCACGAACGCCTCGCCCACCTGGCAGCAGACAGCAAGGAGGCGCGCGCGAAGATCTGAAAGAAGTGCTGGAGCGCGCCCGGCGGAGCTCAGCTCGCCGCAGATGTGCCCTGCGCGATGCCAGTCCATCCAGGCGACTTGTGAGTATTTGGGCAAGGGAGTAATGGTAATTGTGGCCAGACACTGGCAGCCTCACTTCGGTGCGAAGTGCTAATTGAAGGAAAGTGATGAGCGGCCCGTGTTGGGTAGTAAACGCGAGTGGTGAACGGTGAGGAATGCCACAGACGACACTGTGCTTGACACGGCTCTAGGGTCAGCTAAGGCCTTCCCTAGAATTCTAGCTGTATTGCTAGAGTCTTAAGTTATACATAACATACATACACAAAGATAGAAAAATAGGCTTTTGGACAACTCTTTTAAGGCATTGGCTATTGTAGTTCAGCTGACTTTCACCATTGACTTTAGGGGATGTTCATCAGTTGTGGTGTCTGCCAACAGCATTTGACGGATGTCAGCTTCCTCAAAAAAATACTGCACACGCCCTGTTCTGTTATTTTTTTTTTACATATATGTTGGATTTTAAGATCTATTAAATGTGGAGGTCCCAAGTCCACTGCACTGTTCTCTAAATTGTTTGTGTAGAAGTTTAAAAAAAAAATCTTTTTATTGATGACACAACAAAGCATTCAGCGGCAAATACACCAAGATTACCAAGGATAGTAACAGGTTATATAACATACATGTTCACATTTCCACCATTAGGCAGGGCTCCCTTGCCTGATCCCATCAACATGATCACCATAGTTATCAAGTCTCAGGTCTGCAGTACTACTCGGTCCCATTGAGGGGGGCATGCACGGACTTACCCGGTAGAGGTTCCATTTACCCCAGACCTGTTCCCACTTCCTGGGACAACCTCTACCTTTGTAGACCACTTTCTCGGCCCATATCCTTATCCCAGTCATGAAGTGATGGTGCTGTGGGCGCTACTCACAATCGGGCAATGTTGCGTTTTGCAATAGTCATCCCCAGGGTTACCCAGGATTGCTCCTTACAGTTCAGATCAGTATCCTCCCATACGTTCGATAGACACCACTTGAGGGAGGGTAACATTTCCAACCCCCAACACTTTGTGCATGCAACTCAATAAGGCTTCCCAGTAGTCTCTCACCGGTGGGCATTCCCATAACGTGATAAAAAAAACCCTCCCTCCCACACTGCCTACAGCAGTTAGAGTCCGCGCCCCGGCCCATCTTAGCCAGGGTACTGCAGGAGAGATAAGATCTATGAAATATTCTGAGTTGAAGCAGTATCAGTCTCGCTGATCTGGCCACCTCCTTAGGAGAGACCAGGGCTTCCGGGCAGTCCTCATCTGCTATGTCCCCCAAATCTGTTTGCCATTGCTCCCAAAGACGGAGGAGGGGATCCAGTGAATTATTAATAAGCTTTTGGTAAGTCAGGGAGATTGCCCTACGGTCCATATGATCCGTTAGTAATCTGTCTTCTATTGGGGATGCCTTATGGAGTTCGCCCCCTCATGCGATAACCGCAAGGAGGGCGTGTCTTATTTGCAGTTATTGGAATGTTTCCGTTGGTGTCAGGTCATATTCTTGCTGCAAATCGGGAAAAGGGGCCACATCTCCCCTCGACCACAGATCTCTCCTCTTGAAATGCCTAAAAGATCCCATCTGTCAAACCCCGGGCATCTGCTCAACGTTCCTAATCTTTCTGGGCCCCATAGTGGTGTTGCTTGTGTGATCTTGTCCCGCCAACCTAGCTCTCTATGCACCGTGTGCCAGAGACAAACTGTCTGTTCTGTCGGCCCAGTAAGGTGAAGTCACCTGGGGTTGGTATACAGGGCACTCATATATCCTCCTGGACGAAGAACATATCTGTCCATTCAATATGCGGGTTCATCTTGGGGTCTGTGTACCCACTGGTTGACTACTGCCAGTTGCGCACCCCAGTAATATTTCCAGATATCAGGTAGTGCTATCCCTCCGTCATACCAACCATGCGTCAACTTCGCCGCGGCTATTGTCGAGGGCTTTCCGTCCCACAGTAATGCTCTGATCTCACCTTCTATGGCCTTAAAATAGGACCCCAGGACTGGGTACGGTGCATTTTGCAATGTGTAGGGGAATTGCGGGAGCGCCATCATTTTGAATAGGGCTGCCCGCCCGAGCTAGGAGAGCGGCAGCGATCTCCAATGGCAGACATCTCCCTGCAGTGGTGTCAGTGGGGCCTGAAGATTATGGGTGTAGAAGAGATCAGGTTTTGCTGTAACGTATATCCCAAGGTATCGAAAGCTGCCTGTTGCCACCTCCGCCACCCACTCTGACAGTAAGGCTGGGACTGGGCCGCTCAGGACGTATATATCGTGGATTTGGACCAATTAATTGTGTATCCGGAATACCTGAAATAATTGGTGAATATATTCAGTATTCTGTTGATCAAGGTAGGTGGTGTCGAGACATAGAGGAGTATGTCGTCGGCATACAGAGATATTTTGTACTCCCAGTCCTCTGTCCAACTCAGCCCCTTTATCAGTGGGTTTCCACTAACCCAGGTAGCTAAGGGCTCCAGAAATAAAGCAAAAATTAGAATATGACAGGGGGCAACCCTATCTGTTTCCGTGCAGAAGGGGAAAATATTGGACACGCCCATTTACCACCACCTGCACTAAGGGTTCTGTGTAAAGGAGCCGAAGCCAAGCGAGAAACTTAGGACCAAAACCCATTTGCTCCAGCACAGCAAATACATATGGCCATACAGACATTGAGGGATAAAACTACTGAGTCTTCCTGTATGGTCTCCACCCTACCCAGCACTCCCTGTAGACGACGTTAATTGAGTGCCTTATTACACCCCGGCATAAAGCTGAATTGATCCGGGTGAACCAATTTGGGGATGATATGTATGAGTCAGGATGCTAGTATCTTAGCTAGAATCTTAACCTCTGCATTAAGCAGTGAGATGGGGTGATAGGAGGTACAACTTTCCGCCGTCTTACCCTCTTTGTGGATGACCACTAAAGAGGCCAGTCACTGGTCCTCAGGAAGTATCCCCTCTGCTGACTCTCTAAGTACATATTTTGTAGATAAGGAGCTACTCTGGAGGCCACCAACTTATGAAGCTCTATAGGGAGGCCGTTCGGTCTCATTGCTCTACCTGCTTGAATACTGCGGATTGGAAGTGTCACTTCCTCATAAGTGAGGTCTCCCTCCGTCAGTGCCAGGTCTTCAGGTGAGAGGATGGGGAGAGGAATGTCCGCCAGCAGTTCTTTGGCGTCTTCAGCGGTGGTGTGAGTCATTGGGGTGTAGAGTAGAGAGTGGCAGGTAGCGATGGCTTCGGCGATTTCTTGCGGGTCTTTTATGGTTGTTCCTGTGTTGGAGTTTATAGTAGTGACCCACCGGTTTGCACGTTCGCGCCTCTTGAGCAAGGCTAATAATTTCCCCACTTTATTACCCACTTCGTAGATTTTGTGTTATGTCGCCAAGTGCCTCGCCTTCGCAGCCTCGGTTGCTAAGTCTCTTTATTCCTGTCTCTTAAGAACTAATAGGTGCCTAGTCACGTCATTGTTCCCCTTTGCTAGTTCTGCCTCTAATTCTAGTATCTCGTTTTTCAGTGTCTCTACAGATGCTATCCTATCTCTTTTGTGCCCGATCAAGAGGAAGAGTGCTTGTCCCTAGACCACCTCTGTAGGAAAGTAGGATCTACTTCTTATGGTTACCCCCACTTTTTGCTTGATGTCGCACTATTTTTGACTAATCTGGCTGGCATCCTGCTAATCAGGACCCCAGCCTATCTGCTTTCTCCCTTAAATTGACATGCATGTACTTTGGTACACTCAAGATTGGATACTGGGGTACCCTTATAAGTCCCTAGTATATGGTACACCATGTACCCAGGGCATAGGTACCCCAGAGGCCTCCCATGGGCTGAAGCATGTATTATGCCACCCATGAGAGGCCATGCAAAATGGAACTCTAGGTCTGCTACTGCAGCCTATGTAAGATGGTGCTTGCACCACTTACTTTAGATATAGGTTCACTATATCTAATGGTCACTACACTTAAAACTTATAAGTCACCCCATAGCAGGCCTTAACAATCCTGAAGGGTGCTGGGTTTTATGTGAGAGGGTGCCCCTGCATGAGCAGAGCCCCTCTGCAGCCTTCGGAGACCATTCTCCCGGGTTGTCTGTGACTCAGTCGGACATATAGGTAGAGGTGCATTATAACCTCGCTGTAAATGCTACCTCGAAAACGGCTGCATAAAAACATATCGAGTTTGGTGTCAAACAACTTGGAATCATACCTCCACACCTGCGTGGGAGGTATGATTCCACCCTTCAGAAGCGAGCTTCGTGGGGTCACCGGTCTACCCGGTACCAGCCTTCTCGACCCGGACAGCACAAAATGGATGCTGCCAGCCGGAGACACATTTCTGCCCTCCTGCTGCTGAGCCAAGCTCGAGCAGAGGAAGGCAGCACAATAGGCATCCTGTCACAGGGAGGTGTGACCACCTCCCAGACAGGGTTTAGTGTATTGGGGATGGGTGGGTGCACTCTGAGAGTGCCTGAAGTCTGCACTGGGGGCACATTTGGTGTCCCTATGCATAGTCCAGCTCAAACCAGTTCTGGCAGCCATTTGCTCCTGCTCTGGTGCGAAACTGGACAAAGGACATGGGTGTAGCCACGCCTCTGTGTAGGAGAGTAGGATCTGCTTCTTATGGTTACCCCCACTTTTTGCTGAGGTTTCACTGTTTTTCGACTTTAGTCTGGCTGGGGCCCTGCTATCCAGGACCCCAGCCTACCTGCTTCCTCTCTAAATTGATTCCTAGTACTTTAGGTACACCACAGATTGGATTCTGGCGTGCCCCTATAAGTCCCTAGTATATGGTATACTATGTACCCAGGCATAGGTACCCCAGAGGCCTACCAGGGGCTGAAGCATGTATTATGCCACCCCTGGGCAGCCTTCCAAAATGACACCCCAGGACTGCTACAGCAGCCTGAGTGAGGTGGTGCATGCACCCCTTACTTAGATATAGGTTCACTATATCTCACCCTATCGCTGCACATAGAAACCTATCAGTCACCCCTATGGCTGGCCTTATCAATCCTGAAGGCAGGGTGCTTGGTTTTATGTGAGAGGGTGCCCATGCATGAGCAGAGCCCCTCTGCATCCTTCGGAATCTATCCTCCGGGGTTGTCTGTGATGCAGCCTGACCATATACTCTTAAGTACATTATAACTAAACGGTAAATGCTAACTTTGGACTGGCTGCACGGAAACATGTCGTGTTTGGTATCAAACACCTTGGAATCATCCCACACCAGTAACTGGTGTGGGAGTATGATCCCACCCTTCTAGAGGGAGAGACATGACAGCACCGGTATACCCGGTACCAGCTAACAGCCCTGGCATCACAAAATGGATGCTGCAGCCACAGACACGAGTCTGGCCTCCTGCTGCTGACCGAAACTCCGGCAGGGGAGGCATGGACAATAGGTTTCCTGTCCCATGGAGGTGCTACCACCTCCCAGACAGGCTTTAGTGTATTGGGGCTGGGTGGGTGCACTCTCAGAGTGCTTTGAAGTCCTGCACTGGGGGCACATTTGGTGTCCCTGTGCATAGCCCAGTTCAAACCGGTTGCAGGGGCTACCAGCCCCTGTCTGGTGCGAAACTGGACAAAGGAAATGGGAGTAGCCACCCCTCTTTCCAAACCCTCCCATAGGTGGGTCCCCAGAGTATGTTCAACCCCTTCCGTGGGTATCAGATAGGAACCCCTGGTAACAGGACTTTAGATATCCCTGGACGAAACTCTGAAACGGAGTCCTGGACCTTCGACGATCTGTTAAACGCCAGATGACTGAAGAATCTCCCTTGGAGTAAAGGAGTTACTCCCCTGCTTGGCAGGCACCAAAGACGCATTTGTCCGGTCTGCATCTCCGAAGCTCCCGCCGGGTGCCGATGACTCTGCAACCCAGGAGGTGGGTTTCCAGACTTCGCAGAGGCTGACCCGAGTCCCCAGCAAAGCTGAGACCCATAGCCCTCGTGGGTACCGTGGAACCGGAACCCCTGGACACCGTGCACATTTGCAAGTGCATAAGCTTCTGGTCGATCCTAGAGACTGTGCTTTGGATTACTTGTAGCCCCGACCCCGAGCAGTGAATCCACCGAAGATCGCTGGCCTGGCCACTCCCAGTGACCCGTGGGCCGCCATTTTGGTCCCTTCGCGATCCTTTGGCCGTCGACATGTGGGTCCCTCAGAAGGACAACTCTACTTTCAATGGGCCTCTCTGGTTGCTCTAGGCCTGCCCTGACTCTCCCTTGCTTGGGGAGTCCCTCGGACCTCGCTGGTCCGCACCGAAGCCTTTGTTCTCTTCCTGCGTGGGTTGCTGTTGCCAAGGCTTGTTGGGTCCAATCCGGACACCAACACCGCAGCAAGTGACTTCCTTTGTGGGACAGCTTGAATCCAGCTCCTGGTCGTCATCGACGCCTCCTGGTCCTCGTGGCTGCAGAGACAATCTTCACCTCTTCGAACTTGAAGCACCCGACATCGGTGGGCATTCGACTATCGTGCCCCTGGTCACTGGCTAGTGACCCAGACTCTGTCCCCTCTGCTTTCAGGTTCTTCACATCCTCGATCCAGGCTTGGATCTCTTCGGACACTTTGCATCTTCCCGGCAGCAGCACTTTCCAGCAAGCTGCCATTGAAAACGACAGCACGGCCCGACACCATTTGACACCTATGCACCCGGCTTCCTGGGTGAGGTAACACGAGTACTCCGGTGCTCCCGTGGGTGTTGGCCCTAGAACCCTCTAAGTCCAAAAGGGTTTGTTCCTAGTCCACTCCGAAGTGTCCCTAAACTTTAAAACTCTAACCGCGACTTTCCCCATAGACGCTAACGGAGCTCGCGGCTGTGTTCACACACTGCACACGTCCCCCGTGGGTCCCCTGTGTCACTACCTTGGGTGGTTCCTTGGGGTCCCAGCGATTCTACAGGCTCTAGGCCTTGTGTCTAGTCAAGTCGTGGTTCTTATACCACTTTCTTAATATATGGTTTGGTTCGCCCCTAGGGCCTATCGTATATTGTGCTAATTTACTGTGATATTTGAAGTGTAACATATGTGCTTTGACCTCTAGCCTCATAAAGCGACTAGTAGGGTGTGTTTAGAAATAAATACATATATTTGATATATATACCTGGTGTGGTCCCCTTTCATTTAGCCATTCAGGAGATTATAGACTGGTAAAACAAATAGCTTTACACTCCTTCAAGACTTAGCCTGAAGGCTGCTCTCCATAGCTACCGCTAGGATAGCTTTCAATAAAGGTTGTCTTTAAACCTATCACCTCTAAGGGGCTGTTTGGACTGGTGCAAGGTGCCCACTATAACTAGTGGACTGCATATACCAGGCCAACTTCTCACACTCTGTCCTGCCCCTCCCCTAGGAGGGTCCCCTGAATCTGTCCAACCCTCTCCCGTGGGTATAAATTGGGTTACCTGACTACAGGACATTGGATTTTTTACATGGACAAGATTCTACAAAGAAGAAACCACTGACCTTCGACCGTCTGGACACCTGATCTTCGCTGGACCTCGACTGGGCTTGACTTCGTCCCCCTTTCTGTCCAAAGCTTAGTTTGTGCCGTGACTCCATACAGGCTTCGTGCAGGACCTGTGGGGCACTTAAGACAACAGAAGAATCTCCCTTGGAGTGAAGGAGTC
This sequence comes from Calotriton arnoldi, assembly GCA_963921515.1. NCBI lineage: Eukaryota > Metazoa > Chordata > Amphibia > Caudata > Salamandridae > Calotriton > Calotriton arnoldi. The sequence continues at coordinate 3,919,400 of CAWUFW010000030.1, forward strand.
ACTCCCCTACTTCGCAGGCACGTAAAGCGCAACTGACCGGTAGCTGCTCCCGAGCTCCTGTGGATTCTGAAGATTTCAGCAACACAAGAGGTGGGTTTCTGAAGGTCCCTGAGGTTGATCTGCCCTCTCACCGAGTTTGAGGCCAGTATCCCTCGTGGGGGCTGCGTAACCCGAACCCCTGTGCACCGCATCCATTTGCAAGTGCATATGCTTGTTGGCGATTCCTAAGCTTGTGCATTGGACCCTGTGTGGTCCTGAACCTGAGCAGTATTTGCACCAATGAACTCAGGCCTCCTCACACCATGTGCTCCGTGGGCTGGTCCTTTGCAGACTTGCTGGGGTCCCATCGCGACTCCTGGTCCTTCGGCCTGCGGGTCCCCCTGAGGGTCATCATGATTGTTCTTGGGATTTCCTGGTTTCTCCAGATGTGCCCTGACTCTCCATTGCTTGGAGAGTCCCCTGGACCTTGCTGGTCTACACCGTAACCTGTTTGTCCTTCCTGCATGGGTTGCTGTTGCCAAGGCTTGTTGGTGCTCCTGCCAGACACTGACCCCTCAGCACTCGACATCCTTTGTGGAGCAGCTCACCTCTGGCTCCTGGTCATCCTCGATGTCTCCTGGTCCTCGTGGCTGCAGAGTCAAGCATCCCTTCTTCGCACCTGAAGCACCCAACATCGGTGGGCATTCGTATCCCGAGGCCCTGGTCACTCTGAAGTGACTCAGACTCTGTCCCCTCTGCTTTCAGGTTCCTTCCATCCAGAATCCAGGCTTGGATTCCATCGGACCCTTTTCACCTTCACGGCAGCAGCACTTCTTCACTTCCTTCCATAGAGAACGACGAGAGTTTCCGACGTCACTTCAGACCTATGCACCCGGCTTCCCTGGGTTAGGTAACTCCGATACTACGGTATCCACGGGTGGGGTGGCTCTTTAAACTCTTAAGTTCTGAAGGGTTTGCTTGAAGTCCTCCTAGAAGGGTCCTTAAACTTTAACTTTGCAACCGCGACTTTCCCATAGAGTTGTACAGAGCACGCGGTCGTGTTTCCTCACTGCACCCGTCCTCCGTGGGTCTCCTGTGTCATCACCTTGGGTGGTTCCTTGGGGTCCCAGCGATTCTACATGATCTAGGCACTGTGTCTAGTCAAGTCGTGATTGTTATACCACTATTTTACTATATGGTTCGGTCTCCCCTGGAGCCCGCTGTGTATTGTGCTACTTACACTGTTCTATTGATCCAGTATTGTGTGCTTTGTGTTCTACCCTCATGTAGAGGATAGTAGAGAGTGTTATACTAATAAATACATATTTTTATATAACTACTGTGTGGTTCTCCTTTATTTAGTCATTCAGGAGGTGATATTCTGGTAAAACAAGCTGCTTTACATTCCTTCAAGATTAAGCCTGAAGGCTGCTCTCCATAGCTACCACTAGGATAGCTTTCATAAAGGTTATCTTTGACCTCATACATCATAAGGGTCGTGTGGGTTGGTACAGGGTGCCCTCTTTAACTAGTGGACAGCATATACCAAGCCACCTTATCACATTGGTGTGCAGCGGTTGGGATTCAAGCTTGCTATTGTTTTACCAGATACATCTCATCGAGTGATTAACTGAAAACCACCAAAAGTATTAGGCACATATAATACTTCAAGATTTGAATAAGTAAGTTCTACTGAACTTGGAGTTGGGTAAGTCAAGTGTCTAGCACACCCTTTCTCCAACTAAAGAGAGTTTAGTCTCCACTAGGTTAGGTAGGTGCCTACACCACATAACACTAATATGTCTTCTAGAGGAGAAGCCAGTGGCTCTCTGCCAACTAGGTACAATGGCCTCTCATTCCAGGAATTGAAAGCCATGTGTGTGTCTAGGAAGTTGAGGACAGGGAGAAATGCGAACACCCAACGTCTCATTGAGGTGTTACTCTTAGATGATCTTAGAAAGACCCTGGGTCTGATGAGGTAGATAGAGTGGGTGGTGCAGGGAATGAGGAAAGGCCAGGAAGTGAAACCTTCTTTGACCTGGAGTCAAACCCTGACCAGGGGGATCAAGATGATTCCAACCTGGGCAACATAGATCTTCCATTAGGTGGCCCTCTCTTTACTCCACCAGGAAGAGTACAGAGTTTACCTAGGAGATCCAGATCTCCCTCTGTAGAATCTCAACACTCAGGAACTTCTGTAGGGACTTCCATATCCAATAAGAGGGAATCCTCTTATGATAGACAGTGCCAATTTCTAGAGCGTGAGCAAGTCAATTTCAGGCTCAAGAAAGAGCAATTGGCCCTAGACAGGGAATCCCTAGAGCTCCCTAGGGCTACTAAGAGATTGGGACTAGAGTCCCATGGTGGCAGCAACAGTGTCCCTAGGGTTAAGGATTATACTTATGACCATAGGAACCTGAGCAAGATAGCCCCTCCCTACCATAGTGGGGATGACATCCACAAACGGATAACTGCCTTGGAGAGGGCCTGTAAGGTACAGAAGGTCCCCCAAGAGCAGTGGGCAGCTATCTTGTGGCTCTCCTTTGCTGACAAAGGTAGAGATAAGCTCCTCACTGTTAGAGAAGAGGATGCTGATAATTATTCAGTGCTGAAGAGTGCTCTCATTGATGGGTTTGGCTTAACCACTGAGCAATACAGGATTAAGTTCAGAGACACCCAGAAAGCACAGACTCAGGATTGAGTTGACTTTGTAGATTGTGCTACGAAGGCTCTGGAAGGCTGGTTACTTGGCAGTAAAGTGAATGATTTCAAAGGATTGTACAATTTAATTATGAGGGAGCAGATCCTTAATAATTGCCAAAATCAGTTGTTTCATCAATACCTGGTTGACTCTGATCTGACTTCTCCCCAAGAATTGGGAAAGAAGGCAGATAGATGGGTCAGAACCAGGGTGAAGCACAAAACTCAGAACCAAGGTGGTGACCAAAAGAAGTCTGAATCTAAACCAGCAGATAAGGGTGGGGAGAAGGGTAAAGACCAGAAGTCTTCTTCAGGGCCCCAAAAACCTGCATCTGAGGGTGGTTCACAATCCAACAAGGGAAAAGGCAGAAAGAAGCCTTGGTGTTACCTGTGTAAGGAAAAGACACATTGGGCTAGGGATGCCAATTGTGCCAAAGTCAAGGATCCTCCTACCAACACCACTGCCCCTAAGGCAACTGTTCCCCCTAGTGCAGCTACAAGTGGTGGTACTGTAAACAAGGGTTTAGTAGGGTTGACCCTGGGAACTGAGGTAGGCTCTGGCCTAGTCAGAACTCCAGCTCAGGCTGTACTAGTCTGTGATGGAGACATGGATATTGCCTCCTTATTTGTCAGTCCCAGTAACCTGGGCAAATACAGACAACAGCCTTTAATAAATGGACAGGAGGTCATGGCATACAGGGACACAGGAGCCAGTATCACAATGGTGACTAAGGATCTTGTGAGACCTGATCAGATCATACTTGGTGAGATGTACCAAGTGACCAATGCAAGCAATGTCAGGACAGACCATTCCTTGGCAGTTGTGAATTTCAGCTGGGAAGGGGTAACTAGCCCTAAGAAGGTTGTGGTTAGCTCAGACCTCCCTGTGGAATGCATATTGGGCAATGATTTAGAAACTTCAGCCTGGGCTGAAGTGGAACTCAGGACACATGCAGCAATGTTGGGCATCTCTGCAGATGTGTTTGTTGTGACCAGGTCACAGGCAAAAATATCTTCCACTGAACAGGCCCTGGATCCTGGAAAAATGGACCAGGTGCCTTCCAAGAGAAGGAGCAGTAGGGGTAAGGCAGTGTCTTCCCCCCAGACTCAGAGTGAGGATTAGTCTCCTGAGGAAGATCATCCAAGTCCCTGTGAAGGAACTGTCTCAGAGGAACTTGAACTTGATCAGGTTGAGTACTTGGGGACAGGGGGCCCTTCCAGGGCAGAGCTGAGTCAGGAGCAGCACAGCTGCCCCTATCTTGAACCCCTCAGACAGCAAGCTGCTGCTGAGTCTGCTGGGAGTGCCAGTGGGTCCCACAGGATCTATTGGGATGATCTATCGGAAAGACCAGAGCGTCTACTTGGGCATTGTGGGGGGATTGGTCCCTTTGATCACTTAGTGTCGTATTAAAATCTCCTCCAATCAGAAGTTCCCCCTCTGGTAGGTCCAACAACATCTTGCTTAGGTCTGGGAAAGCTATGTTATGCAGTGCTGGTGGTACATATAATGGTGCTATCGTCACCCTCCTTCCCTCCCATGTGCCTGATATTGCCCTGCACATCCGTCCATGTCTGCCCCACTATGAGATGGAGTTGTTTCTTCAGGAGTATCCCCACCCCCCTCGACCCTGAGGTGAACCCTGCATGTACCACTAATTTTTAGCCCCAGCGGTCCAAAGCCCTACAAGTGTTACCTATTAGGTGAGTTTCCTATAAAAGGACTATGTCCGGGGAGAGGCGTTTGATGTACTGAAGCACTATTCCACGTTTGATTTTGTCTCCCAGGCCATTTATGTTCTAGGACAGGAGCTGCAAGATGGGAGCGGCCCGGAGTCAGCCGCTGGCTGTTTGTGGGACCCCCTGTCTCTTCCCCCCCTCATTGTCCCTCAGATCAAAAATTGGGGCAAAGGCTTGAGACTTTTTGTAGAGCCCCATCCCATCACCCTGTGTGGTGTAACGTTCGTGTGGAAGCTTGCTGAGACTCCACTTTAAAGAGACCTGGTGCCTCAGATTACATCCAATCAGAGACAAATCCTTGTACTGTTGATTCAATTGAATCTAATGTGATTGCGTCCCCTAAGCTGATCCCCTGTGCTGTTTCACACTCTGACCCACCTACTTGTAGTAATAATATTCATGATGTATTGAGTACCTCAAATTCATGTATTGTCTAAGAGCCCTTACCTTTGTATAGGCTGGAAGTAATATCTGACCCGAATAGTCCTCCTAATAGAAGCAGACAAGATGCAGTTAAAAAAGTACCTATTAAAATTACACTCTCTAAAGCCACTCGTGTGCCCCAGAAAAAACAAACTTAAAGTGGTAAGAATAGCAGCGGAAAGATTTATGTAAAGAATGCCACACCCATTACAATCAAGACCAATGTAACTGTCCAAGATTGTTTTGCTAGAATGGCCCAGATGGAGAGCCACCTTTCGACAATCTCCCAATTTTGTTCTCTCGCTATATCAAAACAAAATCTCCTGGAAGGAAAACTGGCTTCCATTCAAATTATGCAAGATGAAATTCTAGCCAAATTGGCCCCTTTAGGGAAATTTGATGAACCCCTGTTATGCCCAAGCGTATATTTAACCCAGGCGTAGCCATCTAACTCTGCAACCCTGTTGTGTCTTACTCAGGAGAACGTAGGAAGGGCGAATTTGCATGTACTGGCAGTTCCCAGTGCAGCTATTCCTAACCCTCACTTACAAGGAATAACATGGGCATCAAAATAGGGACCATCCAAATGATCATGGCTCCCTTACTATGATCCAGATTGAAGCTCCTGATGGGTGACCGAACATACCTCCACAGTGTACTCCCTATATATTTGTTCTGGAAAATGTCCCACATATAGACCCTTCACTGTTTGAATCTCATACTTCTTTAGTGAATAAGGCACAATATGGGCTGAAAAACATTCCGGTTGGTACAGAGACCTATCTAAAGATTTAGTTACTGCTAGACGAGTTTCATGGGTTGGACCACAAGAGAAATCCTCAAAGGGTGACTGTGTGATTTTAAACTTTAGGAGACCTAACTTGGTGCAGGCGCTATTTCATAGCCTTTCAAATAAAGGCACTGTTCCAGATGGTATTAGACCTCAGCCTCTTGGCTTTTTTTTATAAGCCGGAACCCGGTTACTTGTGGAAATCAGATGACAAGGGTCAACTATATGACCAAATAAATGTTACAGGGAAGGAGGCGCCCAGGATTCATCATCCACAAAGTTTACAAAATAATCTCCTTCTTTTTGATAGATACGAGGTCTTCTCATCCCTGGAACAACAATATTGACTTTTACAGGTGACTCAAAATCTGGTGGAGCCCAGTAATTCAGCCACTCCTTTACGTCTCACCCAGTGGCTGCCTTTCACCACAACGGCCAAGGAAAAGAACTGGCCTATAATCTTGTGGAATATAGCCGGACTTTGTCCAAAGCTAACCAACACTGACTGACTAAGACTTGTGGATCAGCACTCAATAATCTGTTGCCAAGAGGCATGGTTGTTGGATACTCCTCACTTAGTTGGCTACACCATATACCATGTCCCAGCGATTGCTTCAAAATCAGGCCGGGCTAAAGGAGGCCTGGTCTCTTTTATCTTAGTAACACTCATTGACACGAAAATACGCCAAGTTATTTCCATGCCTTATTTTCATGTACTTCTGGTGCCTTTGCTTAAATCTTATGATTTATTATAAGTAAATTGTTATCATAATATAGTTTATTCCACAATAACAAAGGTGGTGGATGGGCTTGAGGAGGCGCTACATAAAGTTCATAATGAACATTATAAAGAATTATTATCCATCTGGAGGGGGTGATTAAAACGTTCAAATGTGTGATCCCAAAATTATGTCCTCATGTGGCATTAGTGATGAGTTAGATCATCCCCTCTCACGCTTTAGGCATACGGGGAGTCACTGAATAGAGGTCTATTTGCAAATAATTTGATATTTGCCCAAGATCTGCACTATGCTAGGTATTGGCAGATTCCAACATTTATGGGGCGGGGTCTAAAGTCTATCATTGACCATATTCTAATTTCTAAAGAACTAGCATCAGCTTATTTTGGGTGCAGTGTTTTGCCTAGTTGAATAAGTGATCATGATCCCCTTATTCTGGAACTCCAACTGAATTCTGCCAAGAACTCTCAAGATGTCTCTCAACAAACAGTAGAATATAGTAAAAATAAGGGAGTCAATATTAAATGGGAAGAAATAGACAAGGATGCTTTTCTTGCTGACCTTGTCACCAATAATGAGTCTGAAATTGCTAAGGCCCTATGGGCCGATACAAACGCTGCAGAGGTGATACAAGCTCATTCCATTGTAAATAAGTATATGGCTGCCAGATTAACTAAAAGTGCAGGAAAGATCAGTGTCAGCCCCAGGCGGTTTGATAAAGCCTGCTCAAAAGCCCATAGATCATTAAAGCTAGCACTTGCCAAATGCCACCAAGATAAAGCAGGTGTAGCTTTGGGCGAGGAAATCATATAAGGAAGCTATCTCCTCAAGAAAGGCCAAAATAAGAAAAAAAGCATGGGACGATCTGAGGGCAGGAAGAATGCTGAAGGACTCTTGAGCCTTTTGGCAGGTGGTTAATTCACCTAGTTTATTGGGAGAGGATTTGCCTAGGCTGGAGTTTCAGATACCAGCTGATGATTGGGTGGCACATTTAAAAAAAATATTTGGTTCAGGAGCCCAGTCTACTGGTATTCAAGCACACATTGTGGCATCCTGTGACCTGAATGCTGCAATTGCTTTAAGCTGAACAATTGAAGTATCAGATGTTACTCTAGCCATTGAAGGTGGTTCTTTGGATAAAGTCCCAGGAACTGATAGAATCCCTCTAGATGTTTATAAATCATTACTGGAATATTGGGCACCTTTACTTACGAATGTAATAAGAAGCGCCATTGTGGGACACCTAGTGTAAACCAGGCAGGAGGCTATTATTGTCCCTATTTTCGAAAAAGGGGCAAGATTCAACCTCACTGCCATCACCCGATCTCCCTGCTGGACAGTACTGTAAAGATCTTGGGTAGGGTCATTCTGGCTAAGCTGGAGGATTGAGCATTGGAGTCCCGAGCACTCTAGGATGTCCAATTCGGGTTTCCACCCGGTTTAGGAATTCTTGAACAATCCTTGAATCTGTCTTTGATTATACAAAAATATACCAAGGTAAAAAAAGGTTGTGTCCATCTTGCTTTTATGGACCTAACATGGGCTTTCGACACAGTAAATTGAGCTAAATTGTGGTCCATTGTGGTTGATTTAGGGATTGATAGTGCTGTTATCAACTTACTCTGAAGACTCCATGTGAACACAACAGCCAAGGTACGATTTAGCAGGGATGGGCTGCACACAGATTAATTTCCTTATCAAGCTGGGATAAGACAAGGCTGTTTTTAGGCCCCCTTTCTCTTTTTAATTTATATAACTGGTTTGAAGAGTCATCTGTGTGTTGTGGGTAGTGACTTGCTGAAGTTTGCCTCCCGATTTTTCCCTCTCTTACTTTACGCAGATGATGCCTTACTCATAGCCAGAACCGCAGATGGACTCCAAATCTTACTTGATGCTTTTAATAGTTTTATGGGAAAATTGGGACTTAAGACACATCGGACTAAATCATTTATAATGAAATGCGGCCAAAAGTTAGCCAAAACAAAGACATTTCTTTTAGAGGGTACTGAATTTTTAAAAACTCCACACTTTACATATTTAGGAGTCCCCGTGGATGTTGATTTTAATTGGAAATTTCAGTTCAATATTAGTGTTCTTCAATTCCAAAGGTCAATTGATGCTTTTTTTTAGATTTTCTAAAAGACTAGGGCGTAAGCCAATAGAAGAATTGCTGTGTGTGTTTAAAAGTAAATGTCTTTCAATTGTTTTGTTTCGTGCTGGTGTCTGGGGTTATTCTAATAGTAAATCACTTCAAATAATTGAGGACACATTTTTAAGAAGGCTTCTGGCTGTTCCACAATCGACTTCTGCCTCATTCTGTCATGAAGAATTGGGCTTAACTAATTTGGAAGATTACTTAAAACTGAAGCCGCTGCTACTCTGGATTAAAATTTGGAAAAACACTAAAGCCCAGTTCTGTAGGCAAATTCTGAGTGACTGTTTGGCCATGGAAAACTCCTTAGAAATTACTTGGCTGAAATATATTAAACTTAGCTTTACTAAGATGTGTGTTCCAGAAAGATTTTCTAGCCCAGAATGCCTTGAAGGTGTCTCTTCTAGCCGAATTCAAGGAATATTTTATAACCATGTAACTCTGGTTCGGGGGGGGGGGGGTGAACAGAAGTATTACAGTTAGAGAACCCCCCAACTTCTTTCTCTTTGACCGGCACCTTATTTACAGACAGTTCTTAAATGAAAGGCAATGTTTTTGTTGACAAGGCTTCGCCTTCAAACCTTACATTTCTTGGCAGCTTTCCCAATCAATCAATCAGGGGGTTTAAAGCGCGCTACTCACCCGTGAGGGTCTCAAAGCGCTGGGGAGGGGGTGTAGCTCCGGTTCAACCGAAGAGCCCGGTCTTGAGGCTCTTCCTGAAGGTGTGCAGAGTAGGGGAGCGTCTGATTTTGACTGTGAGCTCGTTCCAGGCTTTGTCAGCGATGTAGGAAAAGGCTCTTCCACCCACTCTGGTTCTGCGGATGTGCAGGCTTTCTGCTAGGGCGAGGTCAGCGGAGCGGAGGTTCCTTTTGAGTACGTGGAAGGAGACTCTTTCGTTGATGTATTTGGGTCCGGTGTTGTGGAGGGATTCGTAGGCGTGGGTGAGTAGCTTGAAGGTTACTCTTTTCTCGACGGGGAGCCAGTGGAGGTCTTGCAGGTGTTGGGTGATGTGCTCATGTTGTGGGATGCAGAGGACGAGTCTGGCCGCGGTGTTCTGGATGGTCTGGAGTTTGCGTAGCAGGGATTTGTTGATTCTAGTGTAGAGGGGGTTTCCGTAGTCCAGTCTGCTTGTTATGAGTGCGTGGGTGACGGTCTTTCTGGCTTCGGGGGGGGATCCACTTGAAAGTCTTGCGGAGGGTGTTAAAGCAGGTGGAGGCGACAGCGTTGATCTGTCGGGTCATGGTGAAGGAGGAGTCGAGTATGATGCAGAGGTTCCGGGCGTGGTCCGTGGGGGTGGGGGGTGCAGAGTGCGGAGGGCCACCAGGAGTTTTCCCAAGCTGAGGGGGTGGGTCCAAGGACGAGGACTTCTGTCTTCTCCAAGTTGAGTTTCAGAGAGCTGCTGCTCATCCAAGCTGCGACGTCTTTCATTCCTTCTTGGAAGCTGAGTCTAGTAGTTTCGGGGTCCTATGTGAGGGAGAGGATGAGCTGGATGTCTTCGGCGTAGGATATAATGCTGAGTCCATGCTGTCTGACGTTGGCAGTGAGGGGGCCATGTAGATGTTGAAGAGCGTGGGACTGAGCGATGATCCTTGTGGCACTCCGCAGTTGATCTCTGTAGGTTCAGAGAGGAAAAGCGGGAGTCTGATCCTTTGGGTCCTGCCGGCGAGGAAGGAGCGGAGCCAGTCAAGGGTGGTTCCCTGTATTCCGGCGTTGTGGAGTCTGGCTGCGAGGGTGCGGTGGGAGACGGTGTCGAAGGCTGCGGAGAGGTCAAGCAGGATGAGGGCTGCGGTGTGGCCTTGGTCGAGGAGCGTGCAGATGTCGTTTGTCGAGGAGGGCGGTCTCGGTGCTATGGTTGCTGCGGAATCCAGATTGGGAGGGGTCGAGGATGGAGTTCTCTTTGATGAAGTTTGTCAGCTGGGCGTTGACGATCTTCGCGGTGACTTTGGCTGCGAAGGGAAGGATAGAGATGGGTCAGTAGTTCTATAGGTCCGTAGGGTCTGCAGAGGGTTTCTTAAGGAGGGGCTTGACTTCTGCACGTTTCCAGTCATCGGGGAAAGTGCCGCATTCGAAGGAGGCGTTTATGGTGCGTCGTAGCTCGGGCGCTATGGTGGCGGCGGCTCTGTGGAAGATGTGCGGAGGGCAGGGGTCTGTGGGGGCTCCTGAGTGAGTGCTCTTCATGGTCATGGTGGTATCTTTGGTGGTGACCGGGGTCCAGGCGGTGATGGTGGGCCGGCGGTCATCGCTGGAGGGAAGGGTGGTGTCTGGGGTCTGCTCGCTGAAGTTGTCATAGAGGGCCTTGATTTTCAGGTGGAAGTAGGAGCCGAGCTTGTTGCAGAGGTCCTGGGAGGGAGTGACGTCAGTGGCTTCGCTGGGGGGTTTGGTGAATTGCTGGATGATGTTGAAGAGTTCCTTAGCGTTGCTGGAGTTGCAGGAGTTGGTGAGGATTTTGTTCCGGATGAAGGTCTTCTTTGTGGATCTTATGCGTTGGTGGTATTCTGTCATGGCGTTCTTGTAGGTAGTCAGGTCTTCTGTGGTTTTGCTGTTTCTCCATCGTTTTTCGAGACGTCTGCAGGAGCGTCTATCTTTTTGGAGGTCGGAGGTGAACTAGGTGGCCTTCAGGGGGCGGAGGGGTGCGAGCTTGTCTGTGCAGTTGGTGATCCAGCGGTGTAGGTCCTTGACTGCAGAGTTGGCATCAGTCATGGTGGGGGGGTCGTGTATGAGAGTGGAGTTGAGGTGCTCCTCTGTGACCTTGCTCCAGTTCCTTCACGGAGGGCGAGGAGTGGGTTTGAGAGCGGTGGCAGTGTTGAAAGAGAATTGTACGCAGTGGTGGTCCTTCCAGAGGGGCTGCATGGTGTGGCTGAAGCGGATGTTGTTCCCACCTGCGAAGATGGGGTTGAGGATGTGTCCTGCCTTGTGGGTAGGGGTGTTGACGAGCTGTTACAGTCCGATGTTGGCGAGGTTGTCCAGGAGGGTGGTGGAGTTGGGGTCGCTGAGGTTGTCGAGGTGGAAGTTCAGGTCTCCGATGAGTATGTAGTTCATGGAGGCGATGGCCTGGGGTGCGATGAGGTCAACAATGGTAGTGGTGAACGAAGCGCAGGGTCCGGGGGTCTGTAGGCAAGGGTGCCGCGAAGTGTGGTTCTGGGGATGGTCTGGATCTGGAGGTGAAGGTGTTCAGTGGTGGCGGAGGAGCCGCTCGTGGTGGAGGTGGAGAGTCGGAGGGAGCTCTTGTGTGCGATGGCGAGTCCTCCTCCTGGGCGGTTGGGGTGGTCCTTCCTTTGGATCTTGTAGCTGTTGTGAATGGCATTGGCAATGTCAGGGGCGGAGTAGGCGTTGGTCCAGGTTTCCGTGAAGAAGGCGACGTCTGGCGAGAGGGTGTCAATGAGGTCCCAGATCTCTACAGCATGTCTGTGCAGGGAGCACACGCTGAGGAGGATGCATTTCAGGGCTCGGTGGTGTTGGCGTCCAGCGTGGGGGTGGCGGCTGTGATGGTGCAGAGGGTGGTGAAGGTTCGGCGGCAGGAGAACTGGCCATGGGTGGTGTTTGGCGTGGACAGCTGGCAGTTGTTGTTCCTTCCGGGGTTGAGTGTGTGGAGGGCAGCTGAGTCGTAGCGGTGGGTGGTCGGGGAACCAGGGTCCCTGGCGCTGGTCGCGGTCGGGTCGCGGGCAGGCGCAGATGGGCTTGCCTTTGGCGCACATTTGGCGTGCCAGTGGCGTGGCCGCACAGCGGCCACCATTGAATAGGGAAGTGCAGCTGGGAGGCGGGAACCCCCAGGGGGGAGGGGCCGCAGGAGCAGCAGTGGTGAGGAAGGGCGGCAAAAACGGGCACAACAATGGCACAGGTACGAAGAGACAGTACAAAGCGTAACAACTAGGCAAAATACAACAGAGTACAGAAAAGACAATTTAAAGGATCAATAAAACAAAGACAGACAAAAGACAGAAAAATCGGTACAAACACAGGACAGACAGCAGCGGATTAGCAGAAGAGCAAGGCTCTCCCGCTGGACCACCAGGGATGAGGCGCAGGCAGGAGCCTGCTGGTGGAGGAGGGCCTCGAAAACCTACCAGCAACAAGGTGAACAGGGTCAGCGGCAGCGGTACAACAGCGGAGCTGCTGGCAGAGAGAGCAGGTCTCTGACCAGGAGGTCAGAGGTCATGCTCGCACTCCCTCACAGCAGCCGCCATTAGATAGAGAAGGTGGGAGGGAAGCGCAGCTGGGAGGCGGGTGCGGGAACTGGCAGGGTGGAGGGGCAGCGGGGGCAGCAGCAGCGGGAAAGAGCGACTAAAACAGGCACAACAGCACTGGTACGAAGAGACAGTACAAACAGTAACAACCAGGCAAAATACAACAGAATACAGAAAAGACAGAAAAGACCATTTACAGGCACAATTAAACAAAGACAGACAAAAGACAGAAAAATGGGCACAAACACAGGACAGACAGCAGCGGACCAGCAGAAGAGCAAGGCTCTCCCACTTGACCACCAGGGATAAGTCGTAAAGTTAGGATTGTGTCTCAGCTTACTTTTGTGAATCGGGCCCTATATTTTTTTCTAAATACGTTTTTAGGCGATTTTGCATTGGACACCCACACAAGTGAGGTATAATTTTTATTGGGAGACCAAGGGGAACGCTGTGTGGTTGGACATTTGTGCCAGCACGGTGATCCCACACAGAAATGTGAAGAAAATGTGATTTGTTTCAGCAAAATTAGAGGTTTGCAGGGGATTTTGGGTAGGAAAACGTTGGGGGATCCATGCAAGCCACACATCCCTGGTCTCCCCAGTTGTTTAGTTTTCAGAAATGTGTGGGTTTGGTAGGTTTCCCTAGATGGCCGGGACTAAAAACACAGGGGCTCCCCTTGCAAAACCAGGTCGTTTTGTGATAAATAATTTTGATGTCTCCATAATACGTTTTGGGCCCTTGCCTGTTACAGGTACTTGGTCCTCCTCACAAGTGAGGTACCATTCTTATCAGGGGACCTGGGGAAACACTGGGTGGTAGGAAATTTGTGTCAGCCCGGTGATCCCACAACTTTCCTACACAGAAACGTGAGAAAAACGTGATTTTTTAAGCTAAATTTGTGGTTTACAGGGGATTCTGGGTAGGAAAACTTTGGGGGGTCCACGCAAGCCATACCTTCCTGGACTCCCCCGGGTGTCTAGTTTTCATAAATGTCTGGATTTGGTAGGTTTCCCTAGACAGCTGCCGAGCCCATGGCCAAAAACCCAGGTAACCCCCACCTTGCAAAACCAGGTCGTTTTGTGATAGGTAATTTTGATGTCTCCACAGTACGTTTTGGGCCTTTGCCTGTTACGGGTACTTGGCCCACCCACACAAGTGAGGTACCATTCTTATCGGGGGACCTGGGGGAACACTGGGTGGCAGGACATTTGTGTCAGCCCGGTGATCCCACAACTTTCCTACCCAGAAACGTGAAAAAAAGTTGATTTTTTTCAGCTAAATTTGAGGTTTACAAGGGATTCTGGGTAGGAAAATTTTGGGGGGTCCACGCAAGCTATACCTTCCTGGACTCCCCGTGTGTCTAGTTTTCAGAAATGTCTGGGTTTGGTAGGATTTTCCTAGACGGCCGCTAAGCCCATGGCCAAAAACCCAGGTGACTCCCTCCTTGAAAAACCAGGTCGTTTAGTGTTAGGCAATTTTGATGTCTCCACAATACATTTTGGGCCCATTGCCTGTTGAGGGTACTTGGCCCACCCACACAAGTGAGGTACCATTTTTATCGGAAGACCTGGGGGAATGCTGGGTGGTTGGACATTTGAGCCGGCATGGTGATCCCACACAGAAATGAGAGGAAAATGTGATTTTTCAGCTAAATTTGAGGTTTGCAGGGGATTTTGGGTAGGAAAACTTTGGGGGGTCCGATCAAGCCATATATTCCTGGACTCCCCTGTGTGTATATTTTTCAGAAATGCCTGGGTTTGGTAGGTTTCCCTAGAGGGCCGCCAAGCCCGTGGCCAAAAACCCAGGTGACCCCCACCCCCTTGCAAAACCAGGTTGTTTTGTTATGGGTAATTTTGATGTCTCCACGGTACGTTTTAGGCCCTTGCCTGTTACGGGTACTTGGCCCACCCACACAAGTGAGGTACCATTTTTATTGGGGGACCTGGGAGAATGCTTGGTGGTAGGAAATTTGTGTCAGCCCGGTGATCCCACAAATTTCCTACTCAGAAACGTGAGAAAAATGTGATTCTTTTCTGCTAAATTTGAGGTTTACAGGGGATTCTGGGTAGGAAAAACAATACGTTTTGGGCCCTTGCCCGTCGCAGGTACTTGGCCCACCCAAACAAGCGAGGTATCATTTTTATCGGAAGACCTGGGGGAATGCTGGGTGGTAGGAAAATTGTGTTTTTTCTGATACCAGAAGATTATGACACAGTAAGGCAAGGAAAATATGTGATTATAGTCACATTTTGAGGTTTGCATGGCATTGTGAGTAAAAAAAGTTGTTGGGATTTATGAGAGTTACACCACCCAGTACTCACCATCTTTTTAGTTTACAAAAATATCTAAAGTTAGTAGATTTTCCCTAGAGACAAACTGCACCTTGCACAGAAAGACTGACAAGACAAATATTACTGCCTATCCATCTGTTCCTCAAGTACACACACATACTAGTTGGATTTGGCACGAGGGTGAGTGAAAGGTTCAAAATGTATATTTTATTAACAAGCAATTGCACAAAAGGAAATACAGTGTTGATAATAAAAAGGTTAAAAACCTGAACCAATGACACAGCTCGTGAGCTGTAAAGCACGTCAAGGCACCAACCTCTTTACAGGCCATTCACACACCTTTCATATGTGACACACACAAGACCATTTACACCGCCAGCCGCGGTCCCAGCACATTACAACATTCACATCAATAGACAGCGCAATTCAAGGGCCCATCACTTTCATATGCCCACATGACTGACACAGCAATCACACCGGCTGGCAGTTGATGTAGTGTGTGCAGTGGCGCTTGGCTAGCAGTGTGTGTAATGACCAGCAGCAAGTCACTACTCACACACCGCCAGCCAAACTCCAGTTCACACACACCGCCAGCCAAACGCCAGTCCACGCCCACCGCCAGCCAAGCCCCAGTCTACGCACGCCACATCTCCGCTATCCAACACTTTCCCTACTGTTGCATTTGTTGGAGTGGGAATAGTAAATTAATTCCCTTCGCTATCGAACACTTTCCCTACTGTTGCACTCGCTGGAGTGGGAATAGTAAATGATTCCTCTCTGCTATCCAACACTTTTCCAACTGTTGCGCTCTCTGGAGTGTGAATAGTCATTTTTACTCCTGCGCTATCCAAAATTTTCCCTACTGTTGCACTCGCTGGAGTGGGAATAGTAATTTTTTCCTCTTCGCTATCCAACACTTTCCCTACTGTTGCAGTCATCGGAGTGGGAATAGTAAATTATTCCTCTCCGCTATCCAACACTTTCCCTACTGTTGCACTCATTGGAGTGGGAATAGTAAATTATTCCTCTCCGCTATCCAACACTTTCCTTACTGTTGCATTTGTTGGAGTGGGAATAGTAAATTAATTCCCTTCGCTATCCAACACTTTCCCTACTGTTGCACTCGCTGGAGTGGGAATAGTAAATTATTCCCCTCCGCTATCCAACACTTTCACTACTGTTGCACTTGATGGAGTGGGAATAGTAATTTATTCACCTCCGCTATCTAACACTTTCTTTACTGTTGCAATTAATGTAGTGTAAAATGTAGTTTTAAAAATTAATAAATATTTTAATATTTTAATTTATTATATATATATTTTTATGTTACAGGTGTATGTATATATATATATATGTATTCATAATTTTTAATATATTTATATTTTATAATTTATTAAAATAATTATTTATTAATTATTATTAAGTAAATATATATATTATATTTTATATATGTATGTTTAATTTATTTTTACATTACATTTATTACTTATAATTGTTAACATTTTCTAACAATTATAAATATTTATTTTTAAGTTATATGTATTATTTAATTTATTTAATATTATTTTTTATATATAAAAAAACGATATTTTTTACATCGATATTTTTAACAACTATATTTTTGTTTCGATATTTTTTTACTTACCATGATGTAAATAGGCTGTCGATAGTCTTGACATCGATATTTAGGTCCCGATATTTTGGGACCTCGATATTGTGGTCGTCGATATTCTGTCAGTGATTCGGCTAGAATAGCCATTACACATAACAACCAACATTTCTGAGACCAGCATAAAAAATGAGTCGTCTTTTGCTGTTTACGTCTAAAATCCTTCAGCTCCTCCACCTCATCATCGAACGTACACTGCTCATTTTCCAAATCAACTTCTTCTCTCTTCCTCTTAATACCCCTTTTTCCTTCAACAGAGCTTTCCTTGGTCCCCATATATTTAAATCCCTTCACCATAGCAGATAGACAAATGACATAAACACCAATGATTAGGATAGGCCTCAATGTAGGGCCTAAGAGTCCACTACCAATATTGCTAAGTCAACTACCTACAGCAGAAAATCCCTTCCCAACCGCTGCCCAGACACCTGTAGTTTGTTTCTAACTCCTTCAATTCTGTCAACACTTCAGTGAGGTTCCTTTTTTTTGTAAATATGTTTATTGATTTTATTTGCATATACAAAATCCTCATCTCTTACAAGTCCAATAGAGAGGGGAAGTCGACAGTGCGCTCCTCATGCTCTGCAAATAAGATACACAGCAGAATATGCTCAGGTCTCGCTGCCAGTACATAAAGCACTGAGCATAGTAGGTAGGCATAAAAGAGAAATAAGGAGAAAAACAACAATAACAATATTTTTGTTTAAGCATAAACAATTTAAAAACCAACCATTCTAAACCGTGTATGAGTGTGTGCTGAGGCGCAACAAGTGTGTTCATGGGGGATGTTCATCGAAACCCACGTCTAACTTCTCTAAGTATGCATCCTAGAGGCTCAGTGGGTCCTCCTTCTTCCCCCTTGTGCGCAGCGCCCTGTGCACAGCTGACTCAGCCACAGCCCATTTCCTCATCTCAGTTCGCCAGCGGCTCAAAGAAGGTGCCGTGGCCGACTTCCATGCCACGGCTATGCATAATTTTCCAAGAATCAGAGACCGGTTCTGCAATCGCAGGAGGCCCTTTGTCTTTCTAAAAATATAACCTGTGTCTAGTAGGCACTGGACAGGGTCCAGTGAAAACAGACGTTCCATCACCCCAGCTATACTCTGTGTCACTTGCAGCCAGAAAGGGGATATCACTGCACACAACCACACAATGTGAATATACTCTGCGTCAGTTGTCCCACACCGCGGGCACTCACTGCTCGCCCCTGGGTACATCCTCCCAATCTTTTTCGGGGTCAGAAAGGTGTGAAGGTAGTTGAATTGAATAAGCTGGAACCAAGCATTGCGTGTCACCTGTCGAACCAATTGAAGGCAGCGGGCCCACAACCTGTCTGCTATATCAGGGTTTAGTGCAGTCCTCCACCAGTTCCGAAGTGCTACAGTTCGCCCAGCATTGTGTTGCTGCAGATCAGTGTATAAATGAGTAATAACTCTGCTAAATCCCCCTCCGATCAGTAGTGCCTCCAGTGGAGCCCCTGTGGGCAGTACCCCGTGATCAGTGCCCCACGTAGCAGAGCAGGAATTGCTCCGGTCCTAGCCCAAAGTCGATTGTCAGTACTTCGAAGGTATGCAACCCCTCGCCCGGCATCACATCTGCCCACGTCTTGATCCCTGCCTCTTCCCAGGCTCGATTCCGATATGTCATGCATAGGGCCACATATTCTGGCATCGCCCATATGGGGAGGCTGGGAGCATAAGGCGTGGACTTCGCACCATCGCGTATATACCACTTCTAAGTGTGCAGGGCCACCTGTAACAAGAGGATATAGAGCTTACCGAGGGCAACTCGACATCTACCATCTCCCAATTTTAGAAATGTCTACAAGCCTACAAGGTCCCTAAAGATTGGTTTCAGTATGACCATCGGGATGGCCGCAAAGTAGTACAGGAACCTGGGCAGCGCCAACATTTTAGAGATGGCAGTCCTGCCCATCGGAGACAGTGTCAATCCCGTCCAAAGAGGGAGCGAGCCGTGAATTGAATTTATCGCTTTACCTAAGTTTCCCTTTATTAAGTTGTTCTCCCCGTGGTGTACCTGGACCCCCAGATATTTAATGGTGTTGAATTCCCATAGCAAGCCAGCTTGCGGGAGAGACGTCAGTGGTGTCAAGGTAAATAAACAGAACTTGTCCCAGGTAATGCAGAGTCTTGATACTCGCCCAAAGTCCTCCAGTTCCAACATTACTCCTGGGAGCACATCTGGTTTTGCCATCAGGTAGATGAGCACATAGTCTGTGCAAAATAATATGGCTCGTGGCTGCCCCAGCACCATGAGGCCCCACCGCTGGTGCCCGTTCTTGAAGCAGGCACGCCAGTGGCTCCATTGCCAGGGCAAATAGTAAGGTGCACAGAGGGCACCCCTGTCTTGTTCTTCTGCCACTCGGGAGAGGGTCAGAGATAACTCCTCCGGTGCACAACCGGGCGACCGGCATTGTGTACAGAAGAGTCACCCACTTGAGATAGGACGTACCAATGCCCATTGACCTCATCACCACCATGAGATATGTGTTGAATGCTTTTTCAGTGTCAAATGATAAAATCCAGCCAGGTGTCTCCCTGTGCTTTGCCCAGTCCATGATGTGAAACAGCTGGCGCAGGTTAAGGAATGGGTTACACCCTGGTATAAAACCATTCTGGTCCGGGTGCACCAATGTATCAACCACTGCCACCGGCCATTTGGCTAATACCTTACCAAGCACCTTGTAGTACAGATTTAAGAAGGACAGGGGACAGTAGGACATCACATTCAGGTGGTCTCGTCTAGGTTTCGGTAGTACCACGATTAATGCCTCTCTCATGGAGGTCCGGATGGGCCCACAACACAACGCCTCCTCATCCACCTTCAATAACCTAGGGGCTAACTGGGTTCGGAAGGCAGCATAAAACTTGATAGGGAGACCCTCCTTTCTCAGTATCTTCCCTCACACAATCTACAGTATTGCCCCCTTTATTTCCTCCAGAGTTAAAGGGCAATCCAGTTCCTGTCTATGTAGAGGGTTTATTATGGGTGTCCCTAGCCTCTATGCTGAGGCCGCATCCTGTGTTGCTCCCATAGTATCTGCCTATAACCCCCTGTAGTAGTCCTCAAACGCTGTGTTTATCTCCAGTTGTGAGTTCACTACTTATCCCGAACACAGGCGGATAGCTGCTATGGGACTACTGGGGGATTCCTTTCTCAGCAGTGGCCTTGCTCTCCATTTCGTGTTGCCGCTAGAGGTAGGTTTTATAGTCAGTTAGACAACCTGCACGAAAGGGTCCCATCTTCTTTTCTTAACTCTACCAGTGTTGCCCGGCGGTCTGGGCAAATTACACACTCGTTTTTCAGTAATTTAATGTGATCCTCTGTGTTAAGTACTTTCACTGACAAAACCTTCCCTACCCCATACACATTCTTCATGCACATCCCCCAAAGGACCACCTTAAATGCTTCTCACTCTATCAGGGCATCCAAAGCAGATACCTTGTTTTCCTTAAAGTACTGTTCTATGGTTTCACCCGTCTGTGTGCAGAACCCTGTGTCATTCAGAGCAGTTCTAGGTAGGCGCTGAGTGGGGATTTTATGCCTAGGTCTATCCCATGTAAGTGATCCCATCAATGGGTTGTGGTCTGAGAGGGTGTGCCCCAGATATTCCGCTCGCGTGAATTTAGGGACCAGGTCAAGGGAGCTGTGTACCATGTCTAATCGTGAGTGAAGTGCATGTACTGCCAAGTAATGAGAGTACTCTCTGTCCTCCTGGTGTAACAGTCTCTATACCTTTCCCACCCGCATATTGTGAGCCCACGTGCACAACTTTTGGGAAACATTGGAGGACTGTGCCCCTGGGAACTGGGGTGTGGATCTGTCTTTTGTGTGATCCAGGACTCCATTAAAGTCGCCACACCATATCGTCATAGTCATATATAGCTTTATTCGGAGTCATAACAAACATCCATAAAAGCATTTACACAGGTAAAAAAAACATGCATCGGTTTCATTTCATTACATCTAATAAAATACAATCAATTATGTTAAAAAGCGATATAAACATAAGCTCAGAATGTTAAAAATCATCTAATTACATACAGCTCATGTTCAAAAACAATATGAACATGAGCTCAGGCTGTTAAAAGACATCTAGCTACCAAGACTTCCATTAAATGTTTATAAAGACATCTTCCTAAAGTTATTAAAGTGCATTAATGCGATGTTTTTCATATTGACTTCCAGATTCGCTTCTTCCTGTGGTCCTTACTGCCTATACCCCTCAAATATATACTCTTGTTGCCATGTTTTAGGTAGCAACTAATGTCATACTCTTTCTAGCATAAGAAACAGCCCATAAAAACGATGACATTCCACAACAAATTTTTAGTGTTGGCATTGATTGCAGAAACAGATATGCAGGATGACATTGTGTAAAACTTAACTGTCTTATGATTGGTAAAATATACCGCTTCCTATATTGGGAATAAAATTTACACAAGAGAACCACATGCATAGTGTTCTGGGGCATCCTGTCATCACAGGGACAATTTATCAGTTTTTTGGACCAATCATTCATAGTAGGGAAACTACATAATCTATGGAATATGTCCAGTCTTAAACGTGTATGAACTAACCTATGCCGTGAGTTTAAAACAGTTATGAGGTAAGGCTGCAGAAAAAGTGGTTAATATCAGTTGATTGTTTAAAACAGAAGGTTTTGGAATTTCGGTTATCATGTTAAGATTTTCCAAGTGTGTCTTAGCCCCCACTTTTCAATGTCTTTCTGCTGATAGTGACTAACAAATCCGGTTTCTCAAAATATTCAGGGTGAGCCATATCACCAAAGAACCGGTGAACGTATGCCAACCATGGAATGCACATGTATGAAGTTGATTTAAGGTAGTCGGCTATTATTGCTCGGTTGAGATCTGTGTATTCTGAGGTCCAAATTTTGCGCCACAGCAGGATTGCTTCTAACATGATTAAATTTGTAAGAAAAGGGGCACCAAGTTCAGAATGGAGCACATATACTGATGTGCTTTTGGGGATTGCTAAAAGGTGTCTAAAAAATTCATTTTCTATTAATTGCACCTCTGCACATTTCTTGTGTCCCCATATACCCGCCCTGTAAAGTGCATGCTAATGCATTTCGCTTTATATATCTTCATCATCATGTCTGGCGGGTTGGTGCCCAGTCGTCTTGCAAAACCTCTGAGGGCCCAACAGGCCTTACTAAAAAGGATTTTTCTATTCTCAATAGCCTTGTTCCATAGCCCATCTTTGTTGAATAGGACTCCGAGATAAGAAAAGGTGTCGGTAGAGCTAATCTTTGTTCCATTTATTGTTACATTTCTACATTTCTTGCTATTCTTAATGAAGGTTTTAGATTGGTTAACTTGGAGACCCAATTTCTTCATGTATTCGACAAAGTTAGTAAGCAGTGACTGTAGGGCCAGTGGGGTGCGGTCCATAAGAACTGCGTCGTCGGCGTAGAGGAGGGCCTGGGACAGGGCGCGTACCTATTTGCGGGAGGTCTTTCGAGGTGGCGACAAGCTCCTCCCCCACGCTGTTTATATATAAATAAAACAGGAATGGGGCCAGGACACACCCCTGTCTGACCCCTCTCTCCACGCCAAAGACTTCAGTGCATTCTCCACCGGCACCATAGCTTACCTTGGCTCTACACCCCGTATATAAGTCTCTCAGAAAGCTAATGATTGGCCACTCCACCCCCATATCTTTTAATTTTAACCAGAGCTTGGCATGTATTACACAGTCAAACGCTGATGAAAGATCAACGAGGGCTAGGTAAATCTTCCCCTTTTTAATCTTGACGTATTTACCTATGAGCATATTTAGATTGAGACTCTGCTCTATTGTCCCAATCCCGGGTCGAAACCCATATTGCAGGTCTGACAGATTACCATGGATTTCAGCCCACTGCTGTAATCTTTCCAAGATTACGCGTCCCGCTATCTTCGCTAGAGAGTCAATCAAGGAGATTGGCCTGTAACACGCTGGGTTTAGACGGTCTCCTTTTTTATAAATAGGTACAATGATTGATTCTCCCCACGATGGGAGGAAACCTACTGTACAAGTGGCCCTCAGTACTTGGGTCAACAGGGGTCCCCATAAATTAGTGTTGTCCTTCTACAAATCAACTGGGATTGCATCTGGTCCTTGTTCTTTGCCATTTTTACTAACTTGAATCGCACTGCTAACTTCCTCCAAAGAAAAAGGGGGAATGGGGGAAGTTTGGGAGGCGAATATATTCTCATTATTCGTTTGTCCCTGCTCTTGTGAATTTGTTGTAGGAGGTGTGGAGTAAATACCAACAAAGTCCTTAATCCATTCATCCTCCAGAATTGTAGTCTTAATTTTAGAGGACACGTCTGTGCTCCATGGTGAGGAATTAATTATTTTCCAGAATGTTCCCTCGTCATTACTAGCAGCAGCCTCCTGTAGAGACTCCCAGGCAGTCTCTCTTAAATGTAATTTCTTCCTCTTTACTGCCTGTTTGTATTCTACTCTGCATTGGTGGGCCTCGCTATTTCTCCTAAGTGTTTTATGTAGCACCTCCTTCAAGCGCTTGTGAGCTTTACTGCAAAGGGCGTCAAACCACTCCTTTTCTCCCTTTTTTGTCTTCCCTCTGGTGACAAAGAGACTCTCCTTTATGCCCTTTGAAATGGCCAAAAAAGCCGCAATAATCTCATTTGGGGATGTATTTTCATTTAAACATGATTCAAAGTCTTCTTTATTGTTCGATATTAACTGTTTAAGAAGATCTTTTTGGTTAATATTTGTCCAACGCAGAGTATATCCATTGCGCCGTGCTAATTCGATCCCCTCTACCTGTGGTATAACATTATTGTGGCTTTGTTTAAAAAAAGGGTGCAGTCGATAAATGAAGGCTCAGTGGAAAGTGGTCACTTAATGAAATCGAGTGTGTACAAAAGTTGAAGGTAGAGCCAGCGCAATGATTTGACAGTAAAACATGGTCAATAATGCTGTTGTTAGTTGACCCATTAAAGTTTTCTTTCGATAAGCAAAGGGTATTGAGATTTCATTTGTAAATGACAAATCAAATTTAAGTATTAATTCATTTATCTTGTCACCATATATACTATGTATAAAGTGTGGCTTCTCTATGTCCTCCATATATGTCACTCCACACATTTTGCCCTTTCATGAGTTGATGGTATGGCCGGTGTAAAGTATGTCCTATACTCATTTATATGGATAGCCTCTGTAAGCCATGTCGCTTAAATACAAATAATTTGGTAATTGCCTATAAAATCTAACCAGTCTGTGGTCTGTATTTTACAACGTAATCCCACCACATTCTAGAACAGGCATCCAAAGGATTCGATTTTGGGTTGTGGTAAATTCTGTGAATAAATATCTGTCGTGGGGGCTCGCACATTGCTATTGACTAAGTGGGGGACTATTTGTTGTCTCTGTAAAGTATCGTCGTGTAATGTCAGTGGGGTAGTAATAGTGATAGTGCCAACTGGAATTTCAATGTTAAGACTTTTTTGTGGCTTCTCTTCTCCAGGTAGATGCACCCCCACCTTAAGTCAATCGAGGCCGTCCAACGACGATAAACATTGAAACCTGTTATGAGTTGGAATTATCAAATTTGGGAACCTCGGTCTCTGTTCAAACCTGGGCTGTGGGCACAAATTGTTTCTTGGGTATAGAGGGTGATAAAAATAACTCAGAGGGCGAGAGAAAAAGCCATTTCCATAAGTGCCGGAAGTCCCAGTCCTATTCAGGACTGCGTCCACCAGCTGAGGAGATCTAAAAGTCAATACCACACAATCGCCACTCTGGTTTTTATTCCCTCTCCCTACCCACTTGACTTTCCTTGCCATCTTAAAGTCGTTAAATCAATGGTCGGTTAAACCCGTTCTAATGCCCAGCCAATTTAAGGACTTGTTTCTCAACGAGATCCAGTTCTCCTTACTGTTAGTGGGGAGGGAAGGGACGTTGGTCAGGACTACCACGTATGGGGCAACTGCTGGTGGAAGATCCAAACGCTCAGATGTATGTTCAGCTAGCTCTTCAAATTGATTACTAACGGCTGGTATGGGTGCTGCAAATATGGTCTCGCTACTATTCCTGTCCCCATCTCCTGGCCTTAACCTGTCCCCCTCTAACCCTCTTATGTTTTTAGTACCCAAATTACTAAAGGGGTGTGTAGTGGGTCCTATTGCTGCAATATTATCCAAACAGGAATTGGTTCTTGCTTCGACTTTTGTTAGTCTAGATTGTATTGTCCCCATGATGTCTTTCACATGCTGGTCAAGGGTTTTAAAAGCCTCAGTTAAGGCGTCTAATTTTCCAATAATTATGTTATTATTGGGGTCTGCAAGAATTGCTGCTGCACTTGTTTCTATTTGGACCAGTTCCTGTGTTTGGGTACTACCCTTATTAGTCCTAGTTGGGTCTCTACTAGGGAGGGTGCCTATACAACGGGGTCGGGGTTTTTTGACCCGTTTAGGTGGGGGGGAGTTGGATTTAGCTGGGGAGACACAGTCATCTTGGTATTGTATGCACCCATTTACCTTGTTAGCCCCTTCCCCTCTGTTCTCCCTCCTGAATTCCTTCCCAGTTGTTATGCCTCGAGTGATGTCAAAAACATTGGCATATATCCCCTAAGTTATTTTGGTAGCCTTAATAGCCCCTTCTTCTTCGTTCTCCCTACTAGGACCCTTCCCTAATGTAGTGCCTCCACGGGTATCAGGGCAATTGGCTAGAGCATGGGCTGTTGTTACTATGGCCATTTTGCTTACCCTCCTGTTAACAAAGATTCCTCAACAGTAGAGATCTGCTTCTCGATGGCTCCCATTGCTCCAGTAATGTACTTTAATAGGGATGTTTGCAACTTATCAGGGGAAGGTATTTTTCCGACTGTGGCCAAGTGCTTTCTTTTACTCATGTTTAACCACGAGTATCTCAAATATAACAAACGTACAATTGTCTTGGGGGTAAGCTCAAAAAGGTAAACCCAATATTAGTCAGGGCATTTAGTGGGGGAGGGTACAGTTATGGGGTTATTGCAGTGTAACTCGGGGTGAACCATCCACCCACCATCCACCCATTTGCCTATGGGTTATTTACCCAGATATAGCTGCCCTTAACCCCCCTTCCCTTCCCATGCGGTATCTTTATACATGGTAAATGGCAGCTGTAAGACCAGTCAGATCTGTTTACTAGTATCTATCGGGATAGCACGACGTTGCTTACATGCGTATTGCTACCATATACAGGAAAGAAGACACTTGGCGGCAGTTTGTTTAAAAATAAAAGTGAAAGTCGTAAAAAGTACCTTGATTCTGAAAAAGTCCTGATATCACAGCCTGGTTAAATGACCTGGCCAATGGTTCACTGCTTGATCTAAGAGGGCGGCTCCCATCTGCTGTTAAAGTCCAAAGCTTGCTTGTTCGCAGCCCTATTTATCAAATAAAACTGAATTCAAAGGGGGTGGCCCTGCCCCGCCTCCTCCTGTCGCCGACGTGTGCAGGACGGGCCTGACCTTGGCCTGCATTTCACCGGGCACAGCCTGTGTGCGTCCAGCGCCGGGGAGCCGCAGCTGTGATTTATGTGTCTCCAGACGCAGCGGCGTTGACAGCAGTGCCAGGGAGTCTGGGAAATGGAGTCCTTGCTCCTCACTCCTCTCCCGCTGGCGCTATACTCTGGCAGTTGGCAGATGGCAGGTTTGGTGGCAAATCCACAGATTTCCTGGCTTCCCACACCGCTGGAGCCGCAGCAGTGATTTTTGCGCCATCGTGGCTGTTGTAGGGTTAGACAAAAGGGCGGGCATCAGGGATGTGATGAAGGGTGCCTGTCCTACGTTCGGCACATATTCAGCCACCAATGTCAGTGGTACCCCATCCAGCAATCCCTCCACCACTCAAAGCGGGCCCCAGGGTTTATCATAGTATGTGAGACTGTGTATGGGGCACCCAGGGATAGCCACACCTGGACACCTCTGGCATACCCCGAAAAAGTTATGCCAAAGACCCCACCCCACCAGCGTTTGCGTAGGTTGGAAAGTTCTGCCTCCGTTAGGTGTGTCTCCTGCAGGCATGCAAAGTGTATTTGACGTCTCCTCAAGTATGAGTAAACCCTGTGCCACTTAACATATGTACCCATGCCTAACACCTTCTACGTGAACAGTCTATTTTCCTGGGAAACCATGGTGAGTCTATGCGCCTGGCCTCCCAGGGGACTCATATATAGCGGAGCAACAGGGGGTGGTTTGCCACACACAACAGTACACACATGTAATCACAAAAAAACATTTCCCCGAAAATCCCCTCCCCAGGCCGTCGCACAACGATGCTGGATCCGGCCACAAATTGTGTAAAAAACTATTAGCCAAAAAAGGTCTCCGTGGATGGTGTGGGGTGTCGCATGGCAAATACCAAGTACAGTGAGGTAGCATGTTACCCCTAGTGCCTCCCCAAGTTTGATACCCTACCCACCCCACCAGTCCAATATTCCATGTACCCAGGGACTCAGCCAAGGATATCGGCACAGTTAGTGCTGACCACAGCATTAGAAAGTGAAAAGAATGCATTGGCACAGGCTGCGCTACAGGAGATCTGCTGTCATCGGAGTGACTTGGGGGGCCTCCCAGTAAGGCCTCTGGGATCTCATCCGGGAGGAAGCCACACAGTAAGGACACCCCAGTGACGTCAAAGTTCCCAGAGCCGGGGGACCCCACTTACTTCAGTTCAGCCACCACCTATGCCCTCTTTTGCACCGGCTGTTCCATAGATGGTCTGGCTCAAAGTATTTGGGCTGTTCTACGTCTGTTCCTCACCATCTTCCAGCCCCCATCTGTCTCTGCCTGGTCCAAAGGTGGTCTCTCTCCCCTGACTTCCATCCATTCCCAGGTCTCCCATGCCTATTGAAAGAGGAACGCCTTGTCCCCCTCGAGGACCCTGAGCTTTCCTGGCAATATTAATGCATACTTGAGCCCAAGATGCCAAAGCCTTTGTTTCGCTGAGTAGTAGGATGCTCTCTGCCTCTGTACGTCTGCCATGTAGTCAGGGAAAATCGTGACTGTGTCATTTTCCACCTGCCATGGGCCCATGGTTCGGGTAATTTGCAGAATATTATCTCTGTTGCGGAAGTTGAACAACTGCGTCACCACCGAGCGTGGGGCGCTCCAGGCAGGTGGGGCGGCCTGGCTGGCACTCGGTGTTCTCGCTCTACAGAGAAGAAGGTGGATAACTTGCCTCCCAGTACTTTTTGCGCCAGCCATTGTTCCATATACAGGTCCATGCTCGGGCCTTCAATCCTCTCAGGTAGACCCACCACCCTGATGTTATTGCGGCACGAGCGGCCTTCCACATCTTCCACCTTGCATCACAGCAGGTCCACCTCTTGTTGCATGGCCTCAATCTTTGCCTGTGCTGTGGTCACAATAGGTTGCAGCTCAGCTATTGTGGTCTTATGTTTGGCTACTTTTGACATCAAATTCTTGTGTACCTCCTGAATGATACCCATGTCAATTATTAATGTGTGCAACTTCAGTTCCTGGGACGCTTTCAAGTTTTGCACACCGGTAAGGAGCTCAGTGAATTTAGCATTAGTGTCCTGCAGCTACTTTTGACATCAATTTCTTGTGTACCTCCCGAATGATACCCATGTCAATTATTAATGTGTGCAACTTCAGTTCCTGGGACGCTTTCAAGTTTTGCACACCGGTAAGGAGCTCAGTGAATTTAGCATTAGTGTCCTGCAGCACATGCTCCATGTTGTATGGCGCCCTGGGTTAGGAACATCCTCCATCGCTCAAGGAGATCGGTGGTTGGTTCTCACCTGCTTTCTCTCCCTTCTGCTTCACCATTTTGGCATCTTTGAGTATTGTCCAGGGTGCGTCCAGACCCTTTCTCTCAATCACTCCTTACCCCTCCGATGGTCGCTTCCCACGTAGCCGTCCTGTGCCCCAATCCTCCGACTCCCTCCGCCCCAGTTCTCCAGTTTTTGAGATCCCAGTGGGAGGGGGCGGATGGGGAGGAAAAGGGGGGCCTGCAGTCCTCCTGTTCGGCTCAGGGACTTAGCAGACTCAGCAGGATAGCACCTTCAGGCCAGGAGGACCTTTCCCTTTCACCAAGGTGCTCACCATTCCAGGCAGTACGGCACATGTCCCACCACAGGCTCTGTCAGTATCTCAGGAGCCCCTCTACGTGCCTCCCAATCCAGGTGGGTGACTAGACCTCCAATTTGCCAGTGTTGGAGGAGGGATAACTGCTGCCAGGTTTTGCAGCCTTCCCCACACAAGATGAGCTACAATCACTCCTGGGTGGCTGTCCTGTAAGGTGTCGCTGAGGGCTAGACTGGCACTTACAATTTTGGGAGTCACTTAAGTGAAGCCTTACCAAGACCCCATTGGTGAGAGTTTGGCCGAGTCTGAGCCCCGGAATACACCTCCAAAAGGAAAAAGAATCATCAAAGGCCACCACATGGTAGTGTAACAATCATCAAGGCATGTTTGACTTAAAGTCAAGCCAGTTTGTGAGAATTGCTTGTGCCGCTTTCGTGTGTTACTGACCGGATGTACTGTCTGTCAATGTTGCCGCCTTCACAGCCACCTGCCAGGCTTCCGCATGTCCCAGACATCCAATAGAAAAGGGAGGAGAGGAAGGTCAGCTCGTCCTCTTTGCTGCTGGAGCAGGCCCCACCTTGGCCCCCGTCTCCTCGTGCAACTGAGCACCCACCCGGGCCATCGGCTGACTGTGTGTGGCCCCCGGGGCAGGCAGGTGCACTCGCCGAAGCTGCTCTGGCAAGGGCCTCTGATGGGGATTGATTATGCACACTCTGGCGGCATCCAGCGGCCACCGTCCTTAAGCTGCAATACAATGTGGTGGCTCTGGGAGGGTTCGGGTAGCTCACATGGCCAGCTGCAACCTCCTGCAGGCTCGGTGGATGTCGGGTGGTCTCCTCAGCTTGTTATCATGGGCAGGGTGAGGGGATGCCTATGCTTTTTGCCAGGTTCTTTACAGCGCCAGGACAGTGCTCGCAACTATGCGACCGCCCCTGCCATCTTGCCCAAACTTCCCACTTCAGTGAGATTCTTAATAACATTGCTAATTTCTTTGTTCTTGTCTTGGTTGTAAGTGTAGCATTGCTGAACTTATAGCATCCAACAGACTCCACCCTCCTTTGCAAGTAAAATGTCTAAGGCACGGCAATTCTGCAAAACCGCAGATCTAATAGCTATCAGCTCAATGTCAATAGTTAATGATGCTCCAGCCTTGCTAGTAACAAGTTTATCCACTAATGTTGAAAGCTTTCAAATCTTTACCTCATTTAAAGTAACACCTACAGAGGGAATCTTAACGCCTGAAATATCTCCTACTATTTGAGAAGCACTACTACTATGCTTAGCCTTACAGAAAATCTAACAGCTCGATTATTCAACTTGTCTAAGTGATAGATCTTGGGGTATACTATAGCTAGGTAACAGCCTCCTACCCAATTAGTAGGAAGCATGAAGTAAGCACTTGGTCCACACACACAGTTAACTCCAGGAATAATTGGATTGTTCCCAGCAAATATCTTTTCTATGTAATCTAGAACCTCAAACCTATAATAGCAATTGCTCCATTCAACTGTATGGAAATTCAGGACATTATCCTCTCTTTTCATGAAGCTCAGTCAGGTGACACTCAACTCGGATATAAGGTCCCAGAAGAAGCACTGCAGGTTAAGAACATACAGCAGGATATAGTCTGTACTATAAAGCAGGGTCAAAGAGAGTGGTCGATTTGCCCCAGTCCGCCTAGTTATCACTGCAAATTGAAATTTTTTCCAAAATACAAATCCAGGGGGCATTTTGATAGAATAAATAGAGGGTCTATGATTTGAATGACAAAAGAAATACCGGAGTTATGTCATATAGAGTCTATGGACATACACTCAGTCACATTCGTAAATATTGCAACTTGGGGAGGTGAGGAACCGACTATGATTACATGGGCCACCCCAGAGGTAGTGGACCAAGTTTGGGCTGAAAAGGAGAAATTTGAAAAATGGGGCATTGAGATGACTAGGGAAAGGGAGGAACCCTAACCACAGTTTTTAGATCCTGATGGTTGTGGCACTCGTCGAAAAAAGGTAGGAGAGGAGTGTGGTAGGGGACGTCAAAGCCAAATAAAAAGTCCATTAATGTGCAAGCGGTAATCAGGCCTAACAACGATCCTAAAGGGGGCAAGGAGTAGTTCGATTACACCTTCGAAGGACAACAAAGCCATTCAGGCAGATAACTATATAGACGTTATGACGAGCGAAGGCCATCACCCAAAATCTGATTGGTCCTGGCTCCCGAGTGTGCTGAGTGCCAGTTCAGACAAGGATCTAAGACCCTGACAGAACAAAGTCAGCAACGATGGCCGTATTATGAACAAAGTTGACATCTGCTCACGGAATATAGAGGGCCTGGCAGCAAAGGTAGACGATGAGGAATTTTTATCTTATATTAGAAGGTTCCAGATAGTCCTCTTTCAAGAAAAATGGGCTCAAGAGGAAATTAAGCTTCCAGGATATCTATGTTACAGTAAGCCAGCGATCAAAATAAAATTGAAGGGGCGAGCAGCAGGAGGTCTGGCTTTATATGTAACAGTGGACCTAAGAATAAAATTTGAAGAAGTAGAAATCGATCATACGAACATACAAGCTATTAAGATGTGGCCTCATAGTCCAGCTAATAGGATCCCCTTGATGATAATAAATGTGTATACACATCCCCTTGGAAGCAGAAAAAAAGAAACAATCGACAAGATTCCGAGTTTATTGACATCGCAAAGCATAATGAATCCAGTTCCGTGGATCCTCTTGATGGGAGATTTTAATATGAATCTCTTCCAGGTGACTCCTAGGGATCAAATACTGGACGTAATGGATCAAATCTGGCACATCCCGGCGACGGAAGTACCCAAACAACGATCAGATAGAATGGGCAAAGAAGCAGTGAGAAATTTGGAGCACCACGGTTTCCGAGTATTGAATGGCCGGACGTATCCGGATATACCAGCTCAAGCGACTCATTACTTGGTAAAATCGAAAGCCGTTATAGATTACTCATTAGTATCACTCCCACTATATCAGATGGTAACAAGTTACAAGTTGGGCAATAGGCTGGAAAGCGATCACCAACCACAAATGATTAGACTTAACTTAAATATTCCTCTACATGACCAAACTGCCCCAGAGTTAGGTCAGTCCATTGGCCTTAATTATAAGAGACTACACTGGTCAGTAAATAGCATACAAATGATCAAACAGCAAGCAAGAGTCCAGTGGGAAGCTTTAAATAAAATAGATCAAAATCCTTTGACTCAGTGGGAGCAGTTTTCAATCTGTCTAGTAGTGAAAAATGCTGTTCAGTCAAAAGTCAGGGCAGCAACAGTTACGTCTTTCCCAAATAAGATGTCTGCGCAACTTAAAACAGCAAAGAGAAAATTGAATCATGCCTTAAGGGTTTTAAGAAATGACGCATCCTCCAGAATCAGGAATGACGCCCTACCAAAATTAAGGTCACTTTATAATAAAGAGGTATGGTTACAAACATAAGCGGAGCTAGATCTGTATTGGTGTAAAATTAATTATGCAGCTAAACGTAAAGACGCACATGAGTTTTGGAGATTGGTAAATCAAGCCAATGGCAGGAAACAGCAACTAATAACTTCAAATATATCGAAAGAAGTATGGGAAAAGCACTTGGGTTCTACATCAGGTGCCATAAACAACATAACAAATCCAGTGGAAGATGGATCAGGGGATAATTCAAGGGATATCACGCAGTTAAAAATCCAGTACACAACAGTGGAAAAAATTATAAGTTCTAGTCGTCGGAGTGGTGCACCAGGACCAAATGGCATCCCTCAAGCACTATTTAAAGAAAACTCGCAATATTGGGCAAAGAATCTGACAATACTATTTAATCATGCCTTGCAGAATGAAGAAATCCCCCATAAATGGAGGGGCTCAATCTTGGCCCTGATTTTTAAAGCTGGCCAGTCCTTGGTCCCTGCGAATTGTAGGCTAATAGCCTTAATGGATTGTGAAGCTAAGTTGTTTGCTAAATGTCTGCTGGCAGAGCTAATGGCTTGGGTGGGAGACAGTAAACAGCTGCCAATGAATCAAACAGGGTTTATAAAAGGCATGGGGACTATTATTAACATTCAAATGTTAGCTCTTATAACTGAAATGGCAAAGTGCCGAGCATTGAACCTGTATCTATGTTTTATTGATTTTAGTTCGGCCTTTGACACAGTGCAAAGGAATATTCTTTGGAACAAGTTATCGAAAAGTGGAATCGCACCTAGTTTGTTGAGAGCGATCCAACTGCTGTATACTAATACCTGGACGAGAGTAGGGTTGGGCCAGGGTACAGTAGTGTAAAAAAAAAATGATTTAATGAGTTTTTTTATTTATTTTTATTTAATGAGTTTTATATAGCGCTGGCTAGACCCGTAGGTATCAGAGCGCTTTACATTAGGTTACACAATGTTACAGAAAATGATAACAATTACGCATTACATCAAAAATAAGCAACACATTGAGAGAGGAAAGAAAGGAGAGACAAATAGAGCGGAGGGGGAAGGGGGAAGTGTGAAGGGGGAGGATGAGGGAAAAGACGGCAGGAGAGACGAAAGGAAGTCTGCCCAAAGACCGACTGGGTAGGTGACGTCTGAGGAGGGAATCCACAGCCCGTCTCCCCTATAGCTAAACAAGCTCCATCGGGCATTAGTCAAATAGCTAGGTCTCAAATGACGAGGGAAAGTTCACAGAAGAAAGTCCAGTGGATAAACAGGGTGGGAGCTATGAGCAAGGATGGGTGGGGGCAAAGGTCAATAGCTGGAAAGAGGAGAAGAGTAGAGCTGATAGGGGTAGGGGGTGGGGTGAAGGGGGAGGAGGGAGATAAGGTCAGGAGAGACGCAGGAGAGTTTGCCCAAAGACCGGCTGGGTAGGTGATGGTCAAGGAGGGAATCCATAACCCATCTCCCCTTTAGCTCGCGAGGTAGCTCCACCGGGCATCAGTCAAAATGGCTAGGTCTCCGCTGTTGAGGGAAAGTTCTCAGAGTAAAAGTCCTGGTGGGTGAGCAGGAACAGGGTCGGGTGAGGGCTGAACAAGATCAGGTTGATGACAAATGATTTTAGACCAGGAGAGATAGAGCATCGAGGAGGGTCCCACTGAGGTGGCCATCTTGAGGTCAGGCAAGGGGGATGAGTCCTTGAAGTTCGAATTCAGTCGGTCCCCATTATTCTCTATAACCCAGGAGGAAGGTGGGTGAAAGGTAAGCAGTGGATCAGCAAGGGGACAGAGCCAGGGTCCGCATGTCTTCAGAGGGGGCACGTGATGTCGCAGGTCAGGCGGGGTCCCCCGAGTATCCCACCAATGTCCCAGTCCCTCGAGCAGCATGGTGCGGTGGCCATGTTGAGGTCAGGCACCCAAATGCACAGATATCCCTCCTACGATGCCCCCAGATGTCACCATCAACCAGGGTGATCTATTCAGTAAGCTGCTATTTGCCCCTGCAGACTCCGCTAGCCCCGCTGGTACCTGCTTTGCAGGAGCTCGTTCGTGGTGCGGACGGCCGCCATGTTGGAGTCAGGCGTCGGTCTCCACGTGTGTCCCCGTAGCATCTCACTGTACCGGAGGGGAACCTCCACTCCTCCTGCAGGGCTCAGCTGCTCGTTTGGTGGTCTACCGGGCCCGGTTTCAGTTTCGGGTCAGCCGGGACCGCGATGCACGGAGCCTCGCAGTTCAACACTCCCCCCCCCCCCACGGAGGCAGCGCTCTCGTCGTTACTCCCGGGGGGGAGGGGGGCCGGGAAGCCTGACCGTTGTCCGAGGTTAGAATCTCGGCGTCCGTCGGCTCAACCGGTATCCTGCCGCTATCCACTGTTCGGTCCAGCCCGGCCACCGGGGAAGCAGATGGGGGAGTCCCAGAACTTGCCGCTAATCCGGTGTAGTTTCCCGGGGGCCCGCTCCCGATGTAGCGGCCCCCGCTCTGCTACATCAAAACGCGAGTCCGCTCACCCCAAGCGCCATCTTGAGGCGCAATCGCTTGGCGAGAATTTAGCCGATATCACGGCAATGCAGCAGCCAGGTGGAACGGCGGCCACAGCGGCAGGCGCTCCCAATGTTCAGATGTCGGGAGTTAACCCTTCTTGCTGGTTTTGTGGTGTTGAAGCACCGCGCTAGGTTGTTGAGCGCTGGGCTTCCACGGAGCTTAAGCTCCGAGCAGCCATGATGGAACCGGCTCCTCCTTGATAACAAGGAATGGGCCGAAGCAAGGATGTGTGTTGGCTCCTACCTTGTTCAACCTGTATTTAGCTGATATTTCTCCTAGGTTGAACGATATTAACTCTCATTCCCCGTCGGTGGCCGGTTTTAAGGTTTCCCACTTACTGTATGCCGACGATATTGTATTAATAAGTTACACAAAGGTGGGGCTGCAGAGACTAATAAACGAAACTTCTCTATACGCTTCATCTCACGGGTTAAAGGTCAACTTAAAGAAGTCAAAAACAATGCTGGTGTCAAGGGGGTTAGCAGCGCAACTTTTATTGAGTATAGAAGGGTTAGTATTAGAAACCGTTTCAGAGAATAGATATCTGGGTGTCATACTAGACGCTAGGGGGTCATACTAGACGCTAGTGGGCAGCACTACAGAGAAGAAATAACTCACTAACTGCAGCATTTGCAACCCTAAAGAATAACTTAAAAGGCCTTTCCCTCAAACCATTACTAGAAGTAATGTCAGTTAAACACGTTCCATCTCTGACATATGGAGTAGAGACCTTTAGAGGACGTGCTGATAATATCATAGACAAGCTGGTGACATAGACAAGCTGGTGGCAGGTACCTATCGTCGCTTGTTTAATCTCCCTCAGCAGACATCACCAGCGCAAATTCGACTTGAATTTGGCCTTAGACGACAGAACCTAAACAGTTTAGGGGCATATTTGAAATTTTGCCACAAACTGAGACGGGATAATAATGCAACGCTGATGACAGTGATTTGGGAGGCGATAAGTGACAACAAACATAAGCAGGCCAACGAATACTTCAAATTGGCTATAGATACGTTTAAGGCTGAACAATTATGGGCTTTACCCCTTTCACAGGTGGCATTTAACAAAGTGATAAATTGGTGCAGCAAAAAAACGTCCTTGCTGTTGGATAAAGCAGTATTGGCAAAAAGAGCCCATGCATGGACAGTGATTGCTTCATATGATATGCTCAAAGCTCAGAGCTATCTAGGGGTTCTAAATAGCCAAAGGGCCAAATTGAAATTTATGAGTCTCCGGTTAGGCAACAGCCTATTTCGTGGGGACACCCCAAAGTGGAAAAAGCCGAGTGGTAATAGGACGTGTCGCCTCTGTAACTATAATAGAGAAGATATTTGTCATATCATCTGTAGTTGCCCGGGGCTATTAGTGGAACGTAGGAGGCTGCTGAGGCAGGATTTTAATAGTCAATTGATACGATCATGTCGACAAGCAGTCATTGCCAGCCTGCAGGGAGAAGGTTTACAATTCACTGGCAGACTTTTGAAGTTCATAGAAATAGCAGAGAGGAAATTGACTAATAGTGATCAATGAAGAGATTTTTTTAGTACTTATGAATTGAGGAATTGTACTCTTAATTATGTGGTTTTTAAATAAGGGCTCGGGATTGGTTACGTATGAAAGGTAAGGAAATTGCATAAAGAGGTTTTATTGTATGAAATGTTAAAAAATTGTATTAAGATGTTTTTTACTGTAAGTTTTTATTAACTGAACAATACATTTTTTCATTCATTCATTCATTCATTCATGAAGCTTAGCTTCCAGTCTAAACTCAGCTTGGGTTATGTTCCCAGATCTCTATTTTCCTTCTTCCTTTACCCATTTTTGTTTCCAATATCTCTTCCCATCTCAGTCAATAACTCCCCAATAACTGTTTTCTCCTGTCATCCAGATCATCAATAAATTTCTTTTCAGTTGAACTCACCAAATAATTCAGGCTCTGTCTATGGGCACGGACAGTGTCAAGCTATTCTTGGAACCTAAATAAATGTCAAACAGTGTCCATCTCTTTATATTGGCATGGGGATTCAAGTGTTTGTACATGGGCACTTCTGACAGGACCAGATCATAATGCTCTTGATGATATAGTAAGCTAAGAATGATACTGTATGAGATGCCATAACTAAGGGGAATATGATGGTACGTCATGCCCTCTTCCACCGATGTGGGTAAATGAGTGCAGAGATAACAGTCCTTAGTCTGCATTATACTTGAATACTCATGCAACAGTTTAAAATACACACTGGAAGAGAAATCTCCCTATGAAGAATTATTGTGCAAAACCTTGAAGACAATTTCATACTGTGTGATAGAATGTGAATTAGCAGCAAAAACAGTGGGGCTGCTTTTACAGGACTATCATCTGCTGGGGAACTCAAAGCTATCAGTAAAGCAACAGTGGAAATAACAATGATAATCAGTACTACAGTTGCAAATACTCTACACTGATTTTGTGAGAGGATATCCATGGTTTCTCTAGAATCAGACCTTAAAAAGAAGAACTGTTGAAAGCAAAATAATGATTACGACTTGTTAGACCACTTGTACAAACTGCAAAACTGTGTTGTTTTGTATGGCTCCTAAATCAAAAAATCCAGCAGCACTTTGAGCAATTGGGGTTATGGACACTTAAGTTCAGTCTGAGCCCACAGCTCCTGTAAACAGGTTGGGGTTCCAAACAACTTTTTGTGAAGTCTGTTTCAAGGGGACAGTGGTGGCAGCAGGCACTCCTCTCACGACTCCCAAAACTACAGGCATCAGAGCCATGGAGATCAGGGAAACTGTAGCAGGCACAGTCATTGTCTGGGTCATTATAACAGGGGTCGCCACTCCAGGAACGGGCGCAACCGGGGCAGTAGTAATGGGAACAGTCATTTTTTTAAAACCATTTTATTGGGTTTTCCACTTTACATTTACATTTTACATCTATATCACAGTTGTTATGCTTACGTTTTTTCTGAATTACACTCCTGGTGTTTTTGTAGTAAGGTTACATGGAGGTAGGATCGTGTGTTGGTGAAATACCCGGATCTTGAGCGAGTGGGGATGTAGTTTGGTATCCTCCATAGGGGGTTCCTGTGAAGTGTAACCCAATAGGCGAGATCTTGGGTAAAACTGTTTGTCTCCTAACTTGTGTTCTAACTAGGGATGTGGTATTTGGGAGTGGGAATGGGAGTGGGGGTGGGTGGGCAAGCATCTATTCTATGTGGTTATGTCGCAGGGCATGTGTTGCAGTGTATGTCGGGTTCTGCTGGGGTGCGAATGCATTTGGGGTTTCCACTGAGGGTGTCGAGTTGGGCATCTCGGAGTGGCTTGGCTGTGTCACAGTCATCTACTGTGGATAGGGGTGGAGGAGTGCGGCCCATTCTGTGGAGATGCGGCGGCAGCGCACACCCCCCACCTTTTCATTTCTTATCGCGTCCTCCTCTGCTGTGCCCCATTTATTGACTGCTCCCGTCCAGGCTTCTAGAGGGGGTCCTGCGGGAGCGCGCCAATGCATTGTGATGCCCTGTTTAGCCAGTAGGAGGGCCAGTGATGCGAACGTGTCTGAATTTTATATTGTTTCTGGCACCAGAATATGCAGAGCGCGTAGGCTTCCCATGTGGCTATGTCGGGGAGCCCTGTGAGCTCCTGTAGCTTACTGTGTCCCAATAGGATTGTATGGTGGGGCAGCTCCAGAACATATACTGAAATGTGGCGCTGGGGGTCTGGCAGCGTGGACAGAGAAATTATGTGTCTGGGTAGAACCATTGGAGCCGCTCTGGCATGAGGTAGGCCCGGTGTAAGGATGTAAAATTGGATGTTTTTAGATCGCGCATTCCGGGATATTTTCTTGGAGTACTCTAGGGCACATTCCCACTCCTTGTTGTGTAGTGGGCGCTCAAATTCCTCCTCCCACGTTTGTCACAGTCCGGTAAGCAGCGTGGCCATGAGTTCTTGAATGGCTTTATACAACATTATACGATTGCGATCTGGAAGCCAATAAGTCCTCCAGGAAGCCATCACTAGAATCAGTGTTGGTGCTGGATTTATCTTGTGTGCCGTTATCCTTCTCTCCTTGTGCCTTCCTCCTTTTAGGCTTTTCTTTGGTTAATAATACTCGCTACAACCTAGCTCCCTCAACCATGTCCATTCTCAACATCTGCTGCTCCTCATCCAACTTAGCATCCACCCAACTATGGACAGCCCTCTTCACCTTATTCTGGTATTTTTCCTTTTCTGCATGTGCAGCACTCTCCCAAGCATTCAAAGCCTCCTATTGCGCTGTTCTAGGTTGGGGTTCCGATTCTTACAACACCGTCTCAAGTTTTCAATTATGATCACATTAAGGGTACCATATTGAGGGAATTGTAAAGCCCCTTCTTTTATGGTGACCTTCTTTGATTGTTTAAGTATAGAGCCTGACATTTACGGTCATACAATGACCTAGCGTTCCTTCGGAGGGCACTTCCTCACCTCCCCGAACTGGAATCCTAACATCTCCCTTCACCAAATCTTTCAATGTTCTAAAGCATTTCATGTCAGCAATCAAAAGAAAATGAATACTTTTAAATTCAAGCAATCAGCGATTCTCAACCAATCACAGTGCAGTGCGTAACAATGTTAATGTACGATCTCAGGGCAGCACCTTCTATGCAACCCTTTCACTGTGCAGCATTCTGATACAATGACCAATACCAGCATGGCACTCACTCCAGCCAACCAACACCAATGCAGCACCTAATGCCACTGGTTTAGCACCTCATAGTGGCTCTCCCTCCTTTACAATTTCCTTTGTGCAGGGAAACTTTTACAAAGATGGCAAAGCAAGGACACATACAAATTATCTCTTGTCTGCTTCACTAAAGAAGTTAGAAATTTACACTCACTCAAGAGGATTATACAGGGAATAACGCTTTCCAACGTTATCGCACA
Source organism: Calotriton arnoldi (assembly GCA_963921515.1). Lineage (NCBI taxonomy): Eukaryota > Metazoa > Chordata > Amphibia > Caudata > Salamandridae > Calotriton > Calotriton arnoldi. The sequence goes on from CAWUFW010000030.1 coordinate 3,959,041, forward strand.
CACAAGTGAAATCTCAACCAGTGAGGAATCACCCTGACTAGTGCATCTTCTCCTCTGCGCAACAGGATCTACTAACATAAATCACTATTGGTACATTCACAACACAAAGTTACAATTTCCTATCTCAATTAAGTGGCCGATGGTACCTCCCGGACCAGCAATACAAACTTTAGCAGACAAGTTAAACAACAATATATCATGTCTATCCTGGTATTTTAGACTATGGCGAGTCTGATAACTTCAACTGTCCAATACCAAGTGCATAGGCATTTACGCGAGCAAGCAATTTAAATAAAGAAGTATGTTAGCTGTCCATCCTGCTTCACAGTCCTCTTGGATGTCTAGTAGGCGCTATACTGCAAAATGGATAATTTCAGCACACACACCGCAAGCTTGACATACACAATTTGCAACACGCAACCCTGTTTATATACTCACTCCTCCTGTACTGCATCCGCCTCCAGAACCTCTAAAACACTGCACTATTATGTTAAGATGTTTGGCATGAAAAGCATGTTATGCTTCACTTGCTAATGCGGCGCACAGTGCTCTCAGAGAACATACAGAACCATGTTCATTGAGACCCCTGTGAAGCATGCATTGAACACCAACCATTGTGAGCCTCGAAATGACTGTATACTTCCGGTGTTTGGAGTATTTAAGCTATTTGTCAACTTCCCCTGTGTTCTACTTCAGATGAGCTGTACTGAGCATAGCATGATCAGTCCACTTGGTTTATTACATTGCATAGTGCGGAGCATTCTTTCAGGAAAGTAAGGATATGTGATGCGTCCAGCTAATACTGCATAATCCATTTCTTGAAACATGTTTGCAGAGTGGCACTTCAGGACCACATTGACAAAAAAAACAGCTCTAAACCAAAATGTAATAACGATCCCCAGAGCAATAGTACACAACAAAAACAAAATAAGTATTAGCAAAGCAAATAGTCTAGTTTTATATGAGCTAATACATGTGCCAATTCTTCAACTAAAAAATTAAAAGGGTTTGTGCGCAGGATTGGGGCCGTGTAATTTTCTATTTAACATTCAGGTTCAGGTTTTTCATTTGATTCTAATGTACCATACACAAGAGCACAGTAGTTTGCCACTTCATTGGCGTAAATATTATCCAATCAGACCATGTCATATCCACTCTGTCACCAATCTGACCATAAAAACTGTATAAAATACTTTGCAGGAGCCGACTGCACCCTTTCTGTATTACAAGGTCGGTCACTCCATGACGACCAAACAGGAAGTCAGGCAAGGCACTGCAGAACTTCCACTCAATCTGCGTGTCGCACCAAGACAGGAGGCGGGCCTCAAATCCTGAAAGAAAAGAAACAAGAAGAGGATTGGTGGCATTGGACCCCATCGAGAGCAGAGGAAAGAGAAAAGGTGCCCTGAAAATTCAAGGAGCTGTGACGGGAGACACACTGTCATCCCAACCACTTCACCAGGATGCCCTGGATCTTGGCCAACCGCGGGGAACCAAGACGGCAGTAGAGGAACTTGCCCCGAGTCCTGCATGCCTGATGATCCTTTCTTCCCACCACGCTCCAGGAGGAGCGCGGCTTCGGCAGGTGTGTGGACGGCTCCTGAACAGAACCGATAAACAAGACGGCAAAGCTCAAGAGGAAGGAGTGGGTAGAAGGTAGGCATTACCATGTATGCCTAAAAATACAAGACTGCTTGCCAAGAATGAGATGGCATGAACATACTTTAGTTTAAGCTGTCAGTCCTTATTTTCATTTGGAAAACTTATGTCTATTTCGTTTGTAGTGTCTCTCGCCACATATTGGGTTTGGAAATCCATTCACACGCTTCGCTCTCTTCTTCACAATAACGTCACCATGTATTTTACAGGAATAAAAAGCCTCACAATACTAACCTTACAAAAGGTGTCCAAACAAAATAGAACTAAAACTTACCTGGCCCTATATTTTATTTTGTTGAGGGTGCCGGTGGACGGGAGCTCCAAAGGAACTGAACGAGAGGAAGAAAAACAATGACTTAAGTTATAGAAATTGATTCATTTATAAATTTAAGACAATAAACCGTGCATTCCCATTTAAGACACTGACTCTGGTCTTCTAATCTCAGGTCAAGTGACACACTCTTATATATGGCACATTTTAAAACAAAAAAAATTCTGAAATTGTAGAGCCTCTAGTAAATCTGGAATATGTGGCCCGTTTTTTATGGGTTTTCCAAACAATGTCATGAAACCCCTTTGTTACCTCAACTGACTAAATTCATGGACCATACAGAACCATAATGACCATCTGTGTAGATTGTAACAATCCATTGGCCGTACAGCATGCTCTTGTAATTGCAATTACCTATGCTGAAGTTACATTGCACAAGTATAATGCTTCCAGAATATGTTATCTGTATATTCTGCTCAAATGGTTTCATTATGGTCTCTCAGACAAGAACCATCCACAAATAAAGTCAAATCATCCAATTCCAGTGGGACATATTGAATGTCTGGTTTTGGATTGTACACAGTTCTGTCAGATCAATACAATCATGATCACTGTCACCTATTTAATCGTCAAACTCCTTCTTTGCAAAAGGTAAAAGTGTGGCAGGATTCAGGGTACTGCAGCATTTGATTGAAATGTTCTCTGCAGCCAAATTAATCTTCTCATACTTAGCAAAATGACTGTTTGTGAGATATTGAGTATGTGTATGAGTTAGCAATGCCTCTACTGAAAGTTGAACTAACACAATAAATGTGTACAGCACCACAACTGCTTCACTTTGAACTACTGCCAAAGACGACATTGCAATGTTCTTCATGCACACAGGAAGGGCGATGGCCATTGGACGTAATGTAGCAGAGAAGCATGCAGTGGGTCATTTCCCTTCTCCATGTTGTTGTGTAAGAACAAAAAAGGCCCACCCTTCTCTTTCATGACAAAATAAATAACAATGCTTCTTGTAATTTGACAGTTCTAGAGCAGGGGAGCTACACAAACTATATCTGAGCTGTAGGAAGGCTTGCATGCATTCATCGTTTCAAGGCAACGAGTCCCTCATATTGCTGTGAGAAAGCCTATGTAAGGCTTTCCAATCAGAGGAAAGTTTGGAATCCACGGACGACAGTAGCCAACCATTCCCAAAAACATAATCAAGAAAAATGCTTCATACAAGTCTATAACAATTAACTCATTAGCTCCTGATAGAGTCTGAAACAATATTAATGCAGGATTTGGTATCACCGGACAGAATGGGATCACTCTACCATTAATTTTGCACAGGTCTTGTACTATGCACCATTGCAACTTGTTTTCTGTTTTTTTGTATTCCCATGATTGGACAGTTGCACGGTCTCCTTATCACTTCCTTTAGAATGTCTTGTTCAGTCATTTTGTCAATAACAAGTAAAATTCCCACCTCTGCTTCTCAAGTAAACTTGTATTAAGGAGGGCGGGGATACACTGCATTTGGTTTCACTGAGACCTGTCCTGGCTCTGCTCATATTCACAGTATGTCTTAAATCTAGAGGTAGGTTTTCTGTAGTGAGGGAATGTTTTAATTGTTGTCTCTTATGAGTTTAATTGAAAGTCAGAATCTTCGTACTGTGTTTGGAAGTAAATCACGCTATTTAGTTTGCACACTAAATCGTGACCCAACAGATAAACTGGACGCGTTTCACAGATAATTCATGATTATTCATGGTTGAACCAATTTTCACTGGGACATTAGCTGACAACATTTTAGCCACCTGTTTAGTTTAAATACCTATAATTTGGATTTCTATTCCTGGGAGCTGTAGATTGGGAACCTCCACCAGCCAAACCATGGAGCGGGCAGCACCTGTAGTGTTTAAAAATGATACTGGATGACCATTCATTTCTCCTTCCACAAAAGGATCATCCCAGTCTACCTGTAGGACTGCGGCATGCATGCAATCATCATCTCCCATCAGGCACCTTCATTGTGCTTGACTCTGACCTGTAGGAACTCAGAATGTAGCTTTAAATGTGAAAATTGTCATTAATCACGGACGGTTTTGCTGAAATCTGAAACTCAGTTGGGAATCCTGCATTTTATTTTGCATAAACTGTTGCATAACTGGAGCTGAAGGCATATTCCCATTGAACTGCCTTATATGCTGCATGTTCTGCACAGAGGACGGTAGGGCCAGGAACCACTGACTCTGTCTTCCCATTCTGTGCCACCTGATTCATGCTCTGTTGCATTTGGGGAATCATTTGCTACTCATTTTGAAATGTCTTTGGATTAAATCTTCATTCCCATTTCCTGTGTCCGTTTTTACCACAGATTTGGCACAGGCCATTTTTTATCTATACATTATTAATACCATTTTGGGTAGGCATGTTGCTGATAAAGCCTTTACTTCTACCACGAGGAGCACCAATTTCACCTTGCACAAATTGCACACCATTTCCTTGTATACCAGTGCTTTGCATACCAACACCGGCACCTGCATCTTAAACAGAGGCTTGAACACCACCTTGACCACCCTTTTGAAAAAACTTCATTTGAGCCACCATCTATTCTTTTTTGTCATTTACTTTGTAGCATCACAACAATCACTGCAATACTGTGTGTAGACTAAGCTCTCATCTACCAGCAGGGGCAAAGTCTCTCCTCCACGGGTAGGGATATTAGGTTCATTCAAATGTGCACCCATTGTAACCTCAACGTAGCACTCACAAGTGCATGTAAGACTAGACAACCAATCACAATGCAATACAAGACAGCAAAACAAGACAAAATGAGACAAAACACAATACATAAAGGCAAGAACTAAACTAAATACACCTTTGTCTATCTAACAGGATACAGGATAGAAAATCAAACTCGCTATAGAAAAGGGTGTTATCCCCTTAAGTGCTTACAATCAAACCAATTCTAGACCTACCCTTAGATTCAGCGTATCTGTCTTTGTGCACAGAATAAACACCACTACCCAGGATTAGTTCTTTTACACAGCTTTAACCTATAACCTGAAGTGACGCTACTCGCCTTTATCCAGCAGACAACCTTATAATGTTATCTCGACATCTTAGATTTCCATAAATCTGTTACCCTTGTACATAAATCCCAAAAACCTTTAAGCATAAATCCCATAAAACCGCAATATGTCTTCATCAAAATCTGCAATTTCAACAGCTGGCGCAATTCACCAAATATATTACAATGCAAAACATTACAATAGAGCATTAAATGTTGGACGCATGTGTAAGGCAAAATACCATTGGCATTACACGCTATGTGGCGCAAGCAAAATACATGATTTCACTCCAAATCAAAATCACAAGACGGCACAATTACGATTTGCATAAGACAACTCATCACATGAGACAACTCATTACACAAAGCTTTATTGGTACTCAGGCAATGCACCTCCTTGAATCACCAACAGGTACACCAGCATTACACAAACCAATTCCATGGTTCCCTAATTTCTGACCATTTTTGAAATTCTCAATTTTCACTAGTTATGTAACTTAATTATACAGATTTATGCAAATTATTCGGCAAATCGTCCAAGTTTTCTCCATCGAAACTCTCTTCTAATATGTCTTACTTTGCCCAGCCAAGTGTTCATCATTAAAAGTCTATCAGCACTTCAACTAAAAAGTTAAAAGGGTTGATGTGCAGGATGGGGCTGTGTGAGTCCCACAAGACAGTGGCCAGAGGACAATAAAGAAAAATTCACATTCCAAATTCAAAGTAAAAACCTTAAAGGTTTATTCAAATTTAGGTCATTACTGAAGGCAAAAATGGTTAGATCAAATAATCATCAATATTGCATGAAATAAAGCCATTTGCAAAAGGTAATAATGTAAGGCTGCCCTCCAAAACCTGTAAATAGCCAGAACCAAAATATCAGCAAAGGACTAGTATAAATCTGCTCAGTTCAAAGTTAGGGAATGTCTAAGTATAAATCAAATAGACTAACAGAGTCTGCTCAGTTAGAAATGAAGCAGAAAGTCTGCCACATATCCCAATAAGGACACATATTATAGGTTGTTAGACAGTGAAAGGCATACTTTTGAGAGGTTATGTGACGTTACAACGCATGCCATTATCCCGCATGCCGTTGCAACGCAAAACTTTACCCCGACTTGCTGTCGGGGGTGCGCTGGAAGTTGGAATAGTTTAATTTACTATTCCAACTCCAGTGTGTGCAACAGTAGGGAAGGTGTTGGAGTTAAATCCAACACCTTCTACGCACTGCTACACTCCTTTCGCGTTGCAAAGGCATGCGCGGTAATTGCATGCGTTGTACCGCATGCGGTGTAACGGCTGTTTCCCCAATTGACATTGTGTGTAGTGAGATCATAGGGCTAACAACAAATCATCATTCTTATAAATATGATAAATGAAATAAGAAACATTTTGTAAACCTACTTTGCATGCATAATTACAAATAGGGAATGGGAACTAATAACATAACATTTGTATAAAAAGTGAAAACAATACACAGTGCACTGCTTAAAACAGACTCGGACACATATGTTGTAAATACAGGAACACTCAACACATGCTTCTTTCTTGAGGAACACAAATGAATACATTTTATACAGCACTAGGAAACATCACCATGAAATGAACTCTATTTCACTTATTTTCTACACAGGAGAAACACAGGAAAGAAAACATGTATACAGAAAAGCTCTCCCTTGCAATTAAAAAAAACACCTTGTTGCTGTCACTTGAAAACGTGTATTAATGGCAGCTGATTTTGGCCTAGTCAGGTCAACTGAAGTCTGGTTATGCTGACTAAAACACATTTAAATAAAGCATTATTTATTAAAACACTAACATATGTAAACACGCATGCATACATTCGCTCACTAATTTGTGCAGTGTCTCTATGCAACTAATCTCTTTCCGTGCCTCCTGTGGTTTATTTAACCCTCTTTTTGTTTATTACCCAAGTTTGTGATGCAAACAGGATGCTTGCTTTGGAAGGCACTACCTTCTCCAAAATGTTCAACCTCCACACACCACTGAATCTCCAAATAGAAATAGAGACCAGTGGCCTTTAAACGGGAAGAAAAGAAGAGAGCATAGCTAACCAAGGTATGCCCACTTGTTTTGCATGACACTAGCGGTATCTACTCTTTTTTTGGCCTACACAGTCATGCCCTAATGACACATATTTGTTCTGTCAATCATTAGGGTTGAGTGTGATCTGGCCCGACTCGTAACCTTAAAATCAAAGCTGACATAATTAGGAAACTGACCTGCTGCCCTGCCGATCTCATTCGATCATCAGTAATACCACAGTCTGTCTCGCTGTAATAACAGTAGAGTTAACATGTGGTGTCCCTATTCTCACGAACATAAAGAATTAAGTTCCGTCATGCCGAAGAGTTGCACATGGTCCCGTCCGACTCAGATCACATTCTTGCCACCACCACTGTCTGTCTGGCTCTAATCTGTTCCAACAGTTCTAACTGTGGTAAACTAATTTACCTGGCCATATTTATTGACTGTTACTCTGTTCAATATTTATGGCAGTGCATAAATCCTAATTCTTGCAGCCCACCCCGCTTTTCTTATTAATATCTGTCGGAGTAGCATTAACATTACTAGTTTATTGTTTGCAGCATACCCCCTATAAATAGATAAATTTTATACACCCATATCACACAGGGTGGGTGATGTGTTCCACCAGTCAATCTCTAGAATCGTGTGGAAATGTCTGCCATGTTGAGCCACATGTGGTTTGCTTTGTTAGTACAAGTGTGGCATTATGTTGTTTGTGGAAGCAATAACTGAATACATGCTATCGCAAGTTGTTAAAGAAATGATTTGTCGTGTTTTCTGTGTTCTTTCCATGGATATTAGAGCTTTCAACAAGAAAAAGCAAAGATATGCTTTCACTATACTATCACATAAGCACTTTATTTGGTTTGGATGATAATATAGAGAGGGTCTTATGGTTAACGGTCCTAAATAAAGCCCTTTGATGATTCTCTCATCAGATTAGGGCTCAAACTTTCAGACCAAACAAGATAGTGAGTAAAAACTTATAATCACTAACTAACCCTCCTGCTTCTTTAGTTTTTAACCTTGCAAAGGGTGAGTCTTCACAGTGTGACTACTAAAATTAATATATTCTACCAACCCTAATGCAATTTTAACAGTGTAAGATTTATACCCATATTTCACCACTACCTTAACTTCCACATATAAAAGAGGCCTGGATAAGCCCAAATAGCACCAGGACAGTGCTGGTGCAGGAGCAACCCCAGTGATAAAGCTTTCCACCTCAATTGGGTGAGGGGATGCCTCCTTTTTTAGGAATTAACTTAAGGCTCAATAGAGTCACATGTTTATTCAATCATAAAGATTTTTTGGAGAAACCAATACACTATCACAGAAGCCAAGTCAAGTCAAATGTATTCAAATGTTCGGTCTTTTAAAACCATTACACCATATAATATCATTTACATTACTTAAAGCATCCTATATGTATAAAGAGAACATTAATGAAAATAATAAAAATCTTCATTCATTGTTCTACACTTCGTAAAATCAAAGACCCGATTATATTGTCCATAAAGTGCTGCACCCTAACATCATCCTCATCTTAAAGACCATAATCATCATGAAACTGTATATTAAAGTATTTGATTTTCTTCTGTAATTCTTCCTAATTCCTTTAGAAACAAATTTATGAATTTAACCCCCCTGCAGACCAGCGGAATCGAAGACCCACCTAACCAGGTGGTTACAGCTTCCCTGCATGTTCGTATGTTCATATTAATGAATATTTCTTTCAAAAGTATCTTTCTTTCTTTTAATAACTTCGGACATGCACAGAGAATATGCGATAGGGATTCATGTTTGTAGCTGCACAATCTGCAGTCTTGATTTTGGTGCTGGTCTTTCCAGGAGGGAATCAAATCCCTTGTTTCCCACATACCAAAGCGTTAATTCATAAATTGGTTCTTTAAAATTTTTGAGAAATGTGCTGATAAATAAACCTGCGGTTTCCTGGTGCCATATGAATTCATCTCCGTCCAGGCAGGCCGTCTTTGTAATAAGCTGTTTTCATCTGTTATGTTAGACAGGATTTTGGTTGACAGATTTAATGCTTTGTTAAGGGCCTGTTTCCCCATGCCTGAGTTCCAAATTTCTTGAATGCAAAGATCCTCAATAACTTGTGCTAAGTAACAGCCCCAAGAACCTTGTATTTTCTTCTCTCTCTGAGCTTCTATTTCTTTCCAGCACAAATTCTCAATAGAATCGGTTGTGGCTGCTCTAAGCCTTCCACATAGTTTAATAAAAGCACTTTTACTCCGATGTATTTGATTGGTCAAACCAAACTCTAAACGGACTTGAGCCGGTGATGCTGCTTGCTGAATGAGGAAGACATTTTTATAAACCTTCGTTTGGATACTATTTAGGATTAAGGTTTCACGACCCCTCATAATTTCGCTACCATATGTAACAGAAGGCATTAACTGTGCCGACATAACGGATAATAGGTGGCTGTAAGATGGACAGCTTAATTTTTTTTTTTTTATAAATTGAAGCCGTAGATAAGATTTTGGGCTTTAGCCCTCATTGCTAGAAACTGATGCTTATAACTCAGTTTTCTCTCGATTTTAAACCCCAAATATTTATATGAGGCAACGACCTCGACTTTTTTTCCGTCCAAAAAACACGCGTGTTTTTTGTATTTGGCATCCACTAACCGCACTACCTTTGTGTTAGATAAATTTAATTCTAATCCATGCCGATCCATATACTTCGCTAGTGTACTCATGCTGTGTTGTAGCCCAATTGGGGTTTGGCTGAAAAGCACTATGTCGTCAGCATACTGCAAGTACCTAATTTCCTCTTTGGCTAACCTTGGTGGATGGCTGTTTTCTCCAGTAAGTGCTTCTTCAAGATCAGCTAAATACAGATTAAAGAGGCTTGGGGCTAACACGCACCCCTGTTTTAATCCGTTGTGGGTACCTATTTTCTTTGTTACACAACTGCCATCACCTATTTTCACCTGAGTCCAGGTATCAGTGTACAGTTCTTTGATGGTGTTCAGTAAGTTGTTTGGAATGCCCCACGTCGCCAGTTTTCTCCATAAGTGTTTTCGGGGCACACGATCGAAAGCTGACTTTAAGTCCACAAAGCATGCAAACATCCGCTTGTTCTGATGTTTGGCATTTTCGATTAGTAGCGTTATAGCTGAAAGATTAGTTAGTGTGCCTGACCCTACCCTGAACCCGGTTTGAGACAGAGGTATCAGTTTTGTGTCGTCTGACCATTTTTTAAGATGTTCTAGCAGACAAGTAGCATATAGCTTAGCTTAAACATCTGTTAATGCGTTAAGTCTGTAGTTGCTGGGCAGTGACTGATTTCCACCTTTAAAGATTGGTTGAAAAATACTTCCCCTCCATGATTCTGGGATTTTATTTGTCAGAAACAGCTCCTTAAAAAGTGGTGTAAGATAAACTGCCCAGTACGCAGGCTCTCCCTTAAAGAGAGCATTTGGTATACCATTAGGGCCTGCTGCACCCTCTTTTTTTAATTTCTTTATGATTTTTGTTAATTTTTCTGTATCTGTAAGTTCAAGGATATTTTTGCTTTGATGTTTATTCATGATGATTTTTTCTTGAGTTCCTGTGGCTATCAGCGCTGCTGTTGACAGACCCCTTCTCTTTTCAGTTACATTATCACAACTGTCTGTTTTTAGTTTGCACTCTGGTTCTTTATCACAGAAGCATACGGGCTGCTCTTGACAGGGAAGCGGACTGGATTGGGTTCTCAAAAATTCCTCTCATTCCCTTTTAATGCTATAGTTCTCAAATGGCTGTTTTGCTGTTGCACATAGTTCCAGTACCATTTAGATACTTCTTTTTGCTGGGGAGTTCTATTTGTACCTCTAATTCCATCTGGCACAGATCATGAAAAACCCATTCTTGTGTTGCGAAACAAGAAGTCACAAGCCTCAAGAAATCTATTTGCCCACTCACTGTGGTGAGTCAGATTTTATCAGGGCAAGATCATTTTAGGGCCTACTGGCCCATTGAGGAGAGCTCGTAAAGGAAATGTGTTCTGCTCTTTCAGAAAGTGAATGAGCTTTAAAGCTGACTTTAAATCTTTTTTATTTTTTTTATTTTGTTTATTAGCATTTTCATTTCAATCAACAGGAATTTACATAGTAATAACATTTTAGCATTTTACAGCTTTCACATATTGTTAGCATTTCTTGGACTGTCCCATCCCCTCACGTACGGTTTTACAAGTACATTCTATGTCCCCAGTGGGTCAGTGTCCTGCGGGTTTCCGACAGTTCCCAGAGACCAGGTGACTCATGAGGTGCGATTAGTTAGTGTTATCTTGTTAGTGTGTGTCAAGTTCATTTTGCCCATCCATTCCTAGGGGATTGAGTAACAAGTATTATTTCAGAGGCCCCTATTTGTCATTGTGTCTCGAAGTCTTGGGTAGGAGTTATGAATATGTGGTTAGTTGTTCCTGGCAATAAACTAAGTCCTGCAGCCATTCCTTAAACTTAGGAGGCCTTCCGCGTCCCCATCTACAAGCCACTTTTTGCTTGGCCAATAAGAGTCCTAACGAGACAAAACACCTACTAGGTGCGTCTATGTTCTGTGTAGCCCAATAACGCCATCTGGGGGGTAATGCGTATTCGTGTGTCCACCATTTGGGACAAGGCTTCCTCGAAATCCCACCAGTATTTAGATATCAGTCTGAATGCCCAGGCCAGGTGGAGGGAATCCGCCCCCTCCGCCCCTCATCTGTCACAGTTATCTGTTGGTCTTACGTGATATTGGTGCATCCTCACTGGGGTGTAATATGTCCTATGAAGGAACTTGAAGTGGATAATGCGTAATTGGCTGCTGCCCATTATCTTTTCAGTCTGCTGGCAGCAGTACATCCACTGAGCGTCTTCTAATGGTGTGCCTAGCTCTGTCTCCCATCCCACCCTCAATCCGACCGAAGTCTCAGCCTGGGTTATGAGTGTACTGCGATAAAGTCGTGCTACTGCATATGAGGAGCTGGTAGCCTGAAGCATATTGTGCAGTGGGATCAGTGTGGGTGGCTCCACCATTAAGTCCAGGGGTGGCTGATTTAATGTCTTGCCTTAGCCAAATGTACAGAAATATCTCCAGAAGAGAGTGGGTATTTTCTCAATAGAAATCTTCCCTATGGCGAAACCTCCCCTCTGTGTACAGGTTCCCCCATGTGTGTACAAAAAGGCGGTTTAGCATCCAACGGCATGCCACCTCATATGTAACGGGGAGAGAAGAGTGGCGAGCTATCCGTAATGCTGGGGAGTAGACCATGGTTACCTGTAGCCGCTTTGCAATGCCACTCCAGGCGTATTCCGGTTAGTGGGATTGGCACCATGTACCCCTGCTCCACCGCAAGGTGCAGCATGAAGGGTGGAGGGTGATACCAATACACCGCATAGTGTGCTTGGGTGCTTAAGTGGTATAATTTCGGATCCAGGCCTTCAAGCTCCTCCCCCTAGAGAAGTGCAGTGTAAGGATATCCCAACAGAGGGGCCGAATCCGATTCGGGCCGGAAATCTCACCGACCGAGTCGGATTCGGAGAGATTTACGACCGAGCCGGACTCTGGCAGTCCGACCGAGCGAGTACGATGCGGACGCATGCTATCGGACTCGAGTCGGTCGGACTCCCATTGAAGTCAATGGGAGCTGGTCGTGCGACGCGTACACCGGCTCCCATTGACTCAATAGGTGCGTCGCGAAGCAGGGCGCCCCCTACAGCGGAGTACGGATCGGTGCGACTTGCGCCCGTACATGCATGTGTAGGGGGGACCCATGGGTCCCCCTGTGTGCGACTCGCGCGGCTACGCGTACAGGGGGTCCGACACGACCCCCGAAGTCCGGCTCCGACTTCTCTTTCGAGCCGGACGGCGCGAGTCGGTCGGACTGATCGAGGCGCGCATCGTACTTGCCCGGTCGGGGAACGTCTCCATTGCGTGGTGCGAGTCGAGTCCGTACGAGTCGGTCGGAGCGGTTCGGAGCCGGGAACGAGTCGGTCGGGGATTTCGCATACGCTCGCATCGTACTTGCTCGCGCGGACGGGTGTTCGAATCGGTCGGAAACAGGGCATCCGAATCGGATCCGGTAAAGCCGAATCCGATTCGGTGCCCTACCGGCCGAGATCGGAATCAGCCCCAGAGTCTCTGTTGTTTATCCACCCCCCCCCCCCGGGCAAGTCGAATTAACTGAGTTCTCATGCTTTTGAAGAACTGGCGCCTAGGTGAGTGAGGGATATTTACGAATAGGTATAGTAATTTAGGGATTATTATCATTTTCATCAGTGCTATGCGTCCCGCCATGGACAAGGGCATAAATATCCAGCGAGTAATGGAGTCGGTCAGGGAGTCTAGTACACTGCCATAGTTTGCTTGCAGGAGCTCCTCTCTATCTCTGGTGATGACAATGCCCAAGTATTTGAGTTCTGATTCACACCATTGTAGCGGGTATTCTGAAGTGAATGAGGGAATGTTTGGAGTGAGGGGGAAAATCTGGGATTTTTCCCAATTGATTAATATTCCAGAGAGTTCTCCAAACCTTATGAACTCTCGGAGTATCGTATTTGGGCTGTTCTGGGGGTTCCTGGCATACAGCATGATGTCATCGGCATATAGTGATATCAAAATATGCCTGGTTGGCTATCTTAGCACATATTCACGATGGTGTTTTCTAAGCATGGCCGCCAGTGGTTCCACTGCAAGAGCAAACAGGAGGGCCGACAGTGGACAGCCCTGTCTGGTGCCACGAGATATATCGAAGACGGGAGAGTGAGCCCCGTTGATCAGTAGTTTTGCCAACGGTTTTTGATATAAAAGCCACACCCACGCAGTGAAGCGTGGGGGAAACCCATGCGCCACAGCACTGCCATCAAGAAGTTCCACTACAGGGAATCAAAAGCCTTGGCGGCATCCAGGAAAACCACCACTGCAGCAAACTCTGGATCTATGTCCTGGAGCACCGAAAAAAGGGTGCACAAATTGTGTGATGTGGCCCTCCCCATAATGAAGCCAGCCTGATCCGGTCGCACCAGCCCCTCCATCAGTAAGCGGAGTCGATTAGCCAGTATCTTGGCTAGGATTTTCGTGTCGCAGGTAATTAAAGATAGAGGCCTATATGACTTGCTGGCATCTGTGGATTTGCCAGGTTTTGGGAGGGAGATGATTAGAACTTCCCGTATGGTATGAGGGAGAGTGCCTAGCTGTAGCGCCTCCCCATATAGCCTTTTTAGGATTGGCATAAGTATGTCAATGTACGCTTTCATAAAATTCAGCCGGGAGGCCATCCGGGCCTGGGGCCTTCCTGGACCTCAGCTGCATGATGGATGTCCTGATTTTGTCTTCCTCAAAGTCAGCCGAGAGGAGCTCTCACTGTGCATCACTCAGCCATCCAAGTGCTACAGCTTCCAGATAGGTATCTACGTCCGGAGGGGTGGGCCTTTGAGTTGTGGGCAACGAGGAGTAATATGACCAAAAGGCATGCAGTATCGCTTCAGTGTCTTTTTGTGGTTTCCCCTCAGCATCTCTGATCTCCAAGATATAATTGGAAAATTGGGGTTTATGGATCAAGTCTGCCAGTGCCTTCCCTGGGCGTTCTCCCGCTCCATATCTCCTGGCCCGCTGATATTTGCAGTGAAATAGACTTTCCCTCTCATCAGTGCGCTGATATTCGGTGAGTGTTTCCCTAATCTGGGCTCGTATCTCCCCCTCATGATTCGCAGACAGTTTAGCCTCCGGAGGTCCCTCGCCAACCACTCCAATGTACGTATTATATCTTCCAGAATGCCCCTTGAATTCACAATACATAGACCCTGTGTGGTCACTTTCAAAGCCTCCTAATCCACAGCCAGCATGGGGACCAAATCTATATTAGGTTTGAGGAAGTCCTCCAGCTCTTGCCGCAGTTCTTTCCTAAAGGAGACATCCAACAGCGAATTGGGAGGAAGATGCCAGGACAAGAGTGGCGGCGCCGTCTCTGGTAGGACGACTGCAAGTGTACTGGGGAGTGGTCAGAGTATGTGCGTTCTAAATGTGTGTGTGCTATCCAGGTACTGAGGCCCCTGGACACCAACCAGTAGTCCAGCCGTGACCAACTGGAGTGCACAGTGTAGTAGTTTCCCTCCCTGTCTGTTGGATGAGTAGTCAGCCACGCGTCTAGTAATCGGTGTTCTTACATGATCAGCTGTAATTGGGGCTGGGCCTTTGAGTAGTGGTGGAGCTGGAGATGGGATTGGTCAAGGGCAGGTTCAATGGTGAGGTTAAAGTCTTCTCCCCAAATAGTGTGAGCAGAGCCAATGTTCACAACCAGTTCCCATAAATTAGTGAAAAACACCTCATTGTCATTGTTGGGACTGTAGGAGAGTAGGATCTGCTTCTTATAGTTACCCCCACTTTTTGCTGATGTTTCACTGTTTTTCGACTTAGCCAGACTGACGCCCTGCTAATCAGGACCCCAGTCTGTCTGCTTTCTACTCTAAATTGACTGTATGTACTTTAGGTACACTCCAGATTGGAATCTGGGGTACCCTTGTGAGTCCCTAGTATATGGTATACTATGTACCAGGGCATAGGTACCCCAGAGGCCTACCAGGGGCTGCAGCATGTATTGTGCCACCCCTGGGAAGCCTTTCAAAATGACACAGCAGGTCTTCTACAGCAGCCTGTGTAAGGTGGTGTATCCACCCCTTACTGAGATATAGGTTCCCTATATCTCTCCATATCACTGCACATATAAACCTATCAGTCACCCCTATGGCAGGCCTTAACAATCCTGAAGGCAGGGTGCTGGGTTTCATGTGAGAGGGTGCCCATGCATGAGCAGGGCCCCTCTGCAGCTTTCGGAATCTTCATTCCGGGGTTGTTTGTGATGCAGCCAGACCATATACTCTTAAGTGCATTATGACCAAACGGTAAATGCTAACTTTGGAGTGGCTGCATGGAAAACTATCGTGTTTGGTGTCAAACACCTTGGAATCATACCCCCACACCAGTAACTGGTGTGGGAGTATGATTCCACCCTTCTAGAGGGAGAGACATGACAGAACCGGTATACCCGGTACCAGCTAACAGAGCCCTGGCATCACAAAATGGATGCTGCAGCCACAGACACGAGTCTGCCCTCCTGCTGCTGGACGAAACTCCGGCAGGGAGGCCTGGACAATAGGTTTCCTGTCACAGGGAGGTGTGACCACCTCCCAGACAGGCTTTAGTGTATTGGGGCTGGGTGGGTGCACTATCAGAGTGCTTTGAAGTCTGCACTGGGGGCACATTTGGTGTCCCTGTGCATAGTCCAGCTCAAACCGGTTGCAGGGGCTGCCAGCCCCTGCTCTGGCACGAAACTGGACAAAGGAAATGGGTGTAGCCACCCCTCTTTCCTGACCCTCCCATAGGTGGGTCCCCAGAGTTTGTCCAACCCCTTCCTTGGGTATAAAGTAGGAACCCCTGACTACAGGACTTTAGATTACACCTGGACTAAACTCTGATACCAGAAACCAAGTACTTCGATGATCTGCACGATGCTGGATGACTGAAGAATCTCCCTTGGAGTAAAGGAGTTACTCCCCTGCAAGGCAGGCACCATTAACGCAACTGACCGGTTGGCATCTCCGAGCTCCGACGGACTCCGAAGAGTATTGCCACACAGGAGGTGGGTTTTCCGAGGTCGATCTGTGCCTACAGCAAGTCTGAGGCCCGTATCCCTCGTGGAAGACCGTGCAACCTGAACCCCTGGACACCACGACCATTTGCAGAAGCATCAGCTTTCCGTCAACCCCTGAGGCTGAGCTTTGGGTTACTTGTAGCCCTGACACCGAGCAGTAATTGCATTGAAGATTGCAGGCCTACACTCAACGAGTGTTCCGTGGACCGCCATTTTGTGATTCCTCTCGAGGTCCCTTCGCGATCCCTGGTCCGTTGACCTGTGGGTCCCCAAGAAGGCAACTCTAACTTTTATTGGGCTTCCCTGGTTGCTCCAGACGTGCCCTGACTCTCCATTGTTTGGGGAGTCCCCAGGACCTGGCTTGTCCGCACAGAAGCATCTTTTCTCTTCCTGCGTGGGTTCCTGTTGCCAAGGCTTGTTGTGGTCAATCCGATCACCGATACACCAGCACTCGACATTCTTTGTGGGACAGCTCGAATCCGGCTCCTGGTTGTCGTCGACGTCTCCAGGACCCCTTGGCTGCAGAGTCAAGCTTCACCTCTTCGCACCTGAAGCACCTGACATCGGTGGGCATTCGATTGCTCCGCTCCTGGTCACTGGCTAGTGACCCAGACTATGTCCCCTCTGCTTTCAGGCTCTTCACATCTTCGATCCAGGCTTGGATCACCCCGGACACTTTTCTTCTTCACGGCAGCAGCACTTTGCAGCAGATCGCCATTGAAAACGACGACGATTCCCGACACCCTTTTACACCTATGCACCTGGCTTCCCTGGGTGAGGTAACTCGAGTACTCTGGTGCTCACGTGGGTGTTTGCCCTAGAACCCCTTAAGTCTAAAGGGGTTTGCTCAAAGTCCTCTCCTAAGTGACCTTTTGCTTTAAAATTCCAACCGCGACTTTCTGCATTGAATCCTACGGCGCTCGCGGCTGTATCCTCACACTGCACACGTCCCCCGTGGGTCTTCTGTGTCACTACCTTGGGTGGTTCCTTGGGGTCCCAGCGATTCTACGTGCTCTAGGCACTGTGTCTAGTCAAGTCGTGGTTCTTATACCACTTTCTTAGTATATGGTTTGGTCTCCCCCTGGAGCCCACTGTGTATTGTGCTATTTACTGTCGTTTTAATACTGTGATACTGTGTATCTTGAACTCTAATCTCATAAAGAGATTAGTAGTTAGTGTTTAGAAATAAATACATATATTTTATATATATCTTATGTGGTTCTCCTTTCATTTAGTTATTCAAGAGGTTATAATCTGGTAAACCAAGCTGCTTTACACTCCTTCATGACTTAGCCTGAAGGCTGCTCTCCATAGCTACCACTAGGATAGCTTTCAATAAAGGTTGTCTTTAAACCTATCATCAATAAGGGTCGTTTGGACTGGTGCAAGGTGCCCACTATAACTAGTGGACAGCATATGCCAGGCCAACTTCTCACATTGGTGTGCAGCGGTTGGATTCAAGCTTGCTATTGCGTTACCAGATAATCTCTTTGAAGTGACTAACTGAAAACCACTATAGTACATAGGTACATATAAATCAAGTTTAGAATACAGTAAGTTCTACTGAACTTAGAGTTGTGTGTCAAGGGCTTAGCACACCCTTTCTACAACTCAAGAGAGTTTCAGTTCCCACTAGAGTAGGTAGGTGCATACACCACACCACACTAGAATGTCTGCAAGACCTGAAGTCAGTGACTCCTTGCCCACTAGGTATGACAATCTCACATTCCAGGAATTGAGAAATATGTGTACCTCTAGGAGACTGAAAACATGGAGACATCCAAGCACCCAACGCCTCATAGAGGCTTTGCTGTTAGATGACCTCAGAAAGACACCAGGGATTGATGAGGCAGGCAGGTTGGGTGGGGAAGTAGAAGAGGAAAGGCCAGGTAGTGAAAACTACTATGACCCAGACTCTGACGCTGGCCAGGGGGGTCAACATGATTCCCACCTGGAAAATCCAATTCTTCCTGAAGGAAAGGAAGGCCTCTGTGGCCCCCTCTTCACTCCCCAGGAAGGGTTAATAGTCTACCAAGAAGATCAAGATCTCCTTCTCAGGAATCTAATCGTTATGGTACTTCTATAGGGTCCTCTGCTTCTCATAAAAGGGCATCCTCTTATGAGAAGAAATGCCAACTGCTTGATTTTGAGAAAGCTAAGCTGAGAATCAAGAGAGAGCAATTGGCCTTAGACAGGGAATCCCTGGAGCTTCAGAGAGCCTCACAGAAATTGGGACTAGGGTCCCATGGTGGCAGCAGCAGTGTCCCTAGAGGTAGAGATCATACTCATGACCATAGGAACCTGAACAAGATTGTCCCTCCCTACCACAGTAGGGATGACATCCACAAATGGATAACTGCACTGGAAAGGGCCTGTAAGGTACAGAGGGTCCCTCTGGAGCAGTGGCAGCAATCTTGTGGCTCTCCTTTGCAGACAAAGGTAGAGACAAGCTCCTCACTGGATGCTGACAACTACAAAGTCCTGAAGAGTGCTCTGATTGAAGGGTTTGGCCTAACCACTGAACAATACAGGTTAAAGTTCAGAGATACCCAAAAGGCACAGACTCAGGACTGGGTTGACTTTGTTGATTGTGCTACTAAGGCTCTGGAAGGCTGGTTACTTGGCAGAAAGGTGTGTGATTTCAAAGGATTGTATAATTTGATCATGAGAGAGCAGATCCTTAACAACTGTCAAAATCAACTGTTGCATCAGTACCTGGTGGACTCTGATCTGACCTCTCCCCAAGAATTGGGTCAGAAGGCAGACAAGTGGGTCAGAACCAGGGTGAGGCAGAAGGTTCAGAACCAAGGTGTTGACTCTAAGAAGCAAGATTCTAAAAGCTCTGATAAGGGTGGGGAAAAGGGTAAAGATCAGAAGTCTTCTCAAGGACCCCAAAAATCTGCATCTGGTGGGGAGTCCCAATCAAACAAAGGAAAAGGCCAAAAGAAACCATGGTGTAAAATCTGTAAGCAGAAAGCCCATTGGACTAGTGATTGTACAAAGACCAAAGACTCAACTCCAGCCACCATTGCCCCTAAGGCAACTGTTCCCCCTAGTTCAGCTCCAACTGGTGGTGTTCCAAATAAGGGTGTAGTAGGGTTAACCCTGGGATCTGAGCTGGACTCTGGCCTAGTCAGAGTTCCAACTCAGGCTGTACTGATCTGTGATGGAGACATAGATATGTCCTCCTATGTGAGTCCCAGTAATCTGCGCAAATACAGACAGCAGCCTTTAATTAATGGAAGAGAGGCTTTGGCATACAGAGACACAGGAGCAAGTGTCACAATGGTGACAAAAGATCTTGTAGCCCCTGAGCAGATCATACTTGGTGAAATGTACCAAGTGACCAATGCTAGCAATGTCAGGACAGACCATTCCCTGGCAGTTGTTAATTTCTCCTGGGGAGGTGTAACTGGCCCTAAGAAGGTTGTGGTAAGTGCAGACCTCCCTGTTGAATGCTTGCTTGGAAATGATTTGGAAAGTTCAGCTTGGGCTGAAGTTGAACTCAGGACCCATGCAGAAATGTTGGGCATCCCTGCAGATGTGTTTGCTATGACCAGGTCACAGGCAAAAATGTCTAAAACTGAACAGGCCCTGGATTCTGGAATAATGGACCAGGTGCCTCCCAAGAGGAGGAGCAGTAGGGTTAAGGCAGTGTCTTCTCCCATGCCTCAGAATGCAGATCAGTCTCCTGAGGGAGATGATCTTAGTCCTGAAGAAGGAACTGTCCCAGAGGAGCTTGAACCTGATCAGGTTGAGTTCTTGGGGACAGGGGGCCCTTCCAGGGCAGATCTGAGCCAGGAGCAACTGAGCTGCCCCTCTCTTGAACCCCTCAGATAGCAAGCTGCTGCTGAGGCTGCTGGGAGTGCTAGTGGTACCAATAGGATCTATTGGGATGATGGACTCCTTTACTCAGAATGTAGAGACCCCAAGCCTGGAGCCACCAGGAGGTTGGTTATACCTCTGAAGTTTAGGAGCTTCCTATTGACCCTAGCACATGATATCCCATTGGCAGGTCACCTAGGCCAAAACAAGACTTGGGACCGAATTGTCCCTCACTTTCATTGGCCTCATATGTCTGAAGACAGCAAGGAGTTTTGTCGCTCCTGTGTTACCTGTCAAGCCAGTGGTAAGGCAGGTAGCACTACAAAGGCCCCCCTGATACCACTACCTGTGGTGGGGGTTCCCTTTGAAAGGGTAGGGATTGACATTGTTGGTCCCCTAGACCCTCAAACAGTATCTGGGCACAGATTTATTCTGGTGGTGGTGGACCATGCCACTAGGTACCCAGAAGCCATTCCCCTCAGGACCACCACAGCTCCTGTGGTGGCAAGGGCCCTCCTGGGAATCTTTTCCAGGGTGGGTTTTCCTAAGGAGGTATTATCAGACAGAGATACAAACTTCATGTCTAGTTACTTGACTGCTATGTGGAAGGAGTGTGGGGTAAATTATAAATTTACCACCCCTTATCACTCACAATGCAATGGTTTAGTTGAAAGGTTCAACAAAACCTTGAAGGGCATGATTAAAGGTCTCCCAGAAAAGCTTAGGCGCAGATGGGACATACTTTTGCCCTGCCTTCTCTTTGCCTACAGAGAGGTTCCACAGAAGGGGGTTGGTTACAGCCCATTTGAGCTTCTGTTTGGACATCCAGTTAGGGGTCCATTGTGTCTAGTGAAGGAGGGATGGGAGTTACCTCTCAAACCCCTAAACAGGATATTGTGGACTATGTACTTGGTCTCCGCTCCCGGATGGCTGAGTACATGAAGAAGGCAACTAAAAACCTTGAGGCTAGCCAGGAATTACAAAAGGCCTGGCATGACCAAAAGGCTGTGTTGACTGTTTATCAGCCAGGACAGAAAGTATGGGTGTTGGAGCCTGTGGCCCCAGCAGCCCTCCAAGACAAGTGGAGTGGCCCCCATACCATTGTTGAACAGAAGGGAGAGGTTACCTACCTGGTGGACCTTGGAACTCCCAGGAGCCCCCACAGGGTGCTCCATGTCAACAGACTGAAACCATATGTTGACAGGGCAGACATGGGCTTGCTCATGGCTACTGATGAGGGACAGGAGGAAGAGAGTGATCCACTCCCTGACCTGCCCTCACAGAACCTTGATGATGGTTCAGTAGATGGTGTAGCCTTGGCAGGCAGCCTCACTGACCAGCAGCAAACTGATTGCAGAAGAGTTCTCAACCAGTTCAGACATATGTTCTCTCTGACTCCAAGTCAGACTACCTGGTGCACTCATGAAGTGGACACTGGGGACAGTCTGCCTGTTAAAAATAAGATTTACAGGCAACCTGACCATGTCAGGGACTGCATCAGGACTGAAGTCCAGAAGATGTTGGATTTGGGAGTGATTGAACCCTCAGATAGCCCTTGGGCTAGTCCAGTAGTCTTAGTGCCTAAACCTCACACCCAGGGTGGTAAGAGAGAGATGAGGTTTTGTGTAGACTACAGAGGTCTCAATGCAGTCACTAGGACTGATGCCCATCCAATCCCTAGGGCAGATGAGCTCATAGACACTTTGGCCTCAGCCAAGTTTCTCAGCACATTTGACCTGCCAGCTGGCTACTGGCAAATCAGACTAGCTGAGGATGCAAAAGCCAAAACAGCATTTTCTACCCCTAGTTGGCACTACCAATTTGTGGTGATGCCCTTTGGTTTGAAAAATGCACCTGCCACTTTTCAAAGGTTGGTGAACAAAGTCCTTACAGGCCTGGAAGTCTATAGTGCAGCATATCTAGATGATATTGCTGTCTTTAGCTCCACCTGGGAGGATCACCTGGTCCACCTGAGAAATGTTTTGGAGGCCCTGCAGAAGGCAGGCCTCACTATCAAGGCCACCAAGTGCGAGATAGGGCAGAGCCAAGTTGTATACCTGGGCCACCTTGTGGGTGGAGGCCAGGTTCAACCATTGCAGAGCAAAATCCAGACCATAATGGACTGGGTTGCTCCCACTACCCAGACTCAGGTCAGAGCTTTCTTGGGCCTGACTGGGTACTATAGAAGATTTGTCAAGGGTTATGGATCCATAGTGACCCATTTGAATGACTTAACTTCTAAAAGAATGCCCAAGAAAGTTCAGTGGACAGTTAGCTGTCAAAAGGCATTTGATGACCTGAAGCAGGCCATTTGCACTGCTCCCATTCTGCAAAGTCCTGATTACTCCAAGCAATTCATTGTCCAAACAGATGCATCTGAGTTGGGGGTAGGGGCTGTGTTATCACAATTGAATGATGAAGGTCAGGATCAGCCAGTAGCTTTTATTAGCAGAAGGTTGACCCCCAGAGAGAAACGTTGGTCAGCCATTGAGAGGGAGGCCTTTGCTGTGGTTTGGGCCTTGAAAAAGCTGAGGCCATACTTGTTTGGCACTCACTTCATTGTTCAGACAGACCACAAGCCCCTCTTATGGCTAAAACAGATGAAGGGTGAAAACCCCAAACTTTTGAGGTGGTCCATTTCCCTACAGGGGATGGACTATACAGTGGAGCATAGACCTGGGAGTAACCATGCCAATGCAGATGGACTCTCCAGATATTTCCACTTAGAACATGAAGACTCAACTGGTCAAGGTTAGTTTAATGTCCTGACGTTTGGGGGGGTGGGTTGAGTAGGATCTGCTTCTTGTAGTTACCCCCACTTTTTGCTGATGTTTCACTGTTTTTCGACTTAGCCAGACTGAGGCCCTGCTAATCAGGACCCCAGTCTGTCTGCTTTCTACTCTAAATTGACTGTATGTACTTTAGGTACACTCCAGATTGGATTCTGGGGTACCCTTGTGAGTCCCTAGTATATGGTATACTATGTACCAGGGCAGAGGTACCCCAGAGGCCTACCAGGGGCTGCAGCATGTATTGTGCCACCCCTGGGAAGCCTTTTAAAATGACACAGCAGGTCTGCTACAGCAGCCTGTGTAAGGTGGTGTATCCACCCCTTACTGAGATCTAGGTTCCCTATATCTCTCCATATCACTGCACATATAAACCTATCAGTCACCCCTATGGCAGGCCTTAACAATCCTGAAGGCAGGGTGCTGGGTTTCATGTGAGAGGGTTCCCATGCATGAGCAGAGCCCCTCTGCAGCTTTCGGAATCTTCATTCCGGGGTTGTTTGTGATGCAGCCAGACCATATACTCTTAAGTGCATTATGACCAAACAATAAATGCTAACTTTGGAGTGGCTGCAAGGAAAACTGTTGTGTTTGGTGTCAAACACCTTGGAAGAATACCCCCACACCAGTAACTGGTGTGGGAGTATGATCCCACCCTTCTAGAGGGAGAGACATGACAGCACCGGTATACCCGGTACCAGCTAACAGAGCCCTGGCATCACAAAATGGATGCTGCAGCCACAGACACGAGTCTGCCCTCCTGCTGCTGGTCGAAACTCCGGCAGGGGAGGCCTGGACAATAGGTTTCCTGACACAGGGAGGTGTGACCACCTCCCAGACAGGCTTTAGTGTATTGGGGCTGGGTGGGTGCACTCTCAGAGTGCTTTGAAGTCTGCACTGGGGGCACATTTGGTGTCCCTGTGCATAGTCCAGCTCAAACCGGTTGCAGGGCACACAGCCCCTGCTCTAGCGAAACTGGACAAAGAAAATGGGTGTAGCCACCCCTCTTTCCTGACCCTCCCATAGGTGGATCCCCAGAGTTTGTCCAACCCCTTCCTTGGGTATAAAGTAGGAAACCCTGACTACAGGACTTTAGATTATACCTGGACTAAACTCTGATACCAGAAACCAAGGGGCATATTAACAAGGTGCGGCGATAATATTATCGCCGCTTTAGAGCCCGTTTTCGGGCGAAAAGCGGCGATAATATTATCGCATTATCAACAAGGACACCCTAGCGCGTGTATCCTTGCATTAGCGCTCCTTGTCAGCACGCCTCCCATCGCATCGCTAATGAGATGCAAAGGAGGTGTGCCTGACCAGACTCCCTTGGGTAAATATCGCTAACCCAGCTTCCTCATATTAACAACGAGGGTTAGCGATATTTAAAATCACGTTAAGTATGCCTTAACGCAGGAATTTAACGTCTGTTAAATTCCTGACTAAGGCATACCTAACATGGGGGGTGGATTGTGTGGCTAAGACCACAGACCCTATCACCAAGGATATCGCCGTTTCCATGGAACATCGCTGGAAAACCAGCGATGTTCCATGGAAAACTATCGCTATCACTGGAATAATTATCGCCATTGCGCTATGCGCTGTTAATACAGCGCTAGCATGGCGATAATTATCTGCGATAGCCGGCGATAAAATTCCTCACGCTAAGGGCGGCCAGCGATAATTATCGCTGCCGCTTGTTGATATGCCCCTAAGTACTTCGACAATCTGCACTTTGCTGGATGACTGAAGAATCTCCCTTGGAGTAAAGGAGTTACTCCCCTGCAAGGTAGGCACCTTTAACGCAACTGACCAGTTGGCATCTCTGAGCTCCGACGGACTCCGAAGAGTATTGCCACACAGGAGGTGGGTTTTCCGAGGTCTCTGAGGTTGATCTGTGCCCACAGCAAGTCTGAGGCCCGTATCCCTCGTGGAAGACCGTGCAACCCGAACCCCTGGACACCGCGACCATTTGCAGAAGCATCAGCTTTCCGGTGATCCCTGAGGCTGAGCTTTGGGTTACTTGTAGCCCTGACCCCGAGCAGTAATGGCATTGAAGATTGCAGGCCTACACTCAACGAGTGTTCCGTGGGCTGCCATTTTGTGATTCCTTTCAAGGTCCCTTTGCGATCCCTGGTCCGTTGACCTGTGGGTCTCCAAGAAGGCAACTCTAACTTTTATTGGGCTTCTCTGGTTGTTCCAGACATGCCCTGACTCTCCTTTGCTTGAGGAGTCCCCAGGACCTTGCTGGTCCGCACAGAAGCATCTTTTCTCTTCCTGTGTGTGTTGCTGTTGCCAAGGCTTGTTGTGGTCAATCCGATCACCGACACCCTAGCACTCGACATCCTTTGTGGGACAGCTTGAATCCGGCTTCTGGTTGTCGTCGACGTCTCCAGGACCCTGTGGCTGCAGAGTCAAGCTTCACCTCTTCGCACCTGAAGCACCCGACATCGGTGGGCATTCGACTGCTCCGCTCCTGGTCACTGGCTAGTGACCCAGACTCTGTCCCCTCTGCTTTCAGGCTATTCACATCTTCGATCCAGGCTTGGATCACCCCGGACACTTTTCTTCTTCACGGCAACAGCACTTTGCAGCAGATCGCCATTGAAAACGACAACGATTCCCGACACCTTTTGACACCTGTGCACCCGGCTTCCCTGGGTGAGGTAACTCGAGTACTCCGGTGCTCATGTGGGTGTTGACCCTAGAACCCCTTAAGTCTAAAGGGGTTTGCTCAAAGTCCTCTTCTAAGTGTCCTTTTGCTTTAAAATTCCAACCGCGACTTTCCGCATTGAATCCTACGGCGCTCGCGGCTGTGTTCTCACACTGCACAAGTCCCCCGTGGGTCTCCTGTGTCACTACCTTGGGTGGTTCCTTGGGGTCCCAGCGATTCTACGTGCTCTAGGCACTGTGTCTAGTCAAGTCGTGGTTCTTATACCACTTTCTTAGTATATGGTTTGGTCTCCCCCTGGAGCCCACTGTGTATTGTGCTATTTACTGTCGTTTTAATACTGTGATACTGTGTATCTTGAACTCTAATCTCATAAAAAGATTAGTAGTTAGTGTTTAGAAATAAATACATATATTTTATATATATCTTGTGTGGTTCTCCTTTCATTTAGTTATTCAAGAGGTTATAATCTGGTAAACCAAGCTGCTTTACACTCCTTCAAGACTTAGCCTGATGGCTGCTCTCCATAGCTACCACTAGGATAGCCTTCAATAAAGGTTGTCTTTAAACCTATCATCAATAAGGGTCGTTTGGACTGGTGCAAGGTGCCCACTATAACTAGTGGACAGCATATGCCAGGCCGACTTCTCACAGGGACCATAGCAGTTAACCAGTGTGATCGATTGGGATGCTAGTCTACCCCAGACTATTCTGTACCGTCCTTGAGAGTCACTCATGGATCCCTCTGCGACGTAAGGGGTATTTTTACATATTAGAATAGCGTTTCCTGTAGCATAGCCACGTGTATGTTGTGGCTGGCTAAATATGCCGCAGTTTACGCAGGTCCCCCAGTCTCTGAACATTCCATGTTATGAAATTGAGTCCCATTTGTCGGGTATTATCCACCCTGGGTTGCTAGTCTGTTTGGGTATGATGGGCTAGTGCCCCCAGTATGGTGTCTGCTAGTCCGCACTGGGTGGGTGCATTCACCTGTCATCCTGTGAACTATATTTGAATTGTGCCAACTTCTTACCCCTCCTCCCACATCGGCCTCCCTAACTTGCCTAAGACATTTCTTCCCACCCTCTAGTACCCAAGAGGGCCTGAACTGCCCCCAAGTCAAACAAACAATCCGGTGTTCCAGAAAACCAACAATAATACTCAGTGTCAGTGTGAGATCAATCAATCAATCAATCAGGGGTTTATATAGCACGCTACTCACCCGTGAGGGTCTCAAGGCGCTGGGGGGGGGGGGCGGCTCCGGATCAGTCGAAGAGCCAGGTCTTGAGGTCCTTCCTGAACGTGTGCAGGGTCGGGGAGCGTCTGATGTTCACAGGGAGCTCGTTCCAGGTTTTGGCTGCGATGTAGGAGAAAGCTCTCCCGCCGGTTCTGTTTCTGCGGATGCGGGGGACCTCTGCCAGGGCGAGGTCGGCGGAGCGGAGGTTCCTCTTGGGAACGTGGATGGATACTCTCTCGTTGAGGTATTTGGGTCCGATGTTGTTGAGGGATTTATAGGCATGGGTGAGGAGTTTAAAGGTGACCCTCTTCTCGACGGGGAGCCAGTGGAGGCCTCGTAGGTGTTGGGCCATGTGCTTGTGACGCGGTGTCCCGAGGACGAGTCTGGCTGCGGCGTTCTGGATGGTTTGGAGTTTGTGTAGAAGAGTTTTGTTGATTCCGGCGTAGAGGGCGTTGC
Organism: Calotriton arnoldi; assembly: GCA_963921515.1. Taxonomy (NCBI): domain Eukaryota; kingdom Metazoa; phylum Chordata; class Amphibia; order Caudata; family Salamandridae; genus Calotriton; species Calotriton arnoldi. Next base: position 3,986,704 of record CAWUFW010000030.1, read on the forward strand.
CGTAGTCAAGTCTTCTGGTTATGAGTGCGTGGGTGACGGTCCTTCTGCAGTCGGGGGGATCCATTTGAAGGTCTTACGGAGGATGCGAAGGCAGTTGAAACTGGTGGAGGCGACGGCGTTGATCTGGCGGTTCATGGAGAGGGAGGAGTCAAGGATGATGCCGAGGTTCCGAGCGTGGTCTGTAGGGGTGGGTGGGCTCCCAAGGGCGGAGGGCCACCAGGTGTTGTCCCAGGCGGAGGTGCAGGGTCCGAGGATGAGGACCTCGGTCTTCTCTGAATTGAGATTCAGGCAGCTGTCTTTCATCCAGGCTGCCACATTCT